>WUJK01000002.1:3600000-4200000 GCA_011317545.1 Coniella vitis
GCAGGATCGCCTGGGCAGACAGCATTGTTGTCAACGGTCAAGGCCACGATCCCGCCACGGGGACGGGGACCTACTTCCACGCGGCCGTCACCAAGGGCAAGAAGCACGTCTTGCGCCTTGTGAATGGCTCTGCGGGGACGCACTATGTCTTTTCGATTGACGGGCACAACTTCACGGTCATTGCGTCGGATCTGGTGCCTATTCAACCATATACGGCGACGAGCTTGAATATTGGCATTGGTGAGTTCAACCTCGAGCAGTCGGGCGGGGGCCCTTTGCTTGCTGCCCGGCCGGTGCTATTGGGAAGACGGGCGGCAATCATATAAAAAGCGCGCGCTTACCAAGAATCCCTCGCAGGCCAGCGATACATGATTGTCGTCGACGCAGACCAGGAACCAGGCGACTACTGGATCCGCACACACCCTGCAGCAGGGTGCAATGCCTTCACGCCTTCTCTGCCCTGCAACGGGACCTTCAGCGCAACCTGCGAGCCTTTCAACGTGACAACGGGCATCCTACGCTACGACGCACGCAGCACAGCGCTGCCCACCACCCAGCCGTGGCCGTACAGCCAGACATGCGCCGACGAGCCCTATGAGAGCCTCAAGCCCGTTGTCCCCTGGGTGATCGACCGCCACCCCATCAACGAGGTCAGCGACAGCCGGTTCGCGGCGGTGCACCAGACGGTGAATAGCTCTGCGGCGACGGGCGGGTATGCGCACTGGGAGCTGACGCCCGATTTCCTGTGGCTTGATTTTGGTAACCCGACGATTCTGAATCTGCATAATGCGACGTATGATGACAATTCGAATTTCCACATTGTGGCGGATAATTTCAGAGAGGGCTATGTGTTTATGATCATGGAGGCGTCGGCGAATACGACGTTGCCGCTACCGGATGGGACAGTGGCTTTGGCTGGTGAGTACAACGTCAACACGTGCCTTAGATGTTGTTGATACTGCCTACCTTGGTTAGTATATGGTCGAGGGTTCCTGATGACTGACAAAACAAACACCGCCGCCAGTTACTCACCCGTTGCACTGGCATGGGATGGACGTCGTGGTGCTCAGCCAAAAGAACACAACGTTTGACCCGGCCACGAGCTACGAGACATTCAACTTTGCCAATCCTCCGCGGCGTGACGTGGTTTTGCTGCCTGCTGGAGGCTACATTGCCATTGCCTTCAAGCCCGACAACCCAGGCGCGTGGTTGGTGCATTGCCATATCGCTTGGCATGCGTCGGCTGGTAAGTTTGATGTATCCTTGGCCCATGCAAAGGATTTGGACGAAATAAAGTACTGACGGGGGTTGTGACCTTTTCTTGTAGGCCTCGGACTGCAGATCCTTGAGCGTCAGGATGAAGTACTCAGGAGCCTTGGGGGCCCCGAGGCCCTTGCTGAGACGAAGCGCGTGTGTCGCAACTGGAACAGGTACAATGGCGTGGACCCTGTTGATCAGGAGGACTCTGGTATTTGAGGTGGAGTTTTGGAATGTGCAGTCTCGGAAATGGTACGATGCGTCGTTCAGACTGGCTGGCTGGAAGTATCTTGAGCATGAATGGGCCGCTGGATTTGTGTATGTGTGTGTAAGAGAGAAGAGAGGAGAAAGAAGGAGAGCAACACATATAAAGAGCCGTACAAGTGCTAGGTATATATATATATATACTCTGTAGTTCAGTCCACCTGACGACGTGGGGCGCAGGCTCAGTAGAGCAAAAGTGGTCGGCCACAAGAAGGGCCATAGTCCGTGACCAAGAGCAAACAGACTGTGCGTGCTTGACTCTCCATGTCGAGTACATGGACCCACAAGAGAAAGCCGGCTGCGACAGTATAACCAGCGTACATGAGGCTGAGGATTCTGTGTCTCTAGCGCAGCCTCGTGCACCAAAGCTCTTAGACGAGGCTGTGAGGCTGGGCTCCCCAAGTGGGTCTTGCCGGTACTAGCCTCCAGTTGCCGCAGAGTTCGCAGTACAAGGTACACGGCACGTGGCACGTACATAATAGAAGTACATGGCAGGTTGGATACCGAGGAGGACAGCCGACTCCCGAGGCCATGTCGCCTCTGAAAAGAATGGATTGCATCATGGAAGCCGAAGCCGGTTGAAAGCAGGGCTACTGGGTCGGGGGAGAAGCGCTGTCCAGATCAGCTTCCGTAATCAAAACTATAAGCGACAACCTTGACGTCGAAGCTCAGAGTCTCGCCACAAGGTTGGAATGGCGGTAACGTTGTGAGGTTCGCAGCGGGCTCAGCCTTGTGTGAGTGGGAAGCCAGAGCTTCGAAGCTCGGTGCTGTTCTGCATGACGTCTTGGAGCGCCATCCTGACCCTTGGTTGTCTTGCCGAATCCAGCCTAGGCTCTTCGGAGCGGTGTCGGCAGATTGTTTGTCCTGTGCCGTGGTCGGCTCAGGCTTGTTCGGATTGTGCTCTTAGGTTGCAGCATGGCAGCATTATCCATAGTACTTACTATGTATCCTTCCATCCAGATTCAGAACCTCAGTGAAGAGGAAAAGTTCAGCAATTGGATTCAAAGCATGAGGGGGAAACACCATCAGCTGCGAGCTGCAGCTGCAGCACGTGCATCGCGCAATGCGGTCATGGCGACGGCGACGGCGACGGACAGTACTTACATAGTGCACAGGTACAAAGGTACTGACGCGGATGGCTAAGTGCTTGCAGGTTCCTCCCACTCTCGCGCGCGTACCAAAAACATGCAAAATGAAAAGAGGTGTGGCCCCATTCCCAGGCAAGGGACAGGGTTAGTGCACGATGTGCATGGCAAAGCCGTCTGCATAGCAGCCGGGCGCTATCCGATGTACCAAAGGCAGCCCCCACAGGAACGTGTGGGCCCAGGTACCTGCTGTTAGGCGCCGACTGGGATTATGCAACTGTCGCTAGCCCGCCCAGCTGGGCCATCAGCCCATTATGCGCAGGTCATCGGCGCATCCCTGGCTGCAGGCCTGCTATGTATGTACATTTTGGCGCCCTTATCTAATCAGGCACACTTGGCATGCGGGCACGCTAGCTGCAACCAGAACCTCTTGCGGACTATTTCCAGCAGACCAAGCGCTGAAAGGGCGCTGGATTAGCATTCGGGCAAGTACGCATTAAGCGTGTACTCAGTAGGTACAGGCTTCCCCAACCAAGCTACAGAAGGAAGGAGAATGGAAACAGGGAAAGAGGGAAAGAAGCGCCCAGCCCAAGCCCCAAGCACCAAAGTCCCCAAGCCCAGCCTTTTTCTACGGTCGCCACTTTGCAGCGCACCGCAGCGCACCGCAGTGCGCCGCAGTACAGCACGTCCCTGATCAACAACCAACAAGTCTTGATCTGATCGGATCTGCCTGGACTCGGCCAAACAACCGCCAGCCAACAAACGACCCTTGTTTTGAGCCTGTCGTTTGTCCGACCTTCGTTCTCGTTCTGCGACTCTGCGATTCCATACACAGCCAAGTCAAGTCAGACCCTCGACTCTGCCCTCGCTGCCATTCGTCAGTCCTGCGATCTTGCGTCCTGCGGACTGGACTGGCCGCCGTTCGTATGTAGCCCTCGGCGCTCTCTTCCGCCATGTCGATCGACCCGAGCGGCGCTGCGGCGCCTGGCATTGGCCCTGACAGCGGCCAACAACCCCTCGGTCCCGACTGCGACGACGTCCACGATCCCACCTCGATTGCTGTCGTCCCCAAGGCGCAGTCTCCGGTTCTCCCTGCTGCCACCGCCCTCAAGCCCACCGGCCTGCACTCGCCACCTGATAGCAACAATGTTGACGACAGTAGCGACTCAGAGCTGAGCGATTTTGACGAGGACATCGCCAACGCCGACGACATAAGGCTATACTCTCCGCAACTACCCACAGCAACAGCATCAGATGCCGGTCACAGCCAGCCTTCACCAGCTCCTGCTGGTGCCGATGATGCCACCGCTGCTGCGACTGCCGCTATGCCCCCTCTTGCGCCCGAACAAGTCCTAACGCCAGAGCAAGATGAGGACATTGGCGAGGTGCTGCCAGACCACTGGTCAGGCAGCGTCCCCGTCTTCAGACCTACCATGGACCAATTCAAGGACTTCAAGAAGTTTGTACGTTGTCAACTAGGGCCAGCCAAAGCAATGGACCCCATACAGCCAGTTAGCATACTAACCTGCAGTCCTTACCTTAGATGAATGCAGTTGATTCCTACGGCATGAAGTCTGGCATCATCAAGATCATCCCTCCCGACGAGTGGAAGAACTCGCTACCCCCTCTCGACGATCTTGTCAAACAAGTTCGAGTGCGCGAACCCATCAAACAAGACATCATGGGCTCCAACGGAACGTACCGCCAAGTCAACATCCTCCATCAGCGGTCATATAATGTCCCCCAATGGCGACAACTCTGCGATCAGAGCGAGCACCAGCCCCCCGCCAGACGTGGAGAGCGCCGCGCGAATGCCGACAAGCCCAAGCCTGTGACGCGCACCCGCGCAGCAGCAGCCTCTGCCGCTAGCAAGTCAAATACTGCTTCGACTTCGAATGCGCCCCCAACCCGTCGCAGTACCCGAGGTCGGCGCGGTCGTGGAGGTGGCCGGGGAGGCACGCGCGGACGACCAAGAAAAATCGTCAAGGAGGAAGATACTGACGTGGACGACCGGCCTATGACACCCGAGTCGCCCAATCATGCCGAGGATGCCAAACAAGACGGTGTTGTGGACTCGATCGAACAAGATCCAGGCGTCAAGGAAGAGGAAGCCGACTGTGCAGAGCAGACGCCCACGCCAAGACGCATGGGAGGATTCAGCAGACAGGCCAAACCAAAGGTCCAATCCACCTCGGCTCGTCGCAAGTTCAGCAAGCGTGAGGGCTCCGCCATGATTGATGAGGAGGCGTTCAAAGACTTCGACTACAAGATGGATATTTCCGACTACACTCCCGAGCGCTGCGAAGAGCTAGAGCGTACTTACTGGAAAACCCTCACCTATGCCACGCCGCTCTACGGCGCCGACCTGATGGGCACCCTCTTCCACGAGGACACGGAGCTTTGGAACCTCAACAAACTGCCCAATCTTTTGGATGTGCTTGGCACCAAGGTTCCTGGCGTCAACACAGCCTACCTTTACTTGGGCATGTGGAAGGCAACTTTTGCGTGGCATTTAGAGGATGTTGATCTCTACAGTATCAACTACCTGCACTTTGGTGCCCCCAAGCAGTGGTACAGCATATCGCAGGCCGACGCCCGCCGCTTCGAAGCCGCCATGAAGAGCATCTGGCCGACCGATGCCAAGGCCTGTGACCAATTCCTGCGCCACAAGGCCTTCCTGATATCTCCATCTCACCTGCAACAACACTACAACATCAAGGTCAACAAGTGCCTTTCATATCCGGGCGAGTTTGTGGTCACATATCCATATGGCTACCACTCTGGTTACAATTTGGGATACAACTGCGCCGAAGCTGTCAACTTTGCCCTCGATTCGTGGCTGCCCATGGGCAAGATTGCCAAAAAATGCGATTGCGCCCAGGCACAGGACAGTGTTTGGGTTGATGTGTACGAAATTGAGAGGAAGTTACGCGGCGAGCCAACGCCTGAGATTTGGGACTCGGACGAGGACGAGGAGGATGAAGACTCTGACGAAGAGGACTCTGGGGACGACAATGAGACGGGGCTTCCCTCCCCGCGTTCAGGCCATGCCGTCCGCGTCAAAATCAGCACGCAGAAGCGAAAGCGTGTCCGGACTGTCAAGGAAAAGAAAGAAAAAGTCAAGAAGCTGCGGCTGCGGGTCAAGGCGCACGTGGAACCGCCTTGCTGTTTATGCCCAAACGATGTGCCTGGATTTGATTTGCTCGCAACCGACGATGGGCGCAAAGCACACCGACTTTGTGCCCTTTATCTGCCAGAGACTTATATTGAGACTGTGGATGGCAATGAGGTTGTCTTCAACGTATCTGGCATTGAGAAGGCTCGCTTGGAGCTCAAATGCCTCTTTTGCAGGTCGAAGCGAGGCGCATGTTTCCAGTGCTCTCAGAAGAAATGTCCCCGCTCATACCACGCCACCTGTGCAGCAGCAGCCGGTGTCTTCGTTGAAGAGGGCGATGTGCCAGTCTTTGACAAGGATGGCGTTGAGTACAAGGAGCAAGCATTTGAGTTCAGCTGTCGCTTCCATAGGACCAAACGCGACAAACACCTCGACGGCGAGGCGCTCGAGGAGAATGGCCGTGTTCGCAAGGCTGCATCCGCCCTCAAATCAGGTGACATCTGCCAGGTGCAGTTCTACAAGAAGGATATCTTTGCTGGTATCGTGGTTGAGAATCGCCACGATGAGCATACCTTGCTCTTGGACGTCCTTCCAAATGGGTACATTTCCCTTTCCAGAATCAATCTCCTGCTTGGGATATACGCTAACCTTTTCGTTTCTATAGTGCACGCACGGAGGTGGAGTGGAAATGGCTGCTCGTACCCGATCCTGCCGACTACCATCTGCCCAAGGCTTCGCCCAACGCGTTGCCGATGCCTGCCTCGCGGAAAGCAAAGGAAGAGATCAATGCAAAGCGATCTACCGAGGAAGCACCAAGGACTGGTGACATGTTTGTCGAAGGCTCATCGCCAGGTCAAAATTACTCGTGGGCAGAGTTCCACACGTGCCAATCCAACCAAAGCAAGAACGACGCTCAGGTCAAATTGGATCTGTCCAAGGAGAACCAGATTTGGCACTATCTGGGACAATCATCAACGGAAGCCAAGGCACAGTACACCGAGGACATCCACAAGCCACACCACAACGTCAAGAGTAACTTCCTGGACAGCATCCCTAAGCCACCGCCCCCTCCGCGTCCTCAACACACCCATACTTCATACGGAGCCACCCATCCGGCACAGTCCGGGCAACCGGTGCTTGTGAAAGCAGAAAAGCCCTACGTTTACAAGCCAAGGAAACCTGTAGACAACTGGTTGGGTATCCAACAGTTTGGTGGCCAGATGCCACCGTCAAACGCACCTGGACTCCATGGTGTCCCGCCGCTGCCATTTGGCACTGACCCTCGATTCGCCCATTCAGGCGTTGCGTCTGTGAATCGTGCGACGTGGATGGCGAGCGGTGCACAGCCACAGGTGCCGATTCAGTCATTCCAGCCAAATATGCAGCAAGTTCCGCATCACGTTGATTCACGGTTTACTCCAGTTCCTCCTCATCCTCCTCCTCCTCCACCTTTTAGTGCACCTGCCTGGCAACCCTCACCACATCAACAAACGCCTCATCAAATACCTATGCCCTCGCAGGTGCAGCACGCGCCCCAACGGTATAGTCCATCGTCGACTGCAGTGCAACACCCAAACGGCCCAGAATCGCAACAAGGTTGTTCTGTTCAGCACCCTGTGCAACCACTGTCACACCCTCAACCATCCACCTTGCCTGTACCACCGCAGCATACTTGGCAAAAGTTCCGTTATTTCCAGTCACATCACAACAGGTAGGCTCTCCACTGAGCTGATTTTTCTCTTTGTGAATTGAGATTTCTGATCCAGTCTCCTGCAGGGAAACGTCCCGGTATAGGACGCCGTATGCACCTTGGGGAGGCTTTACGAACGGCTACGAGGGCGATTTACGAAAACATCTCATGAAGAAACCCGATGCCGTTCCTTTCAGCCACAATAGGCGACTGAGTTTCAACCTGGGTGGAGGACTACAAGGTTTAACTAGGCCACCGTCACACTCATACTCGAACTCGACGTCGGCCGGAACCTCGCCTCGTAATGGCGCGGCTTCTCCAACATCTTCGACGGCCTCCGCCATGTCGCCACCTTCGCATCCAGTTCGGGGCCCCGTTCACCGGCGCACACCGTCGGTCCCTACACCTTCCTTTCATCCTGCAATGAGGACGCAGGTCAGCTCAGAGTCACAGTTGGTGTACAATGGTGACCTCGCTGGCCAGGGCGCTTCTTTTGCACCTAAAGGTGTCACAACTCCGCAACAGGGCTGCCAGCCCATCGAAAGTCAACGTAGGGGCTCTTTGCCCACCATTTCACCTGCAGGAATACCATCACAACAACCTACTTTCCTGAACACTTCGCTTCCGCACACACCACAGCCATGTTTGGGGGGACCCATGCCCATGGAAGTGGACTCCGAAACGCAAGAAAGTCCAGCACAGCAGTTGAAACAACAACTCCGCAGGATATCCGACGCAAAGGAATCACCATTCCGGGTACCGGGCAGCCGAAGCCGCAGCCATACTCCGCGGTGCAGCTTGAATCACCTTCCCCGGCTACGGACTCCCTCACAGCCTGAAATCAGCCTCCAGGGTATCAAGCAGGAACGGAGACTGTCTGAGTCTCAAGCTACAACACCAATGGAACTTGCCGCGAATGGAGTCGCTGTCAAGGAGTTCCCAATCACAGAAGCATCGGCAGCGAATAACCTGGGTTTGGTTGAGAAGTTGATGTCGGATTTACGACGAGCCAGCATGCAGAGTCAAGGTTTTGAAGGGGGAAGCATGAATGGACTTGGTGGGTTCGCTGCGAATCCGTAGGGCCCCTCTAAAAGATGCTTTGGTAATGGAAGGAAGGGGAGGATGCTTGATACTTTCTGCATAATCTGGCAATGTCGTTTCGGCCATTGTCAGCACACTTATAGTTCGCTCTCGCGCTGTTTTGACGCCACGGCTTCTGTTGGCAGCTTTGCTGAGACCAGCGTTGGGCTATTATACGGCGTTCACGGTACAATGGTTCAATTGGACGGTGGGCAATGCTGCATGAAAATGGCTGGCTCTTTTCCGAAGGATCAGAAGATGGAGAATGGGAGCGAGTAGGGCCAAAGAGGTCCAATGCACTCTCTGGCAATAATTGTGGTTGGGCGGATAGTCGGTAATATGGCGTCAACATGGAAACGCGGGGCTAATGCTGCGGTCTAACCGTTCAAAACGATAAAGGAATTATCTGGTGGGTGGCGTTTTCCAAAGATCGACAGCAGCAACCGTGGGGTGTTCTTGATTTCTTTCTTCTTTCTTCTCGAAAAAGAATGGGCTAGGAGAATCGGCCATCGGATTTGAAATGAACAAGGGAGGGAAGTATGGGAAAAAAAAAAAAGAAGAAAAGGGAAACCTGGCTAGCTGGCTTTTAACTCTCTATGTATGTATGTATGTCCGTATGTATATTGCCCACGGTCGTAAATGATTCATTGGGCCCCTCGTTGGTACTATCAGTTCTGCTATCCGCACAAAATACCAGAGTCGCTGAACCGGAAAGAGACAAGAGCATATGTGTTTGTATGTGTGTGTGTGTGTGTGTGTGTGTGTGTGTGTGCGAGTTGACTGAGAGTGAAACTGAGGTGTGCAATGCTGATAGAGTTTTAAACTACCGAAGCATGGGGTGCGGAAAGAATGGAGAGACGAGACTGTTTTTTCTGCTATTATTTGGGTGGCGTCCTAATTTTCAACTCATCTTCGTGGGTGTTTGGCCTGATGTTATCGTTTGCGCCGCTGGAGTGTGTGGGCTTGTGGGCTCGGCGATTCTTAGATGTGGATGGGACGGTTATTGTGGTAATAAGATGAGAGAGTGTCAGCTCAAACACTGTATGCTCGTCAAATCCATTGGAAGAAAGCAAGCTAGGTGTGTGTTGGCGCTGGGATTTGTGAATAGGAATACATAGGATTGATGGATTATTCTTGCTGGGTTTTGGTGGATGAGGTGAAACGTTTAGATTATCGTTTTTACTACATCTTACTCATGTCTTTAATATTGACCTTTCCATATACCTTGATATATGTTCTTGGTGCAAATGGATCCTGTGTACTATGTACAGTGTGTATGCACTTCATAGTCAGAAAGAAGAAGAAAAAGAACAATACTGATACATCTTACCGTCTCGTTCTTTCGCTCTTCTCTCCACTCTATCGTATATTGGATGAGAGGTAGCCGTCTGCTGCCCACAAACAATGCACAAGGACGGATGCCCCAAAAAAAGGGATGGAGGTGTTTTCTCTTCAGTTCTAAGACGTGGTAGTACAATGCGTGAGATTATTCAACTCCAAGAGTTTGAAGTTTGGACCTTTTGCTCATGTGAGTCTTGCACACATGCGTTTAATTTTGATCGAAGTGGAGATTGGATGAGCTCTTCAGCTTCAACATCAGGGCTGTTCAATATCCTTCGCCTTGCCATTTTTTTTTTTTACCGTTACACGCATTAACAAAGAGATACTGGTGCGCGACTACACACTTCATCTAGCTCACGACTGAGGCGAGATTCGTTGGACAGCACCACATCGTGTACAACGTGCAGATCCCCAAGAACACTAGCGAGAACATCTCTTGGTGCGGCTCTACGGGCCCCATCTTTGGATTTCTCAAAGCGAGTCGATATCGATCGAGCCTCAGGTGGGTCGGGCTGGTCTTCGTGGTTCACCCAAAAGGAATCCGGTGAAGGAGAAGGTTAGCGTATTGGACAAGAGTGCAGATGTGATTCCAAGGTTTGCCTAAGGATACCTTATTACTTCTGCCATTTATCCAAGATTTGCTTTGGAAAAGATAAAAAAAAAAAAAAAAGCAAGTTCATAAGTGTCCAAGTTCATTCCTGGACATCTACAAGTTCCCTACTTGTGACAATGGGTGGATTCAAAGGACCACTCTAAGACTTCTGGCTATCTTGCTCAGGTGATCGTTGCTGCTGCGCAGACTCCCGATCACTGCCTGGCCACGGAATCACTTTGAGCCCAGGCCATATCTCCGACCACCTCGCAACCTTATGCTCGTACATTTGTCTATTCCCGCTCAAGGGATTCGGTCGCACCGTTAGATTCAAGATATCAGTCAAGCCCCAGGGCGCAAAGACCCGCCACTTGCCCCCAGGCAACTCCAGCCTCACCCCGATCAGCGCGGTCCCAGACAACCACGTAACTATGGCGCCTTCGGTGGAATCATGCCTCTGCGGACATGGCACGCCGAACTTCTGCTCATACCACAGGTGCACCCGCGCCTGGTTCCGGATCTCGACCCGCGCCGCCGGCGCCAAGTCCGCAAACAGCCGGTGGCCGCGCTGAATCACCGCGTCTTCGGCTTCCCACGAGAGGTCTGCGTCGTCAAAGTAGACGACGTCGTAGTCGTCAATGCCTGTCTCGGCGGGCTTGCCGGTGACCATGTTCCAGACGGTTTGGGTCAGGGAGCCTGCGGCGAGGTACCAATGGGGGAGGTTGAGGGTGGCGGCGCGGGAGAGAACGGTGAGGAGAGTCTGGTTGCGCTCGAGGGCTTTACGGAAGAGATGGGCTTCCTCGGCTGTATGAGGGCCGTCGATTTCCATTGCGGACATGGGCTGGAGAACGAGACTGCGAAGCACGATATAAGTAGTGCTGAAGGGCGATAAACGGTCTCACGGGACAAAACGGAACGATTATCACGCAAGTATTTAACAGGACTCTCGACTTTGCCGTGGATATATCCCGCTTCTATACAAGGTTAGGAATGCAAGAATATTCCAATGCAGAGCAGCTTTTTCATCCAGTCACAAGATATTCAATCTGTGGAGGTCGTCGTCTTAAGCTGGATTTGCCTGATGGTGTCCGAGGGAGAGGACGTTGACAGGGTTCGGGTTAAGATCAAACCCGGGGTTAGGGTTGTGCCAGCACTCCGTGTCAACGAGACATTACATAGTACAACTGACGCCTCTTATTCCACTCACAGAACCAAATATAGGATTCAGACCGATACAGTAGCAGGCTTACATGGAGCATCGACGTGTCACTACGCTGTTCCAAATCATTTGAGCCTATTCCATTGGTTCTATAGGGGAATGTGGTGTTATTGTCCGACATCTGGGACCACTGGAATTCGAGAAGCACTCAATATTTCTTTTTGAAATCCTCTCGTGTTTGCCTTCTGTACTGTCCGCTGTCTATCATTTGAAGATGAATAACCTTCATCAAGGACTCTCACTCGTAAGTGATCTCACTAATTACTCGTTGACATCACAACGACTGGAGGCCGGGTCTTAAAACTTGGAGTATATATCGGGACGCTGATGAATTTGCATGTTGCGCGAAAATGCGCCGATGCCTTTGCATAAGTATTTGAAATGATTTCTTATTATTTTTAATTTCTCTGACGATATACTCCTAGACACATCTAGGTGTTACCAGTTGGGATAAAGAGAAAGCATGTTCTTTTGAGGACACAAAGAAATTTCAAGTGTCACCATACAAGTGCCCTAAAAGGCCACTTCCAAGTCAGCCTATGCAAAGTCTAAGCCGGCATATATAGCTCGCCTGGCTGTAGCCTCTCAAACAGAGCGCCCGATTGATTATTACACACCATGTCACCGGCTACATGTGTTCATATGTATCGTAGCAATTACGGCTAGATCGAATCCTACAACTGGGGGTGGTTATCACTTATCGCTGCGAGTTGTAGAGCTTATGCGAGGGGGTCATGTTACCATGCTTGAATTTCTTGACCGCCAGGACGAGCTTTGATGCGACGTCTACATTATTTTCTCCCCTTTTAGTGTTCAAACGGGCTCTTGAAGGAAAAGAAAAAAAAAACACCCCAAAAACATGACTGCCAACAACGCAGTTACAGCTCACCCTTCTGCAGGTAGTTTCAGCCCAGGTACGCCTTCATCCCCCGTTCCTCGTGTTTATCATGACTGATACTTCTCCCATATCCAAAAGCTGGTTGACTTGGGCTAATACACCGAAAAAGAAAAAAAAGAACTGCAAAAGACCCAGCCTTCAACAGAGTCCCAGCTCAAGCCAACGACGATAGACGAAGCATGGGATCCCACCTGCGAGCCAGATCAGGACAACGAGGAGCCCCTGTGGACAGACCTCCAGCTGGCTTCCCGCCGCGGTGATCTGGACGGCGTGCAACAGATCCTCGCTGCCGCCTCGGATGCTGAGCAGCGAGCAGAGATTGTCAATGCGCCTCCGCGCGGGTACTATGGGTTCACTGCGCTCCAGGCGGCATGTATACGCGGCCACCAGCAGATTGTGCGGGTCTTGCTTGACGCCGGGGCGGATGTTCACGCTCCAGGGGGAAATAACATGCATAGAAACGCGTTTGAACTTGCGTGTGGTCAGGGTGAGTTTGGTGGTGTGTGCTGTGATGTTTTGATATGTTTGCAACAAGCATGTTTCTTTTTTTAGCACAAACGTCAACGCTTTTTGAGATGATTGTTAATTGGGCATGCGAAAAGAATACAGGCAATATAGAGATTGTCCGAATGCTACTAGAAGCTGGGGCTGTGGTCAATCCAGCGCGTGTCACGCGATACAACGGCCGCACGCCGATCCAAGCAGCCGCAGCAGCCAACGGCGCCGACGGTGGACACGAGACAACGCGGGAAATCATGACTCTCCTCCTCGACCGGGGTGCGAGTGTCAACGCGCCCGCATCCGCCACGGCGGGCATGACGGCGCTCCAAGCGGCGTGCTGGACCGGCCAGACGGGCATCGTGGAGCTTCTGCTGGCCAAGGGGGCGCACGTGAATGCGCCCGCTGGCAAGTTCAAAGGCTTCACTGCTCTCCAGGCGGCTGCATTCTGCGGCTGGGCTGGGCTGGTGGACGTGCTGCTGCGGCACGGCGCGAGTGTGAATGCACCGGGGAGTCTGGTCAGGGGAGGCACGGCGCTGCATGCGGCGGTGGACAGAGGCCACGTTGAGATTGTCAAGACGCTCCTGGCTGCTGGAGCGGATCCTAATATCGGCACTGGACGGTATGGCGGCGGAACAAGTCCTCGACAGACGGCTTTTGTGCTGGGAAGGACAGAGATTGGCGAGTTGTTGACGCAAGCCGGTGCTACAGGGCCATTTACGGGTGGGCAGATTGCTTTTGGACATAGATAAAAGCTGTTTACAGAATGTGAGTTATGCTATCAACAACGTATAGTTATCGGGAACGCTTCGTCTGGACGGACATGTGAGCATTAGGGTTAAGATTCTAATGTTGCCCATGTAGATGGCATGGTAATTCGAGTTCCGTTTCCAGACTCCGAACAAATTCAACTATTCTCTTGGATAATGGTCGGTGTTTTTTCTTCTTGCAAAAATATATTCATGGGAACATCATTGATCCAATTTGTAGGCCCAGAAGAGGTTAGAAAAGTGCACTCCATAATCCACTTGCAGAATTGCGAATGCCCGTGATACTTGTCTTTACAAATTGCCTATACTGAAGCCTCTTGACGATTACTGGAGAGCGTTCTTGAGCATACCAATGCGCAATGCCACACTGATATGGCCTTTTGACATGAGAGCAACAGAGTAAGGCCTCGGTCTTGGATTACCCAACCCCTCCTCCATCGACTCCTCTTTGAGATCACGATGAGTGCAGAGACTGACTGGACCAGCAAGCCCGACTCCTTGCTTACAATGCAGATAAATGCATGCCTCGTGACCCTCTAATGCACAAAGCAACATGGACGCCTAGATCCACACGACAATCCTTCCCCAAGCGGTAATCCATGGGTTACAATATCGCGTATAATTGCTGATCACTGTCCCCCCCCCGCAAAAGCACAGTAACATCGCGGCACTGTTCGACATATGCCGAGAAATGCCCTTCCGCATCCTGCTGTCTTCACCCCGCATTCTCACTATGAATTCTCGATAGGTCTTCAAAGAAAAAAAGGACGGCAAAAATGGAACTTTCCGGGGAGAGGCTTACTGCCCCCCCCTCCTGTGTCCCCACGGGGGAGTCATGGGGCATCGGGGCACGATTTCCGGATTCGATACTGCGAACCCAAGTTGTACGTTTGCCCGACTGCCAGAATCCCGATTTGCTGATTGGAGAAAGGAACCACCGATGAAGACATTCTTTGGTGAGCCGTTTTGTAGTATTCGGAGGAGAAATTAATCTGCTCGTATGTTTAAGCCGGTCAACATCTGGAGGACTATACTTTGACAGCGGCCTAGTTTCCCAATTTACGACTTGTGAAACAAAACAGAGAACAAAAAGCTTCACTATACTAGAGCAAGAGAAG
Organism: Coniella vitis; assembly: GCA_011317545.1. Classification (NCBI taxonomy): domain Eukaryota; kingdom Fungi; phylum Ascomycota; class Sordariomycetes; order Diaporthales; family Schizoparmaceae; genus Coniella; species Coniella vitis. Next base: position 3,614,928 of record WUJK01000002.1, read on the forward strand.
AGATTTGTGTGTCTATAGAACCTGCTCGGCGGAATACGAAGCGGAAACTTGAGTATTCCCTAGCTATTTGACGGCCGCTAATGTTGCTAGGCTTATTGTTAGTTCTCGTTGGGTTATTCCTGTGCCTGAAGATCCATCATGGCTATTCGATCGGCAGAGGCGCCTTTTGGTCACTTTGTGTCAAGCAGCCATATGCAAGAGACCAAGTGATGTGGAGGTGTAAGACAGCAACCACACTCTCTGCTGCCGAGGTTCTCCTCAGAGGATCTTCAGGCACTGTCAAATATGTTTTGGCATGTGCTATAAACATATCGTCTTCAAAGTCATGCGTATTCGAGTTTGTTTTTTGTGTTGTGGCCACAAAATTGTATATATCCGAGATGAGGTGGAAAGCAAGCAAGCCAGCCACGGCGCTCTCGGCTTAGCTGAGGCAAGGTGAAGCGCTTGTATAAGTCTCAATTTATTTCACCAGAGACATGGCTCGGAATGATAGCCGAAGAACACGATCGTAGGCTTGCTCAACAAGAAATTGGGCTCGTAACGGTCTTTCGATCAGTACCTTTTTCCGAGCCACAGCTGCCAGCTACGAACCCACCACTGAGATGCGTCCACAACAACTCAATCCACAGCTTCATTTCTGGTATTCTTTGCATCAAGTCAGCACGGGCTTCGAAGGGCAGACACAAGGTTTCCGAGATCCCACTGACCATCTACAAGAGGACGTCAAACCCAAGAGTAGCACAACGCCTGCTGATGATGCCAGCATGGAGAATTCCGTCTTTCGGGCCTTATACCTAACTGCGGCTTTCGGACTTGATATTCCGTGGCTTCTTGTCTTCCTCTACTAGTCCTCTTTTGACCCTATCTCCATGGTGGCTGGTCAGATGGCCCTCATTCTTGGCGCTTGAATGGCACTCATTGGGTTGTTTCCTTGAGAGCCCATGCAGTGGCCAAGAATAACAAGACGAGGCCCCCCCTTCGAGCTGACCTAGGCTGCGCTGCCAACAGCCCTGTTTTTGGCATCTGAAGACTGATCTCTGATGACCACTCTTGCGATGCTTCTCCATTGTAATGCGCACCATGGGCTGTATATAAGTATCCGCGGGTCAGCTCGTCTCCTTGAGCCTTCACGAGGCAATCCAAGGTGAGCCCGCTCGGTGAACGTGGCTTCAAGTTTGGTCTCCTTGGGGCAGACCATCCATCCGTCTCTCTCCTCTCCAGCCATTGAGTCTCCCTCCTCCTTGTTGCCCCGAATAGTCTGGAGATATCAACATCTTCCAAAGGCCACCACCTTCTCTTAGCATCTTTTGGCTGGCTTCGTCTTCTCAGAAACCCCTCAAGTAGTCCAAGACCCCTTTGGGAACAAGATGAGGTTCTTGTTGCTTTGTGCCACTGCCCTCGCTGGCCTGCTCGTCGAGGACAGTCTGGCTCGACCAGCCACAGGCAGCAAACCCGAGGGGCCCTCTCGCGTTGTGCTCGAGGAGCGAGCAACAGCGCCCACCGTGGCCATCTCCCCCTCCAACACCGTCGTTGGCGCCGTCTTGGGCACGGTCGAAAGCTTCAACGGCATCTACTTTGCCGACAGCCCAACAGGCTCGTTACGCCTCAAGCCGCCGCGAAAGCTCTCGACCAATCTGGGCAATGCGTTTGATGCCTCGGGCTCCGCGGCGGCGTGTCCGCAGATGCTCGTCTCCACGACGGCGGACCAGAGTCTGTTCCTGGAGGTCATTGGCGACTTGCTGAACACGCCGCTCTTCCAACAAGCCACCGACCAAAGCGAAGACTGCTTGACGGTGAGTGTTGCGCGGCCGGCTGGGACAGTGGCGGGTGACAAATTACCCGTACTTGTCTGGATCTTTGGGGGTGCGTTTGAGGTAGGTCTTGCACATGGGTTGCGTGGAAAGTCTGGTCAAATAATGGCCAAAGAGACACTGACATGATGGGAAAACAAAACAGCTTGGCTGGACATCCATGTACGACCCATCCAGCCTCGTCAGCCAGGCGATCGACCAAGACCAGCCCTTTGTCTTTGTCGCCGTGCAGTACCGTGTAGGTGGGTTCGGCTTCATGCCGGGCGCAGAGATCCTCGCCGACGGCTCTGCCAACCTGGGTCTGCTGGACCAGCGCATGGGACTCGAATGGGTCGCCGACAACATCGCAGCCTTTGGCGGCGACCCGGCCAAGGTCACCATCTGGGGCGAGTCGGCCGGCGCCATCAGCGTCTTTGACCAGATGGCGCTCTACAACGGCAACAACATCTACAACGGCCAGGCGCTGTTCCGCGGCGCCATCATGGACAGCGGGAGCATTGTGCCCGCGGATCCGGTCGACTGTCCCAAGGGCCAGGCCGTCTACGACACCGTGGTCGCGACGGCGGGCTGCTCGTCCGCCAGCGACACGCTCGGCTGTCTCCGCGGCCTGGACTACGAGACGTTCCTCAACGCGGCGAACTCGGTGCCCGGCTTCCTGGGCTACGACTCGGTTGCGCTCTCGTACGTGCCGCGGCCAGACGGCGCGGCGCTCACCGCCAGCCCCGAGGTTCTGTCCCAGGAGGGCCTCTACGCAGCGGTGCCCATGATCATCGGCGACCAGGAAGACGAGGGCACCATCTTCTCCCTGTTCCAGGCCAACCTGAGCACCACCGCGGACCTCGTCGCGTACCTGGCCACCGTCTACTTCCACGACGCCACGCCGGAGCTCATCGCGGGCCTGCTCGCCACGTACCCCGACGACCTGCTCTCCGGCTCGCCCTTCCGCACGGGCCTCTTCAACGAGCTCTACCCGCAGTACAAGCGCATCGCCGCGGTGCTGGGCGACCTCGTCTTCACGCTGACGCGCCGCGGCTTCCTCGCCGCGGCGCACGCGGCGCACCCCGAGGCACCCGCGTGGAGCTACCTCGCGTCGTACGACTACGGGACCCCATACCTGGGCACGTTCCACGGCAGCGACCTGCTGCAGGTGTTTTACGGCCTCTACGACGACTATGCGGCGCGCCAGATCCGCACGTACTACTTCAACTTCCTGCACAGCTTGGACCCCAACGAGGGCATCACGGCCTACCCGGACTGGCCGCAGTGGGCGGACACGGGCAGTGGGAACCAGCTGGCGTGGTTCTCCTCGCCGGACGGCTCGTCGTATCTGACGGATGATTTTAGGAATGATAGCTACACGTATGTGTTTGACCATGTTGCCTCTTTCCATATATAAAAGGGGCGAGGAGGCTGGTTGTACTGGGGACCAGGCACGATGAAATATCATGATTTGATGACTTGGGGTGAAGATATGTATGTGCGATGTGACAGCGCTGTGCTCTATACATGTGAAGTCAGAGCAAAGCCCCGTCTGGGATCATGGGGCACTCCACAGGCCAAAGATGAAGCCATCGCCAGTCAAAAAATAGTTATGAGGAGGAGTGACGCAGACGTAGTAGGCCCTTTGGATGGCAGAGGCTGCGTGTATTGCCTGATCAAGCAGTATAAAGGGCTTGCAGCAAAGAATCGTAGCATACGCAGCCAAAGACTGAGGGAAAGGGGCATGCTGCCATTCGTGGGAATCAAATATCTCATGCACGATAATCTATTTGTGATATTACTACTGTACAAACAAGGCTCAGCCCAGCCCAGCTGTACACACCAAGTACCCCGCTCATCATTCCACGGAAATAACTCTGCCGCCACTCTTGAACAGGAGTTACATGTTGCGTGAAACGATCTGTCGCCAGCTGGAGAAACCTAGAAGAGGAGATGCTGGCCCCCCAATGTCTGCTATCCTGATGGAAACGATTCAGAGAGCATCACCGAGCAGGGAGCACGATCCGGGGTCCAGCAATGAGGTTGAAGAGAATCCAGAAGGTAACTCGTGATTCTATACTTGTCCTAGGATCTGAATAGTAACAACCTGTCATAGGCCACGCGAGGCAGCACAGCCCTCAGCGCAACGAACTGCAAGCGGCGGACCTTGATAACCCAGCGCTGCCGCCTCCACCGCCGACGACTGGGGTGATCATTGGGGAGGTATGGATAAACCTTCCTGTGTTCTATTTTGGCGGTATAAGCGTTTCAAGAGGCTTGGGCTTCGACCGATGGATCCAGGACCCATCACTTTGTGAACGTGTCGCCACATCCGAGACTCGAGAATATGTGGTGGGACAGGTGCGGCTTGCAGTCGTAAAATACCGGATCGAAATGGACAAAGTCACAGGGTCCTATTCTCGAGGGCTAGTAATGTATCTCAACTTGCCCATAAGGATTTCGCTCGTTTACCAACATGCCATGCTCGTAAGCCCAGGAAGCGGTGTTGAACCACCTGAGCGAGAAAGTGTTGTGGACCGATTCAACAGCCTGAGAGTCGCAGTGGGGATCATTGTCCCTGGGATAATCGATCTAGAAAAAAGATGGTTAATCGGCAAAACACCTGCTGGCCGTGAGATTGAAGGAGACATTTATCAAGTAAGGAAGCAAGCCCCTCGCAAGTGGAAGAGATCAACCATGCGCCTGCTGCTTATGCTTACACTGAACCAGCCATACTCCCTTCCCCGAATCAGCAATACCGCGGATGCTCCATGTTATCTTGTCGTTGGTATCCTTAAGATGCGGCAAGGGCTGGCCTATATGCAAGCCCAGATCTCCAAAGCAGACGGCGACTTTGGGACTGAGCTTGGCGTGATCCAGGCCGCTTGGGGACTTGCTTCCTATGTGGTTGGCGCTGCTGGAGGTAGGTCACTGTTGTATAGCTCAGGAAACTCGTCCTGCTGCATCGTCTTTTTTCATCTGACATGATATATTTTACAGTCACTTTGGCCCTACTGGGTGTTGTCACTCAACTTACCGACACGTGAGGCTTGGATTTGATGTTTGGGTTATAGCCTTTCGTCTTCGCTTTGTACAAACTGTCCAGATGAGTAATGTTTTCGTTTCCTCGCCAGCAGAATGATTGAACCCGTGATTCTGCATTTCTAGTGGACTATGTGTCGTTGAGCGGATGTTAAGTATCCTCGGCAGCTTGGAACATCAGAACTCTTTGCAATTAGTTAACAGCCTTTATGAGATCATTCCTAATCATGACGTTACCTTTGCCTCGTCTCGATTCCTGACCACTCGCCATATTCTGTTGTATCTGCTTGGTCGCCGGCTTCTCGTCAGCCAGGTTCGTGATCACGTCAGTGGCTTCAAACCCTCGTGGAGCGTTGCACAGATCGAACTGATTGATGTCGATGCAACGAGTCAAGATTGTTGGCATCCGAGCATATCCCCTGTTCAGCGTCTCTCCAAAAGACATATCACGTCAAGACCTCAGCAACGACATCGGCCGTTCTGTCTTGCTCATCATCGTGACAAGGACCAAGACCTTGCCTCAAAGTGCCATCCACTCATCTTTCGTGCTCGGTTTGAGGTTGCCCCGGATCAAACAAGACGAGGAGAGGATGGGAAATATGTGAATGAGCATTGTTTTAAGGATTTGGTTAATTTCTTGCTAGTGTGATGAGTGGTCTGCCCGCTGTTGAACTTGATCTCATCACCGACAATCGATCAAAGTCAGACAGACATGATGAAGATGAAGAGAGCATGACCCGGCTCTCTATGGGTCACCCAGCCATGCATTATTCTTCGGCGAAACGTGCAATTCCTCGGTTATCGAGGCTTACAGTAAATAGCAGGTCACTTTTTTTACACCGTACAGAACGGAGAGCATGATAGGGCCGAACAGTTCTTAAGAGGGCTCACTCAAGCATCTCACAGCCCGCTGTGGTAACAGAGGAGGCCACAGGAAAAACCAAGCATGGACATGGACATAGAGATGGCACAGTCTGCCTGTTCAGTGGTTCATGGAGAGGGTTCACATACTGATCTGGATAACATAATGAAGCCTACCTTGGTATTCAAATCTTATAGTTACATGTACAGGCCTCGAGTTAGTCGGGAGACGACCAAGCGAGAAGAGATGCACCCGAAAAGAAATCACGTCTGGTTAGCTGTGAGTTTTTGCAATGTACCCTTTACTCACCCAAGATCATTCCTGGACTGAATATCGAGGTATAACATCTAAAAAATTAAAGACGAGGAGGAAACAATGTTATGCTCGCTAATATCTACCATACCAAATAATTGTCCAGGTTGAAAACATTCTATAGATACCACCATGCCATGGATACGGTTTCTTTTCCTACTTCCTTTCTCCCTTCCAAAAAAGAAAAAGAAAAAGAAAAAAGGAAAAACCAACCTCTCCCAAAGAGAAGCCACTCACCCACACCCCATCACAACCGACTCTTATTCCACACCTTGCCCGTCTCATCCCGGTACGATGCCAGTAAATTCCTCTTATTATCGCTCCCATGCTCAACCTTTGCCGGCCTATCAAACACCGATCCCTCTCCTCCCCCCGTTCTCTGCTCCGCCTCGACATAGTCCCTCTCCCCCTCACCCACATAGATCTGCCTCGGCCTCCAGATCTTGACGCCCCCCTTTTGCAGCATCTGCTGCCTCCAGTGTGCCAGCCACCCCACACACCTCGGCACCGCGAAGAGCACCGGGTAAAAGTCCAGGGGGAACCCCATGGCCTGGTAGATCAGCCCCGAGTAAAAGTCCACGTTGGGATACAGGTTCCGGCTGCGCATGAATTCGCTCTTGCGCGCGTACTCGGCCAGCGCCAGCGCCGTATCGAGCAGCTGGTTGCGGCCCGTGACCTTGAAGACCTCGTCGGCGAGCTTGCGGATGGCCGTGGACCGCGGGTCGACATTCTTGTACACGCGGTGGCCGAACCCGACGAGCACGCGCTCGCGCTTTTCCACTTTCTCCATGAAAGCGGGCACGTTTTCGGGGGACCCGATTTCAATGAGCATGCGGATGGCGCTCTCCGAGGCGCCGCCGTGCGAAGGGCCGTAGAGCGCCGCGCAGGCCGCCGCGACGACAGAGTACGGGTCGACGAGCGAGCTGCCGACCTGCAGGACGGTGGCGGTCGAGCAGTTGACTTCGTGGTCGGCGTGGATGATGAAGAGCGCGTCGAGGGCCTTCTCCAGCACGGGGTGCGGGCGGTACTCGTACCCGGAGAGGTTGTCGAGGAGGTAGAGGAAGTTGCCCGTGTAGGAGAGGCCCTGCGCGGGGCGGTTGAAGGGCCGGCCCTGGCGCATGCGGTACGACGCTGCGGCGAGGGTGGGCGCCTTGCCAATGATGCGGAGGATCTGCTTGTCGAGGACCTGGAGCGCGGCTGGGTTGCCGCTCGCGGCGGCTGTGTAGAGCTTTTGCCCGGCGAGCGAAGGGTTGGCTTCTGGGGCGAACGCGCCGAGGGTGGCAAAGGCGGCGGTCAGCATGCTCATGGGGTGCGAGTCGTAGCGGAATCCCTTGAACATGTTCTCAATGTCGGTGTGGACATAGGTGTGGTGCATGACCTCGTCGGCCCATTGCTGCGACGCGGCGGGCGTGGGCAGATCGCCGTAGAGGAGCAGGTAGGCCGTCTCGAGGAAGTGGGAGCGGTCGACGAGCTGCTGGATCGGGTAGCCGCGGTAGCGCAGGATGCCCTCTTGGCCGTTGATGTAGGTGATGCGGCTCTGGACGACGGCCGTGTTCATGTAGGCCGGGTCGTAGACGCGCAAGCCCTGTTCCGTCTCGTCTTCAGGCCTGCTGTCGGCGCCGGGCTGCGCCTTGATCTTCTTGAAGTCGGTGGCCAGGATGGAGTTGCGCGTGATGGGCACCTCGTATGTCTGGCCGGTACGGTTGTCGACCACCGTCAGCGACTGCCGCGGCGTCGACTTGGGGACAATAGCCATGGCGACGAGCTGTGCGGGCTCGAGTTGGATCAACTGTCTGTCGTCTGGATGCTGGGACACGCTGACGCGATTCAAGTACAGGTGAATCGGGTAAGCAAATGTTGTTCAGTGTGGTGATAGCACGGCAGAATTGCAAGACAAGTAAAGACAAAAAAGAAGAGGAGGAGACAAAGCTCACGAGGCATGTGAAGGCCGTTCGCTCGTCAGCAACAACTTGGCAGACTGGCAGACTGGCCAGCAAAGCCCGGGTGGCCGACACGGCTGCCGACCGCTGGTAGCCGACGTGACACCGGGGCCGTAGACCAAGTAGCCTCGGCACATCTTCTCTCGCTAACCACATCGGGACTAGCCGGGAGTGCGTGGCTGCGGGGAGCCGAGGTACAATGCTGTGGCTGGTGCTTTGTATGGGCTGCCATGTACCTACCCTGTACACAGCGCGATGTACACGTCTTGGTGGTTGATGCCCTCATGATGGCCTGATGCGATACATTTTCAACTACCAGACGTCAATACGAAGCCCCTAGAAACCGCCGTTTGACGCCGCATAGCCTGTGCAACACACCGAGTCAGCAACGCAAGCCTCACGTTATTTCCAAAGGGACGCAGCGGCACACACAGACAAACAAGACTCACTCTTGATCACGGGCTCCATCGTGCTCTTACCCGCGTCCATCATCAGCGTAGCCAACGACCACACGAGCGTATTCTCCGTCAAGACCAAATCGCCCAGCTCCAACCCAGGCGCCAGATACCTCCCACAGACGCTCTCGACGTCCACGCGCTCCACCAGCCCCGGCCCATCGTGTGCCAGTGCGTCCTTGGCCAGTGCGTGCGCCAGCGGATGCACCATGATGGTCTCGTGTCCATACACTGTCCCAGCAACGTGACCCTTGCAGACATCCTGCACTCTGGCATTCGTCACGCCCACGCCCCGTTCATCTCGCAGTACCGCCGAGGCATTGGCGCCCGTCTGCGGCTGCACGACCTCGTCTGTCGAAGAGTAGATGATGGTCGTGGGCACGTAGGCCGAGTCGCCGCCATCAGACAGCAGCGTCTGCACAAAGGCACTCATCCATTCGGCCTGCAGCCACCCAGCGGGCATGGCCACGTGTGTCGGCGATGTCGGACCGCCTCCCAAGAAGTCTCTGACTAGCTGGCTGCCCCGATAACCCGGCGAGAATCCCACGTGGTCCGTTACAACACCTCGCGTCGATGGCCAATACTTGTACGCCCACTGCGCGTCGAGGTTACCCTGTGAGAAGCCAAACACGGCAATCTTGGTGTTGTTGCTGATGCTCGACAAGTAGTGGATCGCATAGGCAACGTACTCGGCGTTGCTCTGGTAGTCGTTGTTGAGGTTCCCCGGCACGTTCAACCATACTGGGTCGCCAAAGCTGCCCTCGCGTTGCAAGATGGGGATCCACGACCCGGCGAAGCTCACGTATCCCGGGTTGCCTGTGCCGCCACATAGCAAGACCGGCTGCGGTGCCCCCTGGGCGCCGTACTGGAATCCAGAAGGGATATAAATGGCGCTGCGTAGCGTGGCTTCGTCAATGTCGTATGGTGCGTCCTCTGTCGATACAGAAGGGTAGATGGCTGGAAACGGCTCAATGGGGTTATTGTTGCCGTGGCCTTGCTCGTCCATGAGCAGCCCCACGACAGCAGTCCCCACATCTCTTAGGCTAAGGCTTGATAGACCGTCGAGTACAATATCGGTAACGATGTTCGAGAAACTGCTCGTCGAACTGTAAATCTTCTCCAGCGCCGCCAAAGCGTCCGCGATGTTTCTGGGGGATGACCGTTTGGCAACAGGACATGTATCGTGATTTAACCTAGTATCGTGTGCCGTTATCGCAGCTGCAAAGGCGCCTAGTAAAGCAACAACAAGTCGGTTTGGAGACGGCATCGTGGAGCATGGAGGCTGCTGCTCACTGTACGTGGCGCACAAATGAAACGTGAGCGAGTTGGCCCAAAATACATGTGGCTGCAAGCTTCCGCCATGCAATCATATAACATGTTGTATATACTGAGTTGATGTCTTGGTTTCTCTCCCTTTCTCCTATATGCGTATAGGGTCCCATCAGGATCCGCCTAGGCCGTTTGCAGCAATCATATCGGATCGTAATTCCCGCTTACTGATCCGACGGACGGCCTTTGCCTTACAGATTGCTCGGACGCTTGCGGTATCTTCCAGACAAGCCGAGGCTTGCAATAATAAGGTTATCAAAATGTATCGCCGGCGGTTGTTTCCCGATTGGCGAGGTTGCGAGAGGCCGCACGGTTCTCAGGTTCTCGACCCAATATCGATGGGCCAGAACATCGCTCATACCTATTGCCAATTGGTCAGCCCGCATCCAGAACGGTCTTTACAGTAGTCAGTTTTTGGCTCAGCCGTTCAAGACAGTAAGCAGACATTTCTTGGCATATTGGACAGACACGTTGGGCTGAGGCGGCAGTGCCGTGACCTTACCGCATCTGAGGTTACTCGGGCAGATCGAGGTATCCTTACTGGCTCGTCACCACAGAGTGCATCATTTCCACATGCTATCTATGCATAAACCGGCGTACACTGCATATTTTCTTTTTAACATCAATCAAAAAGTGGTATTAAATCTGGCGCAAACGCTGGAAGGCGTCAGATGGATCTTGGTAATTGTTCTGGACCCTCAAACATCAAGCGTCATCTTTCGCCGTGTTGGTGAATATGGCGCTTTATAGCTCCTTCTCCTGTTCACTGTCGCTGCCCTTGTCAAAGGCGACTCCAAACTTGGTCACCGGATCCTTCTTTGCGTCCTTGATTTGGGCAAGGAACTTCTCTGCGTTTTCGGGATCGCCCTTGAACAGGTGGTCGGCAACCAGTCGCTGCGGTGTCTCACCCATCCACTGAAAGAGGGAAAAGTCCTGGAAACGGTCCGCTCTGAACACCTCGAGCATCTCGACGGGTTCGTCCCCAATGTTCTCCACAAAGTGGCCGTGGTTCTTGGGGACAATACCCACATCGCCAGGCACATAATCAAATGTCCTTGCCGTGCCTTCAGCGGCAAAGATGGTGATACGTGCTTTGCCGCGGATAAAGAAGTTCCATTCGTCGGCATTGGGGTGCCAGTGCATTTCACGCAGCGCACCAGGCTGAATGACTACGTGTGCAGCAGCCACAGTCTTGGAAATGGGGAAGTTGGTCGAGTCGGTAATGCGAACCTCGCCTCCTGAAGTCACAACAGGGTCCTGCGCCAGCATCTTGTGCGAGAAGTTGAGCTTGGACTTTTTGACGTGCTTGCCCTGAGGCCGCTCCTCGTCGATGGAGCCAGGGTTGGATCCCTGGAAAATATACTTTTCGCTCTCCGGAAGGTGTTTGAAGACCTCTGGCGCGAGGTGGAAGTTCTCGGCGACAACAGATTGCGGAGTGTGTGCTAAGTAACAACAAGTCAGACGAATACCATATTTAAAAGCGGTGAAAAGACGGGGCGCCACATACCAAGCCAGTCGGTCAAGAGAAAAGTGCTCTCTTCGGAAAAGCCACCATCGTCAAAGATGAGCAGGAACTCGGTGCCGTTGGGACTCAGACCCTGAAGACTGTGTGGCACACCACTGGGGAAATACCACAGGTCGCCCTTTTCGAGATCGTCGATAAAGTTGCCGCCCTCATAGTCGATTCCGGTGATTCGAACAGAGCCATCAAGGACGTATGCCCATTCGGCCTCCTTGTGCCAGTGGAGCTCGCGAATGACACCCTCGCCGAGACGCATGTTGACACTGGCCAGCTCACTTGAACTCGGCAGCTCTCGCACCGTGGTCTGCCGTGTCCATCCGCCCTCCTGTAATTCCACAATTGGTGGTGGTTGTCAGCAGAAGCCACCTCGGAAGCGCGAAAACAAGGGCCAAAAAGGAAAGACGCACTTCAATCCTCACGTGAGAATCAACAAAACTCCAGCGCATGTTGGCCATATTGCCATGGTCGGTGCTAGGTGGCCTAACAAGGTTGGGGTTTTGGCGAGCGCGGCTGGGGTTCCAGGGCCCCAAGACAGACTGGCCCAAGCCATTGCGCCATGGCAGCGGGTCGAGTTCGTCCTTGTCCGGGTTGATGGCGCGGTCGTAAGGGTCGCGATGGCCTGGCGTATAAGGATTCTCCTTTTTAGGCGTGGTGCTGGTAAGGTACCTGTCGGGGAGTTCCAGGCCAGCTGCCAGCCGCTGCTGGGGCGAGTCTCGGTGAGGCGCAGCCAGCGACAGGGTCGTCAGGGACGCCGTCAGCAGCAATTCAGACACAAGCATTGTGAAGATGGTAAGCCTCTCGAAACGCCAAGAGTGATTGCTGACCTACAATTGGGTCAAGCGAGGAGAGAGAAGGCGCAGGAAAGAGATGGTGGGATTCGACGCGAAATGACATATAATTCCATGCAGGAAAAGCTCGCGTCACCATTTGCAAAGCTCTTAGTATGTGCACAAGCACACACTTACATAGGACACAGTACACAGGTCACTGCAATCGTCGACAACCTGCTATCAAAGCTGCCAAGTGACGCAAGAGGATGTCAAGCTCCCTTCCGTATTCGGCAAGAACGGAATGGGTGCGGATGTACTCGCTACCTGGACATCAGCGTGTCTGGATACTGTCGCTCAAGTCTCGAATACCACACAGGGCTGCCAACGGAGAATTATTGCCGACATGACGACTGCAGCGTCGCCAGGTCACCATACTATGTATATATGCTACTTTCACTATCCGGGTACTCGGGTACGTGCATGGTATTGAATGCACCTTTTGCTGTGCACACAGCAAGCCATCGACCTTACATCGATCATACGGTGCTGCGTCTTTCCAATTGCAAACATCCAATCCAATGCTCTCAATACCGTACACAGTACTTACCTGCTATGTATAGCCACGACAATCGGACGCAGGTACGGCCCGGCTTACAGTGGGCCTGTTGCAGCGCATGGTAACAACAGCTTACGGCAATTCTCCGAGGCACCCAATTTTAGATACCTGGGCAGCGGGCAAGCTGGGTGCCTAGGCCAGTGCTTCCTTCAGTGGCTCCAGCGCTAATCCTATGACAAGCTGAACTTAGTGGCCCATGGCTGCGATGACACGCCGGAAGCAACAGCAACCCAAGGTGATGACAGTAAAAAACAGGGTTCAGCTGCTTGTCCTGAATGGAGAGCAGAAGCTTGGGCTGGATTTTTATTTTCTCAGTCTGCTGGCTTCTCGTCCTTTTCCCCATCATGACACAGCAGTGCTGGTGATTGAACTCGCGTTGCAACGTTTCTCAGACACATTCCGCCGCCTAAGACATCCCCCCCGTTTTGTTTCGCCAAGACAGTGCCAGACAAGTTCGAACCGAGAATGAGCCAACCCAATGGTCACGGCACCACGGCTGGCCACCACGAGGCTGCCAGCGACAGACACAGCGCCAGCGAGGAGCAGCCACTCATCCATGGAACTGGGTCGCGCTCCCTGCACCACTCTAGATCACTGGTTGGTCGAGTGCGCAAGGCGGCCCAGGCCGAAATCAGACGCGACTGGGCGGATGTGGTGCTCATCTTTTGCTACATTATCACGGGCCTGCTCGACAGCGCTTCCATTTCTATCTGGGGCTCTTTTGTCTCCATGCAGACAGGTAAGCAGTGTTGTAGAAGCCACTTCTCGTCCACCAAACCTGCTGGCTCTGCTTATTCCTGCACTAACTCACTTTTCAACACAGGCAACACAGTCTACACAGGTCTGGGTCTCTCAGCACCCAGCCAGAGCACCCGCTGGATCAAATCCGGCACCTCGCTCCTCAGCTTCTGCATTGGTTCCCTCGTCTTCAGCCGCTTCCACCGCTTCTTCTCTCCAAAGCGCCGTGCCACCCTCGTCGCCTCCTTTTCCGTGCAAGCCCTACTCTGCGGCCTCGCAGCAGCCATCGTCTCCTTTGGACCTGGAGGTTACGGCCCCGATGATATCCGCTGGGACGTTCTGCTCCCCATTGCCCTCGTCGCCTTTCAAGCCTGCGGACAGGCCGTCACTTCGCGCGCGCTCAAATACAATGCGCTCACAAGCGTAGTGCTGACGAGTATCTACTGTGACTTGTTCAGCGATGTGGACTTGTTCCGCGTGGATAATGTGGAGAGGAATCGCAGAGTAGGCGCGCCGTCCATGTTGCTGTTGGGCGCGGTGTTGGGGGGTCTTTTTGCGCACAGCAGTCTTGGAGTTGCCGGGGCGTTGTGGTTTGCGACGGTCTTGAAGGTATTGGTTGTTGTCGTGTGGCTTGTTTGGCCTGGTGATGCGCCGGATCATGAGTAGTTGGGGGAATCTCACACTCAGGGTTCGATAGTTGATATCTGAAATGGTCAAGGGCGTCTAGACTCTATAGTTGTTGACCTCTGCGGACATTCCAATGGCCGGGATGGACGCTTCTCGTCTTGCCGTACATCCCCATCACTCTACCCGCACGATAGACCTATACACGACTTCAAGATCTATGCTATTCATCAATCTGAGCTCATTACTCTCGCGAAGCTCGAAGCGTCCGTGGAATGGCCACCGGGCCGGACCGTTTCCGCCACAACCCATCCAGGTCTTTGAAGGCTACTGGATCAACGTTGCACAGACGACTTGACGGTTCTTCAGCGGTATGACCTTGAGGTGCCTCGTCTTGGCTCACAAGTTGGGACAGTATTTACATCAACAGCTTACTACGCTCTATGACCACATTCAAGTCGCACAGCCCTCCCCGATAATACATACCGCAAGCACAATGGCCACCACCAACCGTCTCGCCCGTCTCAACTCAGCCACTTGAGGCGCCACTATGCTGCAGGTCACACTGGCGGATGGCACGGTCCTGCAGACAGGGACAGTCGGGTAGGTGATCGCTTGCTATCTTCTATGCCTTGCTCAGATACACTATGATCTGATTAGTCAACGTGTACCAAACGGCCTACAGCACAATTCGTTAACAAAAGCCCATATGAGAGCTCTCCGTGTCAACACCCAATCTTACAACAAAGCCCACGCACAAGGCGACATAGCTACAATGCAGACACTGCAAGAAGACATGAGAATGGCGCTGCCGTTGTTGGATCATTTGGGCTTGTTTGAAGTCTTATTTACGGCGCAGGAGCTTGTGGATGGGGCTGAGGAGAATGAGGGCCGGCGAGATGTCGGGCAGTTATTCTTGCAATATAAGAAGTGCCGACCTTGATGAGAAGCACGAAATGCGAACTAAAATGTTCTTCTGGTGAGTATAATCGTATTTCTCGCGTACCTTTCTGGTAGGAAAGTGTGAAAAGCGTTCATTCAGGCCCACTTTCATGAAGTCCAGTAAAAATGAGGCTGTAGATCCGCGCAGTGATGCAAGGATGACGAATAACCGATGTACACCTCTTTTTTCGAAATTGTTTGATTCTCCGGAAGACACAATTTTGACAAAAACCATACCAAGAAACGGCTCGATCTTGATCTGGTTCTGTTCAGTTTGGTTCGCCAACAAAGTGCATCCAACGAACCATGTTCATCTGTTCTTCCATTACCCTACAACAACACGCTGGCACGCCTCAAGAGTTATCCACGGCCATGACTATCGCACCTTTGCGTCCCTCGTCCAGACTGTTGAGCATATTCATGTCGTCTTGGTCCAAGTTGAAGCCGTAGATGTCGGCATTAAGCTTGATGCGTTCAGGCGAGTCACTCTTGGGTAAACAGACCCAGCCTTTCTGGAGGCTCCAGCGGATGAGGACCTGGTTAGGGGTCACACTGTGTTTGGTTGCCACTGACACCAGCTGCTTGTTGTCTGCCTTTTGGTTGCGCACAATGGGACAATAGGCCTCGATGACGATGCCCTTATCGTGGCAGTACTTCACAATCTCTTTTTGTTGGTTCCAAGGATGCAACTTTCCAAGACATTTCACGCAGTCAGCAAAGGAGGACAGAGGAAGAGGAACAAGACAAGAGAGCAAGGAGGAGGAACTGACCTCGATCTGGTTGACGTGCGGTGGCCAGACGTTGCCAGCGCCCTTCAACGCCTCAATCTGAGCAATGCCAAAATTGCTCACGCCGATGGCCTTGGCCTTGCCCTCGGCATACAGCCGCTCGAGGGCGCGCCAGATATCTCTGCACTTGTCAACGCCAGGGCTGGGCGAATGGATCAGAAACAAGTCGACGTAACTCCCGATGCGCTGCACACTCTCGAGACAGGCGGCGTACGTTTCGGCGACCGAATCGCCCGGCGTGAGGATCTTGGTCGTGACAAAGATCTCGTCACGAGGAAGGCCGCATTCGGCGAGGGCAAGCCCGACTTCGCGTTCGTTGGCGTAGTATTGCGCTGTATCTACTGTCCCAGAATGCAGGGAAATTATCAACATCAACGCTCACTCACATGCTTCATGCTTGAGCCTTTGTGGAGAGGGCTCCTATTTGGATGTCTGAAAAGGGGCGGGGAAGGGCGGGTTCGAACCAATGTGGCGGTAGCCTATCGTGATAGCGGCCAGACAGGAGGCATAGGCGCGGTCAGGCGGCGACAGGTAGGTGCCAAAGCCTAGCTGGGGGATGTGCACAGGGGACTGGGTGCCGAGAGTCAGGCTCCCACCAGCACTGGGCTGCGACATACTGTGACTCGCTGCAAGGTTGCGACGAGCTACCGTAAGGGTTGCTGAGAGTGGCAGTAGCAGTGGCAGTGGCAGTGGCAGTGGCAACTGCACATGATCAGGAGACACAAGCGGAAGTACGGGATCGGTCCCAGCTGCGGCTTGCTCCCCCGTCTTAAGGTCTCAGACCTGAGCCAAGCTGGGATGGGAATCAGCATCGTGCCTTCCCAAATATCGATGACAAGGAGACCGCGCGCGGCATTGTCACACAGGCGCCTGCCGCTCGCCCAGCACTGCCAGCTGCCACTTCGATGATCTCATCGCGCCGGTTTTAGCATGTGCTACGGGGGTCTGCATGCTGCTGCTACGGCTCCGGCCACAGCTATACAGTACCGCTACAGCAAGCAACTGAACCTGGCTATGCTGAAGCAAACAGAAGCTATGCCAGGCCCGGGGCCCATGGTGGTTGCCGCACCATCCATCTGATTGTCCCTTGACTGGCGATCAGTACCGTTTGGATCTGGCTGATCGTGGAGGGGCGCCTAACGCGCTTTACTTAGGTAGCATCGAGCGCCCTGAATCGCCGTGCCAGCTCATTGCTTCCTTTTGTTTTCCCCCTTGGATCGTAACCGTCTGTCGCCTTTCCTCTCGCCGTCGTACGTGGGCGCAGAAGCACGCCCTGGCCCAGCAGCTTCAACCGCCGCCCAAAAGATTCGAGAAATCACACGACGGCGGCTGACTGCGTTGATGGTCATCGACCCAAGAAGCATCGCCCTCGACAACAGCAGCACTCGGAGCATCAGCCGCAGCAATGGCCAAGCCAGCACGCACGGTACGCTTCCAGGTCAATGGCTGGAGCGAGGACAAGAAGGCGGCCGTTGAGCACGCTGATCTGTCTTCAGCCCCTGCCTTGAAGCTTTCATACTTCACCTGCACGTTGGGCCAGGCAGCCAAGTGGAATGAGCAGTATCCGCATCCGTTCAAGACGGTGAACCATCTTATCGACGAGCAGGCCAACGAGCTGCGCCAGAGGCCCGCCGTGAATTTCCCGGGCGGCTGCTACACCGAGGACGGTCGCACGATGAAAACTGGTAAGGCTTTCATCAGCTCTGTTGGCCCCAAGACAGGTGATAAGATGTAGGAACGACGAGGTGGCTTACCAGCTGTGCTGTTTTATTCCAGACTTCACCTACAGAGAGCTCCGTCACTGTTCTCTGGTTGCTGCTGCAAGACTCCGCCGCAGACTGCAGATTGCCAGTCGCGCTGGCTCCTCGACTGCCGGCCTGTTGTGCTCGAGCACCCCCGAGTTTCTCGTCACCTGGCTGGGTCTCATGAGACTGGGCATGTCTGTCATGATTCTTGCGTCAGTCCTTTCGTCCCTTGTTACTCTTTGACTGAATCACACTGACATACGTTCAATAGTCCCCAACTCGAAGCGAATGCCATCAGACATCTGTGTTCCACACGAGACGTCTCTGTCGTCCTTGCTGATGGCCGGAACTACGATACCGCCAAGCACCTCAAGAACGGCATTTTGGCCATCAACCTCAGCCATATTCTGCACAACCTGCGATCTGCCCCTTCGCCCCCTGTAATCTCAGCCAATTGTCAGCCAGACAGTCTGGCCTACTTCTTCCACACTTCGGGCACATCATCTGGCCTTCCCAAGCCAATACCCCAAACCCATCACGCGGCAGTGGGTGTGCTTCCTCGGCTGCCAGGGGGGGAGGCGCATGCCACCTTCTCCACGACCCCCCTCTACCATGGTGGAATTGCAGACTGTTTCCGAGCTTGGTCAAGTGGCGCAACCATCCACTTGTTTCCCGGAACACAGCCCATCACTGCAACAAATGTCTGCCGAGCTGTCGATCAAGCAGACCTCTATCTGCAGGGTGCATATTCCGTCAAGTACCTCAGCGCTGTGCCCTATGTGCTGCAGATGCTGGCTGCTGATTCTTCTTCACCCAGTGAGCACTCCTCCCCAGGCATGCGTCTGTTGAGGCGCATGGAGCTCGTGGGGGTGGGTGGAGCAGCTCTGCCGCCAGCTTTGGGTGATGCTTTGGTTTCTCAGGGCGTTAAGCTCCTTTCGCGGTTTGGGAGCGCCGAGTGTGGTTTTCTCCTGTCTTCTCATAGAGACTATGCGAATGATTTGGAGTGGTCGTGGCTGCGAGCAGATCCTTTGCTCATGCCGCGATGCTACAATTTCGAGCCCCGTGACCAGCAAGACACTGGCCCTCCACTTTTTGAGTTATTGGTGGGCCCAGCGTGGCCCTATCGGTCTAAGACTAATCGTCCAGACGGATCGTTTGCCACTGCGGACTTGTTTGAGCAACATCCTTCGATTCCCAACGCGTGGCGATATCACAGCCGAGCTGACGCCCAGATAGCGCTCTTGAATGGCAAAAAGTTTGACCCAGCTCCGATAGAAAGTGAGCTGTTGGCCTCGGAAAGTGGCAGACGAATTTTGAGTGATGCCATGATCTTTGGCTCCGGACGGGAAGCGCCTGGATTGCTCCTGATCCCCAGGTGTGACGGAGAACACTTGACCCGCGCCCAGGTCATTGATGAGCTCTGGCCTACAATTGCAGGCATGAATGCCGGAACACAGAGCCACGCCAAGCTGGCAAAAGAAAGCATTACCGTTGTCCGAGTCAAGGACGGCGAAGCTGCTGTGCTACCAAAAAGTAGCAAGGGTACAGTGATGAGACGGAAAGCCGAGACCATGTTCTCGAATCAAATCGAAGCCTTGTATGGCGATGCACCGACAGAAGGAGAACCTATTCGAGGAGAGATTCCAGACAGCGAGGTACCCTACGAGCTCCAAAAAGTCTTTGACGATGTACTAGGGCGACAAATCAATGCTTCGCGGGATTTATTTGCACAGGGTGTTGATTCCATTGCTTGCTCGCGATTAAGGCAGCGAATTCTGAAGACCTTTTTTTCCGAAAGCGATAAAATAATACCCCTCAATGTTATATATGACCAAGGTTCGATTGAACGGATAGCGAGTTACATCTTGCAACTCCGAAGATCCAATAATGTCGCCGTGGTCCCCAACGGTGCCACAGGAGAAGAGGTGACGGAAGAGCAGCTCATGCTGGATCTCGTGGAAAAGTATCGCCATTCCACACAAAGTCCAACTGGAGCGTTTAACCATCAGACTGAGCGTGTTGTTGTCTTGACTGGCGTTACTGGCTTTCTGGGAGCTCACATCTTGGATTTGCTTCTTCAGGATGCCAAGGTTTCCAAGGTTGTTTGTCTGATCCGCGCGCAAAGTCCCGACGATGCTCGGGGTCGCGCAATGGAGTCTCTGGTATCGAGAGGTTTGCACAGCCGAGATGACGCAGTCCTAAGAGGCAAGAAGCTCGTCTGTCTGCCATATGATTGTTCTTCACCTCGATTTGGCCTTGCGGAAGCCGACTGGAGCGATCTCGCCAAAGAGGCCACGATGATTATCCATTCTGCATGGCCAGTCAACTTCAGCTTGAAGCTAAAGTCCTTTGAAGATCAACTCAATGGGCTCCGCCAACTATTGGAGCTCCGCAATGCGACCGATAACGCGGCAGCCCGACTCATTTTCATCTCATCCACTGCCGCCGTTTCCTTGACTGACAACCATGATCGACCAATTCCCGAGACACTGAGCTTCGAGCCAGAAGACGCGTCACCACGCGGTTATTCCAGGTCCAAATGGGTAGCAGAGAACATCTGCGCAATGGCCAAAGTTGGTGGATCTTTTGCCGTATCTGCTGGTACCTCTACCAGACCGTTGTCCGTGCCAGAAAAGTCGCCCATCATGATTATGCGTGTCGGCCAGCTCTGTGGAAATGCACGGGGGGTTTGGAACACAACCGAAGCGTACCCAATCATGCTTTCCTCGTCCAAAATTACAGGGTGCCTTCCAGACCTTGTGGATGAGCCTTTGAGCTGGTTGCCTGTCGATGTGGCCGCTAGGGCAATCCTGGAGCTTTCGTTCCAGACACACGAAACACCGTCGGGTAGGTATAACAAGACGCCAGTATATCACGTTTGCAACACACAGCTCGAACCGACATGGACGGATATGGTTGGTTGGCTTGCAACGGAGGCGTCCATGGGTCCCAACGCGAAGGGTGCAAATGGGAGCCATGGCATGGACGAAGTTGCAGTATCCGGGCCCAGTATCCAAATTGTGTCGCCCCAAGATTGGTTGCGTCGACTCGAGGCAGCATTGGAGCACTGCAATCATCCCGCGCGCTCGTTACTCCATGTCTGGCAGAGCGCATACTCGAATGAAGCAGGGGGCGTTGCTGCTGTCTTTGACACGAAGCGAGCGATGGTGGCGTCTCCAACGATGAGGGCGCTCGAGCCGTTGTCCAAGGAAGATGTGTTGCGCATGTGGTCCTGGATACAATCGAGCGTTTGATTTTTGTTGTCCTTTTTTTTTTCTCTTTTTTTTTTTCTTTTACAAACGACGAATTGTCAATGTCAGCTCCTCGTACCTTGTTGGGGGCAAAGGCCCCCTCCCCAAATGCAGGGGCTCTTTTAAAATCGTCATAAGAAATGGCATGATAGACATAAAAGGATACACGGACAAGAAGAATCATGTATGGGTGAAAATTGCAGTCTCGCTATTCAGGTTGCGAGTATTGTTGCAACTCATCGGAATAGGGAGTACACTGTGATTTTGTCATTTTGCAGTACGTCTTGCCGAATCCGGGAGGAATGGAAGCTCTTGGAATTTCCAATGCAAGGCTGCGGGTGCCACTTGGGTTATACACAGTACAGAAGCGATTTGCGGAGCAGGTGTGCGCCTATCTATGCACGTTGTCGATCTTTCATACTTCTTCCAAGCGACAATGCATGTGTTGGACAGTTGGAAAACTTGGGAAGCGGCTTTCCGGGTCTGAATTAAGCTGAAAGGATTTGTAGCGTAGGATGTTTGAAGCCTCGAGAGTCTAACTTACGTGGCCAGGAATCTGCAGTGCTATGGATACCACTTGAGAGCAGCGATGGCTTGTTCCACTTACTACGGGGGTTTTCTTCCTATTCGACTCTTTCCAGCTTCTCTACGCAGCAACAATGTTCTCTAACCTCGACGAGGCTCCAGTCACGTCTAGAGGAAGCACCAGACGCTGGGTGAGCCCAGGTTCGAGTCATGGCTTTCGCTGAAGTCGGGCAACAAGCAATATGCTCACCGGATCAGCCTCGTCGAAAAATCAAAGGGCCAAAGCGGACAGGGCCTTGACGAAAGCAAACGAGCGAACACAACCCGCAGAAGACAGAGACAGAGACACCCCTCACAAGAGCGACAAAAACATGTCCACAAAATGCAATGCCCCTCCTCCCCGCGTCTTCCCCAGACTCCACCCCCGGATGGTGCCCCTCTTCCCAGGTGTCCTGTTCTGACGTCCTTTTGCTGTCTGTCTCCCTTTTTGGGTAGACAAGAGAAGCAAATAATGACGCACTGTCTGTGTTGTCTGTGGGACGGACGATCCAGGTAGGCTAAGAAACGCGGTATGCGAGTGAGAAAAAGATCAACACCACTACCGGGAGTTTGACCGAGTCTCCAAGGAAAAGTACCGATTTAAAACGGGCATGACTGCGTCCAACCTTCGCAGCAGCCGTGTTGGGGGAGCTGCTAGCTACACCCGCTCGGCCATTCTACTCTTGCTCACCATGCACTCTCCTTTGGCAGCCGCAGCACTTCAGGTGCCCTTGGCCCTGGCGACAACAACAGCGGCACAAATAGCCAGCGTCAGTCGTGGTGCAAACAGCCACCACACCTGTGTCGTCCAGCCGGCCCCCAATGGCACGGACTCTGCGCCAGCCATCATGGCCGCATTTCAGCAATGCGGACAGAACGAAGATGCCAGCAAGCGAGGCACGGTGGTGTTCCTCAACGAGACGTACCACATCCAATCCGTCATGAACACGACGGGTCTGCGCTATGTCGACGTTGAGCACCGCGGGATGCTGCTGTGGGACACGGATCTGGACTACTGGCTGAGCCACTCGCTGCCCGTGGGCTACCAGAACCAGTCCAGCGCGTGGTTGTTTGGTGGGCACGGGGTGCACTGGGACGGGCACGGGTATGGCACGCTGGATGGGAATGGGCAAGTATGGTATGATTTTGTGAATGGGACAAATAACTACCCCCGACGACCACATCAGATTACCATTACGGGGACCCAGAGGAGTGTTTTTGAGGGGCTGCGCTTTGTGCAGAGCCAGATGTGGTGAGTGCATGTGGTGGTGGTGGTGGTGGTGTTGTTGTTTTCCCCTCCTCGTTTATTTCTGTGTGTATGTGTGTGTGTGTTTGACGTGGACTTGCTGAAAGAAGAGAGGGACGGGTGGGGAGAAGATTGCATCTTTGTTGACATGCTTGCAGGACTATGACTGTTATTCACTCGGAGGATATCCTGCTTGAGAACATCTATGTCAACAGCACGGATGCCAGCCAAGCAGTGGGCTTTGATTTCTCGTCCTTGAACGTATGTACAATCTCGATTTTTGGCTGATGGCTTGCGGCCATGAGAAACAAGAGGGTCACGAAAGATATCACAAGTCGGATTGATGCTGAGTTTGCATGCAAACCAAAAACGCAGACGGACGGTGCAGACACGGTCTACGTGAACAACATTACATTCCGCAACTGGACCGTCGACAACGGAGACGACAGCATCAGCATCAAGGCCAACAGCACCAACATCCTTATCGAGAACTGTGACTTTTATACTGGTCTGGGTGTTGCTATCGGCAGCATTGGCCAATACGGTGAGTATATATATCTTTTTTCTCTTGGTCAGGGATTCCCACTGAGAAATCCCCAGCCGGCCGCTTCGAAACCGTCGAAAACGTCACGGTCCGCAACATCACCATCAACAAGGACATGCGCTACGGCGCATACATCAAGACCTGGACAGGCCACTCCACGGGCTACCCACCCAACGGCGGCGGCGGCGGCCTCGGCTACGCAGCCAACATGACGTTTGCCGACTTCGACCTGCGCAACGCCTCGGGCGTGTTTGCCGTTACCCAGTGCACGAGCTACAATTCCGCGACGGGCGGCTGCGACACGAGCGAGTTTGCGATCCGGGACGTGGCCCTCGCCCGGTGGACGGGCACGGCGAGCAGCGATGTGGTGGCCGAGCTGCAGTGCAGTGGTGCGAGCCCGTGCACGGGGGTGGTCATTGAAGGGGTCGAGCTGGTGGATGTGGTGAATGGCACGAGGCCGGCGAGTTATCTGTGTGATAGTGTGGTGGCTCCGGCTGGGTTCAACTGCACGGGGGCGCCGTGGGGAGAGAACAGCCGGTAGAGAGAGGTATTTTTGTTTATCTGGTGACTTGGAGAGATGTCAGATGGAGTTGGGTATGGGTTCTTGACCTCCTTCGTTTGGGCATCATGAGTGTATCAATGAATACAATTTGCAAATCTGCTGTCCTTTCAATCCGCTTTTGGGATCTACTACTTGTCTCCACGTGAGGCAATATCTTATGTTTGTATTTCACAAAACAAAAATAAATCCCCCCTTTACACCCACATGTGCCACTGCGTCCCCTTGCGATAATCATACTCGCCATCATGCCGCCACGCCCTCAGCACGCCCTCGTCTCCCGCCTGCGGCCCCTCGGCATCCAGCAGATAGCCGTCCGCGCAGCGCGCAAAGGCGACGCGCGTCTGCGCCTCGTAAAACGCATCGAACTCGGGCCGCAGCGCATCGCGTAGGGTGCGCACTTCTCCGCGCGGGTGCAGCACGGCCCAGGGCGCGACGCACGTCTGGCCGCGGCAGGACTTGAGGACCATCAGGAGCGTGTCGAGGCGGTGGACGAGGCTGCGGGTGGCGATGGCCTCTGTGGTGGCGGCGGTGGTGGAAGATGAAGGGTAGAGGTTGTTCATTTGCCCTGGGTCAGTCTGAGCAATTTCGAGCATGGAAGTTAGTTTTTGTTTTTTTCTTTTGGGTTAGAAAACGCCGGTTACATGAAAAAGAAAAGGAAAAAAAAAAAAGAAGGTGTCCAGAGGGGAAGAAAGAAAAAGGGGACGGACCCGAAGATCGTAGAGTTCGTGCTCGTTGTTGCACCAGACGGAGTAGTAGAGGTTATACGACTCGCCAATGATTCGGACGGCCTTGTATGTGTTGTTGCGTATGCTGCGGGTTCCTTTGCCGTCTGTGTGATGAGTTTATTATGTGTATAGAGAGAGAGCGTTAGCCTTTTTTCTCATAGTGTATATCGAGCAGTGGAAGATGGCCCAGAAAGAAGTGAGCAGCCGTGATGTGGAACAAAAGAAAGAGAAAGAGAAAAAGAAAGAAAGAAAGAAAGAAGGCGAAAAAGAAAAAAAGAAAGAAAGAAAGAAAGAGACTTGCCAAATCCACTGCCTTCTCCCTCGGCGAGCGCAAACCCCCAATACTCGACCGTAACATGCTCGTGGCGCTTGGAACGATCATTCCTGCTGCGGCTGCTCTCGTGTCCACTCCTCCCCTTTTCCCCGTCCTCCTCTTGACCGTGGCTGTGGCCGAGATCGTGACCGAGATTATCATGATCATGGCCAATCCCCCAAATCGCAACACCGTCCAGCTCCTCCCTCCAGCGCTCCCCAGCCACATCCACACCCGCCATCTGCAGCACCGTCGGCGCCACGTCCACATGCGTGCTCACGACCTGCCGCTCCACCCGGCCGCGGCGCACCCCGGGGCCGCGCACCACAAACGGCACCCGGATGTCCTCGTCGTAGCCACACTCCTTGCCCGGCGGCAGCCGGTGCTGGCCCAGGTGGAACCCGTTGTCCGACGTGTAGACCACGTACGTGTCCTCGAGCACGCCCGCGGCGTCCAGCTGCAGCACGAGCTGCGCCACCAGCTCGTCGACGGCCTGCAGCGCGCGCAGGCGCTGGCGGTAGTAGTGGTCGAGGTACGCGACGGCCGAGGCGTTGTGCTGCGGCAGGGAGAGCAGCCAGTTGGCGCCGCTGGGGCGGTCTGGGTTGAAGTTGGATGGCGCTTGTGCCTGTGGTCCTGAGGAAGAAGAAGAAGAAGAAGAAGAAGGTGACCAAGGCAAAGAAGACGGCATCGTCCGCGGAATCGTCACCCCCTCAAACAGCCCAGCGTGCTTCTCCAGCGGCACCGGCTCCGTCATCAGCGGCAACCCCTCGGACTGGCGGTGGTCCGTCAGCGAGACATCGGAATGCGGCGCCACGGGCGCGACGCCCAGGAAGAAGGGCGTCGTGTCCTTGTCGGCGAGCGCCTCGGCCAGGAGGCCCTGGGCTTTGGCGGCGAGCAGCGCCGACGTGTGCTCGTGGCGGTGCTGCACGGGCGGCTCGGCATTGCGCTGGTAGATGGGGTGCAGGTACGAGTACGTGCCCGGGTCGAGCAGGAAGTCGGTGGCGGTCCAGCCGGCGGGGAAGGGCGCGTCGTAGTTGGCGGTCGTGTGGGCGTTGAAGAGCTTGCCCGTGTAGTACGTCTTGTAGCCGGCTTGCTGCAGCCAGACGGGGAGGTAGTGGTCGTTGAGGCCCTGGGAGATGAACTTGGGATAGCCTCCTGCGTTGGGGGGGTGTTGTGTGTTAGAGCATGTTTATTCTCTGTTTACTGTTTGTTTGTTTGTTTGTTTGTTTGTTTGTTTGTTTGTTTGTTTGTTTGTTTGTTTGTTTCTTTCTTTAACCCTTCTCGTCCTTTGTATGAAGAAAAGACAATAAAAGTCCACTTGACCAAAACGAGGGCAGAGTATCATCATCAACAACATCAGAAAACACCATCTCGACTCACCATACGGAGGATTCACATCCGTCACATTGGTGTTGTGCGGCTGCTTGCCCGTCCACAACGACACCCGCGACGGACAACACACGGCCGTCGTCGTGAAGTGATTCGCATAGACCGTGCCCTCGTCGCTGATGTACTTCTTGACCAGCGGCATGTAGGCCATCGAGTCCATGGCGGCGTCCTGGTCGTCGGTGAGGATCAAGACGATGTTTTTGGGCTTATGGCGTGGGCCGCTTGGTTTGGCTGTGGCTTGTGCTGCTCCTCCTCTTACTTTTTGTTGTTGTTCTTCTTGTCCTTCTCCATCGTCCTCTTTCTCTCCCATCACAGGTGTGGACGCGGATGATGAGAGCTGACGGCTGGAGCCATCCTCACTTGGCGTTAGCACCGCCTGCTTTTGCGTGCTGCCCTGGTCGAGGAATATGGCTGCGTTGGTGGTCGTGGTGAGCAGCGCCAGCCATGCTGATAGCAGAGCCGGCTGGAGACGCATCGTGGGGGATTTGTTTGACTGACTACGTGTCTGTCTGTCTGTCTGTCTGTCTGTCTGTCTGTCTGTCTGTCTGTCGACAAATCGTCTCTGACGGTGTTACGATGAAAAAGAAGAAAAGAAGAAGAAGAAGAAGAAGAAGAAGAAGAAAACATAAAACAAAGTATATGAATGAAAAGCAACCCTGCTTTAGCCTATAACCTTCCACGTGAGAATCTCGAAAGTTACCGACGTATTCAACGGACTGCGGACACTGTGAAGCCGCAAGCCGCAAGCCGAGAGACAGAGAGAGAGAGCTCCGATGTGGATACGGCAAACGCGGATTGCGCCATCCGGAGGACGAATGATGTCGGTTCCCGGGCAGCTGGGACGGACGTCGTGTAATAAGTGTTTGGTGGCCACGGCTGATAAGCGCCGGGGGCAAGTCTACTTGAGTATAGTATGCCGTATAAATCCAAGCCGTGTTACCATGGTAGAGTTTGTGTGGGTGTGTGTGTTTATGCAGAATCGCAGTCTTCTTCAAACCACCATACAATACAATACACTCATCATGAGGATAGCCTGTCGGTCAAAATCCAGTCAGGAAGTCAGCTATCCATATAAACAGGAAGCAGACGACCTACTCGGATCATAAACACAAAAGATCGGACCACATATAAGAACATGAATTGGATTTCCCAAGAAGACAGAGATATACATCACATATCCGTCACCCTTCACTCACACTGTTCGTTATTACTCTCTACTTTCTTCCAAGGTGACTTTTTTTTTATCGTAGTGAATACAAAATTCATAACAACTCCTGTAAATGCTACACAAGTACTTTGCTTTGCTCAGAGGATATATAGTCAAGATGCCCAACAAACCCACATCCCACAAAAGAACCAATCAATCAACAAACACGCACACCCATACACATACACACGCAACACCATCCATTTCCGATAATAATAAGCCCGAGACACCAAACGAGATTCCCCGCCTCCTGCTCCAAACCCTCAGCAAGGAACCCAACTCTCAAATAGCATAAAATCCGCCCATGGACGAATAATACTGCTGTTGCTGTTCATCTCCTTGCCCTTGTCGATACTGCCCGCCTTGCTCGTAATACCACTGCTGCTGCTGCTGCTCCTGATGTTGTTGTTGTTGGTATTCTTGGTATTGTTGCTGCTGCTGCTGCTGCTGTGGCTGCTGCGGATATGGCATCTGCTGCCCTTGCTGCACAAAGAACGAAGCAGGCGTCAAGGGGCTCACAGTATTGCTTCCCATCATACTCAGCCCCCTACTCGCACCAACGTGACTGTAGCGACTCTGCCCTCCTCCAAACCCACCAAGACTACCCCCGTGCATTTGCATCATCCCTTGTTGCTTGTACAGCATGGCGCGCTCGACGGGTGTCAGAGGCGACACAATATCGTCCATTTCGGCGGCTTCGAGGCTGGCGTAGTCCTGGGGGTCGGGAGTAGGCTTCTTCGGTTGGGCTGGAGGTGGTGGAACCGAGGAGTATGCCTGGGTGGCGGTGGTGGAAGAAGAAGAGGAAGAAGGAAATGGAGCTGGTGGTGCTGGGGCTGGCACTGTTGGCACTGCTGTTGTTGCGGCTTGTTGCGCTTGCTTACTCTGGACCGCTACTGCAGCAGCAGCGGATGAGGCCGTTCTGATACCAGTCGCAGCAGCAGCAGCAGCAGCAGCAGGAGGAGGAGGCGAGGCGTGGGTCGAAGCCCGCGGAAAGACACTGTACCGTGGTGACTGTTGTGATGGAGGCTTGGCAGCGCCGCCGTCTCCCTGCTTGGGAATTCCCGAAACACTCTTCTCGGCAACAGCGCCATCGTCCGCAGAGACATACGATACGTTACTGCTGCTCGTGTTCTGGTAGTTGTTGTTGTTGTTGTTGTGGTAAGCCAGCTGTGATCCGCCACCATCACTTTCCTCGGACCCCTCGTCATCCTCCATATAGAACGTCTCAGTGACAGGACTAGGACTAGGCAGTTGTTGGGGGGGTTGTTGTTGTTGCGCACGCTTAATGGCCGTTGCCGCCGTTCCCGTCGACGTCAAAGTAGAAGCGGTGCTCCTCTTTCCAGTCTGTGTTGATCCGCCGTTTCTGTATCCAGCCAAATTGATTGCCTTGGCAAGCAGTTTCTGTGCATCCTCGGCACGCAGCGTATCCTCCTCGTCCTCGTCCTCATCGTCATCATCATGGCTCTGCGACGAAACATCCCCCCCACCACCACGAGCACTCTCCGTCAATGATTCGTACGACACAGCACGCGTCAACTGACCATTCTCATCCATGACGAGCGTCCCCGAAATTCTCATTGGCATCTTGTTGTTGTTGTTGTTATTGGTGCTGCTGCTGCTGCTGCTGCTGCCGCCGCTTCCTCCACCAACAACGACATAATCATCTGCTGTCATGTTTGTGTTGGTCGTATTACACTGTAAAATCAAATCGGGCGACGTACTCCGACTTGTCCTCCCCTGCGACAGATCCGGCGAAGCGCCCGTATCCACGCTCGCGCTTGCACTTGTCGTCGTTCCGCCATCGTCATTGGCAAGACTAAACGTGTCTTCTACCGTGACGGGCGTGAAGGGTGAAAAGGGTGGTAACTGGGGCGCCATACTCTGGACGCGCATCCACGGCGAAACCGGTCCATTACCCATCGCTGTCGTCCCCATCTCTCGTTCCCTGTCTTTGCCGCTGTTGCTAGTAATGGATCCAGACGTAGGCGGCCGCTGGGGTAGGTTGCTGCTAATACCATTGCCCCCACCACTACTTGATAACTTCAAGCTTCCCAACGACGAGCTTTGCCCATGCCCGTGGTGGTTTTGCAACCCAGGCCGGAGTGCATTGCTCGCGATCCGCCGCAAACTACTTCCAAACCCAAAGTTTGACTTCTTTCGCGCCCCTGCCGCCGGTGCAGCTGCCACCGCAGCCGCCATGCCGAATCCAGTCTGCACAACCGGTGGACTGGTAGCCAGGTTAACGTTGCCCAGAACAGGCGATTCGGGTCCCAGATCGGCGGCCGCTGCCTGCTGGAGCCGGACAACGCTGTGGGACCGCTTGACAGCAGAAGCAACAGCAGCTGAGCCAGGCAATTCGCTCAAGTCCGGGCTGCCGATGCTCGTCGGTGGCGTCGCCATGGTGTTGGTAAATCCCCCGGACACTGGTCCGCCACCACCTCCCCTTCCGGCGTTCTCGAGGTTGGTCACCGTAGTCGTGGCTGGGTTGATGCTCTGGTAGGTCCCGTTACTCGCATCGCTCCCTTGTCGATTCCGCCCCTTGTTGTTGTTGTTGTTGTTGTTGTTGTTGACCTGCGAGTAATGGTGATTATGAATCGGCGGTTTGACGGCAGGGTGCGCAGGGAAAACAGGCGCAGCGCCCATCGCAGGCGAATCGTTGCTACTATGCGTAGAAGAAGCCCCCGCCATGCTGCGCTCGGTCGAATCGCTCCGCGTGCGAGCATGGCCAGGGCCATGGCCATGGCCACCTAGCCTGGACGGGCCATGGACTGTGGATATAGTGCCGTTGCGCGTCACCACACTGTGCAGACTCATTGTCGGGCTGCTGCTGCGTACCGAACTTGCGTTGCTCAGGCTGCTTCCACCACCGTTCCCAGTGCCCATCGGGTTGTTGCTCCGCCGGACCGAGCTATTGTTGGCCACGCTGTTGTTCCTCGTCTTGAGGACACTCGCCGCACGATCCCTCCCCTCCCCGCCAAACGCCTTGCGCACAACAAGTTGGAATTGGTCGAGCATGGTTGGATGATCGACAATCTCGTCCATGGTGAGCGCAAATCCATCGAGGTTGTTGTTGAACAAGTTTGTGGACAGCTCGCCCACAAGCCGGTGCGGTACTTCCTCGGTAATGAAGTCGGCAAGCTGCGAAGCCGGGATAAGCGAGCCCCAGAGGTCGTAGAAGGCTGCCGACGTAACGTGCTCTTCGGGCACGCCCAGTGTACGCGGGTCCAGCGTGCTGCGCCAGGCGTCCTCGATGGTGGCGCGGATGGTTGTAATCTGGTCGAGCGACATTTTGGCTTCGAGCTGGGCAAAGGTTGCACGCACAGCACCGCCGCCAAAGGGGTTGTTGAAGGTGACGCCCGCGGGTCCGGAAGACTGCGCATGACTGCCGTTCGCGGCGTAGTTGTGTTTCACGGAGGTGGGGTTGGCAAAGGGAATCTGCTTGGCCAGCGAGGCATACTGTGACGCCGTGGGCACAATATTCTGCATGATGCTCACGCCCGTCAGCAGGCCAACAAATCCACAAACCTTGTGCAAGACCTCTTGAGCCAGCGTGGCGGGCACGCGCTGCTCGCAAAACGACACCGATATCTCAAGCTCCTCGTCGCCTGCGTTCAACCGCGCCTGCCCACCCAGCGTGTCTTCTGCAGTGCCCGACGACGCTCCCCCGCCAGCTGCTCCCGGTCCTCCTGCTGCTGCCCCTCCGGTCGAAGCAGGAGCCGACTTGCTCCTCAACAAACTCCGCACCAGAAAATCCGGCACGTCGGCAACCTCGCTCTCAATCACACTAATCTTGCACAGGGTGGCGCCCAGCCGGAAACTCTTTGCCTTTCCATCCATGAGCAGCTCGGCGTCCGTCCGGTGCTGCACAACGGTGCTCAGGCGCGTCCAATATGGCCACGGCGTGCACTTTTCCACAATATCCAGCATGCCCAGATTCTCGTACGGCATGCCTGCAGATCGCTGGTCCGCCACACACTTGAGCAGATGCAATGGGCTCGTTGCAGTGTCCGCAAAGCGGATCCGCACAGGCAGCACCGTTGTCGTTGGGCCCAGCACACCGCCACGATTGACGCTTGACGGCCCCAGATGCTGCTGCATACGCGAGTGACAGCCCTCGACCAGTTCGCCAAAGAGCACGTCGGGAACGCCCGCAATGGTAGCTAGCACCATTCCCCAGGCGGCCTTGAGCACCGTGTCGAACGAGATGCCCAGCGAGCCCATGGCGACCGTGTTGACCGACACAGACTCGCGGAGGGTGCGCACAGCAGTTGTGGGCCGAGGGGGCCGCGTGTGGTGTACTACTTGGGTTGGTTCAGCGCCCTCGAGCAGGCCGCGCCAGTACCTCTCTGCCTCGCCGCCAACATGCGCCAGTGCGGCTTCGCGCACAAAGTCCGCAAACCCAGGCCGTCGCGGTGGGTTTTGGGTGCCGTCGTACAGCTTACGCAGGTCCTTGATGAGGTGAGCAATGGAGACGTCATCGTACTGGGCGCGCGATAGTCGCAGCACGAGCGCCGAAGTCTTGCCGGCGTCGACAAAGATGAAGCGAGTGATGGGGCATGCAAACAGGTCGCAGCGTGTGTGCAAGATCTCTCGGTCCTTCTTGATTTCCTTGTCGAGCGTCGCATTCAGCCGCCAGCTCTGCACGCGCGGGATGTGCTTGAAATCAGCTTTGTGGTTGCGCAACACGACTTGGTACAGCTTGCGACTTTGGCCCTCAACGTGTGCCACAAAGGCTGTCCGCAGGATCGGATGGATAGTTGTCAGGATGTGGCAAACCTCCTCAATACGTCGCGCAGAGACGGACGACGTTGAGCTGGCCGCCGTGAAATGCAAGACAAAGTAGGTCATGTCGGCGAGGCCAGGTCCGTGGGGTGATGCCGAGGAGGAAGAGCGCTGCATGTGACCCTGCGTTAACAGAGCAGTCTCAATGTGGCGGATTTGCGTCGACGTCGCCTCAGCCACATCGCGAATCACCTCGGGCTCCAAAAGCAGTTTGGGTGCAAGCTTCTCCTCGATGAATGCCCTATCGATGATCTGCGGGGTCGGAGGGAGCAGCGGAGTGTCAACAGATAGATCCTGCCGAGGTTCCCTGGCCGGCTGTCCTTGATGCTGAAAGTAGTATTGCTGTTGCTGTTGATGCTGCTGCTGCTGCTGCTGCTGCTGCTGTCGCTGAATCGATTCGATAGCATTATCCAAAGCAGTATCTAGAACATATGTTCCGGCTTGTGATGGTTCTCTGCTCAGATTCGAAGAGTAGCCCTGGTGGTTTAGAGACACAGCATCAAAGGGTGTGTTGAAATGACAAATCTCACCAAGAGATACATCACGCATCAAATCAGAGACGTTGGCAGCAAGTTTCGCTCTGCGACAACGAACAACTACCTCGGCAGCAGCAACTTCGTCACCGCCGACCTTGAGGAACCCATCGTCGAGGGAGATGGATTCTGGCGCACGGCCTAGGACCTGTGCCCAAATATCACGGAGACTCGCTTCCAAGCTGCCAGAGGGCAGTGTCGTCATCTCGTTCATTGTGTCGCTTCCACCACGCAGTTGTTCGACATTCTCTGGCCGTGCAAGGTCAAGGAGCTGGTCCCGTGAGAGGCCCTTGATAATCTTTTGAAGCCTGCGCCGGTTTACTTTGAGTGAGTGCGTTGTGGGAAGATGCCGCACCGGAATGAAAATCTTGGGGATGATGGCTTCGGGCACCACACCGGAGAGGGCCTTAGTGACGAGTCTCTTGGCCAAATAGACACGGCGCTTGACCTCCTCATCAAGATTCGTCAGGTCGAGGTTAGGAGGTGGAGCAGAAGGAGGAGTTGTCGAAGCGGCAGTGGCAGCAACAACACCATCAGCCTGATCCCCCAGCTCCAGGAACGCAGCAAGCACTGGCGATGCAACACGGTCCCCTTTGAACGTCAGTGCCTCTACCATGACATCAACGCCATGACCCAGAGCCCGCCGAATATACTGCTCCAACTCAGACAGGTTGACCAG
Organism: Coniella vitis; assembly: GCA_011317545.1. Taxonomy (NCBI): domain Eukaryota; kingdom Fungi; phylum Ascomycota; class Sordariomycetes; order Diaporthales; family Schizoparmaceae; genus Coniella; species Coniella vitis. The sequence continues at coordinate 3,648,198 of WUJK01000002.1, forward strand.
CCGCCCGTTGATTTCCAGATCATCGCGCTTGGACGACACATATTCCATGAGGCCACCTTCAATGTATCGCACGCTGTGACCCGTCTTGTAGTACCTCTTCTTTCCTTGGCCCGTGTCCTCGGTTGCGATAGTGCTGATGCTCTTTTGGTTGTGGTGGTGGCCGCGCACAAACGGCGTCTTGTTCTGCCCGTTTGGACTGGTAGGGGTGTCGGGCAAGTCCTTGTTGTTCTCGATGTCGTCTTCAAGAAACACATTCAGGCTGCTTCGCCGAAACGTCTTGCCCAGCGTCGGTCCCTCAATCACCATTTCTCCTACCGCACCCACTGGCATCAAGTTGCGGTGGTCTTCGCCAGACACGATCCAAGCAGAACCAGCAATGGGCCGCCCAATGGCGCGCAGGTGGTGAGGCCCGTGGAGCTCAAGAAATGAAATCCCCAGTGGACACACATCAGGCGCTCCGTACGCCATAATGACTCTCTTTCTGCCTTGCCACGGCCGGTACGTGTCCTCGTCTAGCCCACGTGTACGAAAACAGACCGTCTTGAGCGTTGGAAGCAGCTCAGTATTGAGCTTGCGCGACAAAAGGGGCGTCATGTAACTCCAATTTGCGCTGAAGCGCGTGACACACCCAGTGTAGTCATTGTACCTGTCCCTCGAGGATGGAATACACATGACACCGCCATTGACTAGTGTGGTAAACACTTCAGAGAGAGCCACGTCGACGTTGAAACTGGACAGCTGCAGCACACGCGCAGTACTGTCGATGCCACAGACCGGTCCCTGGCCAACAAAACAAGTTGAAAGCGAGGCATGCGTAAAGCTGATGCCTCGGATAGAACGCGACGAAGTAGGCGTGAAGAAGACGCACGCAACATCTTCGGGCTTGCTGGGTGGCAGCAACTGACCTGCAGGAACCGTCTCGCGCTCAAGGCGCTGCATAAGCGCATCGTCGAGACGCACAACGCGGTCAAACAGCGGCACTTGGTCGGTGGACATCTCGAGAGCATCAGCTGCTGCCACGCAGGCGACTGCCACTTTGCCTGCGGGGCCCAGGTGCTCGGCAATCTTGGCGACAAAGCCCATCTCGTCTGCGTCGACTGGTACAAATGCAGCGCCGGCTTTGAGCACTGCAAGCAGCGCTACAGGTACCCATTTTGACTTGTCAAGAATCACTGGTACGGCGGCTTTGGCTTTGCTTCGCGGGACAACGCCGGCGCTGAGCAGCACATGTGCCAGGCGGTGCGAAAGGACTTCAACTTGGACATATGTCAGGTCTCCGTCGTGGGCACACACAGCCTTGCTCTCGGGACGCGCAATACTCTGCTCAAAAACAAGCTCGTGGAGAAGGGACCGCTGTTGCTGCTGCTCATTGTCCTTGTCGAGCGGGTGCGTCCATCCCACAATCTGGGCATAGTCACGGTCTGAAAAGAGGTCGAGAGAGCCGATGTGCGCCGATGGCGAGGCGCACTGGATGATGGCTGTGATGGCGCGCGCAAAGGTGTTTATGATGTTTTCCGCCTGCGTCTCGGACAGAATCGAGCTGCCAAGGTCTACCACGAGCTGACCCGTGGAACTGCGGAAACGCGTGTTCATGATCAAGTCGTAGTCGGATGTCTCGTGGTTCATGACGTTGCGCAGCTCCAGCGCAGTGGTGTTCATGGTGGACTGGCTGGTGGAACGACTGTGCATGTCCGATGGCTCTTCAGTGTAGGCAAAACACGTGTTGAAGAGCCGCGCATCGAAGCCCGTCCCCTTGCTATCCTGCAGCAGCGCGTGCTGCATCTCGGCCATGGTTATGTGCTGGTGCGGCAGCGCAGCATTGTACCCGTCCTCGGTCTGCTTCAGTAGGATGGCCAGCGGCTTGAACTGCGAAAGATCCAAGACCACAGGAATCGTGTTGGCGAAGCACCCCACCGCCGAACGCATACCTTCGAGCGTCGCCGACCGGCCGGGCGCCTTGTATCCAAAGCACACGTCGCTGCTACCCGTTACAGAGCGCAGCACCAATGCCCAGGCAAGCCGCAGCACCGTCCCAGTTGTTGTCTTTTGCGCCCTGCAAAACTCAGAGACCTTTTGCAGCGTCACGTCGCTCACCTCGGTGTGCACATTGTCGTGTCGTCGAGGCTTGGGGGGACCCTTTATGTCTCCTCCATAGTACAAGTCCAGCTGTGGGAAGAGGCAGGGCTGCGTGACGCCTGCCAGGGTCTGCTTCCACCAGGAAATGCTCCTGTCACGGTCCAAATTACGCATGATGTCGAGATAGCCAGTATAGGAAAAGGCCGCCACCTCAGCACCACCGAATGCAACCGCTCTGCCGGTAGTGTAGGCTCTTTTAAGGTCAGCAATCATGCTGTTCACGCTCATCATGTCGCAAAGCGCAGCCGACACATCGAGCTTGACCACTGTTTTGAGCGCAGACTGGCATACTGTCAACCTGTGTCTGGGTACGCTCTTGTCGGTAGGCTGCGCATTGAGCGGAGGGAGGTTGTTGAGTGTGTCAATGGGATCTTCAGTAGGCGTTGCGTCCAGAAAAAGCATGTTGGGGGCCCAGCGCTTGAGTACAACGGCATTGAACAGCCCTTGTTCGGAAATACTCTCGATAAAAACAGTCCTGAGTGCCGCATGATGCGCGACAACTTGAACCCACGCAGTCACCAGGCGTGACAAATCTACAGTGGCACCGTTGGGGCTCACAAACTCGTACATGACGTGGATGTGGTGGGCATTCATGTTGGCGTTGTTATTGCTGCTGTTCGGATACAACTGCGCGTACTGACGCTCGCTATTGTCGTCACCGTGCCTTCTCCCACATCCGGCAGGGAATTGCAGCGCCCTGGCCTGGCTGATCAGAATGCTCTGCTGTACAGGCGTGACAGGGTATACAGCATCGATATCATTGACGCCACCAAGGCCCAGTTCCGCCGTGATGGTCTTGGTGAGCGTGGCCAGTCCCTCGTAGGTAGCGCCAGTGGCCCAGAGCTGCGGGATATCAGCCAGTGTCCATTCTGGCTCGGCAAAGCGCAGTCGACCAATAGCCTCGAGTAGGAGGTGCTCGTAGTTGCTGATCCACGCTTTGATGAGGTCAATGTGTCTGCTATGGCGGTTGTACAGAAACTTGATGCGCGCCGACCCCTGATCAATGGTTGTGTTGACTTCAAACAGCGCAATGCGGCCAACTGCAGGCCCAATATCGGAAATGGGCGAGTCAATAGTCCGGCCAGGCAGGGCAATCTGCTCGAGGACCCCGTTTTCCTTGCCAAGATTTTGCACATTGCCCGCATAGCTAAAGAGAATTTCGATCGGCCAGTCGCGCGTTGCGATTTGGAGACATTCTGGAGATCGTGGCTGTCCGGCCCCTCCAGAATCTATCGAGCTCGTTGCTGCTGCTGCTGCTGCTGCTGCTGCTGATGCTACTGCTGCTGCGTCTTGGTTTTGTCTGTGATTCTCAGAGTAAAACTTGCTGGCAAAATAATGGGCACCACGGTGCGGTATAGCGCGTCGCGTGTCCTTGAGGCGGCGCAGAACATCGACCAAATCGCTGCTGGCGTTGATTTGCTGGTTCAAGGGACACAGCGAGGTGAACCAACCGACCGTCTCGGAAATGTCAATATCATTGTTCCATAAATTGCGTCCAAGCTCTTGGTTCCACACGTCTGGCACGCGCCTGTCCACAAACGTCTGGGCAAACGAAAGCAGCAGTGCAGAGATGTAGATGTCGACCGATTCCGTCCGCAGTACTTGGTTGCATGTCGTCTCGAGAATGGATGTCAACTCCTCAGACAAGGAGAAGCTTGCTTCGTCCGCATCGGCATACGTGTTGGGCATCTCCGTCATGCCCCAGTAGTCAAAATCACCAGGACACAGATCAAACGGGAGGCCGCCCGACGGCATTTGCGCGTCCATCTTCTGCAACTCTGTCCACTTTTGGAAGGGCATAGCCCTGGGCGAAGCCAGGCTACCGTGCTGCAACAACTCGTCTAGGTCGCGTATTATCAGTCGCCAGGACGCAATGTCCACGACAAGATGATGAGCAGCAACATAAATCATCTGGTGACCGTCGGTTGTTTCCAGGTGGGCAACGGCGAACAAGGGCCCGGCCTCGACATTGATGGACGCCTGCGTATTTTGGACGACAGCCTCGACCTGTTGGTTAGTGCTAATAATGTAGTGCATGAATGAGTACGAGCCCTCGACTTTGGGTACGATGTACTGCGTCCAGTCGCCCTGCACATTGACAAAACGAGCCCGGAGCATCTTGTGGTGGCCGACAACTGCGTCTACGGCCGCAGACATGTCGTGCACACTAAACCCCTTGGCCACGCGGAACAGGAGAGAAGAATTAAACCGGTACCTGCCATCTGGTGCATCTCGCAACGAGAGATTTCCGCCCATGGTGGTGGTGAAATAGAGCTTTTGCATTGGTGACAGGTCAAAGTAGGTTGAGGAAGGACTCGTGTCACGGCCCATGTCGTTACTCTCCCGCTGCGCCGCCCATTTGTGGGCCAGGCCACCCCTCTGCGTCGCGAGCGAGGCCAGATGCGCAAGAGTGTTGTTTTGGTGCAAGATCTCGTGGCTTTCGAGGAATATGGACTCGACGCGGGCCGTCGTGACGAGGGCCATGGCGGTGGCCTCGTCTCCTCCTAATGAAGCAAACGTGAAGTTGATGCCGACCTGGTCCTGTGGCACATGCAGGACCCTTGCCACGAGTTTCTGCACCTCCCTTTCCATTTCTGTTTCTGGGTGCTGTAGCGTCTGGTCCGTGGCTATGCCCAGGACCCGGTCGTAAATGTCCGAATTGGCATTTTGCACCCACGTCCGCAGCTTCCGCCGGTCAATGTTGTCGGTTTCGGGCACAAGAGGCATGTTTTGCAGCGGCACCCAGACTTGCGGGATGGCACTCTGGTCCACAAACTTGCTCTTTTCGAGGTTGTGCTTGATTGTCGCAATCTGCGTGCCTGCAAAAAACGACTGCGCCGGGGAAACAAGGTCAACTTTGGACAAATCAGTTCCGCTGGGCGGTATGCTGGTTAGTGTCAGACAGGCAACCAGTTTCTCTTCGAATAATCCAGCGCGCGGCTTGATAATCACCACTTTGGACACACCCTTTTCGGAACCGAGAAACCGCTCCACCTCGCCGGGCGTTTCGTACGAAGTCGTCGGCATAGGAGGCGCATCGTCCAGGCTCGGCATGCGCACATGCTTGTCGAAATCTTGGTTCCGCACATGTATTGAGTTCATGCGACTGGCGCGGTGTATCCGTTCCGGCGCAATCATGATCGAGGCGGAGCGCATGTCCAAATCATCATCAGACGAACTGCCGTCGTCATGGTCGATGTCGTCTTTGCTTTCATTTTGCCCCCCACCCGCCTGCTCACCATATTCGTCTCCTTGCGTTGTCACGTCCGATGCGCTGTCGCATGAAGTCATATCAACAACCTCGGCAGCCATGGACCGGGCAGAAGGGGGCACGAATTTTGTTTCCATATCAGCAAGTGTTTTGGAGCCCGCCAGAACCTTGGTCTGGATGGTGAGAAGGTCTATCCTTGGGGGCCGTGGTTTGTCATTGGAATTCGCGCCTGCCGAGGGGCGGCGATGGTGGTGATGGTGGTGATGGTTGTCGTCGTCGTCGTCGTCGTCGTCGTCGTCGTCGCCTGCTGTCGCTGCATCGGAGGCGAATGTCTCGCGAAGCCGTTCGGGCGGGATCGACAGGGAATTGGCAACCGAGTTTAATATGCGTTCCTGGAGCGTGTGGGGTCGATTGCTGGGATGCAGGCTGTCTATGTCTGTGCTGCGAGATGGTGTTGTTGAGGAGATGTCGATCTTTGGGCAGGAGAACCGCTCGGCTTGTGTCGGGTCCTCCGCCATGGCGACTTGTACACTGCGCCGGCCCCTCTGAGTCGATGCATGTGATTTGTGAGCAGTCGCAACAACAAAACGAATAGCTTTGCTTTGTAACACGGGCAAGACGTACACGTACAAAGTTTGGGCGGGAAACCCAAGGACTGCCAAGGGAGGTGGTTGGTTGATGGCACAGTCACCCTCTTTCAAGATTTGGGGCAGGCCGGAGTGGCCCAAACTAGTGTCCAAAAGGTTGTTCTACAATAAAGCAGGGCCCTTCTCTCACTGCGACGATAAAATGCAAACAGCGGGTATCATTTCTTGGAGAAAGGTAGACGGAATTTACACCAGCAACGGCGATGATTAGGTATAGAAATAACCGGGGGGGAAAAGTAGAGGTGATTGGTATAGGTATCTTGGGATGTCAGACTGTAGCAAGGGAAGAAAGAGGGGGGGGAGGAGAAAGGGCGTCCGAATGAAGGATAGCAAGCATGTGCCGATACACGAAAACACCCCGGTCGCAGGTTGATATTTCGGCGTAGTCGAGACTGTAGCTTTCTAGTCAGCTTCTTGTTGAAACAGTGGTTGGTCGAGCGCCAGGTAGAATGAGGCCAAAAGGCAACTGACAAGAGGCACGAAGGCAAATGCTGACGGCGACCGCGATGGTGGTCCAGAGAGAGGGGGGAAGGAAAAAAAAAAAACAAAAATGGGAGGATTCAGAGGGCGCTGAGACGAGGGCCTGGCAGGTGCAGCAAGACTAATATGGAAAAGGATCTGCCCCGTCATTTTGGGATGCAGACGAGCATGGGGATGTGCAACATGGGCCATTCTCAGATGGGATGTGGGATCCTCCAAGATGTCACCCTCTCGTGGCGGGCGGGCTGGTGGGCAAGCAAAGCAAAAAATGGTTGCATAGTACAGGTGTACAGTTGGAAGAGCGCGTGCGCAGGTACCTGGAAGAGTACTCTGCTGTACTTACAGTATAGGCATATGTATATGTGTATGTGTATGCAGATAGGCGCAAAGTCGAGGTGGTGGTAGTGGTGGTACTGCTGCTGCTGCTGCTACCACCAAAAGGAGTGGCTCGGCCGCTGTACTAGAGACTCGCAAGAGTATACTTGTATAAATGAGCTGTGGGTGCTGGTAAGCCCGCGGTGGCTGGCGTAATTATGGGAGAAAGAGGTTGGAAAGGAGAGGACTCCGGCCCAGCACTCTAAAGCACCTTTGAGGACCGCGTAGAGGTCGACAAAGACACGAGGGGCCGCTAGAGGGTCGAACTGCAGGCATACCAAGCACATCCATACTATGAGTACAGGACTGATAGAATAGTCGACCGCGGGCCGTTGGAACCAGGACTCGCGCTTCAGCCGCCAGCCTCGGCGGTGGAGAGATTGGGATTCATTGAGTGGAGGAACACACAGTTGGCTGGCTGGCTGGCTGGCTGGCTGGCTGGCGGGGTGGCTCCGGGGGTGGCAGATGGCGAGGTGGGTGAGATTGTGGACCACAGGTGAGATGGGGCGTGGATGCCCGCTATCCATCAGCAAGTTCCTCTCCTCGGCCAGGCAGCGAGCCACCGAGAGGATGGAAATCGAAGCCTCGTTGGTCCCAGTGTCCCTCTCTGGCGCAGTCCTCGTTACTATGTACTGGGCGGTCCGTTGGAATCTGTCTGCCCCCTTCTTTTTGCCAGATGGTAACATGTGCGTGCGCGGTCGAGTACCGGGTACATTGGCGACTAACGATACGCGGTATTGGACAAAGTACTTGGCCGGTCTGCTGCGATTGGCGGGCCGCCATGGCAATCCAAGTCTGTACCGTGTACTCACTCTGTATAGTTTGCTGTTGGGGGCCAGAAAGTGGATTTCTCTCGGCTCGTGGGCAGCCATTTCTCACTCGCTCGCTTCTCGAGTGCCCCTCCACGCTTGGTTCGTGTCGAGCATTTCAGTCCGTGGCGGGCTTGTCTGGCTTGTCTGGCGGGTGTCTGGCGGGTGCGAGAGCATGATATTGTTGGTGGTCTGCACGTCTCACTTTTCTCTGCCGGTGCTTGGTTCGCATCGTCTCATGTAGCAGCTGGCCGATCCATCCTCATCCTCTCTTCACAACGGCTCAGCCAAGGGTCGAGCCGGGACGAAAACGTGGGACGAGGGTTGGGAGGAGCAAAATGGCCATGTTGCATTCAACCGCTCCCGGCCCCACGCCACGCGTTCCGCCGCCCGAGGCAGACAAGGAAAAGGGCACGGCGCGACGACAAACAGCCTGGGGTGGGTAGTCATCTTGCCGTTCTGGGTTGGCCAGATCACGGGTGATTGTTGGCGGACGGCGGCGGCCATCGAAGGTGGATGGAACAAAGTTTGGAAGCAACAAGTCGTCGCGGGGAAAAACCGACATGGTAAGGCTGCAGTCAGCTACTGCTATGTACAGAGGTACTTCTAGTAAAGGACGCACACTACCTGGGTACCTAGGTACCACGGCAGCAGGGCAGGTACTGCTACGGCAGATACTGCGGCAGGTACGATAGACCCCTACACTCACTCGGAATATGTAAGTATGTACGTAAGCCACTACATAGTACTTAGATGCCACTGCAAGTATGCCACTGTAAGCCCTGTACTAAGGCCCCTGGGTCCCTGGAGTGGCGCCCCTGGCCGAGCCCTGAACCACTAACTTTGAAGCACTGCCCAAACCAGCCGGCTGTGCCCACCCATATCCAGGCGCCCCCTCCTGGTGCTGCCCCCCGCTGGGGCTTAGCCTGTTCACTGTGGTCTGGCTCGGGCAGACCCCCTGGAAGGTGGACAGCCTTCACATCTGGGAATGATGATTTGCAGGCAGGTTTCTATTTCCATCGCAACGTGAGACGACAGATTCCACGGCGCAAAAGTATTCGTTTTTGGCCCACTGCCATCCGTCCAGATATCCTCTGACGTGGTCTGCACCATGACGGAATGTCCTCGCCCTCCAGGGCTGGCCCAACCGCCACCTCTCGCCGCTGTTCGCAGCCCAGCTCGACGATTGTCCGGCGATGCCTTGTTTGATCTGTCAAGAAAACAGCTACGATTTTCCCTTCCAACAGTACAAGTACAACAACTCGGCGGCATGATGGCGAGGGTGGAATGCTTCTTCTGCTATAGATCCGACAACTTCGGGTCTGGTTTGCCACGCCATGCCGCGACACGGCCCGACACTTGTGGCCTCTTTTGGCCCGAGGTCATAATACTTGCTCTTGGAACTGTCCCACGTGCTTCGGACCCATCCACAAGGTACGGCCGTGCTGTGTAGGATTGCGAAGCTGCCTGGCCCGGCTCCATTCAGCAAGACGATTTGACGGACACAAATGTGACGTCGAGACTCGAGTCGCTCAAGATACGGCACTTTTATATGGCCCGTCCACTGGATGATCAGGACAGATATTGGACATTAAACAAGTTGACACCGACTCTGCGACCAGCGGGCTCGGAATCTCGTCTGAATGGGTCTCATTGGTCATCCATCTCGATCATATGTAACCATGCATGGCCAACATAGACCCTCCGAACAATCCAACGCCTATTATACTCCATTGTGATTTAAAGAATCAATAATTCTTTATGCGTTCATTCTACTCTGAGAAAAGGAATGGAACGATCTCGTCTCTTGCGGCAATACCCTTTCAAGGTGATCCTGCGTCGATCGAGAGTTGGCTCGGCCGGGAACAAACACATCCACAAATCTGGCCCTCGAAAATGCACACTATCTATAGCATTACAGCACGGTAATGATACCTGGCAGGGAACATACTGCTCCCGGAGAAATTTCCCCTGCCCTACGCAGAAGCGAAGCCTAGAATTACCACCATCTGCAGGCCAAGCTCACCTTTTAATGATATACAGAGTGAAAGCGCAGAGTTCCAGGTTCCACCCTGATGCAGAACGTGGGATTCCCTAGTGAGGAACCAGCGTGGAAAACGGACCAAGAATCATACACCATGATACATCATCATACAAAGGAATTCGATATTGCCCGAGTTCCACTTCGGCATGTCAAGGAAAAGCACCGAAGACCGCCACTACACCCTCGGTTGGAGTTCTCACAATGCTCAGAGACGACGACCCTAGTCAAGAGGGTTCGAGGCAGGGCAAGTCTCGGTGCCACTGTACAGACCGCTCAGAGCCTTGTGCTCACTACGACGGAAGCATACAGGGCGCTGAAAGTGGTTGAGCGGCGCCTGATGAATGAGAGGCCCCCCCTAGCGGAGCATAAATCACAAAACTACATCGACCACGGAGCAGCTACCAAAAAGACACAGCCTTCGTCCTCGTCCCTCTCCTTCATTGATGGGGTTCAACGGCATGATTTTGAGGATTTTTTCTACGCAGCTTTTGCGCTATTACGTGTCCATGTCTACTTGAGAGTGAGCACATCGGTCCTCTTGGAACGGGGCATCATCATCATCATCATCATCATCCTCATCATGATTATCAAGAATAGCCTCCAGACATTTCAACTCTAGCCACAGTTCCTCACGCTCATGCAACCACAGCTCCAGGGCCCTGCCTGGCCATGCCCTATATCAACGGGTGCTTACGGAGCACATAAAAGCTGACTGAGGCTAGCTTATGCACTTTGTCTACGCACAGGCAAACGACATGTCGCGCTTTTCGCCTTGTCAGCATATTTGAGCACTCGAAGATCCTCACGCCAATTGCTTACTACAGATTGTTTCCCGACATGGTATGGGTGACTTTTATGACGGGCCGGATACGAGTTCCTGCTAAAGCCTTGATGCAAGGGCGGGTAGAGAAAGGATGGCAATGGGGAGTCTTGCTCTCTCGGTTCTACAAATGGGATCGTTACGCGCTTAGAAGTCACAGTTTTTTTTCCTTCTCTTCTCTCGTATCCTCTCTCTCTCTCTCTCTCTCTCTCTCTCTCTCTCTCTCTCTCTTTTTAACAGAGCCGCAAGTATTGCCACGAGAAAGATGAGGGGCTTAAACGGGCCGTGGGATTCTATCCTGGCTTATGAAATTAGAATGGAAATAAATCACCCGCTAAATTATAAGCAATCCTTCTTAACAATCCAAGCAGCATGTATGTTAGAACCTCTTCATCACGGTTCAGATATGCTCAGGGTTCTGAACGCCTAGCGGTCTCCACGCTTTGCATTCCCAGAAGCGTGTGTACGACTTTCGATGCTGTGTACTATTGATGTAATGGCTAGTCCGTTGCATGCACGTAGCCAGCAATATCAAAACACCGACCTGTATCTACGCGGGCTTGGAACAAAGGCCACACTGAGAGAGAGAGAGAAAAATAAAATAGAAAATAATGGACAGCATATATATATATATATATATATATATATATATATGCTCCAGATTTGGACAAGAGTGACCGTCATCATGACAGGGTCAGACAACTTCTCTCAGCATTCATTCTTCAATCATGTTACAAATCTACAAGAAACAATCTCAGGCTATCACCAAGTCACCTCTGGAAAGTTGCAATGCCTTCCTCTGAACCATGGAGGCGGATAACTCGTGGCAGGAATACTGGTTTCGTGAATCTCCACCCCATTGTATCGAGGAAGGACTGTTTTCTCTTTCTTGTGTGAATGGACAATAATACCTGCAAGCCTCAAAGCAAGGCCATAGTCTCCATGACCGGCTGCATACAAAGTCACCGTTACCCGTGAATGTAGGACAGTACTACCAAAAGAATCTTTTTTCTTCTTGCGCATCCAAATTCGCGTCTCGAGCTACGACTTTATAGTTACATATATATATTGAAGAATCTCGTTGCAAAGCATATTATCGTGCCCCTGCCCCTCCTGGAGAAGCCTTCATACACAGAGTTCTACTGCGTGATACACAAAACCCCCCCCCACCCCCCAATCACGTCCACCATACATGCAGACCAATCGTCCTCTTTTTCCGCGCAACTAGCAAAAGCCGACACCAGCCTCTCCACCAAGTAGGGATATTGAAATCAAATAAAAAATAAATAAAAAAGATATAATGGTAAACTACGACACCGACACGCGGTCCAACTCCCCGGCCCCCTACCGCTCCTCCACCTCCTCCTCCGACGAAGCCACCGCCTCCTCGGCATTTCCCTCCTATCGCAAATGCTTCTGCAGTACCGCACCCTGCACCAAACTCTGTGGAAATAAAACCACCTCTTGTCCTTCTTCTTCTTCTTCTTCCTCTTCTTCTTCTTCACGCCAACGACAGCACAAGAACAAGTCCAGAACCAGTACCGCGACAAAAACAACCAATCCTCCAGGGCCCATCCCAGCGCCTGACCAACGGCCCTACGCCCCTTTTTCTTCTTCTTCTTCTTCTTCTTCTTCTTCTTCTTTTCCTTTCGCCTCTCCATCCTACCCCTCCTCCTCCTCCTCCTTTCACCCTCCCTACAACGCAAGCCCGCTAAGCGTGCACCGCGTGATAAGCCGCCACGACCCCCGCCACGCAGGCATCACAGAACACAACCCAAGCGAATACATGTCTGGCGCCAACGGCCCAGGCCCATCCTCTTCTCCCCCCTTCTTCTCGCCGTCCAGCGCCGCAGGCTCACCAGGCGAAGGACCCAGTTCCCGACCCATGAATATAGTTCCTTCTAGTTCCACCCTACCACCACCATCATCATCGTCATCATCATTATTATTATCCGCACAGACGCAGACGCAGACACAATGGACAGGTCCGCATACGCAGGGGAGTTTTGTCCCACCCAACTATGGCTATGGCTCCTATGAGCCTCCTGGGAGCAATTCGAGCGGACAATCGCATTCCCACCACCACCACCACCACCACCATCACAACCAGCAACAGCGACAAGGACAACGACAGAACCGCGACCATGGGAACGGCAGAGAAACAGGATCTGGGAATCGGCGACGAGGTCATCGCGACGAGCGTGCCCCGTTACTACTCGAACGAGGCCACCACGAGCAGTCGCAACAGGGCGGGCTCTACGGCACTGGCGGCGGCGGCGGTGGTGGTTCAACAGGGTCCTCGTACGGAGAGGCCAGTAGTGCTGGGGGACAAAGCATTGGGTATGATGGTGGCGGCGGCGGCGGGTACGGCTCGCAGGGTGGTAGTTCGTCTGGATCCTGGGGATATGATATTGGAAGTTACTAGAATCACGCCAACAGGCAGGGTGGGATCGCTGAGGGAATGAATGGTTGCTGGGGAATCAAGTATGGTATCGATATAGATAGGACGGAGGCTGCGAAGCTTTATCGACTTGTTGGGCTGTCGTTGCTGAAAAGTGAAAAAGGAAAATCAAGACGGAAGATCGTGTGTGTGCTTGCAGTGAATCCTCACCCAAGTCATTTCGATTCCTGTGGATATCACGAATTAACATATATTCATACAACGCGTGTATCAGCTCATAACCACCCACCCGAGGCCATCTAATATCTAATTACACCCAAAGAGTCATCCTTCGTACACAATCACCGCGTCCATCCTTGGCCTTGAAAAGGGAAAGAAGAAAAGAAAAAAAAAGGCAGCACAATGCAAGTGAAACACTAATACCTATGCAAAGGCACTCAACTAAGTTTCCCAATGCGATGCCTACATAGAGAGAGAGAGAGAGAGAGCATAGAATAACAAAATGTCTGCACAGCTACTCCTGTAGAGAGCGCCCATCCCAGTCACTTGCCTCGGCGATAGCAAAACCCACAACTAAACAAGAAGGAAGCTCTTCGTACTCAAACAACAACTTCATCCTCCCCTTCGTCTGGCTCCTCGATGCTCGTCCGCCGTTTGGCTTCCACAGCAGCTTGAACCTTTTCCCCATCTTCGCTGAGAACAACGGGGGGATCCTTTTTGCCGTCGACAGCGCCAGGAGCAGGAGCATCAGAAGCAGCTTCGGTCTTGTCCGCGCCCTCTTCAGCTCCCTTCTTCTCATCCTCCGCCGTATCACTACCGCCCGTCTTCTCTGCTTCCGTCGGCGATCTCGTCGTATGGCTAGATGGCGTATCCTTGTCTTTCTTTGTAAAAGGCCAAAGTCCCATTAGACCTTTGTTCCCAGACACCGTTGACGTTCCGCTTGGTGCTGCTGCTGCTGCTGCCGCTGCTCCACCCCCAGGATGCAACGGCAACGGCTTGACGAGTACATTTTCGCTCTGATTCTCGACATTGCCACTGCCACTGCCACTGCCACTGTCGCCAGCTTGTCCCTCAGGTAGAGCAAAATCCCCAAACTCCTCATCCTCTTCACTGCTATTGCCACCACGGCCGCCAACACCAGCATCGTTCATTTCCTCGTCAGACGAAGAGTCTCGCCCATCACCAAACTTTTCGTGCTCCTCCGCTTGTTTGTCCTTGCGACTCCCCAGCGCGCCGCGCCACCAGCCGCCTCTGTTCCATCCGCTTGCGCCACCCCCGCCGGCCGCAGAACCACCAGCAGCAGGGGCGTCACCAGATCCAGCACCTAGGTCACCGTCATCACTGCCCTGGTCGCTTTCCTGGTCGCTCCCCTCGTCGTCGTCATCTTCGTCGTCTGCAAATGGGTTCTTGAGTTCGCCTTCGCCACCGTCCCCCTGCATCAGTAACGAGGACATGTCGCCGCGTCCGAGTCCGCTATCGTGCTCTTCCTCTGCATCGCCGCCGCCTTCCTCTGCTTTGCGCTTGGAGGCAAGGCGGGCAGCAAAGGCCATGCGGGCGCGCGAAGGTGGGATGTTCAGTGGTGGAGGAGGCGGTGGCGGCGGTGGAATCGATGGAGGATTGGGGTTGTTTGTGGCACTGGATGCGCTCAAAGGTTCTGTATACGCGCGAAACTAGAAGATCTGTCAGTGTGATGGTCAATAACGTTAATTGTAAATAGACCTCAACAGTGATCCACAACACACACACAAGACATAAAGAGACAAGACAAAGTGCAAGAAAAGAATGGTATGCCAGGAAGACGTTCACAGCTATGTAAACACCTCAGGAAAATCCAGAACCGATGTAGTGTCAGAAGCAAGTCGATCCAAAGTGTTGCCGTTGTGGGTGAAAATGATGTCAGGTGACGACCAAAGGTGGACGGTTGGCAAGCAGGCGCGCATTGTAGTTCAAGCCGTCGCCAAAGCGAAATGCCTGCCCACGGCGTTCGACCACAAACACGCAATATGAGAAGGCCACGGCATCCCTCAGAGCCACATCGACACCAAATCTCCTTCACCCAGCTGGCATATGGCACTACACCTAATCTGTCTTTTCCCATTCTTTTTTTTTTTTTTCAGGCCGAGCCATTCCAATGTTCTAAACCAAGACGCCTAAAAGCATCCACCCAGCTCTTAACAAGCCAAAACAGTGCCATAGAGCTTTATAGTAATACATCAAAACCATTTCCGCGATGCCTGCCTCTGCTTCTGCTGTCCGATGGTTGCATCGTTGCTCCGTCATCGTGTCGTTTCGTCCGTGTGCTTTTGTCCAATGCACCGTTATCCGCCGGGCTTGTGAGCCTCGAGCGTCCGTTGGAACCTGGTACTGGCTGCCTGGGGAAGAAGTCGATCACCGCTTGGTTGACGACGAGGGTGTTCTCTCAAAGATGCGGGCCCATCTTCCGCTTGTCCGACGGGAAAACCTTGTGTATTAATCCACATCCATATCGCACTCGTCGTCATCAACATCCTCCCACTCATTAGATGAGAAACGATGGTTTGGAGTGTTCGCATGGCAGTTTGACGAGGGCGAATCATCCAGACCACAACGCTGATCCTCGGTCGACGGCACCTCGCTCGCCCCGACCAAAGTATCGCGGACAATATGACTCGAGCGACCATTGGCCGCTTCGTCGTCTGACGAATCCTCGGAACAATCGCCTTCTTCGTCGGACGAATAGTCATAGGAATCGCCTTCTTCCTCCTCCGCATTTCTGTCAAACCCAGCGTCTGCCATGATCTCATCGCCTCCGTCTCCAGGCTCCTTGCCGTACAAAGCATCCATACTGAGGGAACGAGTAAAGGAACGCCTCTTGGGGCGTGGCACAAAGAGCAAGCTAGAATCCCACTCGGGACGGCTATCAGAAGATTCACTGACCTCATTGTTAACATCCTCTTCATTTTCAGCTTCCTCGTCGTCGTCTTCGTCAGAGCTGCTGCCAAAACCAGACATGAGGGTTCCAGCAGATATGGCAAAGGGTCCGATTCCGTTTCCTCCTCCATCGCCACCCAGGTCGTTTAAGCTACCGTTGAGCCCTGCCTCAGCTAGCGCATTTGATCCGCCGCTTTGGGAGCTGCCAAAGGCCGAGCCGAGACTGGACAAGCCCACTGCGGCAAGACCTCCTGCCTGGCGGTTACTCATGGCGACTTCTGGACGCACACCACCCAGGATGGCATTGTCGCGCTCTCGCGTTTCGGCAAGCGCGCCCTCCACGTAGTTGATCCACTCCTGGTCCATGACCTTTTGGAGAACGCTTTCGCTCAAGAGCTCTGGTGGGTGGCGTTCCGTGAACTTGACTACCTCTTCAGCAATCAAGGTCAGGTGGCCCATGTAGCCCATGCGGGTTCTAGCCTGGCGCTGGGAGTCTTCACTGGTGTGCTGGCCATTGATGATCTGGGTGGTGATGTCGGCCGCCTCAAACAGGGACATAGCCAGGGTGGGGTTGTAGCCACGGTCCATGGGGCCATTAAAGACTTGCTGCACAATGTCATAGACCACATTGTGCAAGAAGTTGTTCCAAGGATACTTGAAGAAGAATGACAAGATGGTCGGCACCACATTGTACTCAACAAACTGCATCTTCAAAAAGTCACCAACGACTGGCTGGATGTTCGACAGCTCCGTTTCCGTAGGGCCTTCCTTTGCCTCAATTGTGGAGGACTCCCCGGGTCCCTGAGCGCTAGTTGCCTGGCCTTCAGGTCCTTCCTTTTGCTCGGACGGTGTCGCAAAAGTGGCAGCACCAGAGCGGGAGAAGAGGGGTGCTGGCTTGTCGACATCAGCAGTGGTAGGCTCGCTGCCCTCTGATATAGTTTGCGTGTCGGGCTTTGCGTCTGACTCTGCAACAGAAGACTCCACAGGAGTGTTGAGGCCAGAGGTGCTCGAGGCTTCGCCTTCATCCTCAGGGGCCTTGTCAGCCTGCGACTCTCCTTGACCCTCTGCCAGCATTGACTTTTGCATGTCGTCCACCAAGTCTTCGACCTTGGAGCCATCTCCGGGCGCTGAAGGGCTGGATACTTCTCCAATCTCAGCAGCCTTTTGCTTGGATGGAGATAACGGGGCAACAACCATGGCAGGATCATCAAATTGGGGTACATCGCCCATCTTGTCATCGTGGACGTTGAGTCGGGGCGACGACAAGGGCTCGTCCACAAAGTCATCGTCTTTGTCGAGGAACGAAGCCGTCGGAGCTGGTTGCATTTCCTCTTCAGCCTTGACGAATTCGTGCGAAGTGTCCTCGATCATCTCGGTGCTGCGGGCCACTTCCTCGAAGCCGTCGTCTTCGGAAATGTTGGTAATCTGTAGACGGCCTTCATCGACTGGCGACGAGTGCGAAATTCTCATGGTCAGATCATCTGTAGATGAGGGTATTTCCTCGCCGCGCATAGCAGACAGCTTGCCTTGGAGCCGCAGCCGTTGACGCTCAGAATCCCGAGTTGCAATCAGCTCCTCGGAGCCAACCTCGTTCAACAGGCCCATGTTGCTGCAGTGTAGGAGCTCTGCCATGAGCTCGCAAGTCTTGAAACGGTCAAAGCCCAGGGGCTCGATCTTATCGCCGAATGTGGACTCGAGACGTGCTTTTTGCGCGGGGGCGTTCATGATGAGATTCATGAAATCGGGCACGTGTTCTGCAAAGAGACGCAGCAGGGTGCCGAGATAGATGGGATCCCGGCTGGAGGGAATAGCATTGGCTTCGGCGCCGACGTCTGGATCGTAGTCGGAGTTATTCTTACGGATGACCTCGATGACGATACCCACGCCGACGGTCAGGGCGTTGCCGCCGCCCAGCATGTATGAGATGAGCTGTTCAACACAAGGCTTGGACACCAACTGCCTCGTTAGTTCGTTGGGTCCTATACATGTCTGCTCATTTTGAGACGCATTCGCCGACACGGTAATGATGGCTTTCATGAAATCGCCCGCCGATGTTTGCGTCGCCCAGCTGTGTTCAGGGCCGAGGAAAGACAAGAGAATTGGCATAACGTCTTGAGTATAGAGCCACTGTAAAGAGCATAGTCAGCATGGGCTAGACGTGTGAGGAGGGCTTCAAATAGCAGGATATATGCAAAAGTTACCTCTACAATGCCCTGTCCGGCTTCAGTCCGTTCAAGACTGATGATTTTGAGCAACAAGTCCATGATCATGGGACAATCGACGTGGCGCAGCATGTCAGCCACGGCGTTGTCAATGGACTTGAGAAAGTCAATCATCTCCTCCGTTTTCTTATCAAAGAGGGCCTCGTTGACCTTGGTAAAGTAGCTAGCTTGCAGTGGATCGAGAGGGGTGTCGCGCCTCAAAAACTGCCAGAAATTGCGCAGCATGGCCTTGTTGGCGAGCAGGGCCTCACAGATGGACCAGTTGTCGGAGGACAGAATCTCGGCAGCAATGTACGCATACCTATTGCGCTTCTTTTCGAGCTCTTCCTCTCTGCTCTCTGGCTCTGAAGCGCGCGAGGATGCCCTCGGCCTGGAAAAGGGCAGGACGCGGCCCTTGCCTTTCTCGGGTTCGTCATGATCGTCGGCATCGGGGGCGGCGACAGGCTCGAGCTTTGGGGCGACAACGTAGTCGAGGAGGCTGTTCAAGACAGGCTCGTCTCTGAGGTAGTCAATGAGTTTTGCATTGTGCTGTTTGAGCTCCTGGATTAGGTCGCTCTCGTCAAGCAACTCCTCGAGGGTGAAGTCGGACTTGTCGAGGATGGTATCGATGGTCGAGATGTTGGCGTAACCGCCAAATCGCCAAAACATGGTGCCAGGGCAGTGGTGTCGAGCCCTATGTCACGGCGCCAGCTGAGGGACGCCAGACAGGGCAACGGGAGTCGTATAGAGTGTGTCGAGGCTGGAGGGCGGTTGTCATGCAAGTGGATGCCCGTGGAGGGGTTTCAAGAATGACGAAGTCGGGCGCGGCGACACCCGGAGGGTGCGTAGTGGCGGTAGGCCACGGGTAGCTCTACAGTCTCCAAAAACGAGTCTCAAGCATGCAGCTGAGCTCAAAACGTCGCCAGACCACGCAGCTCGCGTGCGCCTGAAGCAATACAGGTAGGCAAAGAGGCCGAAATGAGAAACGGCCCGATAGCGCGTGCTCTGCTGCTTCGCAAGGGCCCGAGTCAGAGCCACTGGATGGTGCCGCTGGATGGCAAAAGGAAGATTACTGTGGAATGGGTATCGCTATGGGAAGGTGGCGCATGCTGAAATTGTCGTGAGGCTAGTGGTCGTCGTGGATGGGTATCTGTTGGCTTGTCGGTGGTGTCGTCGTCGTCGTCGTCGTCGTCGTCGTCGTTGCTGCGAGACGGCAAAGAGGTCAGTGGCGGCGGTTCCAGAATGGAAAGAGCAGGGTCAAAGTCGGCGGTGGGATGGATGGGTTGGCCAGGCCCAGGTCCAGCTGCCTGCCAGGCTTGCCTGGCTGCTCAGCTACGGCAGCAGGGGCAGACGGCGGTTAGCCGCTTTGGGCCTAGCGGGACAGCGGCCCTCCAGGGCGCTATAGGTGGCACCGTGCTGTACCGCAATCAGCCACATGGCTTGCCGCGTGTCTCTGGAGCCAATCCCACGCCCTGCTGCGGCTGACCCTCGAGGTCATCCAGCTGGTGCCACTTGATTGAGCATGACATGAGATTGAGTACATGGTATGTTCGCAGCTGTCATACTCTAGGTGGTGGTCAGGTGTTGGTAATGGTAGTTTACCCGAGATACTATGTATAGTAGGAACGCCGCCTCATTGCTTGCTGTGGCTGGAGTTTGACCAGGAGTACGAAGGTACAGAACAGGCGCTTGATTACTAAGCCACGGTACGTGCCTCGTCTTGCTATGCCATCATTCTCCCGTCCGGCGGCTGGATCAGACAGCACGGTAAAGGCTGGCAACGGCAAGCATGTGACCGGCTGTTTTGAGGCAGAAGAACCCATGGCAAACGCACAGTCACGTCAACGCATTGCGAGTTTACTTCCTTATTCATCTCTTGCTATGTAGCTTATTTGCGAGATCTCTCATACCCATGGTAGTCTTCCCCGGCCTTCTTTTCCTCCCTCAGCACATCAAGATAACCAAGGGGGGCCGGGTGCGCCTTTCGCACTGTCTTCTCTCTTCGCTCTCTGCGTAAGTGGCTGTCAAAGCCCTGGAGGTGGGCCGGTGTAGCGCAAATGCGTTGGACTTTTGATTGGCCTAATAGCATCACGTCCCCGCCACGATGGGCTTCGTGGATGTTCTGAACTGCGTGCTGGATCGGGGCCAGTCAGCCCGTCTTGCTCTGTTGGTGGCACGGCTTGGTCGAGTCGAGCTGGAAGCCAAGACTGTGTCAAGAGCTTCGCACGGTCTGGACGCACGGACTATTCATCCGGTAAGCTTATCGATAAGGTTCCGATGGATTCCCGCCCTTATCACCAGCGACATCATCACCAGCTAACTTCTGATGCTCTGCGTCGATGTAAATTAAGTGGAAACCACGGAGAGGCAAGATATTCATCATGCCATTCTGTCTGAGTCTAGAGCGCCCACCTAGACAAAACACGCATGGCCGTTACTTGCCCATCCAAGTAACTAGAGTCAGTACCTACCTGCAAGCGGGAAAACATCAGACCCAACATGGAAAAGTATAGCATCATCGCTTGGACCCAAGGTTATGCACACAACCGACTGCACCCCTCTCTCTTCCCCCTCGCTTCAAGAGCACGTGCGCGGTACTCAACCGCTCACCGGCATGCTTCGGGCAACCTGCATCTGCCCACCACGTGCTGGCTCCATTGGCCAGTTCCTCGGCCTTGGCCCGAGTCTGCTGCTCCCTGAGGGTGACATCAAGCGCACCGTTGGCAATGGGGGTGCAATGGGCCAGCGTCACTTGCCAGAAGACGGATCAAATATAAGAGAACTTGTATGTCGTTGTGTTTTCTGCAAAGTGAACAAACATGCTTGGAGATGAATGTAGCCTGTGCACGACACTGAGACTCGTGGTCTCGAAAACTGTGGTACTACCAGCTTGACCTGGACATCAAAGGGGGTTTCGACTCCAGAAAAGCGATCAACAGCAAGCAGCATGCGAAAAACTCTTGTAGCAGCCTCTCTGGCTGTCACTGGCCTCTGCCAGTCCGACATTCCCATCAACGCTGCTCTCCAGTCCCTCATCACCAACGCCTCCTCGGACCCCAAGTACACCTACCCAACCTCGCTCACCCAGGGCATCATCCCAAAGAGCTTCCACTCCCACAACGACTACTGGCGGCCCGTGCCCGTCTACTCGGCGCTATCCGCGGGCGCCATTTCCATCGAGGCCGATGTCTGGCTATACAACGGCACCCTCCACGTCGGCCACGAGGAATCAGCCCTGACCACCGCCCGCACCTTTGACAGCCTCTACATCCAGCCCTTGCTGGCCATCCTCCAGCGCCAGAACCCAGCCAGCAGCAGCTTCCTCACCTCTGGGCCCACCTACAACGGCGTCTACGACACAGACGGCTCGCAGACGCTCTACCTCTTTGTCGACGTCAAGACGGATGGGCCCACCACGTTTCCACACGTCGTCGAGGCGCTCCAGCCTCTGCGCGACGCAGGCTACCTGTCCACCTTCAACGGGTCCGCGGTGACGTCCAAGCCCATCACCGTCGTTGGCACGGGCAACACCCCGCTCGACCAGGTGCAGGGCGTCTCGCCGCGGGATTACTTTTACGATGCGCCCATTCCGGCGCTCGGCACGACGTTTGCCAACATCACAGCCGATGTTTCGCCTATTGCGAGCACGGACTTTGCGGTGCAGTTCCCGGGTGTGGTGTCCAATCAGGGGCTCAATGCGTTGCAGTTGGTGCTGCTGCAGGCGCAGGTGGCGGTTGCGCATGCCAAGGGCATCAAGGTGAGGTACTGGGACCAGCCGGGGTGGCCCGTTGGCACGCGGAACGCGGTTTGGCGGACGTTGTGGGACAATGGCGTGGACATTCTGAACGTGGACGATCTGGAGGGCGTGGCTAACTTTTGGGCGGGCTCTGGTTAGTTGTGCTGAGGCGTGTGCCAGTTTGTCCTGGGCAAGTCCGATGGTTGTTCATGATGCCCTCGATTATACAAGAGTGCTTCTGCAGTCAGCCTTGTGTGTTGAGCAAATGTACTCATAGGCCTGACTCGAGTGTTTGAAGGCTTGGGTAGGTATCGCGCTTACAGTAACTCGAGATTTTCATTGGCGGGCCATGCTGGAATCAATTTACAAATGCAATTCAGATCCAGAAAGCTCAAGACGTGGGGCTCTAAGGGCATGGTCATGAGGTTCATACAGAAGCCTACCTCAACACTGTTGATCCTCGAGCAAACCCGCAGTGGCTGATGGAGTCCTCCTGTACAACTACACAACACACACACACACTCTCTCTCTCTCTCTCTCTCTCTCTGCTGCACACGAAACAGCCACATCGACACGCCCGTGGGCCTGATAGGGCGTCTCAAACAGAGCCAGCTGCGAGGCACAGTCGCGCACGTCGAGCTTCTGAAAGTGAACCGATCCTGGTCCTGATCCTGACCCTGATATTGTTGTTGTGTCTTGGTTTGCGGCTGCTGACAGTTCCTTGCTCCAGTTGCTGGCCCTGGGCTTCGTCCCAGTCGCCAAAGTAGACGTTTGTGCGCCCAAGCTGTGGTAGAGAGTTACTGCTGCGGCGCCGATGCCCTGTGCGCGCCTCCTGTTGGTGTTGTGGTTGTGTTGGTATCAAAGGTAAAATTAACAGATGGAAAAGCCAAAACGTGAGAGGCCTCCCTTTGACGTCCGAGGCGCTCGGTTTGCTCACCTGTGAGAACGACAACTTTGTCTTTGAGGACCTGGGCGTGGGCCTCAGAGCAGTAGATTTCTGTCATTGTATGGCTGTGCAAAGTGCTTGTTAATGGGAAGACGTGGTCTTTTCTTCAAGTATCGTGAGCTTGAGTTGACAGCATACGACGACGCTCTTCGAACTTTAAAGTCTCTGGTGACGGGGAAAGAACTGCAGTTGGCCGCATACCGCGCCAACCTCAATACAGGCCACTCCTCTCTCACTCTGGCGTACCTGAAGCATGACCGGGTGTGCCCAACGGCCATAAGATCTACACGGGGGCAAATCTATGTAGACTGGCTTCTTCGGGGAACAAGGAGGGGAAAAGAGGGGGCCCGTGGGATGATGATAATGTAACAATATGCAAAATTGATGCAAACATAATTGGTCTTTGACTGCAGGCTCGCCGCAGCAATGCTACTTTGATCTGGTTTGGCGCCCGTCGTGTACACGTGCAGTCTAACCGAGGAAGTATCAGCAGTGTCAAAGAGGCGTACAAAGGATTCAGAGGGGTCGTCCGACTGTGCAGTCTGCAAGGCCGCTTTGTGCATCGAGGGATCGCTGTGTTGATGATACTACCCCTTTTCTGCTTTCCCAACCGATCCGACGCCGTGATCATCATCAATGATACCCAGACTACCCAGCAAATCCGGTTTCCCACCTCACCAGAACGAGACTGAAAACTCAAAGGAAATGACCAGCACTCCCAAGACAGCCCTCATCACCGGCGGCGCAAGCGGCATCGGCCTCGCCATGGCCCGCCACTTTGCCTCGCAGAACTACAACGTCGCCATCCTCGACGTGGACGTGGACGCAGGCGAGCGAGCAGTCGCCGAGGAGATTACCCCAGCGTTTCCCAGCCATGGCGACAGCACTGACAATGCTGCTGCTGCTGCTGCTGCAAAAGCCGTGTTCAAGGCGTGCGACGTATCGTCCTGGCAGGCCCAAGCCGACGCCTTCAAGGCGGTGCACGCTGCCTTTGGCCGCATTGACGTGGTCTGCGCGAATGCCGGCATTGGCGAGGGCTCGCGGGGCCAGAACGCGCTGGCGAGCATTGCTGGGGATGGGGAGGAGCCGCAGGAGCCTGGGCTGCGAGTGCTGGATGTGAATCTGGCTGGGGTGATTTATTGTAAGTCGCTTGGTTGGATTCTCTGGCTGTTGTCACCTTGCTACATTGAACCCTTTATTTTATTTGGTCGTGGAGAGTATGCTGGTTGACACAACCGACCGAGCCAACAAACAAACAGCCGTGAAACTGGGCATTCACTACATCAGCAAGAACTCGCTCGCTGGGCACGCTGGCTGTTCGCGCGGCTCCATCATCTGCACCGCCAGCATCGCAGGCCTGTACCCGTTCCCGGTTTCGCCGCTCTATGCAGCGGCCAAGGCGGGCGTGATTGCTCTGGTGCGCGCGACTGCGCGCATCCTGGCGCGGCGCAAGATGCAGGTGAATGCTCTGGCGCCAGCCATGTTGGGCGAGTTCCCCTTTTTCACTCGTCATGGCGAGGTGTCCGTCTTTCGGAGAGTGAATGCCTAATAGCTTGTTGTGCAGTGACGAATATTGCGTCGGACAAGGCCATCTTTGACGGCATGGCTCTCACGCCCATGGCGACGCTGATCAAGGGCGTTGCGCAGCTGCTGGCTGATCCTGCGCTGAGCGGGCAGGTCGCTGAGATTCACGGCGAGCAAGTGACGCTTCGTCGGCCGCATGACTGGGCGGACGAGGATACCAGGAAGAATATCGAGCATCTTTGGTCGTTGGGCCCGGGACATGCTTGAGTTTTGTGATGGTTTCCCGGTGGCAAGTCTTGATAATAGCAATGAGTCTTGTAACTCGTGTCATCGTCTAAACCGCAGAGCTCAGGCGTATAGAATCTTGTTCATTACTGCTCGGGTTATGGATGCTTGTCTGTATAAGACCTGAGTTGCGCAAAAGCCGACCGTCGTCTTTCCTCGGACTTGGAAGGACAGCCGCACATTGCAGGTGACTGGCGAGGGCCTTTTGCTTCGACCCTATCTTGCAATACTCGTCGACATTGACTGATAGTGTACGGAACACGCTCCAGAACTTCCAAGCTTATTGCAAGGCGCGACGAGCGGCTACAGGCCACTGACGGCGTTTGCATGGACAATAGACGCTTTAGCCGCCCATTTCAGTGGAACATGAGCCACTAAAAGATGAGCAAAACAAAGCCCAGTGGCCTCTGTATTCTTCGCTATAGGCAGCTCAGAGTGAAGCCCAACCTCGCCGTCGAGACGGATTCTATCCAGAGGGTCCAGAAAACCAGCACCCAGGGAGTGACAGTGACGGCCATCACTCTCCCGATCTCTAGATTGTGGCTTGCTGTTGCTTCTCGCTTTTGACAGGATTGTGTCAAGGACCAGGACGACCCGCACGTGATCGGTGCCTCTGCCTCGGCGTAAGACCAACAGCGGTCCTTTTGCAGAATGCCTCGTGCGCCTCTCTTCTCACCACCCAACGAGAGGCGCGTTGCTCGTCCTGTCTCGATCCCAAACCCACCGTCTCAGGCCTGTTGACGTTTGACGCGCCAAAGCCTCTCCGTCAGATCAGCCATGGCCTCCAACGCGCCCGTGCCCGCCACCGCCAGAGATGGCCCGCTGTCGGCGTTTGAGAGGCTGTCCAAGATTGCCTATCTCTACCGACCCAAGGAGCAGAGCAGCAGCAGCAGCAGCAGCAGCAGCGGCGACTCCTCCTCCTCCTCCTCCTCCTCCTCCTCCTCTCGGTCCCCGTCCTTGCCCTCGCCCAAGCTCATCCTCGTAGCCGGCTGGATGGACGCCCGCGAGCCCCATCTCGCCAAGTACACAGCCAAGCTGCAGGCGCTCTTCCCAGCATCGCCCATCCTGCTGCTCCGCAGCTTTGCGCAGCACTTTACCGCCCATGTGCGGCATCTGCACAGCGACCTCGCGCCCGCCGTGCCGCTCCTCCAGTCTCTGGCCGGCGCCCGTGACGACAACGGCCACAGCTACGCCGAGATGCTGGCCCTCTGCTTCTCCAATGGCGGCTCCAAGATCCTCGCAGAGCTGTACACCCTCGCCAGCCCGTGCCGCTTCCCCCGCCACGCCAAGGTCCTGGACTCGGCGCCCGGCCGCTTCCAGTGGATGCGCGGCGTCACGGCCTTTAGCATGCCCGCTGCGCGCAGCACCCTCATCGTTCGCCTGCTGGCGGTCGTGGCCGCGCACTGCCTGTGTGCCGTGTACTGGCTCGGCACGGCGGTGCTGGGGCGCGCGGGCGTGTTGGAGCAGTGCTGGGCGGCGCACAACGACCCGGCCGTCAACAGCCGCGAAGTGCAGCGCGTGTACATCTACAGCAGGGAGGACGCACTGGTGGACTACCAGGACGTGCAGCAGCACGCGGCCGAGGCTGAAGTCAAGGGGTTTGGCCCGGTGCGGCTGGAGGAGTTTGCGGGCACGGCGCACGTTGCGCATGCGAGGGGCGACGAGGCGCGGTACTGGCTGCTGGTGGAGAAGACGTGGGAGGAGGCTGCGGGCGGGGAGAGAAGGTAGAAGTTCATTTTGTTTTGGATCATCTTTTGTTGGCATCAAATGGGAGTGATGGAAGAAGAGAGCGAAGTGAGTGTGCATGTTTTTGATTTCAGGAGAAGCAAGTCTTGAGAGCATTTTTATATTGATTCTGACAGCAAAAGACAAATCATTCCTCTCCCCAAACAAGTCTATCGCTCTTTTCTTTTGGCTCCAATCGTCCCTGCAATCGTGGTATAATATCGTGGTCTTTATCATCATCATCATCATGGCGGGTCGTGTAAGCAGACAAACTCCTAAGCAGAAAACAATCCCAACTCCCCCAGCTACCCAATCATCGCACCCTTCTCCTCTTGCCAGACTCGTGTTTCGAGCTTCCATGCCGTCCTGAACCGTGTCCACTACTGCTACTGCTACTGCTACTGCTGCTGCTGCTGCTGCTGCTGCTGCTGCTGCTGCCACTACTGCTCCCACGACTTGAACTGCTGCTCACCAGACTCGCCGCCGCCGCCCCGACAGGCACAAGCAGCTCATCACCGCTCCCATCGCCAGCACCACCGCCTCCACCGCCGAGCGCCGCGCTGCACGGCCCGCACTCGAGCCCGGGATCGTGCTGGTCGTAGTGGACGCCACGCCGGCACGCGCCAAAGCCGCCGTTGTTCTTGGCCTCGAGGCACGAGACGCTCTGGCTGAGCTGGGCGAGGGTGTACAAGGCGCCGCAGCGGATGCAGGTGCCGCTGAAGCTCACCATGCGGCACATGGTTTGTTTTTTTGTTTTTGCTTTTTGTTCTGTTTTGGTGGGGTTTTTGATGTGTGTTGTTTTTGAGTTGTATTTGTTCTTCTTTTTATCCAACCTTGTTGCCCCCCGTGCTGGGGAGAGCTTTGTGCGGATTGATGAGCCGGTGGTGATCCGGTGCTTGGGAGAGTTATTATATCACCCTCGCTGAGGGAGTGGCCGCCAACGAAGAAGTGGGTGTTCGCAGCGAACGAGTATTATTATTGGCGTGTGTTAAGTAATGGACGAGAAAAAGAACAGACGATAAGTGAATGAAAGTGGAATAGAGGAGATGGATATGTCAGGGGAAAGCCAACCCAGACGGGCACAGAGAAGACACTCCTCGATCTGTGTCTAGTAGACCCCCTTTTGTTGGAGTTGATAAAGTATCAACAGAAAGAAAAGCGCGAGGATTTGTCGTTGTTGTTGTGATGGCCGGCTATCGTTGATAGCGAAGTTGGTTCTTCAAAGCATTATCACGCTCGTGAAAAAGAAAGAACAATCCCAGAGGGTTCTCTGTCTTTATATATATATATACATATAAATACAAATATACATCCATCCAGACTTCTCTCGGTGAACCAAGGTGCGTCTCCAGATCTAGAGCCGGCTTTTGTTGGCCGGTAGCGTCAAGTGGTATCCATCCACCCATCCACGCGTGGCCTTATGCCCGCGGAGGTCCAGGGGGCTCACCAAGGCCAAGTCAGTCCAGAGGGGCTGGCTGGCTGGCTGGCCGGCTGGGTACCGAGGGAGAGAGAGAGAGAGAGAGAGAGAAGGGGGAGAGAAGCAGGAGAAGAAGGAGGAGGAGGAAGAGGCAGAGTGTGAGTGGAGAAACAAACAAACAAAATGTCGTCAGACAGTAGTCGCCCGCGGCGGTTCTGGTTCTGAGTGGTTGGAATTTGTGGGAAAAGAGTCCTAATAAGCTCCAAAGGCCCTGGTGAAGTGAGCGTGGCTCCCCTCCTTCGCTCCCGAGGGGAAGGGGGGTGGATATCCCGACACTCTGGTTCTTTAAGGACCCCAAAAAGGGACCACGCAAATGTGCCGAGATGACGGGGTGTGGGGTGTGATCCAGACAGTTGGGAACGGGGAGCAAAGCCTGAAAGGCGGGAAGAGAGGCGGGTTTCAACCTCCACTACAGAGGAGTTTGGGCTTTTTTTTTCTTCCCCCTTCTTTCCTCTCTGGCTTTTTTCTTGTTTTGTGGAATGCCGAGGTCAAGGGACAATCCAGTGAGATATGGATGGTTCCATTTTGAAAGGAACTTTGGCGGTTTCAAGAAAAGACAGGGAAAAACGGGGAGAAGGAAGGAAAAAGAAAAAGAAAAAGAAAACCCAAGCAGAGAGACAAGGCTCTGCCAGCCACCCTCCTCCACTCCCAAAAGCCAAAAGACGAGCGACCCAAGTCCATGGTTCATTCTCTTGAAAGTACATGGTAAAGACCTGTGAGAGGGGCGCAAATCTGCAGTGTGTTGGGTCGCATTTGGCCATCGTCTAGTTCCAACAAGGCCCGTCTGCCGGTGTCTGGAGGAGTCTGCCGAGGCAGCTTAGTATTGGCTCCCTGTCACTCTTGTTCCATCTGCTGTCGTTTTGGTTGTGGCGGGAACAGAAACTCCGTCTGTCTTGCTGGATACATGGCCACAGAACAGCAAGTGTCCCTCCATCTCACCCTTTTTCTTTTTCTCCTCGCTTTTTGTTTTTCTTTCTTTGCGACAGTCCATCTGATCAGTCACATGCATCTTGCTTGGCTGCCTACTGCTGATTCGCCGAGTACCACTGCTGCTGCTGCTGCTGCTGCTGCTGCTACACAAGTACCCCCAGCAGTGAACGCGGACTTGCTTTTCCCTCCCGTCCGTGGACCCCCTCGGCCACATTTCCTGCGGGACCCGGCGCTCTGGATTCTTGTCTCAGCCCAAACCCAGCCCTCTGGGAACGTCCAGGGACCAGGGGTCTTGTGCTTGTGCTTGTGCTTTTGGTAACTATCGGTAATTATCTCGACTCCTACTGCGTCAAGATTGATATCTCTCTTCCCCCCCCCACCGAGCGGTGAGCCTCTGGCGCTCATACAACCTTTGGGGTTGTGGCGTACACATCAGTGGGGTACATCGACTACGTATCCTTAGAGAAGAAGAAGAAGAAAATGATGATGATGATGAGAGATAGTTCTCGAGTTCCAACCAACCAGCACGAGAGGAACAGAAATATAGACCGTCTCATTGTGGCCAACTGCCAAGGATCCATTCACTCAGCCATATCTTGGGAACTTCGAGAAGCAGCGACGAAAGAAAAGAAAAAGAAAAAAGAAAGGCCAGGCGGAAAAACAGGGACAGCCGAGGGGGTTTCCCAGAAGGGGCCTCGTTTGCGAAAATCGAACGCCTTTTCCCGCTCCATCCATCCATCCATCCGTCCATCCATCCCTCTGGGGGGGCCAGCAATGTCTTGCATGCATGGATTCGATTGCATTACACAGTAGTCTCAAGTATCATAGTAACACGCACGCCAGGCCACTATACTCGAACAAGCCAAGATCGTCCCCTTCGCTGTCCCTCCTCTCCCTTGTGCCGCGACGATTGCTGGTCGGCTCCGGGCAGTGGGCACGCTCCCGAGACTCTGGGGAGGATTCTGTCCCACAAGAATCAGGAGATGGGAGGGTAAGGGCACAGCTGAGAAAGAAAAAGAGTAAGAGAGAGAGAGAAAAAAAAAAGGAAAGGTCCAAAGCACCGTTGTGGCTGCCGAGACACAGGCCAGGTGACATCTGCCCTCGTTTATAAATGGCCTGACAATTCTCTACGTGGGCATACGTGTACATCGTACAGGTGAGTAACACGAATCCAACGTCAGAAAAGAGACCAAAAGAATATATATATAACAGTAAAATAAAATAAAATAAAAACTAATAAAAGGGGGGGGATTAGAAATCGTGATTCCCTCCTCGCCCGCTTACATTGTCCAAGAACAGTACGAAATCCAATGGATGGATGGATACGAATATTCGGTTGACCTCTACCGCATTCCCCATCCATGCGTGCATATCTCTCGTCGGTTGGAAACACCGCTTTGGGGGGGGGGGGCCATTGTTCCCATCCGCTTGGGAACCGCAAACCAGGGGCTCGGGTCCGGCTCGGTGCGATAAGTCCAAGCAAGTCAAGTCATATAGTCATGGGCCTGCATATGCACTCGTGGATCAGTGAGAGATGATTCGCTCGTGCTCTTTTCCCACAGCCTTTTGACTTTTTTCTTTCCTTTTTTTTTTCTTCTTCTTTTCTTTTTTTCCCTCAGCGCATGTTTGACCTTGTATTACTACAAGTAGCTAGCCACAGATGTCATGCGCAAGATCAAATTTCCATTTTTAATACGCATTTGTCGTCACTATCACGGGTGTGTCAGCAGGGAGCGAGAGAGAGAGAGAGAGAGAGAGAAAATTCCGTGATAGTTCCTTGTCCTTGTTTCTGCCCGACGGGGATTTTTTTTCTCCGCGCCCCAACAGAAAACAAACGCCTTTTCTCGTTTTGCTTGTTTTTCTTTTGCCAGAAAACGTGGGGAGCAACAAAACAATACGCTTGTGCTTGTGCTTTTGCTTTTTTTTTTTTTTTTTTTTTTTTGGTTTTTCTTTCTGCATATCAAAAGCATAGATCCGTATTGCTTACTCCTTTGGAACATTCCATGGTCTGCAGCGTGCAACTCTCCCCTCTTTTTTTTTTTTTTCTTTTTTTCCTTCATGTTGCCAAGAGACTTATCACCGTGGAAACTATATGTGAGTTTTTTGTGATCTGATCGGTAGACAAGTACAGATCAGTCAAGAGCAGAGAGCAGAGGACAAGTCACGCATCCAGCTCAGCCAGAAGCCCGGACTCGATGGACTTCCTTTCTCTAGCATGCATCTCTTTGCTCCCTCTGGCTGGTTCTGGTATCAACACCAGCGCCCTTTCCGGCATGATCAGTGAGATGGAAGCTGGCCTGGCCTGGCCGGGCCTTCTCGTGAAGTGAGTGAGAGGCGTGTCCGATTTCGGGCACTGTCGTTGCTGGTCACGGCTGTTTGGGCGCGACAAGGGTCCGATTTGTTCTTGAACGGCTTCCTCTTTCTCCTCCTCCTCCGTGACCTCGCCAAGTAGAAAGACAAAACAGACCAACAAGACTGAGAACAACAAGCACACAAAAAAAAAAAAAAAAAACGTCTTCTGAAGACAGCCTCCCCACCTTACGATACGACCAAGTAAAATCAGATCGCCGTGCCCCCCTCCGCAATCCGTCTCCATCGGACCCAGTACATACAGAGTACATATTCCCCACGTCGCATCCGACTCGCATGTGGAAGCTCCAAGAGACAGACAATAGAAAGAAAGTCGCAAGAAGAAGAAAAGACCCCATCTACGTATCGTTACATCGTATGTAACCCAAATCCCACGTTCGGCTGCTGCTGCTGCCGCCATTATGTTGTACACACACTAGTCTCCTTTCTTATCTCCTTCGCGAGCAAGAGTGGGACAGAAAAAAAACAAAGAAAAGAACAGAAAAGCAAGAAAAGCATAACCCCGCGTATTTTCCCACTTTGGTGCATATCCAGAGACTCTGGCTCTGCTGGGTTCCGGCACACGAGACGACACGCCGGGACCGAAAAGAAAAAGTCAAAAAGAAGAAAAGAAAGACGCGGGGGGATCGGCTACCGGCTCGCTGGGACACTATCTTGCTGCGACCCTCTTTTTTTTCTTTTTTTCCTTTTCTCTTCTTCTTCTTGATCATCATATCGTTGAGATGTCATCTGCTGCTTCAGCTCAACTCCCTTCTTTTATCCTCCATCTCACTACACACACCACTGAGGCACCGCGGCCTTGTCGTACATGGCGTGGCTGCCAAATTGTCAATGTGTCCCAACAGGGGAGATTGGGTGCAAGTTGGGGCGGTCGTACAGGGTCTGCGACGCGGCCCGGGTGGTTGGTTGACTGAGCGGGTTATATTAGATGTCTATTATATCTTCACACACAAAAGTCGGGCTTGTACATAACTCACCTTTGTCTGGCGCTGGCCGCTGTCCGTCGTTTCCGCTTCGGAGCCGAGCGTGGTCCTGTGGCTGGACGGATGAGAGGACACTCGGAGCCGTCATCATGTTCTCCTCCTCTGGTGGTCCCCGAACCATCAGAGCAAACCATGCATCCGCTCTTGTCAAGCTGCATAGGCAATCTTAAACACCCAGCCGTACTCGTCCAGCGCCAGCAAGTCAGCACCCACGCTGATGGCCAGATACCCTTCCTCCGACGTCGTCCAGGCCAAGTCCTGCGCCTCGGTCGCATTCACGCCCAGCAACGAAACCGTGTCCCCCTCCAGCACAGGCACCGTAGCATTCACCCAGACCGTTCCCTCGGCCGCCGGCTCCTCCAGAAAGATAACATAGAAGGCGTCCTCGCTCTGCGTGAACCGCACCTCCTGCGGACCCGCCAGCTGCGTCTGCACAAACCAGTACGTCGTGTTGAAGACGGCCTCGCCATGCGCCGCAATCCACTGGCCCGCCTCGCGCAGGTGCGCCGCCTCGGTGGCATCCACCGTGCCATCGGCCCGCGGCCCAATGTCCAGCAGGAAGTTGCCGTTCTTGGCCACAATGTCCACGAGGGTGTACACAATCGTCGACGCGTTCATGTAGCTCCGCGCGGGCGTCTGCGCGTTGAAGCCGTAGCTGAACGGGTCCATGCCCTGGTTCGACTCCCACTTGTGCCGCTGCGCCGACGAGTACGTCGTGTACTCGGGCGTCTCAAAGTCGGCCGCCTGCGCGACGCCGCACCGGCTGTTCATGACGACCTGGCGGTTCACCGCGGGCGTGCGCGCCCAGTTCCACCACTGCGAGACGAACTCGGCCGTCTTGTTGGCCGTGCCACAGTCGCACCACATGATGTCGGTGCCGTACTTGTAGGCGAGCGATTGCATCTGCGGGTACTGGAGGTCGGCGAGGAAGTCGTCAATGGCCACCCGGCCCGTGTAGGGCTCCGTCTCGTTGGTGAAGGGGTTGGTGGCGGGGATGCCGAGCCAGCTGGTGGACCCGGCCGTGTCGTACTGCGAGAAGCCATACGGGCCAAAGTCCGGGTTGTACCACTCCGGCAGCGAGAAGTAGGTGCCGCGCTTGAGCGACGGCTGGTGCGTCGCCGCCGCGTCAAAGAGCTCCTGCACAATGTCCCGGCCAGGGCCGTAGTGCAGCGTCGAGCGGTTCGTCGTCGCGCCCGCGTCAAAGAGCGCAAGCCCTTCGTGGTGCTTGGTCGTCAGCACAAAGTACCTGGCGCCCGCGTCGGCAAACAGGTCCACCCACTCCTTGGGGTCCCACGCCGAGGCCGTAAAGCGGGCGAAGCCGTCGTCGTAGTTCCATTCGGGCCCAAACGTGGCCAGGCGGTAGTCGAGGCAGTCGCTCTTGTCGCTGCCGACGTCGTGGTTGTTGCTGTACCACCAGAACCACTCGGCATACGTCTCGTTGGGCGCGACGCCGCCGTATGCCGGCACGGCGTAGGCGCCCCAGTGGATCATGATGCCGTACTTGGCGTCGTCGAACCACTGCGGCGACTCGTGCTTGCCGATGCTGCCGAGGTCGCTCGTGTAGTTTTCAAAGCCGAACTCGAGGTTGCCAAACGTGGGCGAGGTGGTGTTGAGCGCGGCGCCCGAGATAACCACGTGGGCCGAGGTGGCGTTGGGGGACCCGTCCACGCCGATGGTGACGCGCTTTTGGTCGCCTGGGCAGAGCCGCTTGAGGACGGTGGGCTCCTCCGTGGTGATGCCCTGCCCGTGCAGGGAGATGGACACGCCCGCACCAGCCAGGCACTCGGTGCCGACGTTGTTGAGCGTCAGCTCCACGACTTGGTTGCCTGCTTCTGTCCACTTTTGCGTGGGGCGCACGTCTTGGACCCGGACAGCCGGGCCAGAGACAGAGACAGCGCTGCTCTCGCCCGCCCAGACAGACATGGAGAAGACGTGGATGCGGCCGACCGTCGCGTTGTTGGCCACCGGCAACTGCACGGCTGCCAGGGTCTTGGTCGGGTCCAGGCTACCGGTGAACTCGAAAATCTGGCTCGTGTTCCAGTCCTGGCCGGTGGGTGTCCACGTGAAGGGGCTGATAATCTCGCCATGCGTGATGGTCAGGAAGGTGAAGAAGGAGAGCGCGCGCAGCTCAGCCAGAGCGGTGGTGCCGTCGGAGTAGATGTACGTCATGTTGTAGGACACAATGGCGTCGCGCAGGTCGTTGGCAATGAGCATGTTGAGGCTGAAGGGCTTGCCGGCGGTGCCATTGCTGCTGCTGCTGCTGGGGCTGGGCATGGGGATGGTCTGCCCTTCGCAAATGAGGTTGTCTGGCTTCGAGGGTCCCGTGTAGCTGGGAAAGTCGTATTCAATGCCCGTCAGCTTGGAGGTGTAGATGCCCTCGGGCGCAAGGTCGTTCAATGGTGGGTACGAGCGGTTGTAGGTGGTATCAAAGGTTGTCTCGTTGGGATAGGTGCCAAAGGCCTTGCTGTTGAAGAAGGGCGTCAGGTCGATGGGGACTGACGACGCCTTTGCAAGCACCATGCCGCCCAGCCACAGCAGAGCACCGGCTACACGGCACACACCCAGAGTCTTGCCGCTTGCCATGATGATGATGATGAGGAGGATGGAGAGGCGTTCGAGTGTCCTGAAGAGGAGAGGTCCCAGGTGGCCGCCAGCCCAGCAGGCACTCCCGACTTGCTGGACGTGGGTCTATCTATATATGTAGATTCTGGACATGTTCGACCCTCATGTGCAAGTACACGGTAAGTACTATGCAGGCACGCCAGGCGGAAAGCTGTGAGGATTTGCCCTGGGTGCGTCCACCGGCCCAAGTCTTATCACCAAGCGGCCCGGACTGGTTGCTGGCACCAAGCCATGCCGTCGATAAGCTGGCCCATGTGCGGGGGAAAGTTACCGTCAAAGTGGAACCGCAACGATCGCCGGCCAACGCGCACTGGAGTGCTCAGCGAGGGCGATGAACCTGGGACCTTGCACTAGTAGCATCCAACGGGTCTGTAGTGAGGGAACGTTGCAATGGGAAGCTGATGGTTCCTTGTAGCCTGGATAAAGAGGTATTCTCAGCTCGGAGGACTCTTGACGCTGGCTTCAAGGCACACATTCTATCCATTGTGTGGTTTGCTGTATGGCGGTGAACGGATATCGCTCGCGACCGTCAGCAGCAGCGGATGCGAGTTGGCTGGTCAACTCCAGGGGAGACTGTACCGATTGCGAATTGCTGTTTATCGAAGCATCAGACATCTTGGAAGAGACATGCTCATATATGTGTACACATCAGTCTGAGTCGAAGTCGGCCAAGATGGTCAAGATATCCAACATCATCATCATATACAAGGCTTACCGACGCATCCACAAAAGAACAAGCCATAAAACCAACAGAGCAAGAAACTTGTAGATGCTGGCTCCATGGAAACGAAGATCATGGCGTGATATGTCATGGGACGCAGATGACAGCTTGTCTTGGGACTCAACATTTGTGTGTGTCCTTGAACGGCCACATGGACTATTATTGTGATGAAAGCTGTATAGTCCATGAAGCCATGTAATCTTTGGATATGTGACGACGAATGATTGGAAGTATCAAGACTCTGTAACTTGCTTGCGAATCCAGAGCCTCTTGGCTCTCAGGCAAGGCTCTGGAAAGCTCTCCTTGGTCGAGTATTTCGTGAACGAGGACGAGGACGAGGACGAGGACGAGGACGAGGACGAGGACGGCAGATACCAATCACGTGGCTTGTCAGATGCAGCCAGCCGGACGCCGCAGTGTCTCTCGGGCCGATTCGCTTGACGAGGCTTCAGCCTCTCGCACGGAGACGGGTAACGAGACCCCGTAAAGCAATGATAAGAGTTACTCCTGCTTGGAACCCAAGCCAAAAGACCAAAGTTGGGCCAGTCGATCGCCTACACTCATCTTCCCACGGGAACAGCAGTCGTCTCATGTGATAATGCAAGAAGCTCAGCAGGCAAGCCAGCCACAAGCCAACAAGGCTGCCCCAGGCAATGGGGTCCCGTCAGACTGGGACCATGGGGTGCATGCGAGGCTTGTCATGCAGCGCAGCCATGCCGATAGCGGGCACCAAGCAGAGCACGTCGGTGATGGGACGTCGGACCTGCAGAATCGCAGCTTCGTCTTCTGATTCGCTCCCGTGGTGCTCGGAGAGGACAAGCAAGCAACGATATAGCTTTGCTCGGCTCCATCCGGTGGGACAAGGCAAGGCTGGCACGATGGACAGACGAGACAACGAGAAGACGAAGAAGAAAAAGAAGGTGGCGGCGACGATGACGACGAGGAAAGAGGAGAGAAAAAAGACAAAGAGGATCCGAGATGAGGCAAGCCCACACCAAGCCGGTGGCCTTTATCGACAAGACCGAATTGGCCTAGCCGGTGAGCATCGCCGAGCTCGACCTTCAGGCCCCGCCCAACATCGCGGCCGTACGGTGATGGCTGTGAGCGAGCTGGTGACGGTTGCGGTGCTGAGAAAAGGAACAAGAGGATTGGCCGAGATGAAATTAGACGTTGGGCATGCGTCCGGTGGAGCGGGGCGCGTTTATCTTTCACTGGATGTGGCCCCCTGTAGCCCCCTGTAGCCCCCCGGTAGCACCTAGCTCTATCGCAGCCCAGTGCAGCCCAAACAGGCCAAAGTCCCTGCTGCAGGAACCCTTCCAGGGCCTGCTGCCCGCTGCTACAGCGTCCGTAGCAAGTCAACTGCGGCTGATAGTACATAGTACTGCGTATTGCTGGCCAGGCTCCACCTGCCTGCGACAGTGGGCGGGACAGGTGGAGCTCCCGCAACCCTCTGGTTTCATCCCCCCGTTTAGCGCTACCACCTGGCTGCGGGCTTTAGTGGGCTACTGGTGGCCTCCGGTAGCCCAGCAACAGCAGGGCCCAAGACCTGAGCCAGGCGCTAATTACAGCGGGAATACAGCACCGTGACTTTTTTTGGGGGGGCTTGGCTTTCTTGCTTTCCTGACGAGAAACAACAACAACAACAACCAGCAATTACCATCGTCACCGCCGCCCGACCACCCGCCGATAAGGGCAATATACCACCACTCGCGAGACTGCTACGCTCACAGCCACGACTGGCCACGACACAGCCAGCTGCTTCCTCGCGCGCCAGCCGCACACGGAGGTGCAGATTGCCTCTGCTCGTTCTCTCTCCACTGCCGTCCCTCGGACCGAGAGCGAAACCAAGCGACGATTGTGGCTCGTCTCCTTCGCACCTCTCGGACCGTCATGCCAGCGACCGGCCCCCTGCGCACACCGTCCTCTCTGCTACGACTTGGCAACTTCTGCGCGCTTTGTGGACCATGATCCAGCTTCTTGCTGGCCGTCACTTGCCTCGCCGTTTTCCCTCTGCAAGCAACGACGACAGAACGTCCACCCCGAGACTCTTGGCAGGTTGTCTTTGAGCGAGGCAGAGCGCGTCTTGCGCACGCATATATACGGCGCCAGTTACTGCCGCAGCCATGCTGGGCCACCTGCGCTTCCACCGCCGCGGCCACTCCAACCCGTCCTCGCCCGCTCCCGACCAACTGAGCCCCTTTGATCCGGGCGACGCCCTCTCGCCCGACCCGGAGCGAGCTCCCCACCGCAAGACTTCCAAGCAGTCTCTCAGCGATGCAGTCTCTCCTCCCGCTCGGTCTCCATCCAGTGGCCGTGAATCTGGTTTCATGGGCGGTGTGGCCCTCCAAAACTACCGGCGTGCCTTTGGCTCGGCCCGTCTCGAGCCCTCTGAGCCGCCTGCCGAGTCCTCGTCCGAGAAGACCAGCCAGGGCGCACCTCGGTCCAAGCCTGTGCCTCCACCAATAGTCACGACCATGCCGTTGGCACGGCCGCCTCCTGTGTCCGTCGGCGATGGCATGTCTTCGATCTCGTCCGTCGCGTCTCCTCCTTGTGCGCCTCAACAGCCAGGTGCGCAGAATCCCGCTGGCGCAACAGGAAAGAGACTGCCAGGCGCAAAGCTCGTCGCGGAACCACCCACATTGGCTCGCTCGCAGACAGCTGTAGAAACACAGCGAGGCAAGAAGGGGCTACCCTTTCTTAAAAACCCCATGTCGGGCCTGTTGATGCGTCGCAAAGCCTCGCAAAATGCTCCTGATATACGCCCTCTTCCCCTGCCGCAAAAGGCGGCCGAATCGACCTACGACCCCCGCATCAGAGGTACTCGCGTACATGACTTCAGCGCACCCAGGCAACGGGTTGTGCCGACGAGAAAGCCCACCGTTCCGGGTGCTGAGGTCTGGACAGGCTGGGACAAGTACCGGAGTGGGCCGCAGTCGCACACTTCTGACTTGCCTTTGAGGACAGAACCAAGCAAGAGCAGCCTCACTGCCCTCTCGGACGTGACGCAGGTCGCTCCCTCAGATAGTGACGATCCAAAACGGTCCATCGACAAGGCTTCTGCCTCTGCTCAGTTCTTGACGCAAAGCGATCCGCAAACACCCCCAGAAGGAGCCGCCTCCGTTCCCAGGGAGCCTTCAGTTCCCTCTAGTGTGACTAGACTGGCCTCGTCGTCCAAATCGACCAAATCGCGCCCCATGTCGACAGCCTCGTCCGTGCAAAAGAGGAACATGTCCACCCGGACAAACCGCTCCCATCACACGTCCTTGTCCGAAGACACGACCCTATCTGCGCTGCCAAAACACATGAAAAGCACGTCTTCGCGTTTCAGTTTCGACATGATTGGTGCTGCCAGGGCCGAGAAGCTGCTCGAAGAACGACACCGACAGAGGGAGCTGGAGAGGAAGGCAACCGGCGAGCCACCGGCGAGAGATTCACGATACGACGATTTTGATGAGGACGCATTCGATTATGACGCCGCCATGGATGATGGCGGGCTCGAAGAGGCCATTCCGGGCGTCAATGCAGATTTCGAGGACGAATACTACGAAGAGGAGATTCCCATGGTCGGGGAGGATTCTGTGGTGGACGAGGACGAGGACGATCCCGACAATGACCAGGAAAACTTTGCCGGCTTTGTATTTTCGAGATCGAATCCGCACTCGTCCCTGGTGACACCCGTGACACCAGGCATGGTTGCCACTCCACGCGACTCGACTGGCCGGCCCATCGGGCACGCAATCACGACGGATGGAACCCCAGACCTGCTCTCTGCAACGTCTGCTTTGTCCGCCGAGACTCCTGGGACTGACACACAGGACGATGGGCCGCACCTGGCTGGTCTCGGCATCCAGGGGGTCGAGGTGCCTGCAAAGAACAAGTACGACCCGACAGTCTTTCAGGAGCGGCGCAACATGGCCCTGAACGACTCTGCGGCCTCGCATAGTACACAGGACAAGGGAATGTACTACGATGCCGGTCTTTGGGAGGAGCTGCAGATGGAGGCGGACGAGATTCAGCGATCTGATTTTGACGAGTCCATCTTCGACGATGTGGACACGGATCAGTTTGGCCGGCCCATTCCTGGCGCTTTTGCCCAGAACCTGGCTTTGCGAGAAAAGGAGCTGAAGAAGCAGGACGCGGGCACGCCATCCCATTCAGCGCCATCTTCACCGACTGCATCCACGCCCATCAAAGCAGACATGCAGCCTCTGGCAGCCACAAGCAGCATGGCTGAGGAGCCAAAGATGCGCTCGCCTGTGCCACAAACTCCGCCAAACGCGGTCGCCTTGGAGCCTACCGCGGCTGCGTACCAGAAGGCTCTGGCTGATGCTGCCCACAAGGCTGCTGCCACGGGCTGGAAGTCGCGATGGGACGACGAGCCTGATTCGCCGGAGCCGTTGAAGGAACCTGATGTCACCATTACGTCCCCCACGACCGACTCACACCCTAGCACCGCTGGACTGGAGGAGGAGAATGCCTTCCATGCCGGATGGGATGATGATGATGATGGGTTTAGAGGCGGTTTCGACGACGACGACGCCTACGATGATGATTTGCTCGACGACGCGTTTATTGCGGAAGCCAACGCCGAAGCCTTGGCCTACGACTCGGAAGGCTTTTACGGCGACGAGTTTGGCTTTTATTCGGCACCAGTCACCCGCAACGGCTCCCATGGGTCTTCTGCACCGAGCAGCTCGTCCTCACTGGGCGAGAGCCAATTCGGAGGATACTTTGGCCCCTCTGGCGTCATCGGCCGCAGCGCCAGCGGCCGCGTGTTGCGCGAGCCCAACCTCACGCCCATCACCGAACGCTCCGAGTACTCGAATCGCAACTCGATGATGTCCATGGTCATGCCCAGCGCGACACTGTCGGAGCTTCGCAATTCCATGGCAAGTCCAGCCTTTGCGCACATGGCACCGGGCATCGACGATTCCGAGGCCTTTTCCCTGAGTGGGTTGCAGCGCCTCCGCGGCAAGACCTTTGGTGGCAGTCAGGCCAGTCTGAATTCCTCGCGCGAGGGAAGCCCGCGGTCCGAACGGGCGCCCGCGCATGACCGTCTCGATGCAGCATCGCCGTCTGCACCCTGGGACCTGGCGAGACCGCAATCGCATCTGGGGAGTGGCGGTGCTGGGCCTGTGTCTCATGAGAGAAAGAACTCGGCATACTCGCTGTGGAGTAACTCGGACGCTGCAAGCGGTACAGGAAGTCCGACCTTGACGGTCGCCAATTTGGCAATGTCAAACAACAGCGTGCCCCCTCCGCCATTCTTCTCACCTCCGCCACCACCGCTTCCGCAGCCCTCGCCGAGCCTACAATGTCCACCGGTATTGGAGGATGAAGCAGAGGAGATACCGAGTCCTGATGCACTGCTACAAGATGCGGCCGTGAAGGGTGGCCTTGAAGTCACTGGTCCCAGTGCCGTCGCCACGACGCTGGTCACCGCTTCACCGATGTCAGCGGACGATCCCGGAATTGCAGGTGCAAAGATCACACAGTCTCGTCTCATTGCAGAGGATACTCCAAGGGAAGTGGCTGGAACCGCACACGCTTCGCCAAACAACACCTCAGCTCAACAGGCAAGTGAAGCAGGATTGCCTCTTCCTGGCAGCAAGACGCCCATGCCATCCCGCCCTCTTTCGCTTGCCTTTGCGTCACCTACCGTGACACACATTGCGTCCACCCTTGGCTTTGGCTTTCCTACCGAAACGACGCCTGTTCTTGCCACCGCCATCAACCAGGGAGACGATGCAAAGACTCCATCGCCCAGTTACTATTCCTCTCGATTCAGCACCCCACCGACGGCGACAGCACCGTTTACCAGCAGGTTTAGCAGCAGAGCGCCTACATCGGCATATCAGGTTGCGGTGCCGCCGACCTCGCCGGATCTTGTGGGCAGTCCGCCGCCTGACTTGGCAGCCTTTGCACGGCAGCAACAGTATACTCACATGCAGAGCCGAGATAGTAATCGGGTATCGACGCCGAGTTTAAGCACTGCGACGCGGTTTTCTGTCTCGTCTCTTGAGGATTGAGCGGCAAGTACGTTGGTCAGGGTACTGAGGATGGGGAAAGCCCAAATCCATGTGATTATTATCATGCTGGGCTTAATACGCTTTGCGCTTTTCGACACGACTTTTGGCTCGACTTTGGCCCTGATCGCAAAGAAGCGACATGGAGCACTTTACTTGCCTGTCTGAGCGTATACGTACAATTTGTGCTATGTCATCGAGAAGGAAGGGAAGCAAACTGAGCGTGAGCATATCAGGAGGAAAAGAAAAGTGCCAAAGTCATCTTCATGTGACATGTGGTTACATGACGGTATCTCGGCTTTGTCTGCCGCCTGAGTCGAACTAGCAGGGACGGAAAGGGAAAGCAAAGAGAAAGAAAGGCGTAATATCCCAGCGAGCGAGCGAGCGCGTTTCATTGATTGCGCGATCTACATGCATGAGAATATTTGAGACAAGCTTGGAGCGGCAACAAATATATATTTTTTTGCTTCGAAGTTCAAGGAAGAACAGAACAAGCAACCAGCAAAAAGTACAGCCTCTCTCTTGCTTACTTCTCTCACAGGGCGTGCGAATGCCGGTTCATGGTTTTTGACTTGGGGATTTTTTTTTCTTTGGTTTTGATGGGGGGGAGGGGCGGGGGGCTGAGTGTTCTACTACGATACCACCTTTTTTTCTTTTTTTGATTTAATGTATATACATGTACGTATATACTGCCGACTAATGGCTGTTTGTAGTTGGTTGCGTTTGGTTTAGTCCAAGATAGAATGGGTTAAGATGGGATAGGGTAGGATAGGATAATCCATACCACGATAATGCTGTGGAGAGAAATAGTTTTGCGGGTGAGGGTTGAAGTAGAACTTGTCAAGGTGAAGTGTTATTTCAGAGGTCATGTTACTGGACACAAGCGTCTTCTGAGATGCACTAGGACCCTACTGCCTGACTGTTTGTTTCTTATATCTTGTTGTCATCACAAAGAGTATTTGTGAGCCATGCAATCCCAGTCAGAAATCATCTACTTGTACGATTCCATTTACACCGTCTCTTTGACGCCCTTTCTGGGAGAAAAAAAAAGGATCTTCAAGAGTTCATCTCTTTCTGAAGGAGTTCATAGACGTAGAATAAATGGCCCATACTGCTACCGTATGTCCCCTACTTATGTGGCTACGATTGATTGCTACTTGAGCTACTATTCACGTGGGGATTATCGCTCTCACCTCTAACACACACCAATCAAGACTCGCAAAAGACCTTACGCATACGGATGGGACGCACTGCCTGCCAGTTTGTTAAAGTATATATCCCACAATCACCCTCTTTGCTCCTTTGGGAGGCAGCCTGGAGGAAAAGAAAAGAAGCAAAGCAAAAGCAGAGAGAGAGAGAGAGAGGAAAGAAAACAGAGAATCGAGGCGGAAGAAAACTCTGCTTCACATGTGACCTACCTTTTTTTTTTCTTTCTCTTTTTTTCCCGTTCTCCTTTCCTTTGCTAAAAAGACATCATCTGGGAACATCGCAGTCACGCCAATACCAGAAAAAAAAAAGAAATCGGACCACTTCCCATGGGTCGGAGCATGATGCCGCACACGCAACAATCCAAGGCCGTCTCCTTCTTGACCAGTTCTTTTTCTCTTCTTCTTCTTCTTCTTTACTTCTCTCTTGTGTACCATGCCATGCCCCCAAAACTGATGGCTAGCATCAGGTCAGCAAACTTGATGATCTCTGCCCCGGGTGCACAATACTCCGTCCAGAAACATAAGCGGAGCCGATACGGGGACTGTCCGAAGGAAAAGGAAAACAAGAAAGCAAAAAAAGGAAACCCCTGACTAACAGCAACAGAAGAAAAACACCAAGTGGAAGCAGTTGCTGAGAAATGGGTATGTCGAGAGACCCCCCAATCAGCCCATGACAGATATCCAAGCAAAAGAGGGGAATTGATGGGTAAGGTAATACTACAAAACGGGTCCAGGTATAGCAGGCAGCATATTTGGAAAGGTGGCCGTGATAGCACAGGGGCAATAATGGAAAAACACATGACAATAGCATAGACCAAGAAAACCGGGGCTTTTGTTCTTTTCTTTCTAGACCCTCCTTCGATCCTTTTCCTCGTCCGTCCCGGGCCCGAAGCATGGACAGGTCCCACGACCACAACGCGGGAAAGGTTCTGCTTGTCATGGCCCCGGAAGGTTCCCGTTGGGAACGGTCGCTCAGAGTCATGCGCGATCAACCAGCTGCCTGCTTTTTCTTTTCCTACAACCGCAGGGACAGGATTACCTGGCATTGATCAACATGCAAGTTGGCAAGCAATAAGCTTAAGATTGATAATGGAATACCAACGGCCAGCCGCTTGGGGCGGCTTTGCGAAACATTGGCAACAACAAAAAGGCAACACGAGAGATTAGAACAACGTCATTGTTGAACCTTAGTCTCCAGATTTTTTGCATGCTCCTTTTTTTCTGGGCGGTGACACGACGCGAGAGGTTCCATGCGGTGCTCGGGTATTTTTGACGATCACTCAGATCGGTGATTCTCCCTTTTTT
Organism: Coniella vitis; assembly: GCA_011317545.1. Lineage (NCBI taxonomy): Eukaryota > Fungi > Ascomycota > Sordariomycetes > Diaporthales > Schizoparmaceae > Coniella > Coniella vitis. The sequence goes on from WUJK01000002.1 coordinate 3,692,090, forward strand.
TGATATATATATATAATTTTTTATGGAGTCTTCTGCTTCTGCATGTACTCGACGAATTGAGCACACCCAGTCTCCAGTCAGAGTGTCGGCGGTGCCAAACTAGGCATCGCAAAGGGAGGACATGTTCTGGAACAAGGCACGGCGAATTCCGGCAGAAGCGGGCTTCACGAAATCGTTCCAAATCTCTTCGTTTCGTTTTCCATCAAGGGCCATGGAAACCCCACAGTTCTCGAGAAGCCCCACCGCTAGGGCTGGGAAGTGGGCAACACCAGGGACGAGGGTCACAAGCGCTGCCAGTCGTCCCAAGTCTCCCTTTATTAGCTCTGTTGCTACCACAGTAATACATAGTAGCTTTCGTCTGGAGCGCGGTTGGCGGCGGTGAAGCATTGCCGCGCTGGGCCTTGCCTTGACAGCCGGCCAAGGACCAAGCTGCGCAAACTGGCAAACTACCCTGACCCATCCGTGTTTGACTCGCCAGCGAACCCAAGCGGGGTGCTTTCGCTTTCTTGTGACAAGGGCATTTCCAAGATTTCAGATCTGACAATGCATTGTCAGATGCCCAGCGCAGGCCCCAGACAAGGAGTCTCCGTGGAGGCACAGCGAGCGGTCCCAGTCGGGTTCCTGACATGGCACATCGCACACAGCGTGTCTTTGTTTCGACTCGGGCGCGAGACGAAAACACTGGCAGCGGAATCCCGGCCGATCGGTGCTTACATAGCAGAAGCAGCGGGTCCGTGACAAGGACCAGAGTCGAGCGGTGACCGCCGAGCCAGACCAAATGTGGGGGTGGGTTTCTGCTTGGGCGGCAGCGGATACGGGAGATGGGCTTGCGGGCCCGATCCAAGCAGAGCACAGCGCAGCGCAGCGCAGCAGCAGAGCTCCTTCATGCCCGGCAAATGAAGACCAAGCAGCGCGGCGTCTGCGGCGGCGCATGCGAGCAAAGCAGACACATATATCAGGCAGCCGGCGGACGCGAGCGAGCATGAGCGATCGTGAGGTCATTGTCTGCTGGCTCGGATCGAAAGCCATCGCCGTCTGAGGGGTCGGTCTCAGATTTTGTCGTCGACACGTCGCGGCCCCAGATGCGGCGCCGTTGTTCAGGGGAGCGAGCGGCACCACCGTTCGTGATAGCTGCTATTGCTTGCGCTGCGGCGGCCCGCCACCAACAGGACATGCATCAAAACAGCGCTGTGGAAAGGCAGGCCTTGGTGCTGGGCCAGCGCACCATGACGACTTGGCTGTGTGGCTTGGGGGCTGGACGGGGAGCCATGGGCGGTACTCGGGGGGGTCTGGCGCCTGTATCTACAGCACTGTTACAGCACACCCTCACTACGCCGTCATGTTCCCAGCGGGGCCTGTGCCTGATCAACGGCGCAGCGTGCTGGGGCTGGACCGCGCCCACGCCCGTGTCCCTGACCAATCGCTTTGCTCCTTCTCTTGCCATTGCCATCGCCTGCTGCCTTTTCTCGCGCTTTCTGCTGCTTCTTCTTCTTCTTCTTGTTCTTCTCGGTCGTTTCTGTTTGGCGCTAGCGCGGGTGGTGAGGGTGGGCGTCTGGGGGAAGACTCGAGGGCCAGTCAGGCTGGGCAGGGCGTCGCCTCACTTTGCTCCAGGGCTGCGGGCCAATGGAATTCCGGGGAACAGCTGTGAGTACCATGCATGTAAGTGAGCCGCGCAGCATGTACGGAGCACGCACAATGTGCATAGTAGTCAGCGCAGCCATCGCAGCCATCGCAGCAGCAGCACTTACTGCTACAGTCAGCTTGCATCGCATCGCCGCCCGACCAGGCTGAGGGTGTCGACGTCGGCCGTGGAATAGGCACGAGTGTTGAATGTCGGGAGTGCTTCCCCGGAGCCAATCGAGAGCATAGCGATCCAGGAGCAGCGTGCCGAGCCACCCCAGAAGGTGCTTCTTGTCGTGGGCTCTCCATGTGTAGATTGGATGTTGCTTTTCCCTTGCCTTTTACACACGCAGCAGGTGCATAGATACCTAGTACTGTGCCATGTACTATGTACTGCGTAGGGGCAGGCAACAGCGTTGGCCCCTGTTGGGGGGTGTGCGTGGTGCCGTCTGCAGCCAATCACAGAGCTTTCTGCTTCTCAGCTGTGACCAATCGGGCAATGAAGTAGCCCATACAAGATCATCTGCCATTCTTCCGTGCTTATCCCAGGTACCGACTACCATGTACAGCATTCTGCGTTTGTGCAGAATACTATGTACTTGGATACCTAGGTACTTTGAGACAGGGAGTGCTTGCTGTATTGGGAGCCAAGTACCTGCCTACCTGAGGTCGCCAGGCCAGTATTGTTGTTGAGGCCGTCACCGAGAAAGGAGGGACATTGCTGGCACGTCTGTTCGTCTCGTCTCTTTGCAACTTGGTGCCGTTTGTGTCTCCACCCATTGCCAGGACCGCCAGCTTCGCAAAATAAGCACAAAAGCACACCCAGAACCGCGATCAATATCCCGACGAACCCTGCGGATCACGATCGCACAAGCTGCAAGGCAGCGCGCCTCCCCTGCTGCGTTATTCCACTTTGCCTGCTTCGGCCATGGCTGCCACCCCGAGAGCCTTCTGCGCTTGCCAACGCATCGCCACGAGCCACTGGAGCCGGGAGTCTGACGCTGCTTGCTGCTGCTGGCTGCTGCTGCTGGTGGTGGTGGTGCTGCTGCTGCTGCTGCTGCCACAGCTGCTGCTGCTGACGGCCCAACGAGGCCCTACCAAGTCATCGCGACTGTCACACGCTCTCGCCCACCACACCCACCTCCCGCTCTCGCCCACTGCGCTGGCACGAATGCCCGCCTGTTCCTGGCTCCAGACACCCCCACTCGACCGGCCAGCCGACACACAGACAGCGGGCCAGGCTGAGATTGGAGATTGGGACATGAGACGACATCAATGCGGCTACCCAGCCTGCCCCAGAAGCCTGTCGTGCGTCTACTGCTGTTTGCAATCTGGCTCTCACGACGACCGCCCCCCCCCCCAAAGACAGCGGAGCCGAGTGAGAACTGGCAAGGAAAAAGTAACAGAGATACGCCGTTTCACGTCACGCATCTGGCCCAAACAACATGCTGCCATTTGAGGTGTCCACTCGCTGTCCACCGCCGAGCCATCCGGTTTGGCTTTTCGGCCCAAACCTGCGTCGGCTGGAACTTGTCCAGTCCCTCGTAGCCACACAAACATGGGCCCCTGTATCCTCTTCCGCACAAGCAACAGCGAGCTACAGAGCGAGACAAGGAGACAGAGAGACAGACAGAAGAGAAAGGCGAAGACCGCTGTAGCACCACCACGCGCAGCGTCGGGCAACGCTAGTCGCCAAGCCGCTTTTGCACGTCCTCGCCCGCCTATCCAGCTTGGCGCTGTCAGACTGCATCGCGGCAGCACTGGCCAGTGGCATTTCGGTGTGGAATTGCTGCGCAAGACACTGCTTCAGCCAATCCCAGTTCTTCGCTGTGGATGGGAGCAGCCCGACCAGCTCTGTTCACAGTCCGTACCTCTGTGTGTTTGACGTGCTCAAGAATCTCAGCAAGGTCGTGGCTGCCACGGTTCCTTAGTCAGTGGAGACCCGCTCATCTAACCAAGAGCGCCAAGGAACCGCCCAGAGAAGCCCAAGGTTCAATATTCAGGTCGGTAGCGACAGAGTGTAGGGAAGGGTGAAGCCGAAGGAGAAAGCGAAAATACGTCGTCGCACCCCATGCTGCGCCTGAAACGGGCGACGCCCATTTGCAGGTCCCATGTATTGCGATATGCTTTTCTGGCCCGTCCTGCAGAGCGCTTTTTCTCCAGCACCCCCACTGACGTGTCTTGGAGACTCCAGACAAGCGATAGCACCCTCTACGAAGCCGGTCTGCAAGCACTTTGAAGGGCTGCCAGACGCGGAGCGTCAAAGTGCTGAGGGCATGCATATTGCAGCTGCAGTCTGGGGTGCAAGCATCACCCACCCCTGGCTGCTTTTCTTCCTTTTGCTGCTCTGCGCCCGAGCGCGGAATGAGGAGCGGAGGAACAAGAGAGGGTCACAGTCGGGACGACTGACCCGTACCGTCGACCTTGGCTTTGCAGTCGCATGGAAAACACTGCGTCACACAACAGCCCGGGCAGCACCACCCCAGCACGGGCAGCACCCAGCAGCAGCAGTTTGTACTTTGTACGAACACCACGCTACGCCATATCAAGGCATGGATGGGATGCATACGGGCCACTACATGGCGTGTACGTACCTCGGTACAAGGTACAAGGGCCGCGCACTCTGCTACTATACCATAGCAGTATACTCTGAAGTACCGAGTACCGCTACCATGTACACATATAAATGCTGGCCGCCCACAGTGGACTCGCAGTGGGCCAATCGTCATCAGCCCAACCCCATCCGGGATTGCCTGTATGTGCATGACAACTTGGGCGCGGCCCTCTACAAGGTGGGGATTATATGCCAGGATCGACAGGACACCCACTCCAGCATATTCGGCTCTCTGTACGACAACTGCATTTGTGCTCTTTTCCCAAGCCTCTGGGTCCCAGATCGCAGGCGTGGCTTCAACATAAGGCCATGCCCCCCAGCAGCCTGGAATCCCAGAACTGATCTTCTGTCCACTTCCACACCAGCTCCAGACATCAGCCCCCTCCACCCAGCAAGCCAAAGAAGAAAGACAGAAGAAGAAGGGTCAAACGGCCTGCCAAGATCAACAGAATTTTCCTGCATCGTCCATCGCCCATCGTTCATCGCTCATCGCTCATCGCCCACCGCAACACCGTGTTTCTGCATAGTGGTGTCAGGGCAAACGAACCTCTCATCAAGCCACGGGCTACCCACAACTTCCGCCCAAAACCAAGACAGAGCCCGCGCTCAACTTCGCCTCGCCATTCCGGTCTCGCAGGCTGACGATCCGTCTTGCGCAAGTTCCAACCTGTTGCCTGCTCCTGGAACAACAACAACAACAACAACAACATCGTTATTATTGGCAACATCAACAGCCAATAAACACACAAAGTAGAACGCAATGGCGGGCGGCAACTCCAACCGCCAGCAACTGGCGCCAGGAACTGCAGACTGGGTCCAGAGTCTCCCAGGCCAGATGGGCGAGCTTTTCAACACCAACGATCTTCCCAACTATTATCATGTGCCGTCGCCTATCTCGACGATGCAGAATGACCGACCCAAGGCCCGGCCTCATGCTGGGGTCCACATGGCTCGCTCCGGGTATCACCTTGCGCCGGTAAGTCTGTTTGGTTCCACACACACAACTTTGACTCGTCCCCACAGCTTGACTAACACGATATGCTTAAGGCACTGTCAAGCCAGTCCATGAAGCGCTTGAAGACGTTTCACCCCCAGCAACATCACACTATGCTACCTCCAGAGGTTCCCATGGCACGCTCCAAGTCGACCAGCGCCGCCGCCATGGCAGCCAACCCCTTCACTCCAGGCACGGGCGCCGTCAAGCCCATGCTCGGATCTCCCGTCTCGCTGCCGTTAACCGGCAACGGGTTCCAACAGCCGCAGTACACCCACAGTGAGCTACTGAGCAACTCCATCACCCTGCCCATGCACATGTCACAGCTCGGCATGGCTTCGACAATGTCAGGTGACGGTATGGGGCAAATGATGCCAGGTGGCATCATTGAGGACCCAGACATGTATTTGCAGAGGCAGGAAACGCTTGGAGAGTTTGCTCCCACCTCCTGTACCGTGCCAATGTTCACCGAACCATACACATCATACAAAGCCACCCAAGACTTGTCGCCCGTACTCGATACCTTCCCATTCGAGGACGAGAGCTCCCTCGGTAGCGACATGACAATGTCCAGGACAAACAGCACCAACCCGTCCATCACGGGACCCATGCAAATGATGCGTATGGACTCGGACACGTCGCTCAGCTCCGTCGGTGGAAGTTACAACAGTTTGTACTCTGCTGCCAGTGGCAGAAAACGTGCCGCGCCTCATGACGAGCTGGAGCTGCTCGCTAGCCAGCAGTCAATGCTTAACATGAGCCGGTCCGTCTCCATGGACAGCCGGCCCTCCATGGGTCGCCCCAAGGCCCAGGCATCGGGCTATATGCCTGCCGCCATGAGCCGACACGCTTCTCGGCAGTCTCCCCTGTCGCAGCAGCTCATGAGTGCTGCTCCTCTTGCTTACGAACAAATCATGCCCGTGCCAGAGGTGTTGGCCTCGAACGGCGAGGCAATGGCCCGATCCGAGTCAGCCAGCAGCAACAAGTCCACGCAATCGCAGCGCGACCGAGCCAAAGACTCGCTGCAGCGTCAAATAGCTGCAGCAAACAGTAGCCAGCCCTTGCTGCCCAAGCCTGAGATGGAGCAATCTGCCCCTGGCATCCAGCCACAGGCCAGTGGCAGGACAGAAACTGGCGTCAAGGTTGCTGTGGCCAAGAGCGGATACCAGCGCCCCAAGAGAGCAAAGGTATTCTGCGAGAAATGCAATGACAACCCTGAAGGCTTCCGGGGAGAACACGAGCTCCGCCGTCATGATGACTTGAAGCATGCTGCCGAAAAGAATGTGTGGATTTGCGTGGATCCTGGTGAGGACTCGGAGTACAAGCCCTTCAATCCAATTGCGGGATGCAAGAACTGCCTGGAGAAGAAGGACTATGGTGTCTACTACAACGCTGCAGCGCACCTTCGGCGCGCCCACTTCACCGAAAAGGTGCCCAGGCGCAGACATGGCAATGGCGGCGGCGACGAGGCTGCGGAGAAGAGGGGCGGCCGCGGAGGCGGAGACTGGCCTCCCATGTCGGAACTCAAGGAACGCTGGATGAAGCGCATCACCATCCGCAACAGCGACTGCAGCTCCGACAGCAACAGCCAGGAAGAGTCCTCTCTCGAAGACGAGGCATTCGTCTCGGGGGACAATGACGAGCTCCCAGGCGCCCCGCAGAATGGCGGGACCGCGTCGTTCACGGGTTGTAACTTCCACAACTACGCCACCTATACCATGGAGCCGCCCCATTATGAGGGCACTGAATATCCATTCCCCATCTCGGCGCCAGCCATACTGCCGCAGAATCTGCCCATCGACATGAGCATGGCTCAGAATGGGCAAATGGCCGGTCCCAGCACCGCCGGCTTCATGCCCTACAACGGTTATGTCCAGGGTCCGCAGTTTTCTCAAGGGCATAGTCAGGAGTCAGTCATGTCTGCAGTCCTGCCATCTCAGCAAAACGAGTTTGGCGACTTCCCATTCGACATGGCCATGGGCGTTGGCTGCTAAATCTGTGCCTTCTGTTGGACCGTTTCTACCTTTGTCCGAGGGTAGGCTATGCTTCTCACGATACGATGCCTTTACGAACCTTCCTATTACCCTCTGTTTCTGTTGTTTACTTATCTGACTGGCTTTGTGAAGACATATTCTCGCAAATGCCAGGACTGTCTCGTGTATTATCTTTATGTCTAATGTCTATGGCTACAAGCAAGACTATGGTTTTCGTTCGGACATGTCTCCTGTATCATCCAATTATTGTGGAACGAGGGTTGTTGGCGCGTTGATTTCTGTATACCCAATACGCATTGATTTCCAGCGATTCCGAAGAAGTACCTCGACTGTATGGTGAGAAGGACGTCAAAGCAGCTGTTTCTCTTGCCCTTTGATTTCTCTTCTTTTTCCTTTTCTTTTTTTTTTTTCCCTTCTTTTTTTTTTTTCTTTTTCCTTCTCATGTCTTCTCTACGTAGTGTACCCACTAGAACTTTCTTTGATTATTTTTGGGAAATGACAGGATAGGCATTGTCATGCATTGATGGCTTGGCGCATACTGTTTTGGTCAGATTCAATGTATGGTGTCTGGAAGGAAACATGTGCAAGGACGAACTCGTTTCTCGATAGGGGGCTCAGAGCCTTTCCATTTGCATGATCAGAGTTCCGGTTATGGATTCGTGGCGCGGTCATCTCTTTTTCTCTGGGTGTGGTGTCTTTGCTCTCTTTGGTGGGATCGGTCATTTTCAAAACCACAGGAGTTGGACGCAACACCAACCAAAAAGACTTTGAGCATTCAAACATTTGGCGATGCACAAAAGCTTTTGTGGCGCATTGAATATGGTTAGCGAGTCTAGAAATATAACCTGGCAACTTTTTTTGTTTTTTATTTTTTGGTTTTTAGTTGCACTTCTTTGGGTGATCTGTTTATCTAGTGTGAAAAGTGTAATGCAAAATTGCGGCCAACTTATCATACACCGCCGTATATTTGAGTTTGCAGTTTTGCGTAATCTTCTAGTCAAAGCCAGGGGAATATGGTCAAGGAGTAAATGTGACTGGAAGTTTGACTGGGAAGAAGAATGTCTTGCTATTTCTGTTTTTTTCTATTTCTGTTTTCTTCTTCTTCTTCTTCTTCTTCTTCATATGAATAGAAAGAATATCATTCACACCCATCGATTGAATATCTGGCTATTTGAATCGTGTAAACACCGACAGTGAGCCCAATAAATAAAACGGTTGAAACCTGTGGGGTTCTTATTTGCTTGTGCCAGTTCATCTTTCCCACGCCAACTCTGCCTATAACCCCACGACCGTGACCGTAAGCGTAAGAAAGGAACCAAAAGAAATAGAAGAGGAAAAGAAAAGAGAAAAGAAAGAAAGCAGGAAGTGGAAACAACCCGCAACTTCAAACCCCCAAAAGAAAGTGGGCAATTGCAAAAAGGAGAGAAGGGAAAAGAAAAAAAAAAAGGAAAAAAAAAAGAGAGCCCTCAAGTATACTACACCAAGTAAAGGGAACCACCAACTAACTCCCTCCCTCCCTCTCCCAGACATCCCGCAATCGAGCCCCCCAAATTCAAGCTTCAAACGACCAGCTAGCCGGCGTCCGCCCAACGCCTGTGCCATCCTTGACGAGCAGCTTGAAGGTCGTGGGCGTGAGATCGAGGTCCCACTTGGCGCAGGCCTCGCAGCGATCGGCGACCTTGACGACTTGCTTGGCGCCGTCGCTCATTGTGATTGTGATTTGCTTGCCGCAGAGGGCATTGTTGTTTGGGTTGCCGTTTCTGGTGACTGTTGTGTGTGTGTGGTGGTTGGAGGTTGTGGGTTAGCCATGTCAATGTTATCTGAAAATGGGTAGCTAGCTTATTGGATGGAGGTTTGCTGTGTGTTGTTTTATTTTTCTTTCATTTTGCTGTTTTATATTGGTTCAAGGGTCGCGAAATAGGGGTTTGGTTATATAGCATGGAATACCTTCTCTTGAAGCCAAAAGAAGGGAGTCACAGGAAAGGAAAGGAAAGGAAGGGAGAGGAGAGGAAAGAAACAAAGGAAAAGGACCAACATACACTGGTCATACAGCATCGTGCTCAACGCACAAATGGGTTCGCCATCCGACAGCTGCGTCCCACACGCGCCCATGCCATTGTTGGTGTTGTAGTAGGTGATGTCGCCCGTGTGCTGGACGCCCGAGGCCGCGTCGTCGCGGATGCCGAGGGGCAGGCTGGCGCCGAGGGCGCGGGCGGTCCAGGCGAGGAGGAGGAGGAGGAGGAGGAGGAGGGGCGTTGTTGTAGTCAAGGAATGCATGATTTCTTTTCTTTTCTCTTCTTTTCTTTTCTTCTTGCAATTCTTCTTGTTATCGTTATGTAGCCGTACTGGCGGCCGTGGCTCTCACTTTTGAAAAGGGGAAAGCGAACGGGGGTAATATAACCGTGGCTTTTTGGGGGGGAAAAGAAAAAGAAAAGGAAAAAGGGCTTGGGAATATCCGTTGAAGATGGGTGACTGCCTGAATGAGTGGAGGAAGCAGAGAGCAGGTTCACACTGGGCTCTGCCAATAGAAGAGATAAAGAGAATGAAGTACAGAGAGTTGAGTCGAAGATGGATCGATATCTAGTGACGAGCCCGGCTCGAAGTAAAGAAAAGCACAGCAAGTGACTCGGCGTTGGGCCCAACCCACCCGCCCGGATCAGGAAAGGAGAGAGAGCGAGAGGTGCATTATATAGCCTCACAACCGTCGAGCAGCAAGACGGAACAGGGAGGAGCAAGATATTACCCGGGTCCAGCCATCACCAAGACGATGGACCAGACGAGGCCCACAAGACAGTCCACTACGAGGCGAGGACCGCTTCGACGGACCCGATCGATATTGGGACACCTCAAGCAAGTACACACGAACACACAAACACAGGCGAATCCGGTCTACAAGCCACAGAACGGCCAGCGCAGCCCTCTGTGTCCCTTTTGCGATGTGTTGCGCGCTTTCGTGGCCTCTGAGAATCAGACATTGCACGTGCGGCAAGCCTCGCTGCTGCTGCTCCTCCTCCTCCTGCTCCTCCTCCTCCTCCTCGTCGCTTCATGTAGTCATCGCACGTGCTGCAAGGCCCAAAATGCCCAAAGGCCAGTGCGACCAGGCCGAGTCCGACCAGGCCCAAACCAGGCCACGTCCACTACATCTACATCTACCGTACCGGAAAGCAAGGAGCGGCCCATTTCTCCGACCTTGCTCCCGAGAAAGCAGCCTTGAAAGACAAGATCCGTTAGTCTTTGGCCCCATATTTTATGTCAAACACGCCACAAGGGGGAGGGGGAGAAGGCTTGCCGCTTGCCGCTTGCTGCTTGGTGTACCCAAGAGTACACAGGAAGTATCCCGTGGCCGTGGCCGTGGCCGTGGCCGTGGCCGCGATCTCACTACTTAGTCGCCTGGTCGTTGTAAGGAAACAGACCGTGAGACTGCCGACGGGCCGTCTTAGAAGTATATCCGGGTCTCGACCTTCAGTTTGTCACAAAAGCAAGGGAAATTGAATACTGTGGTGCAGTGGCTGGCCGGCCTGCTCTTTTTAAATAGCACGTTTACGTTTGAACCGTGTTTTATTGACCTTATTTCTTTTTTTGATTCTTTCTTTCTTTCTCTCTTTTTTTCTTTCAACCCCTCCCGTCACAACTTTAAGCAGCACAGGATATTTCAAGCCATCCAAGATAGCCACATCAAAACATTAGAGCAGAACCAGCTGCTGTACATAGTAAACCGACGTTCCAGTAGACTTTCTTTTCTTTTCTTTTTACTATGTAGGCCTGTGACGGACTGTATATATATATATATACTACGTATATCCTTTCCCCCCCCTCCCCCCAAAGAGAAATCAAAATCCATACATACCTGTTTTTTTTCTATGGCTCTATACTTATTACACTTATTTCCTCTTGAATATGCCTTGTTGTATGTACGATTCAAGGTACTACTCATCATCTGAGCCCACTACTACCATGTCCTCACGGCTGGCCTTTATAGGCTGGCTGGCTGGCTGGCTGGCTGAGAAATTGGCCCGCTGGTCTTCTCGCCTCGGGCCTCGAGTTTCAGAAAGCAAATACAAATACCAGTAAATAAAAACAGCCTGTCATTTTCTGACGATAGCATCTTATATTCCCGAAAAAAAAAAAAGACAGACCGTATGACTTTGAGCGGGGCACGTTGGGATACCAGTTTCCTCGCCTGGCCAACTCACAACAAAACCAAGAATTCAGGACCAAAGCGTATCGTTTTGATTGTAGGCCTCGCCTCACCTCACGAACTCCTCCTCCCAGACGGCTCAAACGGAAACAGAGCACTCACGCCCGCCATGGCCACAAACAGCGCCGCACACACATAAATCGGCACCGGCGTGCTCGTGTTGCTCACCGTCGCAATGACGGCCGACAGGATGCCCATGACGCGGTTGCACGCCACGGCCACGCCGTTGCCCGTCGCGCGGTGGGCGCTGGGCAGCACCTCGGGCGTGTAGGCGTACAGCGTGCCGTAGTAGACGTTGAGGCTGAAGGCAATGGCGCACGAAAAGCCCACGTTCTCGGGCTCGGTGCGCACCGCCGTGTAGGCGAAGAAGAAGGCCGCCGTGGCCAGCGCGCCCAGCACCATGGTGTACCGCCGGCCGAGCAGAGGCTGCCTGCACAGCCAGCCGGCGAGGATGGGGCTTGGGATGCCGCTGATGTTGACGAGGGCGTAGTTGCGCCAGGTGTCGTAGGTCGACACGTGGAAGGATGCGCCGCGGGTTGCGAGATAGGTGCTGTGACGTGTTATCATCAAAAGAGCTTGGTGGAGAAGGGCGAAAGAAGGGCCGCCCGCCTGAGAGGAAAAACCATAGAAGCAGACGGCACCCAGACTTACTCGAGGAATACGTAGAACAGCGGATACGCCAGCCCAATCAGCGCCCACGACAGCCAGATCAAGGCCGTCGACACAATCATGGGCCGCGTCACGAGCAGCCCGCGAAAGTGAAGAAGCGTCTCGCCGACCGAGAAGCGGCTCTTGCTGTGCGTCCCTTGCACCACACCGCACTCTTGCAGCCTGTCGAGCGTCAGTGAGCACTGCCGATTGTGCCGTCTCGCGATGGCCTGCAGTGTTTCGACCAGCTGCGCGTCGTCGCCTGTCCCGAGCAGGTACTTGGGCGTCTCCTTGAGCCGGATCACCGTCACGCGCGCAACCGACATGGCCAAGACGAGGGCGCCGGCTGTGAACATTGTGTCTGCCGAATGGTTATGCTGCTGCCAACCCCCCGTAGGGTGAAAAGGGTCGTTGGTGCTTGGGGGAGAAGACTTACATCTCCAGCCCATGTTGTTGGCACGGGTGCATGTTTCGGTGGACGCACAGTTCCATTTGCCCGGTGCTATATCACCATGTTAGCACACACACTCGCATGTGCTGATAGTTTCTTGGATGGTAGTGTTATCAAGAGACAAAGAAAGCCTCACCCATGAATCCCCAGGCAATGAAGCCGACAATAGCTTGGCCAAAGCCCCACCAGCAAGCCATGGCTGTCAGCACCCACTGCTTATCGCCAGGGAGATATTCGAGAAACACCGTGGTATCCAGGATTACTGTTTGGGAGACAGCTTTGGTTAGCCAGGTCCTCTCTACACTTCACTTGCCCACTTGCCCACATCATATCCCAAGCAAGGTTGAATGGAGAGAAGCAGCCGCTCCGCGTCGGTGGCATCTCAAGACGGAGTGCAAGAAAGCGAGCAAGAGAACACAATACGCCTTCAACGTACAGTTTCCCCCGGCTCCAAAGCCCAGCAAGGCAACAAACAGCCCCAGAGAGGGCCAGCTCGGCATCGCCCCGGCCACAATCGTCGCTGCCGAGCTGATGAACAGCGACACGTTGAACGCAAACCGCCGCCCCATCACGTCTGCCGACAGGCCCCAGAAGAGGGCGCCGGTGAGCATGCCCACGTACACGGCAATGGTGAGTGCTCGGCTGTACCCGTGGCTGCCAAACTCCATGTACGCTTGCGTGGCGATGATGGACTGCAAGAGGAGGAGAAGCGAGTCGACTGCATAGCTGGATCGGCGTTAGTCTGCACCTCATGGAGAGGAGTTGTTGTTGTTGTTGTTGCTGTATATCAAAATGGAGTGGGACGGAAGAAGCAGAAAAGAGAACACACCCAAAGCCATTCAAGAAGAACAACTTCCAATGATACCCCGTCCACCCAATCTCATCAATCGCCTGCAATACATCCATCCCATGACCGTCAGCCTATGCCTATGCCTATTCACGATTTCTCAACCCATTCTCACACCAACCCTTCAATGGAGCACTCACATTATTCACAAGGTGCATCTTGACGTTCAACACAGGATCCAAGTCCTGCCGCGCCAACAGATCCTCCTCGCTGTCGACCGAAGAAGCCCCGTCCGTTGCGCCTCTTCCCATAGCTACATCGCCACCAGCAGCGCCCACTTCGTCCTCGTAAGCAGGCGTGAAGCCGGCCGCAATCGCCCGCTTCTCCGAGTCCGGGAGATCGCCCGCAGGCACTGAAGAAGCCATGAGGAGAGAGAGAGAGAGAGAGAGAGAGTATACACTCGGGTAGCGCTCCGCTCCGCTCTGCGTCGTGTGCCCAAGGCCTGGTTGGCTATAAGCGAATTTGATGTTTATCGGCTCCGAGTCATTGGTTCTTTTGTCTTTCTTTTGGTTTTGCTGGCACAAAATGTTGTTATCAAGTGGACTGCACTTGGAATAGTGCCATTCGTTTGGAAAGCTGGAGCACCCCCGTTAGTCTCGATTCAACGCGACTACATCGACATCAAGCTCGCTGATTGGGGAGAGGAGACGGCGGGACGCGGGACGCAGAGAGAAGCTGCGGAACCAGATACGATCCGAAGTACTCTCTCTGGTTGGTGCTTGGACTTTGTGCAACAACGACCCAACGTGTACTTTACTTACTTGTCTACTACGCCACCTGAGCTGTGTCACAATCAGCAGGAAGAACGAATAGAGACGAGGGAATACGTCAATATCAGGAGCAGGGCCGGATTGCGTGCCCACTTGAGATTGTTGTTCGTACTGAAAAAGAACTGGAAAAAAGAAAAAAGAGAAGAAAAAAAAAAAAAAAAAACCTTGCAAGACATGAAGAAACATGTGTCCCTTGCGTTGAACAGCACGTCAATGGCTGAAATCTGATACAGTAGATCCATAGTAAAACTGCAGTATCTGCTCATTCAAGTGGGCGAAAAAAAAAAAAAGAAAAAGGCACGGCTGCGTGTATAGAAATCACCGTCGGGGCTGCCCTCGTGCTACTACTCCTCGCTTCTGATAGGCTCGACAGCTATGGACATACACGGTTAGATCAATCAGCACCCTTACATGTACATAGTAAGAAGCAGGCAGGCCTTGATAGACGTACCAGAGCGGGCACCAAGTAGCTTTCGGAAGCCTTCCCCCCCAAGTGGGCGCAGTTGGCCCATTCTCGCGCCATGTATGTGTGCAATGTAGCTCATCAGCAAATGCTAGATAATCACCAGAAGCGGGGAAGGGCTTACATACTGGTGAGGAGTACAAGCCCACAAACACAAGATGGCCGTAGACTGGAATCGTGTTGATCTGAAGGGGGGGGGGGGGGGAGGCCGTATTGCTCAAATCGTCAGCCAGCCAGCCAGCCCGTCAGTCAGTTATTGCCCAGAGAAGGACAGGAGAATAGTCCATCATCCACCGGAAAAGAGCATAGCTTGTACATGCTGCAATGGACACTTCTGCTGTTGTTGAACAATACTATTAAAAGACCCTCCTCATCGGCTGACTACTTGTGCTTTTTTTTTTTTTTTTTTTCCTTTCTTTCTTTTTCCTCCTTACCCAGCTCCCAACACCATCCTCATAGCCCCCAAGGCGAGCGCTCATTCCTCATTCCTCTTCCTAGTCCCTCGCAAAGTAAAAAACCAAGGCCAAACAGGTATCCTGGCGTAAAAGCAACGAAACCATCACTCATCATTTTCTCGGGTGCTCAACGTTCATGCGCAAATGTAGATCCGCAGAGAAGGTGATAACAAAAGAAGAAGAAACAAGGCAGACTCCTCTGCTGCCAGTCAAAACAGCCGACCAAAAGCAGCTGACAAGGAGACCAGGACACGCGTGCTATCAGCGTAGGCGACCAACAGAAGGAGATAAACCCCCTATTTTTGACAAGCATGAAGCTTTTCTGTTTCTTTTCACCAAGAATCATTGCAATCAAGACTGGTTTCAGCCGTCAACGAACCATGAAAGTCAGATGTGGTAGCTTGCATGAACGTCAGGGTTGCAAGCACAAGTGACGATTGTGAACTCAAGAGCAGACCATGGTCCTAACGGAGGCGAGTCTGAGGTATTGAGCAAATGGCATGGCCGCGCAACAGCCAAGGACAGTCATTGTTGTAGTGAAAACCTCCGCATGCTTACTCGTAGTTTTTCTTTTGTCGAGTCGGCTGAGAAACCGAATGAATGGATGGTCAGGTAAAAGCGTGGGCATCTTGTGGACGGGTTCTTTTTCAAAACACGGTCGGCGCGTTGAGGCCCCATACGAGCGAGCAGAGCAGACAAGATCAAGTCAACGTGACTACGACCAGAATCATGATCCAGACAGAGAAATGGCAGGCATAGTGATACGCATAAGATGCCTTCACAAGTAATGCTGCTTGTGGCTGCATGTGGCTGCATGTGGTCGACAGAAGAACCAAGACGCATGAGTCTTGCTCCAGACTCTGTTCTTTGCAGACAACTGCCAGGTCAAAAGAAGCCGCACGTGGCCCTGCAGCTTTGTGTGGTGCGGTACGGTTGAGAAAAAAAAAAGGTATGTGTACTCATACAGTCATTCGACGATCAGTGTCGGGTGAAGGAGGAGTTGAAGCCCCCACAAGGGGCTTCAACAGCCGGCGGAACCTAGCATAGAATAGCTTCATCATGGCGTGCAGAGGCTGACAGTCGCCATGTCATGTCAGTCAGTAAGAAGGGGGCGTGTGCGTCTTTTGTGTGCGTTTGCGTGCTTGCGTTTGTGTGCAGAGTAGCGGGCCAAGCTGTGTATATGAGCAGCGGTCATTCACGCAGTCTTGCCATCTCCAGGTTCACACAGAACAGACTACGAAGTGCCGGGAGGCTTGGTAGCATCACCCTGACCAGTAGCACTGGCAGCATTCTGAGCATAAGACTGATACCAAAGGGCCAGGTAGTTTTGGTAGCCACCATCTGCGAAACAAAACAGCGTCAGTATCACAGAAAACAAAAGCACAACAAAACAAGTTCGGCCAAGGAAGGCTTACAGGCTGCGTAAGGATCAGGCTGGCCATCGGCGCCTGCTGGGGCTTGGGCTGCAGGGACGCCTGGGTTTCCTGGATGCTGGTGGTTAGAAGTCTGCCCGTAGTTGGGATTGTCATAGTCACGGTGGTGACCGCGTCCGCCGCGGCCTCCACCACCACCACCGCCGCCGCCGCCGCCACCGTTGCTCTTTTGCTTCTACGACAATAATTAGTACTCCCCCTCCTAACGACGAATCTGAAGGGGTCGGCCAAACTTACCACTGCCTCCACTTTGTCCTCAATGGCCTGCTTGGCTCGCTCGATAGCGTCCCGCGAGCCCACAAGCTCAATCTCACGCTCGCTCTGGCCTGGCTGGGGCTGCTGGGACACATTGATCTTGCATCCCGTGGTGTTCTGCATCTCTCGAATCGTCTCGCCGCCCTTTCCAATAATCATGCCGACCGCTTCGTTGGGAACAAAGATGGCATCCTGCGTCTTTTCGTGCATATTCTCGCGTGGACCACGGGCTTGCGGCGCACCAGTGCCATTAGCCCTGCTGTCCGAGTCGACGATTTCCATGATCATCTCCTTGGCCTGTGCGGCTGCTGCATAGGGTCCAATGAGGTTCACAGGGCGAAGGCCATTGACACTCTTGGATTCGCCAACAATATTGACATGACAGCCGCTACGCTCCTGTAAATCTCTGATAGTCTCACCCCCACGACCGATGATCAAACCGACAGTTCTGTCAGGAACCATGATTTGCAAGCAGTCTTCGCCCTCTTTCAGATTGGCAACACCACCACGGTCGACGACCGGAGCGGGACGAGGACCACCGCGGTCGAGGCCGGCGCGAGCAATGGCACCCATGCCACTGTCTTCGATGATGCGGTTGATTGCAGCGCGGGCCTCTGCTCGGCGAGCGCGCGGGCCCGTAATCTTGCACTGACGGAATTTGTCATCGTTGCTGTTGGGTGGCAGGAACTGAACCCTGCACTTTGTCTCTCCTTCGACGCGCCGAAGGTTCTCGCCTTGGCGCCCAATAATCAGGCCCACAAGACTGGCCTCGATTTCCATGGTTTCGGCCGCATTATCTTCGTCGCCGCGCAGAGGAGAGCGCTGTCGCATATTGTTGGATCCGCGGGGGGAGAACGCGCCACCGCTCTGGCGACCACGGGGGCCAGGCGAGTAGGAGCGGTCGCGCGCATGGTGGCCGTAGTCACGAGCGGGTCGCTCCTCGCGGCGCTCGTCTCTGTACGGGTTCTGGTCGCGGTAGTTGTCGCGTCGAGGAGAGCGAGAGCGAGATCGGCGCCACTGGCGGTTGTCGCCGCCGTGGCTCTCACCTCCGTAGACGGGAGTGCGCTCGTAGGGCGCCAGATTGTTGGCCGCTGCGACAGCCTTTGCCTTGGCAATTGCATCTTGGAGACTAACGGTGCCAGAGGTGACGGGCTTGATGGCGCTCAAATCGACGGTGCCGCTGGACGAGGGCTGGGGGTAACCGTATTGGGCAGGAGGTGGGTAGCTGGCGCCTGGCGGAGGCGCATTAGGCTGGGCCGGCATGGAATAGCCAGGCTGGGCTGGGTAGGAGGGAGCAGCAAGGCCGGGCTGGCCTTGAGAAGGTGTCGCCGTAGCAGGACGCTGCTGGGTCGCTATAAAGGAGAGGAGATTAGTTGAAGCCATACCAAAAACTGCTTGGGTTATGATGACGATAGTGATGATGCCATGCTACTGTACTGTTGCTCGGCCGTTTCTGGGAAGGATGAAGAGCTCATGGTGGAGGATGGTGAGCAGACATGACTGGACAGCCAGAGAGACTTACCACGCAGCTGCTCCAGGATCTGCTGAATATCTGGTGTTGCACCGGCCATCTTTGTCGTCTCTGCTTATTCTTGGTGTGTATGTATGTGCGTCTCTTTCTTGGTGGACTCGAGCTAGGGCGGCAAAGCTGGCCCAAGTTGGTGGTGCTACTGCTTTGCGCGTCACTGTCAGGGTGTCTCCAGGTCCGGGTGACTTGCTGAGAAGTGATCTCATGCACTCGAGTTGTTCTAGGTAACACGCTGGTTTGCAGGGCCAGAACAGCGTGCTGAAACAAGCCAGGCGCAGCAATAGAGGCAGCAGAGGGTGCTGCTGAGGTTGTCGCAACTTGTCGCGTTATGGAGTGAACAGGTGAGGATGCGGGCTCGTGTCAATTGGCGGTGGGCAAGAATGCGCTGGAAAAGCCCACAAGCCACAAGAATGTTGAAAAACTAAGTGAAGATAGCAGCCAAGCGATAGCTGTGAATGAAAGACAGAGCACAGAGCCGGCAGTGGGGAGGATGGGTGTGGATGGAGGAGGGAAGGCTTTGGTTGTGCTCAATTCTAGAGAAGCAAATTGCAGGTTGCAACTTTCTTGCGCGCCCGCATGCCAGTTGCTGGCTTCAGGGTGGCCTGTGCTTGGGGCCTACTGATACATACTATGTACTATGGTAGTAGCTGGATTGTTAGCTGGGCAGGCTAGGGGCCTTGAGCGCTAAGGGCACAGCGGCAGCACCTGATACTCTGGACACGGCACAGGGAATTTGAGCCTGGCAGTCTGGAGAGCAGTGTCTGGCCTGTCAGAGCTCCCCCTTGGCCTAAATTTTCAGAAGTGGAAGTGATATGCCCCGCCCCACCCAGCACCTGCAGCTTCAATTTCTGGGCCTTGCAGCCAGGTGCTGCCAGTGGCAACCTCAACACTGGAAATCGCTGGCCTGACTTCTATGTTGCATTTTTTAGTGGGCGGCAAGACTACTGTTGTACTACTTATAGGGGACACAGTTGGGTTAAAATGCATCCTGCATCATAGTAGAAATTGCAAAAAGAGTATAATTACAAGATGCCAATTTCCCGAGATATTTTGCCTTTGTTCCAAAATGAAGTAAATGGTAGCCATCACAGCTATGCTTTGGCCACCTCGGTCAAGGAATTGGTGATAGCACTGCAATTGCATTACTTAAGCTTATTTACTGCACGGACCATGACTCACATTTTTTTTCTGGACCCACTTCAGCCTCGCCTGAAGCTATTCCCAGATCTTGCTGCGTACATTCGTTTGGTTTCAATCCTAACTATAACTCACTAGTGATTCTGGACCCATTCGCATTATTACTTCTCTATATTACAAGCTGTAGACTTTTCCATCGAAACCCTGTACTTCCACCTTGCTCACTCTCAATTAATCCTTCTTCTAGCCCTCCTGTATATCATGTAGCACATGGTTGAGCCCAAGCTGAAACACAGCCATATAATCCGCCATTTTATGCGGTCCTTCCCCTTCACCACCCCCTGACCAGTCGCCCCAGTCATCGGCTGCGGCTGCGGCTGCGGCTGCGGCTTCTGCGCCAGAGCCGACATCCTCAAAGCCAGCATCAGCATCGCCGCTCTCTACATCCATAACTTGCATAACAAACAAACAAACGAACAAACAGTCTTAGCACCACCCACAACAGGAATAATAGAAGATGAAGGAGAAGGAGTGACAGTTGCAGTAGTAAACCCTGAAAAACAAAAACCCCACTGCTCGGCATATCGTCAAATTCAAAAGCACCACATCACTGACATCACCGTAGCACCAGTCGAAACAGCAGCGAATCATTGCAACATATTCAAATCATCCTTGTTAAAGACACCAGAAAACATCAAGCCAAGTAGGCAAACCTCTCCAACACCACGTACACCACACTCAGTCCCTCACGAACTTTAGCCGGCAGCCACGTGTGGATCATGAGCCTGCCCACAATAGACTGGGCAATTGCCAGCCCGAGATATCATGAGGCAGCTTGCCTAGGATGACAGTGGGGGTATGTAGTGGGTAGTCGGGGGCCTAGAGTGGGAGGAAGCATTGGTTGTAGGCAGATCGGTGTGTTTGGACGTCAGCATTGTGCGAGACTCGGGCCTCAGTGGTTTCCGGGGCAGGAGGGGGAAGAGTCTGTTTCTCGGCCTGAATCCTCGCCGGCGTCGGCGTCGATTGCGCGCGGCGCAATGTTGGGAAACGGTGCTTCGGTGCTGGACGGACCGTTCTTGTCGGTGGGCGTATTGGTGAAGTGGATGGTCGTCGTGGCTGCTGTACCAGGTGCTGTCTCCGTCACAGGCTCTGTGGGCATGGGAAACTCTGTAAAGTGGAATGTCGTTGTGGCAGCTGTTTCAGGTGTTTCCAGGAATGATGCGTCGTCGTCGCCGTCGACTTGGCCGTCGGCTATGTCGAAGATCTCGACGCCCTCAACAGCCAGCAGATGAGCAGATCCACTACTCGCCGTAACGTACACCGTGGTAGTCGCCGGCACGCACAAGGCCGCAGGTGCAACGTCCGTGATGATGGTTGGAAACTTCTCTATGTTGCTCGCAGTCGCGGTGGTCTTTCTCGACCTTGTCGTGGGTGCAATAATAGTTGGAAACGTCTCCAAGTTGCTCGCAGTCGAGGTGGTCTTGGTCGACCTTGGCGTGGGTGAAATGATAGTTGGAAACGTCTCCAAGTTGCTCGCAGTCGAGGTGGTCTTCCTCGACCTTGGCGTGGGTGAAATAATAGTGGGAAACGTCTCCAAGTTACTCGCAGTCGAGATCGTCTTGGTCGAAGTGGACGTAGTCGTGGTCGTCGTAGTCGCAGCGGCGCCCCACTGAGTGGTGGCCCAGGTGACGCCGACGCCGACGCCGACGCCAGGCCGCCTCCAGTCGCTCGGAACCGTGGAGATGCTCCTGGCGGCAGGGGTCTCGTGGGCGTCAAGACCAGCGGCGGTGAGCTCCCGGGGCGTCAAGCGAGAGGGCGGAGCCACCTGGCGGAGCTTTGGCAGCTGGTCCTGGCCCTTTGCCTCTCGCTGCGACAGCCAAAGCGCGTCCCAGTACCTCGATCGTTCCGACCCTTGTTCACTTTCCTCCGTGTCGGAGTGAACAATGACAGGCCGCAGCTCATCAACGACAGTATCCTCACCCTCCGCATGAGAACCCATGGAAGTTGGAGCGAGAAGCCTCCTAAACAAACGGTTCGTAGGCCCCGAAGGGGTCTTGGCAACCATCGTATGCTGGACAATGGACGCGGTGAAGATGGCAGCAAAGAGACAGAGACACACGCCAAGACCCGTGAGAAAGACAACCCTGCGCGCAAAGCAGCGAGGGTGGCGGCGCGCGTCTCGGGATAGTCGCTGTGGCATTGGCGGCGACGGCGGCAGCGACGACATGCTGCTCGACGCGCGGGACATGCTATAAAAGGGGGGCATTGTATCAGGGTCCTTCATTAGATATTATTATTATTATGAGAGTGTTGCTTTTTGTTCGTTTGTTTTGTTTTTGTTTTTCTGGGGAAAGTAGACCAGGACAAGGCAGCGAATGGCAATAATGATGATGACCTCACCCCAAGGCGCAAAGACAAATGCCTACCAAACTGCGCCACGAAAAGAGATGCAGAAGAAGAGAGACAGTAGACTGGACAGAGGGAGACCATGCGCCCCTTGGCCTTTTAAGCAGTCAAGGTCCAACCGAGCGAGGACGGAGCTCAGTCGTTAGTGTTGTCGACCACTGTTCTCGTTTCCTCTCCCTTCAAAATGCGCTTGCGAACCCCCCTCGCCATCTATTCCTGGAGCTCTCTTCGCAGAATCAATGACGACCTCGTCGTGTACGCTTAAGCTCTGCGATTGGACATCGTGGCTCTTCACATGGAAGAAGGCGAGGCCGCCCCTCTCCTCTGGCTGGGATAGCTGTCATACAAACAGACGGCTTGGCTGCTGTAAGTATGTTTACCACCCTTGTGAGATGCTGTTCGCGGAAACGGCTTTGGTAGCTATGCCTTCTTAGTGGCCGTCGATCCCTGGGTGCTTTTCTGTATTCACATTAGTCTTTGGCAGAGCTGCAAAGACAACCTTGCAAGGTGCACCTGGAAATCGATTGGTTGGGATGCAGTTTATATCTCCTTTTTCTTCTTGTTTTCGCTGCAGTTTGACTCGCCATCCAGTATTTACCTATTCGATATTTCCGATAGCACCGCTGTGAGAAGGTGCAGTATCATAGCTCGAGAGATTCGACGTATAAATCGTACAGGCCGCAGGGAGCTTCTCCCTGCTCGTAGTTGAGTTGGCATTAGCCGCCCACCACTAAGCCACCGTCAATCAGCCCAGCCTAGCCTCCTCTCGAAGAAAATACACCCCCCACCCTGGCCCCATCTCTCGAAACGGCATCACTTCGTATAACTCACTCTGCCACGTATCCTTGAGACGCCTCACTTCCACTCCACCTTGGCCATGCTGCCCTTCTCCACCAAGGCCTTGTGCATATCGAAGGTGTTCCAGAGCAGATGCGGCTCGTGGCCCATGCCCTTGCGCAGACACTCGAATTCGGCCTTTTCAAAGTACTCGGCCAGGATGGGCTTGTAGACGTCGTGTGCGCACTTGTCGATGATGACCCTGGCCCTCTCTCTTGGGCTCAAACCCCGCACATCAGCCAAGCCGCACTCGGTCACCACCACATCCAGGTCGTGTTCCGTCTGGTCAACGTGGGTGCACATGGGAACAATACACGAAACACCGTGGGGATCCGTCTTGCTAGGGCGGGTAGAGGGCGTGTGCATGATGCTGTACTTGGAGGAGCGCAGGAAGTCAGCAGAGCCACCGAGGCCGTTCAGCATGCGGCTGCCCATGACACAGGTGCTGTTGGCGTGCGCGTAGATATCCACCTCGACAGGCGTGTTCATGCCAATGACGCCCAATCGACGGATGATTTCAGGTGAGTTGGAGACTTGCTGGGAGCGCAGCAGCAGCTTGTTGTGATAGCGCTCCCAGTTGTCATAGAAGCGCTTGAAGCCGTCAGGCGAGAAACGGACCGAGGTGGCCGTGGCAAACTCGAGCTTGCCGGAATCAAACAAGTCCAAAAACGTATCCTGGATGACCTCGGTCCAGACAGTCAAGTTCTGGAACTTGGAGCCTGCTAGCCCGCCAATGACGGCATTGGCAATGTTGCCAATGCCAGACTGGATGGGCAGTAGGTTCTCGGGCAGACGGCCGCGGCTGACCTCGTGTTCCCAGAACTCGATAATGTGATCGGCAATTGCCTTGGAGCTGGCGTCGGCGGGCGTGTTGGGAGCAGTCTGGTCGGCGTAGTCAGAGTGCAGGACACCAACGACCTTTTCAGGGTCGATGGGAATAGACGTGGTGCCGATACGGTCCTCGACGCCCATGATGAGGTAGGGCTTGCGGCGGGGAGGCAGGTCGGTCATTGTGATGTCATGGAGACCCTCGAAGCTGGGAATGGAAGTGTTGACTTCGATGATGATCTTGTCGGCGAGTTGCACGAGTTCTGGGGTTGCGCCCACCGATGCGCCCGGCACGATGCTGCCGTCTTCCTTGATGGCCGTTGCCTCTACCACCACAACATCCAGCTTGTTGTTTGGTCTGTCTTTGGTGTAAAAGCCCTGTATAGTGCGGGTTTTAGTCCTGGTTCTTGTGTCCTTCCGCGCTGTGCCATGGGCTTGGGCAACGTACGTATACCAAATCCACCGGGAACATGGACAGATGCTTGTCGAAGAAGTTGATTCTGCCCTCGTTGATTCCCTTGGAGATGGCCTTGCCGACCTGGTGCGGACTTCTCCTCTCAATCATGTCTAGCCCTGCCCATCTGTTTTCTGTCTCTGCGCCCGAGGATGCTCCTACAAAGAGCGTATACTTTAACTGGCCCTGGAGGCCGTTATTTTCGACGTGGTCGGCCAGGAAGGTCGGCATTTTCCTAGGATGGAGGAGAGTCCGCAATTAGTCTTGCAATCCACCCGAGCTTGAGCCCCAAAGGGCGCAGACACTCACTTTGGGTAGCCCACACCGGTGAAGCCACTCCAGCCAATGTAGGAGCCGTTGGGAAAGTGGTGGAGCAGGTCCTGAGGCTGGCACAACTTCTTGAGCAACGAGGGGCGGCGCACACGCGCCTTCAAGGCGGCAGATGCCACAGGTGAAGCCATGGTGCTCCTTGGTGTTCTGGTCGCTCTGCAGCTCAGCGCCAAACGGCTCGATCGAGCGGGGATGGTAAGGATAGAGGCGGGAGAGCAAGGAGAGAAGGCAAAGGACGAGGCTGGAGGGTTAGAGAAGAGGGGAGATTGTCCAAGGTCAGAGGAAGAGAAGAAGAAATGCCAAAACGAAAACAAAAGGGCCTGTAAGATGGGCTCAATCCACGATGCTCTCGGTATTATATACAAATAAATGGGGCATTACTGCGTGGAACAAGTCAGAGAAGCAGAACCCGAGACCAGCCGTGCATCACGGTTGCATAGACGGTGACGATGCTGCGCGCTGCATTGTCCGCTGGCTTCAGGGCTTCAGGGCTTCAGCCTGCCTGTCAGGCCCGTCCAGTGGATGCAGGTGCTGAAGCTCGGGTGCTCCAGGGGGTGGGGGTGCTGTGGGGCACTAACAGCTGCATCGCGGGCAGCTGCTAGCTTCGCACCCCTGGCTCTGTTAGCCAAGTACCGATATTATGACGTCTCCATGTTTCCTTTGTCGTCTGCAAACTGCATTCAGATGTGATGGTATGGTATGATGTCTCTGTTGTCTCTCAATTTGTTGGAGACTTCAATACATATAATTCCTGTAAAATTCCATTGCCAACTGAGTCTTGGGTTTTCTCCGGGTGCTCTCAAAGGAATGGCTTGCACTGAAGTAATATGTAGTACTCGTAGTACTATGTGGCCCCTCCATCAGAACGCCTGCAGTCTGTACCTGAATACACGGGTACATTGATGCCTAGCCTGCCCCACACCGGACCTACCACGCCGGTAGCTGCCGTTCGCGCGCGCTGGAAGGAAGGAAGGAACAATGCAAGCACTGTCGCATGGCTTGCCGTTCGTCCGTCGCCAGGCTGCGAAACCCTCGGTAAAGCGCTTGCTGCCCACCATCGCCAACACCACTCACGCCACCTGCCAACCTAATCAGGACACGGGCCTGCTTTTCCAACTGGAGTTCTGATTCGATTGCCTTCTCGATCTGGCGCAGGTACTATTACATTTGTACATGCTGTGCAACTCAAACATCAGGGGCATGCGCACAGCAGCCCACGCAGCCCGTCTTCGGAGGCTCGCGCCTTTCGCGACATTGGCGGATGCCGAGTCATGGAGTTGCTATGGTACTGTGGCTCTGCTCGATGCAGCAGTGCACAGTACTTTGCGCTTACTATGTCCAGCACTGCCAGTACTTCACATGGACGATGGGACAACGGGCGTCAAGCAGAATCTATGAGGCGCTTGAACAGTGAGTGCTTGTCAGTCTGCGGAATGATGTCCTGCTCCCTCTTTGCAGTTTCGAGAACATGGCATCTGATCCAACTCAGCTTCGTCCTGTCGTGTCCCCAATCACCCCCAATATTATCCATCTGTGGCACAAAGACTCTTCTGCTAAGGAACACAGGGAACCTAGACGTCGCCTCTCTTTTCGGCCAGTACCTCTGCGCCCACCACGTCCTCCACCGTCTCGTCGGTAAACTTGAGGTCCTCCTCCAGCGGCACCGTGTCCTGGATGCGAAGCCAGATGATCGGCGAAGCAATGATCAAGGTACCGGCCAAAAGTCCCCACGTCACTCCATAGACAGTGTTATACGGCTTGCCCAGCCCGTCCACCCGCCAAAAGATGGCAGCGCCAGCCGACTGTAACCCCTTGTAGAAGCCAGCCAGATTGGCAGCCTTGCGGGAGTTGTTCGAAAGGGCGCCCATATACCTGTTGTGCGTCCGATTGTCAGCATGCGAGTCGCAAGATAAGGCCCGTCTCCGTCTCGATCTCCGTCTCAACCTCCACCTCGGTCCAAGACATACCAGTAAAGGCTCGTTTGCCAGCACGCATCAAAGAAGCCAAAAAAGATGTACAGGAACATTGGCGCGATATACTTGCTCCCATCCGCCCAGTCAATGCCGACAAAGTCCTCGGCCGACGTCTGTTCTCGCGTGGGCTGCGTCCGCTGCCACGCCCAACCGCCGCCCCAAATGACAAAGGTCAGGACCACCAACGCGACAAGGGCCGCCTTTGCGCGCAGGCTGCGGCGGATGCCTTTGTAGTCAAGCGCATATCCAAACAAGATGGCTCCAAAGATCTGCGACAGCCAGTACAGCACATTGTTGAGCGTGCGCGTGCGCGTGTCGAACTGGCCCGCATTCATTTCGTTGGTCTGGTACGTGTAAAAGACGTTGCTAACAAAGAACATGGGAAAGAGCAGCACAACCCACGGATCCTGGTAGACGGTCTCCCACAGACCAAGGAACTCGGTCTGCCACGACGGATTCTTCATCAAGATGACGCGCGATCCGTCCTCGCGCTGCACCTTGCCGGCGTCACATAGGAACAGGGCAATGACGGCGCCGGCAAACATGAGCACCACGAACGCCGCATACGTTCCGTCCGTCACCGGGCCGGTGTGGTTGTTGACATCCTCGCCCAGCGGAATCAGCGCGCCAATGACAGCGCCCAGGTTGAAGATGATCCAAAACCAGGAAATATAGCGGCCCTTGTACTCCTCGGGCGGATACGACATCATGATGGCGCCCTGGCCTGTCCACAGCAGGCCCGCGCAGACGCCGAGAAAGGCACCCGCAAAGACGACGAAGCCGAGGTTCTGCGTGTGGTTGTAGGAGAGAAACGAGGCCGCGTAGATGCAGTAGCCCAGTCCACCGATGGACATGGTCAGCCTGATGCCCAGCCGGTTGGCAAATGTCCCTGCAAAGAAGCCGACGACGGCGAATGTCGAGTACAAGGCCACGTTTGCATCGTCAGAGGCCAGCGTAGACAGTTGCCCAGCACCGCCCATGCCGACAATGGCATTGAACATGCCTGGACACAGGAAGCAAACTACGGCGACCATAAAGAGCTGGAACTTGGGTGATGCAAACCAGACCTCTGACTTTCCGAGCTTGAAACCCCGGTACATCCACCCCGCAGGGCGCGGAATGGGACCGTCATACGTATGGGGAGCAAGGTTGCCGGAAATTTCGGGGGCAGTGTGCTCGGTACTGGTGTTGACTGTGTGCTCTTTGGACTGCAAGTCGGAGCTGGCTCGCGTTTCGTTGACTTGGGGTTCCGCCATGTTTTGGTGAAGTGCGTTGATGACGCCTCTTTGCAAGTGGTAAGCCGCAAGTTCTGGTTTAGAATGTGCCACCAGGTTCGAGGCGAGGGAGACTGATATATCTGTCAACCCTTGAGGGGCGTGGTTATCGCGAGGTAACAAGCCAACGTCCGCGTGAGGAGTAACAGGACGACAAGCACCGTCGATTGTTTCCCAAAAAAAAAGACCTCGTAAAGAGTCTACTTTGGCTTCTTGTTGGCTTAGGGCAGTGGTCTTATGATAAGAAAGCCAACCCAGCCTGCATGCAGGGTCTGCGCTGGGATTGGCCAGAGAGGCCAGTGTGGGTGGCTTGAGTTCGAAGTGAGTGAGAGTGAGGTGCGGGGTTATCTGTAGGCAAGAGTATCCTTTGTAGCAGCAGGGCGAAAAGGGTAGTGGAAGAAGCAAAAACAAAAAGCAGACTGGTGTATCTGGTTGGACACGTATGATTTGGCTGGCGAGCCTGGGAGAAGTTGTGATACTCGCGGGCTGTACTTGGGGCTGGATGTAATGTAACACCGGCGTCAGATGAACCTTTGGTCTTGAGGGTTTCTGTGGAATGTCGCCGTGTAGGGCTGATGTCTGTCTCGTATCATGGATGGAGATGATACTGTTGCCCCTCTTGATGTGAAGTTGGCGATACTATCCACGATGCTGTACTCAGTCTCACTGAAACAAAATTGAAACGTACTTTATTGCAAGTGCTTAGAGAATGTCATCGAAACTGCAACTCTTCCACGCACAGGACTCGCCCTAGATGTTCCCGTGGTGAACTGGATTCCAGATGCTTCATCTTACTAGATAGCACTGTAGATATATATCTATACGTGATAGGGACCAAGAAGGGGCAAGCGTCATATGTGACTGCTGCTGAAACGGACTTCGACGCTCGTATATCGCATCAACTGAATAGTACTCAGAATTCCCACTTCCATTAGAAGCAAACGCTGACAGCAACTGTGCTTCTGTTCCTCGGACACTTTCCAAAGCACGCAGTAAACGTCCCAATGCGCACTCTTTTTCATTTCACGCTCCGTCATACACACAGCCAAGCCCCCAAGAGCGCCACCACCGGGTTCTCTTCCACTCGGAGCATATTCCCTTCATGCAGCAGCAAGCACAAGCAAAAGAACCGTCTCCCCCCCCCCCCCCCTCCACCGAGATTGGCCTTCAAAAAGAGACTCCAATGGGGGGGTTTCTTTTTCATTCTTCTCGCTCTCTCCTCTCTCTCCCTCTCCCTCTCTCTCTCTCTCTCTCTCTCTCTTTAAAATACATGTCTTTGTGGGTGTCAGCACCGAGATGCTATCCACGACAAACGTCCTCGGTGACTGTCCTTCTCAGAATCTACGTACTGGAAGGTACATGCAGTTGTTTTTCTTTAATAACCGCTGCACTATTTGACTATCTGATGCAATCCAACTTAAAGGGCATACATACATAGATCGGGAATATAGACGACATTGCATGGACCCAACCAAGGGCGGGGGCGGCAGTGAGCTTACTCTGACCACGACACCACACCACACAATGTAAGATGGCTTATTAGCCCCGCATGTAACGTTTCCCCGGCGTGCAGTATCTTTGCGGAATGCGGCGCTGGAAGCTGTGTGACTTGCGTAAGGGAGTAAGGGAGCCAAGCCAGCCAGCCAGCCAGCCAGCCAGCCGCCTAGCCTGGGAGTCGTTCCAAGGGAGAATCGGGTGTTGAGAATGCAGAGGGTGAGTTGGGTTGGCCCTTCAAAAAGGAATTGCTAATTGGGCCATGGTAGAGTAGTTTCTTGGTGGAAGGCTGGAAGGCGAGGTGTACCGGCGTGTTCTCCTATATGACCTGATGATTCCCAGCTGAATCGTCGAAAACTATTCATCAGATACAACAATTTTCAAGGTCAGGTTGTGCATGCTACACTTACCCACGTGATACATGGACACAGACTCAGTTCAGCATCTCGAAGCTTCGTTTATTGGTCGCCAATATCGGTTGACTGTCCGGGCATCCATCATCGAGCCACCAGAGAGAGGCATCACTATCCGCTTGTCCTTTTACCCACTGCACGCAAACCTGCTGTTCATATCGTGAGGGGGACTGAGCGGAAAAGGGCCGCAGACAAGAAAGACATGCAGGTTTAAAAGGGGGCGTATGCGCAAGTCGCTGGTTAATCACCCTCCCGTCAAGATCAAGCATAAGAGATGAATATCTCCTGGGACTCTGGACTTTTATGTTCTAGCTTGGAATATTCATCTACGCTGTCTCCTCGATCACGAGTGCTTCTCTACCAGCAGGCGGCGGCAGCGAGGTTGCATCGCATCGGATCGGACGAACATATACTCAAAAGTTTGGGTCAACGACCTCACTGGGATGTAAGTAACGAATCTTTTGAGGTGTAGTAAGTGCCACATGTTGGAACTCGATATACCATGCTGAGGTTCTCTATATGTCCCCTTTCATGGCCAGGAAATTAACAGTTAGGGATGAGTCTACGACAAAGCTCTGATACGCGAAGCAATGTCAAGGAGTTATCAATCCCACCCAGCTCTCGTAGGAACGTATAGAGGCTTAGAGCGCGCCGCTAGCAAATTGTATATCCCTTTTTGTTCTGCTATGCCATTTCAAATCCACCTATTGGTCCAAGTGATCCCCCAGGGTTTGGAACCAACCAGCACGAGGTGACGAGCTCCAGTAGCCACAAGCCACGACCCGGGTTGAGGAGATGCTCCCGCGACGAAAAGGATGGGTGCCCCCAGTCAGAAGAAACCTTATTTAACCTTATTAGATGATGGCTTTGGCAAGAGTAACCGCGCTCTGCACGGGGGGGGGGGGCCGGTAAATTGTCGTCATTCACCAAGTTTCTCTCATCTTTACTGTTTGGAACAGTCAACGCTGGGCGGAGGAGGGTGGGTTGCTCAATGTTCGCTCCTTGAAAAGGAGGACGGTGCTGTCGGTCTCTTGAGGAATCACAGGGCCAGTAGAATCTTTATCACGAGGAAATGATGGCACAGCGGCACACTGTAGGTGGTGATATTGAGATTCCTCTGCTGTGTACTCTGTGTAAAGGGCAGACCATCCTCAGTCGTCTTAGGACCATCATTTCCAAACGACAATCACATAGACGCGTGTGGAGAACCATTGCTCGCAAACGATGGTATAGTCTTGGTGTGATCTAATAACCTGGCGGTATCGCAACAGTCGGAGAGGGGCAGAAGGACGTGGCAATGCAGTCTTCCGTGTTGCCATGGTGGCGATTGCTTCAAAGATTCATGCATGTATCATGGCGCAACACCTGATTGCCATAGATATATACCCCGTCAATAACACAACAAATCTGATGCCGTTTTGTCCCCTTTCATGGCGAGAAAGTAGACCATGGACATTATAAAGGGCTCCCAGACCTGCAACAATAGGTCGTCGTCTTGGAGCCCAAAATAAATGCTTTTTCGTAAGCAACAACAAGATATTCGACCGACCTCCCTCCCTCCCTCCCTCCCTCCCTCCCTCAACGGCACTTCCAACTGCGGAGCCGGGCCCCGCTCCCTCATCGATGCCGATATGCGTTTCCCAAACCTGAGGGAAAGGCACCATTGGATGTTCTCTTTTCCCCCCCCGGCAGTTTGGCCCCGCCTTTCCACTGACACAGCCGATGAGATGAGATTTGGCCTTCCTCCTCAAGCGGGAGAGAGATAACGACTTTCCAGCGCAACATACAGCAATGACAACAACGACTCTTGCTCCGCCTTATTACATATCTACAAGTGCCACCATGTTGTCACCTCAGTACGACCTTCCTTTTCGACCCTGCTGAGCCGTCTTCGCAAATCGCGCCTTTTGACGCCTGGGGGCCTCGGTAAAAAGAAATAAAAACAAATTCAAAAGACGATAAAATATAATCATAATCATAATAATAAAATGACCCCATCCTGCTACTTCAACCAGCTTCCATATCGGGCAGCTGCATAAACCCACGCGAACGTCTTTCAAGCCGCCCCCATTTGCCATGTACTATGTACACACGTGCCCTTTCGTATCGGGCGATGGATATTGAATACACAAGTACAGAAGAGACACAACTCGGCACACACAAAGAGGTAGATAATTGGGTTACATGGCGACGCCCTTTCGTGGCTCCGCTTTCCTGTATGTACGACCAGCAGATCAGTTACCGTGATGGGGAACAGACGCCCGTCCGCACGTCGTCGTGTGGGAGATGGGGAGGATTTCAGATGCTTCTTTGAGTATAGTTGGTACTTTGAGCTTATACATACTATGTATACATAGTAGCAGGTGCAGTGTCATCCGCCTGGGACTGCCTACTGAGCTGTACCATGGCACCATCCTCCCCTGGCCAAGACGACTCCGGCTCAGGCTCGCTAAAGGTGAGCTACATGGTATCATCAAAGGGCCAAAGAAGGTTCTTTCAAAAAGGAAGGGGAAAAAAAAAAGAAAGAGGAGTAAGTAACAGGAACCGGCCTAGATGGGGAAGGCTGAGTGACACTGCTTGGGCGCAGGTGCCGCCACTTCATCCACTTTCACGCTTGAGGAGAGGGGCACAACAACCCTGGCGGTATGCTTGCTTATAGAGTCGAGTGTGGATGCCGGATGGGCAAGACGATCCTGCTATCGTAGGTCGTGTGAATCCTTTGCAGGTGTTGGGTTGGGTTATATAAAGCGGTGGTGATGCCTCCCACACACGAACGCCATCTTCTCCCCTCTTTCCCCCCCCTCATCCCCATCCTTTTCTTTCTTTTCTGAGAATATCCCAGAAAGGAAGAAAGGTCGGGCAAGCAAAAGACCAGTTCCGCGTTTTCTTCTTTTGCCTGCCCATCATGGGTCTCCTGCAGAGAGCCGCGGTGCTCCTGGCACTTGGTGCCACTGCCCTCAGTTTCCCAACCTGGGGCAGCGACAGCAGCAGCAACAACAACAACAACATGGTAGATGCCGTCACCTACACCAACAAGGCTGTCGTCGAGTCCCTTGCTGAGCCCCCCCGCGGATGGGTGGCCGACCCCTCGCGCTCCGTCGACAAGGACGCCGCGACCATTCGCCTCCGCCTGCACCTCGTCCACCAGGACATGGACAAGTTCCACGAGACGGCGCTCCACATCGCCACGCCCGGCCACGAGCTGTACGGTGCGCACTTGAGCCAAAAGGCCATTGACGGCATTATTGCGCCCAAGGACGAGTCGGGCGACTTGGTCATGGCGTGGCTGGCTAGCGAAGGGCTGGAGGGTGCTGCCAAGTACTCGAACCGCCGCGACTCGGTCGTCGTGGAGGCGAGCGTGGCGCAGGTCGAAAGGCTGCTGGACGCCGAGTATGGCGTTTATGGTAAGTTGTTTTTTTTTTGGCAAATGAATTAGCCTGCCTTTCTCTGTCTGCAAGTGTGTTTCTTGCCGAAGGAGCTTGACTGACACACACGTGCCTTCGAACAAAAAAAAAACAGCCAATGCTCAGTCTGGCGAGACGGTACTTCGTACCCTCGAGTTCAGCCTGCCCACTGCTCTCAAGGGCCACGTCGACATGGTCCAGCCCACCACTTTCTTTGGCTTCCGCTCCTACAAGTCGGCCATCTCGGGCACCCGCGCCTTTGACAAGTCGGCGTACTCGGCAGCCGACGTTGACGCCGTCACGGGTTGCAGCAGATACGTGGACCCGACTTGCCTGGCTAACCTGTACTCCTTCTCCTCCGCCAAGGCCTACTCTAGCGGCCTGATGGGTATTGCTGGCTTCCTGTAGGTTCTTTTATTTCATCCATCCACAACCCCCCCCCCCCCCACCCCAATACTCCTTTCTTGACAAGTGTGAAGTCTTGGGCATGTTCACAGCAAAGCTAACCAACACCAAACGCAACCAACTCCAGTGAGGAATACGCCATCGCCTCCGACCTCAAGACCTTCCTGGCCGACTACGCCGTCGAAGGCAACACGGGCGAATCCTTCACCTGCGTCGAAGTCAATGACGGCCTCTGCCCCACCGCAGCCTCCGAAGCAGGTGACGAGGCCGACCTCGACATCGAGTACGCGCGCGCCATCATTGAAGATGTGCCCCTGACCTTCTACTCGACCGGCGGCCTGGGCGAATGGGTCGGCTCCGGCACCAACACCAACGAGCCCTACGTCGAGTTCCTCGACTACCTCCTGGACCTCGATGACGCGGACCTGCCCAACACGCTCTCCATCTCGTACGGCGATGACGAGGCCACCGTCCCCGACGATTACGCCGTCACGGCCTGCGATCTCTTTTCCCAGCTCGGCGCCCGCGGCGTCTCCATCCTCGTCGCATCGGGCGACTCGGGCGTCGGCGCCCGCGGAGACTGCGTCTCCAGCTCAGGCACCAAGGAGTTCGCCGTCAGCTTCCCCGCGTCGTGCCCCTGGGTCACCACCGTGGGCGGCACCACGGGCCAGAGCCCCGAGAGCGCGTGGACCGACTCGGGCGGCGGCTTCTCGTCGCTGTTTGGCCAGCCAAGCTACCAGACGGCTGCCGTCGAGGCGTGGCTGGCTGACGACACGACGCACGACGCTGTCACGGCCTACTTCAACGCCTCGGGCCGCGCGTACCCCGACGTGTCGGCGCAGGCGACCGACTTTGTGATTGTCGTCGACGGCACCAGCGAGCTGGTCGACGGCACGAGCTGCGCCACCCCAACCTTTGCCAGTGTCATCCAGCTGGTCAACAGCGACCGCATTGCCAACGGCAAGGCAGGACTGGGCTTCTTGAACCCATGGCTGTACACGAATGCCAGCAGCGCGCTGACGGATATCACGAGCGGGTCCAACACGGGCTGCCCTGGCATTAGCGGCGCTGGCTTTGATGCTGTTGCTGGCTGGGACCCTGCCACGGGCTTGGGAACGCCGGTTTTCACTGCCTTGTTGGCTGTGAGCAGCGACACCTAAGTGCTGGGGGGGAAAAAGAGAAAAGAAACAAAGAATCTTGGTTAGTTTTGGTGTGCGGATCATCATGGCCATGGTAGGGGATATGACTGGCTTGTGTGCACCCAAAACCATAAAGGTCCCTTTGTTTTGAGCAGTCCTTTTCATCTGTACATAGGCTCAGTGGAACCAATACATAACATCAACTGCCAGGTGACAAGCAAAAGTTCTGGTGGATTATTCAATTTGCTGCCATATCGGCCAACCCAGATTGTCGTGAAACGAGAGAAGCCTTGAGTAGCAGAATGCGTTCGAGATAAGGCAATGAAGGTATAGATGTGCTTTGGTATTGCTTTGTTGAGAGACTAATTGTCATGGATTCGAGATGAAGCCATCCATGCAATATTTCGATTAGCACATGGATAGGATATAAACCAACCTTGAGGTGCTTCAAACTCGGCATGTCCATTCATTCTTTCCATGATCTTACACATTAAACATCCTTCAACAGTGGCCACCTAAGCTTGTCCTGCTTTTCCCCTCTCAAATCCCATTCAAGCTTGCTGCTGGAAGGGCTACTGTTCCTCAGGGTAGCATTGTTTTTTCTGCAAGTCGATATATCACTCGTCAAATGACTGATGACAATGGGTCCTCCTGGAGTGGCATCTCTGACCTTGCTCCAGAGTCCATTTCATCCTCGCCCTTGACCACTGCAACTTGCAAGGCCCCAAGTTCTTCTGCCATATCCGTTAAACCTAAAGCGTGCCAGTGAGACGGATCATGAGGATAAATGTTGCCTCCATTTTGGCAGACATCATGCGCGAAATTTCAGGGGATGCCGTTGGTTGGGAAGCTGAACAAGACCGCCCATCAACAAGCCTGCCTTGGGACCACTGTTCCATGCCCGTGATGTCGCCGCTTGCTCGTCCATGGTGGAGGCGGTCGAGTAGTTCCACGCTTCCGAGCATAAATCTATATTGGTGTCTCATTCAGTGTCCTCCTACGGGACCCGTGCAGGCACACTTTTCGATTTCAGCCTCTGTGCCGTTCGGTGCCAACCGCGTGTAGTCTGATGGGTTTCCCGCGTTGCTCCACATCCTAAGACTCGAGTCTGCGCCAGACTCTTTGTCATAATCACAAGCTGCATTGCGCAGCTACGCATGGCAAATGAGCCCGGCCATGCCCCGCTTGCAGGATTGTAGCGCAGAAGAGGCGGTCATTTTGGCGTGTTGTCGCCACTTGGACCGTCATCCGCGTCATCCAGGTCATCCAGCCATTGCTGAATGGCATCATCGCTCTCTGCAGGGTTGAATGGAAGCTCTTGTGGCTGCTGGTGGTCGTCTGACTGTTGACAAGGTGCACTCTGCTAACGTGCGCCTCCTACAGTGCCAACCAGTGACTGCGTCTTACCCAGGGCTTGGGAAGTGGGCTTGCGGGCTGCGGCCAGCTGCGTATCAAAGTGTCTGCGGTCAATCTCCTTGAAGACGATGCCACAAGGGCCCAGGTCGTCTCTGACTTTGGACAGCGCCTCACGCGCGGCTTGGATCTTGTCGGGGGTCATGTCGTCGGTCACGTAGGCAACGGCCGTCAGCATCCACTTGCCCGGGGTGACGGGCTCCAGAGACTCGAACGTGGGGAGCTTTGTGGCAGGGCCGTTGCTGCTGCTGTTTCCGGCTGGGGCGGGCACCTTGTAGCAGCGAACCAGGTGGAACTCGACCGGGTTGTCACGGTGGTAAATGTCGTAGGCCTCCTCGACGTGCTCGGCCTTGTAGAGGAAGCTGTTCTCGGTCAGGACAGTGAAGAGGTTGAGCTGGTCATGGAGCTCAATCTTCTTGCGCTGCAGGATGAGGGCCTGCTGGCCTGCCACGGTGGCAGGATCGGGAATGTCGCTCCAGAAGAGCGCGCCCGGGCTGGCATCGAAGTAGTTGTCCGCGAGTGGCTCAGCCTTGCCAAAGTGGCTGTCCTTGTGGACAAGATAGCGAGTGGTGACATTGTACGATTGTCTGAGGAGACCCGGTCAGCAAATGAGCTGGCTGGCTGGTTTGGGCGGAGGCAGACTCACCTGGTGAGGATGTCGCTCAGCTCCTTCCAGTCAGCACCGGTGGGCTGGTTCTGGGGCGGCTCCGTGTTGGGCAGACCCAGCGAGAAGACATCGGGCTCGGCAGGGACCTCCAAGATGTGGTTCCGTTGGGTGATGCCGCGCGGCTGGTTGGGATTGGTGCCAGCAAAGTGGAGGACGCGGTGGACACGCTGGCGAGGACTGTCCCAGGCATAGCCACTGAGGATGGCCACCAGGGTGTTGAAGTCCAGCTCACTGACAAATGCTGTCATGAACAGCTCGTACATCTTGGGCGGCCTGGTGTGGAGCAGAGCCCAAGCTGGTGTGAAAGAAGCAAAGCTGGAACAAGAAAGGAAGAAGGCTTGTCCACAGTGGCCTGGGTCGTTGGAGGTTGAAGGAGGGGAGCTTTGATGCTTATGTAAGTTGGGCCTTTGCCAGTCTGGACAGGGATGTCCGGGCTTGCAACTGACAGCAGGTACCCAAGTACCCAGGTACAGGGGTACTTTCAGTATCTCCATGAGATGACAACAGGAGGGCACCGGCTATATAAGGCAAGCAGAGAGAAGGACACAACAGTAGCTTACAAGTACTAGTTACTCTGTTGTATAGCACCTGAGAGATGGATCTAGTCAGACTGCTTGAGCAAGAACCCCAGATGTGGCTGTGTCTCCTGTGAGGCTGTGACAGTATTTGGGCGCTGTCCCAGGAATCTGCTGATCTACAGGCATGCTTTTTTCCCCCCTTCTAGTCTGTCTTTTATAATCAGTGCGTGCTTATTTGTTTCTGCAGTAATATAATACAGGAATAAGAGTGTTGACTTTTGGTGCAACAAGGCATGCATATGTTGACTTCTCCTCTGACCAAAGGACAGTCTTCCCCATCCAACAAGAGGGTGTAAGTAATGCTCCTGATATACTCTAGTTACAGACATACTGAACTGAGTCCTGTGGCATGTTTGATAGAAACATCCATTTCCATTATTTATGCATCAAAAACATCCCAGAGCCACCTTCTGTTTGCTTTCCCATTCGGGAAATCTCCGTAACTTCTCCGTATCTGTACCACCACCACGACTGGGCCTCCTTCTTCTGAGACTGTGAGAACCAGAGTGCAAGGCTTGGGCACACAGAACCGGCGAGAGAAACCCAAGTCTCAGCACCAAATGCAACCCACACGATTCACGCAAGGCTAGTGGTGGAATACGCGTCTGGACCGGGCATCCTCCGCTGTCATTTAGGCAGTTTTGCCAAGACGGAGGGAGACGACGCCAGGCCGTTGGGAGCTATATATTTATGTTTATAGTCTGGTTCATCTGTACAAGTCGGTCTTACAGGTGCTTCTTCGGCTATATATAACGGCTTCCTGGTTCTCTTGCCCTTGTTTGAATTGTTGTTGGTGTCTGAAGCGGTTTGATGAGAAGCATTTCTTGCCTTGAAATAACACATCGACTTGGATATTTCTCCATCTCCTACCACAACTACCAACCTCGCGATGGTGTCCTTCAGCCTCCCTTCCATATACCTCCTTCTCTTGCCATGCATGCGATCTGCGAGTGCAGGTACAGTCTTGTGGGATGGCCGCTTCAACGACCTCGCGTCTTCCACGGATCTCGACAACTGGTCCTGGTCCAACGAAGTCGGGCCCTACCAATACTACATCCACGGCACGGGCCCCGACACCGAGTACATCAACCTCTCCCCTGCGTACAAGAACCCCGCCGACACCGCGTCCGTGCAAGGCGCGCAGTTCACCCTCGACGCCACCGCCTACTGGGAGGGCCAGACGATGCGGCGCACCGAGCTGATCCCGCAGACCACGGCGGCCATCAACGAGGGCACTGTGTGGTACCACTTCAGCATGATGGCGAATGCGACCAACTTCCCGAGCACGTACAGGGAGCATCAGATCTGCTTCTTTGAGAGCCACTTCACCGAGATGAAGGCCGGTTGGATCTCGGGCGAGGCGGGGACGAGCGACGGCTTGTTGCGGTGGGATGTGCAGAGTGTCACCCAGTGGGAGACGGAGTTTGAGGCGGGGGTGTGGTATAATATTGCCTATGTATGTTCTTGGGTATTCTCTTTTTTCTGTGTGTGTGTGTGTGTCAACGACTTTATCTCTCTCTTCCATCTTACCCCTTTTGTCTTTCCAAACTTGCCCAAGCAGTCTTATCTTATGTCCTTTTTCACGACTATCATACAAAACAACAAGTCTGGTAGACTCTGACAATCCTAACTGGAGCCGCTCTGAGCAGGAAATCAACTTCACCGCGGGCACAGTTGGCTTCTGGTACTCGACCGGTGCCGACGACCTCGTCCAGGCCGTTGCCCCCGTCGCCGCCAGCACAAGCAGCAACGGTGCAGACTGGCACCTAGGCGTCCTCGAGCTGCCCAGAGACGGATACGCCGACACAGATGAGAACCTGTACTTCTCGGGCGTCTATGTGGAGAGCGGAAGCATCACGACGAGCGTGGCTGGCCCAGGTGGTACGTAGGCTGCTCTTTTGTTTCTTTTTTTTTTTTTTTTTTTGGTCAGGGGAGCAAAACTCTGCCGTCCTCAAGATTCTGACTCGGCCAAAAACCTTCGTGTGTGGGTGTGTGTGTGTGTGAACAGGATCCAGTGGGAGCAGCTCGTCCTCATCCTCTTCCTCTGTGCCATCTAGCACAAGCAGCAGCAGCAGCAGCACGACGGCTACTACGTTAAAGACATCCACAACAGTGTCCACCGCGTCTTCCTCCGTAACCACAAGCACGAAAACCAGCACCAGCAGCAGCGCAGCTGCATCCGCGTCCGCAACCTCCACCTGCACTGCCTCGCTGTACGGTCAGTGTGCTGGGATAGGCTGGACGGGGTGCACCATCTGTGCTGCAGGGAGTACCTGTAAATATGGAAATGATTACTACTCGCAGTGTTTGTAGGCGTTTTGGTCCTTTGGATCCTTGTATTTGATCACACTTCCTTGAAGCGTTGGAAGCCTGGGCAAGATGCTAGCACCGTATTGCCAAGTGACCTTTCCTGGAAGAGTTTTCCCTGGAGAATACAGTCCGAGGAGGCTTGGGATATTGACGACAGTCTTGTAAATAAGTCGACCAGGGTCTTGTGTGTCTAGGCAGATAGGTTAACCAGAAGGAAACCATCATCGAATTTCATCAGCGCATTGATCATCCGTCAGGAAGTCATGAGTGGCCACCAAATTCCCTTGGCAAATCTGAATGTTCATCATGTGGTGACACGTCCATTCTGACCAGACAAGTCTTGGGTAAACAAACAAACAGAGAAAAGAAAGGAAAAGAATCGAAAAGCTATGCCAACACCACTCACTCACTTGATGTTCAAATCGAAACCCAGCAGCCGTCACTCATCCCCAACGGCCTGCCCAAAAAACCTAAGACTCCCATCTTTTACTGCCCAGGAACCACTGTCGTCAAGCAAGATGATACCCTCCGGCAGACAAGACACCCAGAGCGGGCAAAATTCCCCTTCGTATCATGCTGTATTGTAGAGAATCATCATCAGTGACCAGTCATTATGACATAACCACCAAACCCCTCCGTTTCAATCTAAATACTAAACTTAACCCACTTACTATGTGCCCTATGCACACGCTATGGCATCGAAGAGATAACCAGGTGCAATATAGAAAACCACACGTGAATATCAACACCAAATGCCCCAACACAAAACACCAAACCCGTTCTCGATCGTCCTGCGAACGCTTCCCCCCAAAACAAGAAGCCTCAACCAGATATCAACAGGCTGAAGAGATACACATGAAAGGGGACAAGAAAAAAAAGACAGAGAAAAAGACAGAAAGAAAAAGAGAACAAGACACCGCCTGGTATGGCAAAGAAAGTTCAGACACAAGACGTTCTGGAAACCTTGAATGTAGGACTAGGCAAAAGGATCACACATACTCGTGTGTTTGCGCCAAGGACCTGGAAAGTTTCGATACGGTCGTGTCCACAAAACCACCTTTTCCACATGCTTCGACACTAAAAAGAGACCGCCGAAGGAATCAAAGTAAAAGGGGGAACCATTGGCAGACATGAGATGGGAGATCACAATCATCAAAAGTCACCGTTAGAAACACGGACACACACAGACAGACACTAAGAGAGCACCTCAAGAAGGAAGAATACAAAAGACACGAGAAGAATCGCGCAAAAAGGTCAAAGACACGGCGGCAAAGCATGCGATTTTCCCACACAGAGACGTGTACTTCATCAACCGGTGCGGAAGCAGTGTTGGCAGGCGGGGTGGCGAGAATCAACAAGAAGACAGGACGCGGGGGCATTCCAAAAACAAACGTAGCGTAGCAACGCGCTTTTGGACGTAGTAGAATTTGATGTCAATACATGTAGTAGGTTGCCGGTAGCTCAAACGATATATCATGGAGATATATATACTCGAGGGTAAAAAGAAACAACTAGGTACCATGGGCTATGCAAGCCAAAGTTAGACGTGAACATAAAAGAAAGAAAAAAGATACCGACTATGTATCACACTCACATCATGAGCACAAAACCAATGTCTCTGACTTTTTCGACCATAAAAGTCTCAAACACACAGAAGACCCCCGCTCCAGCGCAAAACACGCCCGCACGTCAGCCAGCCAGTCCGTCCCCGCGATGACTGGAATGCGGGTGAACTCACGACTCGCTCGCTGGTGACCCCGGCTATTGCTACAAGAGTCGCGACCGTCTGTCTGTTTTTATCCCCGTGAGAGAGTGAGAAGCAAAAGAGACTGCATATTGTTCGACATATGAACCCGCGTCGGAACGCTGACGCTCACAATTGGGCGGGGTGTTTCCAAACGTCCTGTGCTGTGCTGGCCGAGGTGAGATGATGACCGACGACCGACTGAACACACGAACCTCGCCCACCATTCAAAAACAAGAAAAGAAAAAAAAAAGAAAACAAGAAAAGCAAGAGAAACGCATCACATTGCATCATATGCTGGACCAAACCACCGAGACGCGCTTCTCTTTCGTCCCCGCCGCGTCCAAACCCAAACGAGACTTTTTGCGTGTGGTATCTTTTCCTCAACCCCAAAGAATCCGCGGATGGTCATACGAAACGCGACTTTCACGGCATCTGCTGCTGCTCACACAATACCAAACTGGACATCCTGACCTCTTTTTATTGCGCCCTCCCATCATCATCTTTCTGCTCTCTGACTCCTTCTTGCCCACATTTGATCATGTTCAACGCACCAGCAGTCTTTTTACTCTTTTGCCCATACGAATAAAACAAAAGAAAAGGCGGCCGCCGTCTTGCGCTGCTCCAGCCAAGGAGACTGAAGGCGTCTTTTGTCATCCGCACACACCCACACAATGCCTGACGCGGACCGCGAAAAGAAGCGTCGCTCACGGGCTTCGCTATTGCTTGCATTCCGTGGCGACAACAACAACAACAGCAACCATAACCACAACAAGAGCAACAGAAACTCTGCCATCACCATCACCACGACCACGACCACCAGCGCCACATCAACAGCAGCAACCCCCGCTGTCGTCCCTTCATCAACGGGCTCTCCCAATGCTGCCCCAAAAGGTCGCACAGGGGCCATTCGCGGTGCGACATCTCGCTTCGGGATCCGCAGCTGGCAGAGCATCAGCAGTTTCCGCGGCAGCCTGGCTAGTTCTCGGAGAACTAGCATCCTGAGCCACAAGAGATTCAGCAGTAGCAGCGCTGATGATCTCGTGAGTACGTGGAACGATCGCCCCGTGGCAATCACTACTCTGACGCCTGTGGCTGTTCCGTGCCTGCCACCACTATCCTCCCAACAACAACAACAACAACAACAACAACAACACCAGCAGCAGCAGCAGCAGGATGATAGTAGTGGCAGTACTAGCAAGGACCAAGAGAGCAACCCATTGCCATGCTTAAACACATCCATTGAGACGACAGCAGAGGATAGTGACGAAGGACAGAAGATGAAGGCCACTCTTGCCAGGACGGCGAGACCGTCCAGGATACACATTCGCTTTTCCGATGATCCGGACGCGGGCAAGGTCCGCTCGTGCGTCGCAGGGTCTACAAAGCCAAGACAGCAGGTGACTGAAAATGGCAAAGAAGGACGCCCCGGCACTACTACCGGCAACAAAGGACTTCAAGACGGTCATGACAACTCGACTGCGCGAGCGCCAATCGTGGAGTTTCAAGTCGTAGACGTCCAAACAGCCTCGATGGACAATGTACCAGAGGCCAAAATAGACGTAAGTGTTTGAGTCTGATTTCCCCATGTGGAGCAACCAAGGCTGGTAAGCTGATCATACCAAGTGGCCATCATGGAGTCCTATCAAGACGACCAAGGACGATGACCATGTTGAGCAAGGTGAAGCAAGACTTGCGCCTGGCAACGTCACAGCCAGCAACGCCGGGATCCATGCAGAACTGGACGGAATTTGGGCGAATGTGGACAAGAAGAGACCAACACCCCATGGGTAAGTAGCTGAGTCCCTACCACACGAATGTCTTGACCCTGACGTACAAATCGCCGCAGGCCCATGGCTACTATTGCATTGAATGATGTCCAAGCAGCGCAGCCCCAACACGAGAGATCAGATCTCCAGACACGCACGGCTGAGCTTGAAGCAACCAATGCCGCCCTGCTTGCACTCAAAGTTGCTCATGAGGAACAAATCGCAGCGCACGAGCACACAATCGCAATCAGCGCCGAGATCATCAGCATCAGAGAAGAGACCATTGTCCGCCACGAAGGGGTCATCGCAGACTTGAACCGAGAGCTCCGCTTCAAGGAGGCCGAGCGCACCAGCCTCGTTGAGAACTTTTGTGCAGAAATGACGAATCGCAACAACGAGATAACCATACTCAAGGAAGACAAGTGGACACTCATGGCCCGCATTGCCGACTTGGAACACATCATAGCCAAAACGGAGCTGAAATGGCAGGTGGCGTGCCATCTTCGAAACCATAATCAACAACAGCCAGCCAAAGCACTTTCTGAGGATGAAGTCCGGGGCGATGAAGCCCCAAGAGAAGAAGCCCCTCCATTGGAGGACGGCGAGCAGGATCCCGACGAGACGTTCATTGACGAGGAAAGCCACCAAGAATCCGCCACGGTGGGTTCGAGCTCGCCAATGATGGAGGGGCGTGCGAGCAGCAGCGTTGGTGGAGTGGGCTCAGAGAGCCCCTTTACTATTCCAGACTCGGTGTTCTGTGCCACTCACAGCCGCTCCAGACTGTCAGAAGGACCAGGGATGCATCATGACCAGCCGTTGAAGGACTGCCAGACTATGGCGTCACGAGTGAGCATGTTGGCCAAGGAGAGAATTATGTTGGAGCAGGACCTTTTGGCGACACAACGCAAGTTTGTCACGGTTGAAATGCAGAATTCCGAATTGCAAGCCCGAGTCACAGTGCAGGAGGCACTTATTCGAAAGCTGTCTACCTTGGCGTCTGTGCCAGCACCTGGATCCAAGGCGCCTGCCTCTTCACAGCCCGCCTCTTCCTCTGTTTGGTCTCCTGATCTCCCCGTCCTGTCATACTCGAAGCCGTATCCCGTCTGGTCGGATCGCGTCAAGACCTGCTTCATGTACTATGGCTTGTTGAATTTTGTCCAGCGAGATGTTCCCGCACCCGTTGACAAATCGGAGAGACAATTCTGGAAGAGAGAAAGGATCCGGGCGGCAATTCTTCTCAAAAGCGCAGTGGATGACCATATCCTCGAAGACGTCTTGTACCTTTGCGGGCAAAGCGATGTGTCTATCCCCCCGAGCCTGGCACCAACCAGCCAAGCAATCTTCCTCATGGAAAACCCCCATCGACTCTTCAACATCATCTGCACTCTGCGACGAACGATTCCTGCTTCACCTACGGATCTGAACTGGGTTGATCGCATTCATAGCAGTGATTATGACGGCATCGAGAGCTTCGTGGCGCTGGTCTTGTGCATTGATAGACGGTACAACGCCATGTTCGGAGCCGCAGCGGACCACTACGACGCACTGCTTCCCAAAATCCAAGACAGTATTGCCCAACGGTTCCCGGATTTGAAGAAGACGGCTTTGGCGCTGGATCTGTCGGATATGTTCCACAAAAAGAAGTGGCAATTGTCGACGTGGATGGCCAAATTGTTGAAGAAGCGCCAAGCAATGCCAGACATGCTGTAAGATGTGGATCGGGGTTCATAAAGCGTGTGATACCCCAAAAAATCGGTCGATGGTTTGGAAGGATCCAGGCTTTCCACCTGC
The DNA here is from genome assembly GCA_011317545.1 of Coniella vitis. Taxonomy (NCBI): domain Eukaryota; kingdom Fungi; phylum Ascomycota; class Sordariomycetes; order Diaporthales; family Schizoparmaceae; genus Coniella; species Coniella vitis. The sequence continues at coordinate 3,736,726 of WUJK01000002.1, forward strand.
GCCTGACTGTACTTCTTTTTTTTTTCCTTTGTATCGTGCTGTCAGACTGGAATGAACAGTCCCGGCTAAATCTGTTCTCTCGCGAAAGTCTCAAGTTTCCTTTGTATGATTTGTTAATACACAATTGACTTGCAGAGTATGAGATGCCAATTCTTCCAGTCTGAGACGTGCATCTCAGGAGCTGGCTCCTGAACAGCTGCATTACAGCTCGTGACTGGCCATGACACATCTGAGATACACAGGGCGATATCGTATCTACTGCTCAACAGCCAGCTGCGAGTCTCTCCTCTGGCTGTTTTCCTCTCTCTTCTTTTTCTTCTCCCGAGCTGAGGTCGTTTCAAATCCAGATCTAATCGCCGTCTCATCCTGCTGATGCGGACATATTGGAGCGTGACTTTTGTTGTCGCAAAAGCATGATGTCAGCCAATAAGAACTTTTGTTCGTCAATTTCAGCGCCCTGAAGAGGGTGCTGTCTTCTCAAAGGCGCCTGCTCGGGCGCTGGCAATTCTTGTTCGTGGCCCCAGCCATGTTGCCCTTCTCTAGCTGGCAGCTCTGCCTGCGGTTGCGGTTTCGGTTCGGGAAGGACAGCCGGCAGACCTTCGACGGGAAATGCATCCCGTGCGCTCCAGTCCGCGGCGGATTCATTCTGAGCCATGTGTACGCTGAAGCCGTTTTCTACCTGCACGCTGGAAGCAGAGACTGGAGAATGTGCATCGTAATCGGGCGGAGACCATGGGTGTCGCCCAGTGTTGGCCCAGGAATGCTGCTCGGTTGCTGACAGGGGGGCTGGGGCCGTATGGGACGCCTCTGAAGGAGAAGGCATGTTTTGGGATATGGACATAGAGCCATGGGTCGAGGCAGCAGCATAATGATCCGCAGGCGGGGGCGTATGATGATCGTATGTTTCCTCGGGTAGTGGAACAGTATAGCTAGTCGGAGCTTGGAAATATTGCGGTGCTGAATGCAAAGACTGGCTGGACGTTGCACTCTCGTAATAAGGATCGTATGCGCCGCTGGGTTTGTTGGATGGTTTCTCGAAACGGCCTCCATCTACCAGGTTGACAATATCGCCATCGACAAAGTTGACCATGTCTTTGGCCAGCTCCTGTTTCGCGCGCCGCCGCCACCATACATACAGACCTACAGAAAAGATGAGGACAATTCCGAATGCAGCTGCGATGGCAATCCCAATCTTTGCTGCAGCAGATATGCCGTGGTCTGTGGAAAGACCTTCGGTAGATGTGTTTGCCATATTGGGAGGTGAGGCGAGGAGGAAACTTGAGCAATGTGAAGAGGTCGTTCTGCACGAGAGTCTATTCGGAGAATCGTAGCGGACGGGACCGCGTCGTCAGCAGTGAGACCCTTCTGTAACACCGGGTCAGATGGCGTCGCAGCAGCCTCCAGCAGGTGATATGGTGGCCAATATGCCCGCCTTTTACGGTATCGCTCCCCAATGCTGGCCCTATTCAGCAGGCGACAGCTAAATTTGTGCAAAAAGCCAAGTTGCTGGGTAATGGCGAGATGACGGAGACACAGCCGCTGTGGGGGTGGTGAAGTGGGCAACCGCGTCAGCAGAGCCAGGAATCTAATTCGATACCAATAATGGCGGTCCTAGCGGTGGAATGCAATCGAAAACGAAGAGGCGAGCCCAAATACTCGACTGGGATCATCTAGCGGTGTTGCAGAGACACGATGATGTGCGCTGGTCGTTGACATAGTCGAGATGGATGCTGGACGGAACGTTTGGCCAGCCGCTTCAACAACGCAGTAGCAGACAAAGTACGGAAAATTAGAAGCCCATAGAGAGAGAGAAGCAAGCACAGTAGCGAGTATTGATATCGAGTGATTGCCGTGGAATGGATCAAGGAAGACGACGTAGCGAAATGGCAGTTGCTTCGGGTGCGGGCTGGTTGGGGGTGGTGGACTGTGGCCTCTCCTACACAGCAGCGGCAAGGCCTGGCTTCATGCCCACTGCAGCAACAAACTCGCCTCCGCAATGCGCGTCGAAAGTAAGAAAGGAAAAGTAAGAGGGCAATGTTGTCGAGAGAAGAATTCCGCGTCGGGTTCGGTGGTTCGTGCACTGGGCCTTTGGGGGGGCGGCGGGTTGAGGAATAATGAAAGTTGGAAAGAGGAGAAAGCGGCGCCCAAGCCAGTGGACCAGAGACCAGAGCAAGAAGGCTGGAAGGGTGGCAGAACCTAGCCGGTTGACAGTTGGGCTAGCGGGCTAGCAGGCTTTAGGGCCTCCGCCCCTGCGCTAAAGCAGCCAGTACATAGTGGAGGAATTAAGGTAGCGGACAGGGTAGCATCGTTGGTCCAGTGACTGCTAGCGCTTCCGGCGCCTGAGCCCCTGATGGGTGGCCCTGGGAGCTTCAGCAGGCCAATCAGAAGCCCCCAGCCCGCCGAAGGATCACTGCTACGGCTCGCTCTCATAGCCCAAATAGAGTAGTCGTGCCACCGTCGGCGATGCTATTTCCGTCCCTGCGGGTGCCACCACACCGACCAACCGCCATGCAGGTGCTGTCAGCCCATTGTAGCGCTACCGCTGGAACACATACAAAATGTACTTTGACCACGGGAGCACACTACTATGTATGGGGCAAGCTGCTACTGGCCCCCATAACGCAACAACCAACCACTTTGGCCAGTCTTGCGAATCTTGCTTCGCGACTGGATCGACGACGTCGCTTCTGACGAGGTGTTGGAGATCTGCTGCATACTGCCATCTTCGATGACATACTGATTCGTGGTAGTCGCCTGCTCTCTCTTGTGCATAATACCAACAAGTCTCGTTCTGCATGTGGCCTTACAGTACACTTCCAAGTATTTCATTGTGTATGCATTTTTGAACAACCTGCAAGACATGTGCTCAAGATCTCCAGATGTTACATATCTAGGTAGTAAGTGCCACTGGCGACGTCCACTGGTGACAATGTGCGCAAATTCTGGTCGTTGCGCAATAAATGTCGAGTACCCAGTCTCATGCACCGCGTGTCTGACAAAGCATGCCGCATCTCGGCCGTTCTCCCCGGAAGACACTAGCCCGTTCCCCGAGCTCCGAGTTCCGGCTTCTGGGCCGGGTCCGATCAATTGATACATGCCCGTGTTTCAGGGCCAGCTCGGTTCATCAAAGAATACGAGGGTGGGTGTTTGTTGACTGCACCATTCTTTATGGGACAGTAGGTTCATCATGAAACTGCAGACGCAGATGGATAGTATTAGAAGGCCCTTACATGGAACGATTTTTCCAGGGGTCTTTGTGGATGTCATGTCGGTCCTTTGCATGAATCCCGGAGGAAATTTTTCATTATTTGGAAAATTGGGCCTCTTACTTGAGAAAGATTATAACAAGAGATTTGGAGGAAGGCAAATATTTTAGAAAGGTCAAAAGAGGGAAGTATCTTCTTTTATGTCGCAAGCTTTTCCATGTTTTCGTCCCCGTGTTTCATTGACAACCTCGGAGCCCCAAACATAAACAAATGTACGATTCTACACGCAAGTGTTAGGCCTTGTATAGAAGGTAGGTATAAGTCAAAGCCCAAGTTCGAAGATGGGTGACTGTAGGCTCATCACTTACTTTCATACCACTTGCCATGTTGTTATTCCTCGTTCTCTCCAGCTTGGAATTCCAGGCCAGTATCTGAGTTATTAGTATAGCCTAATTGTAGCCAAACCACAGAGTATTCCCAAGATCAACAGCTCGTCTTCGGGTGCTCTTCGTATCCTGATTCAGTGGAAACTAGCATCGAAACCAAGAAAAGGCCTTGCTTGCGTACAAACCCCGCCTAGAATACCAACGCGTAAATTTCTTTCGAGGGCAAATTTATTGGTCGATGAAACGGCGAGAAAGACTGCGAAAAAGGCTATTCTCCCAAGTATTTTATGCTACTCGGATTTTCTTCCGTTGCTTTGTGGAGATTCCGCCAGAGACCCTTGGACAGCATGTACAAGATTCATTTCCACCGTGATGCTTATTCTGGCGGGTGTCCAAAGATAAGTAATCATTCAGAGCAACCTTGGCGAAAAAGAGGCAGCTGAAAAGTGTTTAGTATGTGGCTTGAAGTTTCGACCAGTCGTGACAATGCATATACGAGATCTACTTGAGAAAGCACTGGAGAGCCTGGGGCATGAACACTGACATAATAGCAGCCCTAGCAATATTTGCATGTCCACAAGTACCTCGCTCGAGTTTCTCTGTTGACGGAGGAGAATTTGTCGTTTGTAGTACAATGGTAAACGCCGATTGGCACTCTCAAACAGTCCCAGAATGCCAATCTCCTGTGTCTATGATCAGTAAGCAGAACCTCCAAACAACTTTAAACAGACAGACAACCCATATAATCGGCGACTGGCCGGTCAATTTCAACAAGGGGATGACTGAGGCGGCGGCGCCCCCCATCCCCCTTTCAGAGTATTTGGAATCTGAAGAGGCAGTGTGGCTGATAACTTCCGACAGCGCTAGGAGGTTACAACCTCTGGTCAAAGGATGAGATTTCGTTTACACTGGTTGATGTGCTATCGTGCGTGGAGATGTGACTGGGTAGGGTGTGATGGTGTCGTGAGAGACTGAGCGGCACGATGGTTCGGTAAGCCGAGGCGCGCACTCGTTCGTATCCAGCTTCAACACCTTCTGAAGAGGCAACATTAAGAGAACGACTATGAAGGTCGTGAGATTTGGGACTATGTAGTCTAGTTGGGACAATCGTGGCCCATAGCCAAGTATCAACCTATAAACACAGTATATAACAAGCCCGCTCTGCCTTGGCAAGAAACCACCTCGAGGCAACAAATCCCAGTCCCGCTCTCCAGCAGATAACGAGCATCACAAACTCAATCTTTTCACAACTCTTGCGTAACTTTCCCTGCCCGTTTCCAACTCTTTTCATCATGCAGATTCCCTCCATCCCAACCGTCTCTGCCCTCTTCCTCGCTGGCCTGCTGGGCGTAGCCCAGGCCCGCAATTATGGAATCATGTACACCGACGTCAACGAGGGCGGAACCTCTTCGGATTTTGCGTCTGATACTTCAGACGAGTGCAGTATGCCTGTGTTTTTTCTTCTTCCTCTCCTTCCCAGATCGATACTCATGCCAATGCATCACCAACAACGTTCACAACCATAGCAAGAGGATTCACTAACCACTTGATGTGTATCATCTCACGTTTAGTCTCCTTTGACGGCACCAACTCGTACTGGAACGATGTCATCTCGTCTCTCCATATCTTTGCCAACCAGCAGTGCAAGTTTTACCAGTAGGTCTGACATACACACATATTAAGTTGTCTTCTACCACAGCTATGACGGACTTCTACCATTCTACATCGTAGTCGTGCCCAAACATCAGACCACAGTTGCTAACCAGGTTCCCTGCCATTGAAAACCCCTCTAGGAACCTCGACTGCACTGGTACATCCAACACCTTCACTGGTGGTTCCGACGGAACGCTGTACAATACCGTGCCGCAAAACGACGCTTACAGCTCCTTTCGATGCGTTTCGCTGAATTGAGGCTGCCACGGTACACGTTAACTGACCTGCGCACCGTCCATTATGCCTAGCAATGATAGACGAAAGGCCTGCTTGGAAGTTGTTCGCGTTGCTTTCGAGAGGGGGACTGGTGGTAGACAGCGAGGGTAGCGTTCATTCATCCGCTGGTCGATTTGAGTTGTTGATCTCTGGCGGATGAATGGGATGGGATGGGATGGGATTCTCTTCTTCTATTATCGATCCAACATCGAAAGTTCTAGTGCTTTGACGTCTCTTTGACATCCTTGATAATATCTATGTCGCTCTTTACATCAATCTTGAGCAGTTCCCAGGTGAATGCAAGGCTAGTAGAATTAGTTGTATCCTGATAGATACTTGAGGCCTGGCAAGTGAGCAATTATCAACAACTCCCAGACCCTGACTCTCGGAACTTGTCATCGTTATACCCGACTCCGTACCCCTTACCACCGTCTGAGTGCATTATCCGAACCTAATCACCCCCAGTCACACACGAAAATAGCTTCCACTTGCGTCTCTGCTGCCGCGGTTCGTCCTCATCAAACATGCCAACATCCGCATCATTAAAACAGTATTTCTCTCCGTCCAACTCCTTCAGCGCACCAAGCAGCCGTCCCAGTCCTCGTACAAACTTTGGGCCCTCTGTCCCGTAGTTCAAGCGGAAATAGCCTGGAATTCGCGAAAAGAAGGCTTGTCCCGGTTCGAGAAAAACTCCTCGCTCCATGAGGTGTTCGAACAGCGCTAATTCTTGCTTTCTGGTAGTGCTAGTGCTGTTGCTGTTGCTGTTGCTGCCAGAGTCCAAGGTCGGGTCTGGCTTTTCCTTATCTGCGTCAAAGTAGGAAAGCCAAGGCTGCAAATTGACAAAAACGAACATGCCCGCGTCGGGCGGGGAATATTCAATACTGTATTGGGGAAGGATCGTAGCGAGATAGTCTTTTCTGTCCGCTAGACGTTCATGGAACTTTGGTAGAAACGTCTGCGAGATGTAGTCCGTATCTGAGAGTAGTCTGGTCGCAGTAATGCCACCAAAAGCAGAAACCCAGGTGAACATGCTAGAATGATAATGTCAGGTCCTGATGTTTTATAGATGTAGAAGGGATCCGTCAGAGAATCGTACCTGCATGTACGCATTGCTTGGTAAAGTTGTTCGTTGTATGTGGCCAGGAATCCCACTCGCACACCTCCCAGCCCAAAGTCCTGGTATTGACAAGATTAGCACCAAGCATCAACAACATAATACATTGCTTATGATCCTTTTTAAAACCAACCACCCACCTTTGACATCCCATACAGAACATGCACATTCTCAAGCATACCATCCAATCCCAAACTCAACACGCTCGTAAACTCTCCACCCCCACTAAGCGCATACACCTCATCCGCAACCAGGTGCACACTCTGCTCCCGACACCACTTGACAATCCACCTCAACATCCCCGAGGAATAGCACGCTGCGCAAGGGTTGTCCGGATTTGCAATCAACACGGCTGCTACATGCCTACCCTGTAGGCGTTGCGCTTCCGCTGCGGCTTCCAAGCGGTTGAGCAGTTCCGGGCGAGGTCTCCCCGGACGCACGTGCTGGCGGAAACGAGCCTTGAGGATATCGTCGCAGGGGACGGAGATGAAGTGCAGGCCATTGCGAGTGGCCAGATCATGCTGGAACATGCCATAGCTGGGAGTGGGCACCAGCACTGCGGCGCCGGCGTCGGCGAGATTGAAGAAGAGGGTGTCAAGGAGGGCGGTGAGGCCGTTGCCGGCGAGGATGTTGCTGGGTTTGAGGGGAACATGAACGTGGAAGAAGTGATTCATGAAGGCTGCTGTTGCTGCCGGTAGTTGCGGGGCGCATTGTGTGTCATTGTATTTGAGGTCTATTTTGTGTCAAGGTTAGTGTTGATGTTGTTGCGAGTAAGGGTATTTTGGTCAAGAATTTGGAAAAACCACTGGGTTATCAAGAAGGAGACTTCTATGCTCAAACCCACAGTCCCGTCTGTCTTGTGCTGTCTCTTTCGTCTTAAGCCAGCCTTCAACCTCGTCGAGCATCAACGCATTGGATGCCGAGCCGAGATCGATAATGCCGGTAGGATTCGTCTTCTCATTGTAGGCATTTTGGGCGAGCCGTCGGCTCAAATCAATCATCAAGTTGGGCTTGACGTTCTGCTGGCCTCGGACAGACGGTGGAAGGGTACCCATGGCTTTTCCTCAGGAGGTCTGTCCAGATGTCTTCAGTTTTGGATGAGACGCTTGCCTCTAGATATGACGAGATACCTTGAACAGAGACCGGCCAGTCGGAGATGCAGTTCTTGGCTGACTCAGCTATTTTCTGTCGTGCTGGATTAGGAAGGTCGCCTGCAAGGTGATGGGAGTTTCAATGTTAGTCATCAGTTGAGTTCGGAATATCCTCAGATCCCTTTGCGGGCGGAAGCTTTCTCCATATCGGCGCGTACGAATCATCCCATTAAAAGTGATCAGATGAGCCACCACACACTGGCACTCCAAAACAATCATCTATTCAATACACGTATTATCTCATACCTGCGTTCAGTAATCTAGAATCCAAGCCCACTCCTTCAGACTGCCCAACTTCAACCCAAAGGCTGCTTGATTAGGAAATTCGTCGCTATACAAAAGCTCACATGATGAATTTTACATTTTGGACATCTGTATTGTACTGTTAGCTCGATGCCTGCATATTGCCTTTGCAAGATCGGTGACCATAAATCGAGTACATACCCAGAGGATGACTACAGCTCAGTTGAGGCTTTTGGGTATACTTGCTCTGCAAGACATCCCGGACACTATTTAGCATCTGCAGGTACGTCTGATTCGGGTTCTGTCTGACAGCCGTGATAAAGGCCCAAGACATGGCACCCGTCGCTTGAGCGGCAATAGTTGCGTCGGCACTTGTCTGATCGTCCTTGCTGCCGCTCCACAAGATGACGTCGGCAGGGCTCGTCTTGGTGCGCATCGTCTTTTCGTAGGCCTTGTCGCCGCTGACGGCAGACTTGAACAGCTTGCTGAGGCTGCCCATAACAGCGCCCATGTCGCCCTTGGCGTACGACATTGCGGCGCTCAAGAGACCCTGGCCGGCCTCCTTGGCGAGATTGGGCTCCTTGAGGGCGCCCTTGGTCGAGTACACGTAGGGAAGGTCGAGAACGGAGCCAGAGTGGCACGAGTCGAAGATGCACGTCAGGCGCACACCGGGTTGCAGCGGTGCCACACATATCGCGTGGATCTGGTCGTCAACAATGTGGCCGGCCTGCTTGAAGTCGACTGGGTAGATGACCTCGTCGTAGCCGTCGTCTTCGTCACCGTCCAGATCCTTGGTTTGGCCACCGTGTCCTGTCACTCCTCTGTCAGTATGCTTCCAAAGTAAAAGAAGTGAAGCAACAGCAAGATATACCAGAGTAGTGCAGAAATAGGGCATCGTTGGGTCGGGCATCCTTGACCAGCCACTCCATTGCGCGCAAAATGTTGGCCTTAGTCGGCTGCAGAACAGGGTTCTGGGCATCGTCGGTCAGTGTGACCATATCCTCGCGCTTGTAGTTATAGTTCTGCATGAGGAAGTTGGACACGTTGTGAACATCGTTGATGCAACCCTTGAGCTCGTTCTGGGAGCCAAAGTAGTTGATGCCAATCAACAAGGCCTTGCGACGGCCGGTACACTGGCTGTACTGGAAGGTGTAGCCATCTGGGGCACCGTGACCGAACCGCTGCGAGCCCTGCGGCACAAAGCCTGCGCCTCCATCTCTTCCGCCTCCTTGCTGTCCTCCACCATTGTAGGGGGGCTGTTGACCGTATTGCTGCTGCTGGGAAGGCGGGTAGTTGCCGTAGTTAGGCGGCGGAGGCTGTTGATGGTATTGCGGCTGCTGATGGTAGTATTGTTGCTGTTGATGAAACGGCGGCTGCTGAGGAGGCGGATAGTAGCCCTGCGGCGGTCCTTGGTTGTATCCGCCGTATGAAGGCTGTTGAGGAGGACCCCATTGTCCTGGAGGAGGGCCATGTGGGTGGTGGTGGCCTGGGCCGTGACCCTGTCCTGGATACATGATGGCGGTGGTGCGTTAATTTGTAGGGCAAAGGGTTTGTGTTCGGCTCTTGAGGGTTCGAATCGTTCGAAGTCGCGTGGAGGTTGACGCCGGCAGTGGTGTGAGGATGATGGTGGGCTTGAGGGGTTGGAAGGGCCGACGAAGGAAGGCTTACTGTGCGCCACGGACAAGCTCGAGAGGCTCATCAATGGCTTAAGCCACTCCTTCAAAGAAAGCAGCGGGGCGAGGGGCCCAATGACGTCCGCATGGAACCGCTGCAATGGTTGGGTTACAGTGAGACCCGCCTGTGGCTCTAGCATCTTCAACCGTCCAAGCGTTCCAGCGGGGTGCCCTTGCGGCTGTGGGCTCCACTTACTCTTATGTAGTGGCTCTCAGCCGCTCCAGGCATTCACCCTGTCATTATAACCAACCGCCATAGTTTATCAAAGCACAAATTATGCGTACTCAACCACCAGCAACCTTGGAGTCCAGAACCTCCAACCTCACCGAAGTAGATATAATCCTGCACAAAACCCATTCTCGGGCTCGTATAATTACCATCTCACGGTCAAGGGAGAGGCTTTAAGGGTAAGTGACAGATTTGATGAGATCTACTGGTTTTGCTGAGAGGGAGAATTGAGCAAGTATACCTGTGAGAGTTGATCAGTTTCTCTGCCCAAATCTTGGACAGATACACCAAGTGACTGGCAACTTTTAAAAAAAGCCACATGTATACGGGTCAGCTTGGGGTCTTGCGTCAGACACACGAGTTCCACCACTGCCAAATCGACTATTACAAGGCCGGCTCTTGTACCTTGAATTCAAAGAATACCCAGAATCTACGACTTGAAAGCTGTGCTGGAAGCAATTTGTCCTCGTGGGTTCACCCATCATTCGATCATTGACTTCACAGCAGAATCTCATGTACCTGTAATTGCTAGAGGGTGGTACGGGCCGAAGAGGGTGGATGCAGTAGCCTGGGGAGGTCTATGAGTTGTGTCTGTGGGTTGGACGATCATGACGTTCAACCTCAACGTGCACAAGACGGCGCGCAAAATCTCATCTAGCACATCGGTGCCGAAATATTCGTGAAAGTCCTTAATACCTACTGGCTGCTTTTGAATCAATACCAGTACATAGTATGTTGTAAATCAAACAGCTCGCTGAGTAGTGATGAAAAAAGCAACCCCGGATTGTACACCGGGACGAGTCGTATACTTCAAGATCGACGGTTCAGATTGGATTCCGTGGACCGGAATAGGTTGCAGTGAAGCAAATTTAACAGTCCCAGACCATTGCAACTGGAAGCGCCCAGTCAGCTCAGTATCTCGCAGAGTGCGGGAAACAGGAGATCATGTGCCTACCAGTATTTGCACAAAGTATCGTATTTCTTGTCCTCCTGTGACATGCCTTGTCCCTGAGCGGTTATCTGTCGAGAATAGGCGGCGAGTCAGTTCGTTGACTTGGAGATCTCCATTGCTAGTTCAATGGCGTTCGGGGTGCTTACCATCTGCTTATGATTCTGGAGGTGCGACAGCGTCCGTGGTTGTTGGCGTCTGTACCGCATGGGCTCCACGGGCAGGGGACTGTCCAGCCGCTGGACTCGGACAACGCGAAGTGGCTCGAGTGCTTGATCCCACTCCCTCAGACCTCGCAGCGGAGACGCTGTTGATTGAGTATGGTGTCTGGCAGCAGTGGATATTTCCAGTGCCCTTACTGGAAATGAATATGGGCGGGCCATGCGTAGGCGCTCGGATGGGGCGTGTGAGTCGTGAACTGAATACGCCGGAGGCCCATTCTAGGGAGTTTCTTGAGCGCACAGTTCATGCTGATATTCGACATATCGGGGCAAGGGAGAGTGGACGCAGCTATAGGTGCTACCGAGGTCACATCAATCATATCAGCCAACCCGAAGTTATAAACAACTGATTGGTGAACTAACTTACGGGGCAGGTATCTGAGGGAGGTCCTCGAGGTTGTAGTACTCGTGTGGGCCGTGGTCGCGAGATGGTCCAATTACTTCCGTCATGGCTTGTTGTGTTGTATGTCTGTGACTTTCTGTGATGCTGAAGTCGGTGTTTCATCCCATCTGGACAAGAAGAGGCGATTGTAGGAAGACAGCGGATTTCTTAGGTTGTGTCGTACAGAATATCGTTCTTGTGGCCAGCAAAGTTGATATTGGCTGCAGCGCAGATGGTGAATTGGTTTGAACAGTATCCAGGATCTGGGTCAAGTATTCCAAACGGGCAAAGGTTGTGATGGCCAGGTCGAAGAGCAGATGCTGCTGCTTCCACAAGCGGATGCCTACGGACCCTGAGAATGGCGGCCGCCCGAGGTTGGTCGGTTGTCTGCACCTGCCTCGAGCGTTGGAAAACTCGCAAGATAGCTCGACCCAGTACATACCTAGGTACCGAAGCAGGTAGGTAGTGCATAGCAGCTATGCGCACGAGGAAGGAAGCACTCGCTATACTATGTATGTTTATAATGGGGCAAAGCCCCCCCCCCCCCACTTTAGCTGTACGTAGTAGAATGGACCTGCGGCTGTGGCTCATCCGAGGACCAGACTGCAACCCCCAACTCCATCTTCAACGATCAGATACCTGGATTGGCCGTCTTGCCAACGTTCTCTTGTTTTGCATAACCCCTACCGTCGATCGAAACCATCCACCGACCCGGCCTAGTCGGACCCTCCGAGATGCCGAGCGACAGGAGAGCGCGCTTTTCGAAATGCTCCCCGCACCGTGCAACCTAGACTGCAGCAGTATTTGTTGTGCAAAATGTGGAACTCGTGCAACAGTTGCACGGCTTCTGCCCCTGACTGAGGAAGGCCTCCTGTCGAACCAGCTGTACTGCGTGGCAATAAATCTCTCAAATGGCGGGCTTGGCAGTGGCTCATGCAATGGCTCAGGATAATTCATCCAGATCCGAAGTGACTGGCAGTCGACGACGCGAGATTGAGCCCCACTCGCCAGCTTCGTGTCACTATTTCGCTCATTGCTCCAAACGTCACATGTCACTTGTGATGCGAAACGATGCCTTGTCTGCTAGATAATGCTACAGTCAGAGCCACAGCTAGGGCCAAAGCATGAAGCAAACCGTGGCCTCTGGAGCACAACCCGCTCGGATACTTAAGCAATCCCCGTGGCTCAATAGATTTCTCAGGATCTCTTTACCCAGATTCCACAGCATACAGCTTTCCATCAAACAACTTGATATCCGCCTTTCTCGTTTCTGGACCAGCAATCTCCAGAATGTCTTTCTTGAAGAAGCTCAGAGACGATTTCAGTGGCATGTCTGTCAGAGATCAGGAGCAGCAACATGCTGGGCAAGGAGGTAGGAACCAAATCACTGTTGGATCCGTGGAAAACTCACAACGTGTATGAAATGTACTGACCTGTTTGCAACGCCGCAGGGTATCCTCCACGAGACCAGTACGCAAATCAGGATCCATACTACAACAGACCACCACCACCTCAGCCTTCGTATGGCCAGCAGCCTTCGTATGGCCAGCAGTCATCGTATGGCCAGCAACCATCGTATGGGCAGCAATCACCATATGGGCAGCAACCACCGTATGGACAGCAACCACCTCATCAGTATGATGCCAGTCCAGCGCCATACAGCGAACGCCCTCGAGATTATGGCGCTCCACCTGGGCCACCACCCAACGCTTATGGGCCTCCCGGTGATAGGCCTCCAGTCCCTAGCCAGTGGATCCCGGTCTTTTCAGAGCCATTGCAGCGCTGGTACTTTGTAGAAACCACTGGTCGCAGTCTGTGGGACGCTCCCATTTATGTCCCACCGCAGCCACCAATGCCGGCATACGGCGAGTATGCCGGACCGCGTGGCGCTGAGTATGCGCCACCCATGGGACCGCCTCCAGGCGAGGAATACCGTGCGCAAGAGACCTATGTTGAAGGGGAGAAAAAGGAAGAGAACCACGACAAGCGCAACATGCTGCTTGCGGCTGCCGGTGGACTTGCAGTGGGCGGTATCGGAGCGGCTATCGTTGCTGAAGCACTGGGTAATTATGAAGTCCCTGACCAAGTCGGCTGGCTTTCCCAGAGTTCACAAACTAACCGCGAATGCATTAGATGACGACGATGACGAGCACCACCCTCCTCCACCTCCAGAGCCGGAGTTTGATGAGCCTCAACCGCCTCCAGGTCCTCCACTGGATGCCTGGGGCAATCCCATTTCTGAAGACGATCGTGAAAGCATTGCTGAGGCCCGCGAGGAATATCAAGAGGTCCTCGACGATCCAGATGCGAGTGGCAGTGACATCGAAGAGGCAAGAGACGATTATCAAGAAGAGGTCGAAGAGGCGTACTATGACGAGTAGCATCGACAAAAGGAAGCAAATGATCAGAGACACTCACCCGACGGGGCAGCATGACGGCCCTAATTGAGATATTGCGTTGCCGTATTTGCGCGGCAACAGTCGGCTAAGAAAACAAGAAAATAAGTCATCTCATTCTTGCATGCCAAACTCGAATTTTCGCAAAACAAATTTCGATGGATACGCTTTGGAAGCGCCGCCCTCCCTGCAAGCAGCAACCGGGAAATCAATGTGTACGAATCCAAGTGCAAATGGGCTGTCTTGTTTTGTACTGTAATTTGCAATTCGTGTTTTTCAGGATGTTGTATTGCGCCGCCTTCATTTATCGTGCAGATGGTGATGTACCTCCAGATTGGCTGTTCGGCGCTGCGGACACATTCTGTTAGTTGTGAGTCGAGTAGCGTGGTGTCAGGCTGGCATTTTGAGTAGTCGACCGATGCCCTTGGAAATTAGCACTGCAGGGTTTTGGGCGCCAGGCTGTTCAGGACGACTGGATAATGTCCAACAACGCTGATTGGAGGGCTTAATGTGACTTGTTGGCAAAGGGGAAAGCACTCGCAAGAAGGCGGCAGTGATCAGACTCGCGCTCAACCGAGGCTGCCGCTATCACATCAACCTCCGAGATCTGTACAGAGGGAGGTCAACAGAATTGTACTATGTAAGTAATGCCCAGATATCTGAGCACCTCGGTGGCCTATCAAAATTCTGACGCAGTCGCCAGCTAAGAAGGACAAGCCATTCAACTGGGTCGCGAAATGCTTTACATTGTGAAGCAATGCGACTCCACGGATACCTGGTCGGGCTGATGGCTATCATCCGGAGGTTTGACAAGGCTTTAATGATCCCGTCATCACACGTGAGTACTATGTACCTACTATGTAGTACTTTTTGCTTTTTCCTTTTATTCCTTCTTCTTCGCTTTTCTTTACTTTTAGACAACGACGGTATCCAAGACATGCCTGCATATTGATGTTGGCTCTAGAGTCTGAGCAGATATCAGGGATAAATGAAATGACAGGAACCACAAAAGCAGACGACCAGAAGCAAGAAAGACGGTTGGATATTGGCTGTGCTTGCCAAATCTCTGACTTACTGTATAGGGAAGTCTTCACCGTGGTGAGTTGGTTGCTGTCGGCGCGCTCAGCCCGGGATTGCGGGTGCTACTCTGCGAGAAGCCAGTCGCAAGGTGCTGCGCAAAACGTAAAAGCTTCAGCCTGCCTAGAGCCTCTTCCAGCTCTGATAGGAGGCTTGATGCTCAGCTGGCTGCTGAGGAGCGGGGCAGATCAGCTGCGGCGAATTCCCATTTTAATCTAACGAGACTAATAAGACGCGTTCGGGGCCTGTTGCTATAGGCCAGGGGCAGCATGCTCGACAGTTGGCGCGCCACCGAGCGTAGAGCTCAGCAATAAGTCTACCAACAAGGCCTTCACACGGAATAGGGTGGTGTACGCGGCCAACAAGCTACTATGGTACACTGAAATGAACTAGGAGGGAAAGAAAGAGGACCATCATACACACAGAAAAATGGCCGGGGGACGAATCCCTTGCGCGAGAACCGAGCACCCTGAGTGCACTTGCGAGCTGTCGGCCCGTCCCAAGCCACCAGTTTGCGTGCTTCTTGTTACTGGCGCTGCGCTGCTGTGATGTGTTTGGCGTTCAGCGTTTGGCCTGGATTAGCGCCCTCACGGGACGAGAGGGGAAAGCAGTTGATGCACTGCAGAGATGAGATGGCGGGCGTTGTCATGGTCGTCGCATTGTGGGGCCCAGCGCAATAGCCGAGGACCCGTGACGGAACGAAGGGCGAGGCAAGGCCAAGTGACAGACATGCATTTGTCTGTTCTTGTCACTTTCGCCCTGCACATCACTTCACTCGGATGCAGGGTTCACGAACTGGGGAAATCCAACAGCAGGGCTAGCAGCCAGGAGTCATTTCTCCTTGGCCCATTGGGGCTATTGTCCCCATCGATTCATGGGTTTCAATGGCCTTGTGGGATCCCTGTATTGAGTACTGCCATGCATCATGGACTCAACCGCCCGTTGGGACACATGGGGGGCTACTGGGCGAGGCGTCTCGGCACGAGGCCAGCCCACGGCACACGGCTTGGCGGGTGGGCTTTGTTTTCTCTCTCGCGCGCGGCGAGGCTTTGAGAAACCCCAGACTCGGCTACTATGTAGTCCTGCGGGCGGCCCGGGGTCAGAAATGAATGGCAGCAGGGTGGGCTCTGCAAGGAACTCCCTTGACCCGGGGATCGACGGCAAAAGAAAAGCACCCCGGACGAGGATTGTCGAGAGAGACCAGCGTTTTCTTCCCCTTCCTTTTTGTTGTCCTTGGTTTTCTCTGCCCGTCCCGTCCTCCACTCAGGCACACGCTTGCCACAACTGCCACACTAGTAGGGGGACCACCTCGTTACATAGTACATTGGCTGGCTCTGGGCGGGGTCGGCAGGGTGGCCGGGTGGCAGGGTGGCAGATGGGGAAGACGAGGTTCCCCAGTTCCTTTGTACTTACACAGTAGTCATGTCAAGGACCGGGTGCTCTCTCTTCCTGCCGTTGGTCAGATGCTCTCTACGGTGCGGCCAAGTGAGGGCAAGAACCTGAACTTGCCAGGCGCAGTAGAAACCTTGACTGCTGCTAATGCTGCTGCTGCTGTGCTGCTGCTGCTGTGCTGCTGCTGCTGCGATTTGCTTGCTCACAGACTTTGCTGCCGAGTTGGATAGTCATATGCTCTCTCGTCTTGATTCATCCATGAGCTCAGTCCCGAACACCATCAACTGCGCACCCGGCTTACAAGTCGCAAGAGCCCGCAAACAAGCATTCCCTGCGCCTTTTATAATCGCACTCTCTCACAGACCTATCTCACTTACGCAACCAGCAGACAAAAACAACTTACACGCATGGTTGGTTTGAAAACATTTGACGTGGTGTGGGTCTTCAGATACTGGCCCAGTCAAGACGACGCGCGAGATCGTTTCAGCCGGAGCGGTGGATGACCAGTTAGAACGGACACTTTTGGAGATTTCAAACTCGGGCGCCGCACAACCACAAAATATCAACAACAGAGAACGGAAAGAGAAGAACCAGCCGAGAGGCCCCAACCGACCATTGATGAGGTGGAGATCGACCTGAATCTGTGATGGACGGGCCTCTGGTCGCAGCAACAGGTGCTGCGCTCGCCGAGACGGACCGGGCCACTGCGGCCGTCAAGAACTTTGTGGACCATGTCGCCGCGGCACAGCACGACCTGGCGCCTGTGCTTGTCGAGCTCTTGCGCCTGCGCAGGCTGCTGAATCAGATGCAGGGGATGGATGTGCCAGTGGAGATTGAGGCCTCGGTATCATGGGCGGTGGAGGATTGCTCAGAGACGTGCAAGAACCTCGACACCATGCTGGCCAGGTGCGATGCTGGCCCGCCGCGCAACGGGCACTGGGCGCTGTCTGGGGCGCCAGGACAAACACGCGACCTTTGCCTGGCGCTCGAGACGTGCAGGAAGACGGTCGAGATTGTCGTCAAGGCTATTGAGGGGTGAGTTGAAGTCGAGGCTATGCTGGTCTAGTCTAGTCGAAGCGAATCGAGCCTGGCAAGCAAGCAGGGGGGGGGGGCAGTGGAGGAGGAGGCGCCCAACACACGACACCTCACCTCACCTCACCTTCACCTCACCTTCGCTTTCCTGTTCCTTGTTTCTCCTAGCTCTTGGTTCCCTTGGTCTTCCTTTTTTTTTTTTTCTCTCTCTCTCTGCCTGCTGTTTGCTAACGCGCGAGGCTCTTCCCAGTGTCACCACCAGCGACCAGACAGACCACGACATTGCCATACTCAGACGCTCTCTGACGCCCGACTCGTCACCACACGACGCGCTGCTTGTCGGCTGCCTGGATGCCACGGAGAACTATTTTGTCCCCGACCACGCCAGCATCAGCGACTGCAGCGACGATGCGCTCTACCCCAGCCACCCTAGCACTCCGTCCGCCCAAGATGTCATGATGACTTTTCGAAAAGAGGCCCTGCAGCAAAAGCTCGAGCCGCATCACGATGCCCTCCAGCGTCCTGACGCCATGGCACCGTATGAAGACCGCATTGTGATTGAGGCCTCGCCGCGCCTCCCGCTTCCGCCGCTGGCAAGCATCAAGGACGTGGACTCGTTGCCCCCGCGCCAGCACAGGGAACCGGATAGCAAACCGACGCCACGACTGAGCCAGAGATCCCGGACGAGCTCGTCCAGTCATCGCTCAGCTACAGCTACAGCTACAGCTACAGCGACCTACAGCCTCTTTCCACCAGCCTCGCCTCCACCCACCAAGGCATTGCCCCCGATTCCTCCGCTGCGTTCTCCCTTGCGCCCAGCGCCCACACTCCCGTTCATCACGGGGCGCACATCACAGTCGCCCGTGAATACACGATCCAGAGCATCATCGGATGTGACCCACGACTCGAAATTCTCATCTCTGAGCTCAGCTCAAACGCGCTTTTCCGCTACCTCCAACACGTCCTTCCCGCCGCCGCCGCCGCGATCCAGCTCTCACTCGTGCAAACCGCCACCTCTAGCGCCAACACAAGACGCGACAGAGCCAATAGAGGACCCGCTACCCGTCTTTGACGTGATTCCTCTGCGCCGCCTGGAAACAAGAGAAAAAGACGCAGCCAGCGGCGGCGCCTACTTTGCCGACACCTCGCCCTCGTCCACCATCCTGGCCACTCGCCACGGCAAGTTCCACGTGCGGCTATGGGATCTTCCTTCGGGCGCACACATCAACACCATCAAGGTCCCCTTTTACATCCAGGCGCAAATGCGGTCGCGCGAGTACTTTATCCGCTCCCACGCCATCCTCTCCGAAACGCGCAACCTCATCGCCATCGCGTCTACCTTTGGCCAGACCATTGAGGTCTGGGACTGGGCCAAGCGCAAAAAGATTCAAACCATCAACGACGCGTACCGCTGGGCTTCAGCGCGCGGCGACGTCTACGAGACGAGCTGGAACCCGCTCGCCACCTACCGCGAAGACGAAGACACCATCAAGCTCTATCCGGCATCGCCTGGGTCCAAGAAGCCATTTGGCAAGCCGCGTGTGATTGAGCTGCGCAAAGCAGGATTGCCACATGTCCCGAAACTGCCGGAGCTCGCCTACTCTGCCACGGGACCTCTCCTTGTTGCCGCAGCTGGGCCTCGGCCTCCACGACCGGGCCACCCACCGCCTGTCCACGGCGCGATGCTGATGGCATGGCAGCTTGACAGTAATAGCAACAGCACCAGCACCAGCACCCACCACAACTCCAACCCTGATCTTGACCCCAATAGACCCTACCGCTACTATGAACCCCACGCCCAGCACCCGGAACTCGACAACTCGCTTCCCCTCGTCCTAGCCACCTACGGCAGCGTCTCCGTCTCCATCTGGGAAGCCGCAAAATTCCGCACAATTGGCAGACCTGGGATGTGGCAGGTGGAGCCCGTCTCGGTGACGGAACGCGTCGTTCTCGTGTGGGATTTCGGGAGCGCGGGCGAGGACAAGGCGAGGACATTTCGGATCCCGGCTGTGTTGGCTTGTATCTCGCCTGATTGTCGGTTTGTGGCGTATTGTGACCCGGGGTCGGGGTCTGGGTCTGGCCCGAGTGGTCGCAATAACAGTGATGGTGCGCTTGTGGTTCTCGATGCCATTAGGGGTGGCAGGGAGCTGTGGCGGCTCGATGGGGATCCTGATGGTGGGCGTGGCAGCCTCGGACCGCTGCTTACGAGTGGAGGCAGTAGCGGAGGAGGAGGTAGTGCAAGCAGCTTTTTCGCAAACGCCATCAGTCACACGTTGAGTAACCACAGCGGGAGATCGCCGGCGTCGTCGGCTGCGTCGTTTGAGACGAAGCGGAGCGGCAGTGGTGGTGCAAATGGCAGTGGTGGAAGCGGAATGACGCGCATGTCGGTCGTGTCGGAACGGAGCTCCACGACGGTGGGCGGTGGGGGACTCGAGTTGTTGGCTGCGGATTTGAAAAAGGTGACGGAATTGGCCTTTTCGGCGGACGGGAATCGGCTGTTTATTGGGGATCTCGAGGGTGGGGTGGCTGTTTTTGAGGTTAGAGAGGGCATCGGAATGGCTGTTTGATTGATGGAAGGGGGGGGGGTGGTTGAAGGTGTTAGATTTGTGTGCTCATGTTCTGTTTGGATCAGTCTGTGTATCGTGTCTGTTTATGGTTGTGAATGGGTGTCAAAGGGGGGGGATGGGGAGTATGGCAAGTGGGAAATGGGTTATATTCAGCATGTTCTTGATTGGAAACCATGCTTGACTTTTGTTGATATGGGGGGGTTCCAATGGCGGTTCAAAACGGGGATGGAGTTGGGCTTGGTCTTGGGCTTGGAGTTCTTACTCTTGTCTGTCTGTTTGTCTGTTTTTTTGTTTGTTTATTTACTTGGTCACTTGGTGGGCTTACCTGTTGATATTGAACCATGGGGAACGCCCAGTTTCCTTGTTTATATGTCGGGCTTGTAGGCCTAGTCTGGGGAGAAAAGGGGTTAGTGGAACACTGGAAGATGCTGAAGTGGAATGGTCTGTTACTCGAGTGACTGTAATATACAAATGATGACATTCCAGAGTCTTTTTGTGATATAGACACCTTGGTGGATCTGTCTGATGGTGGGAATATATCGTTGATCCTGTGCAAGTCAACCCACCCACTCTTCACTCTTTACAAGTCCTGAAATGCATTCGATACTTGACTCCTCAAATTCATTACATTATTTCTATAGCATAACCCACATCATCTCCCCCCACTACTCCCTACACCTCCATGGCCTGACGAAACCCGTTCGTCGCATCAGCAGATTCCTGCCGCGCATGCGAGTGCAACAGAATCCGCACGCTCGTCTCGGCGGATCGGTAGCAGAATACACACACAACAACAACAACAACAACAACAACAACCGCCGATGGGCCATGTATTATATATACAATGTATTCATGTACATACTTTACACCAGCCCGGCGAAGGATGCCGTGTCCGGCCCGGCCGAGGCGGAGACCCCACTTTGAGCGTATAAAACCATTGGCTCGATTTGCTGCAGCAAGGCCAGACAGAGCCCCCGCCCGGTGTACAGTCAGCCAGATTGAACCAATCACACCCTACTTTTCAGGCAACGAACGAGGCTGCGAGTTATTTGACCAGCCAGAAAGGATGAGTAGAGATCGCTTGTGATTCCTTTGATTAAAAAAAGATCATGCCCGTGTGAAGATCTTGCGGAACGAACATATCTGATAACTCTCAAAGAAAAGGGCTCGAATGCTCTACGCTTCAGCGTCGTGCATGTTGAGATGGCTCGCTGGTTTTGGCCGTCGATGTCGCTTTTCCTAAAGGTCTCCCTCCATAAAGCAGCGTACTATCGCAGACTGCCACGTTCACGAGTTGGCCACTTACTTGCTCAAGTGCCTTTTCATTGTAGGGTGGCCTACACCCTTGTTTGCTTATGCAACATGGCAAGCCTTTTCCCCGGCCCGCCCTTCCGCAGGCTTTGTTACGATGCTGCGAGTTACGTGCGGGTAAAGACCGACTGGCAGAACCCCTTTTTCTAGGTTCTTGAACAGGGCATCCAGGAGTACTGGAGCATTCTATCCCAAGAGTCGTCACAAAGGGGGGTCCTTGTTAGGGGAATATAATGCTGATCTGCCACAACGGTGGTGGCATTCTCTGTTACAAGTACACAGCAATGCGGCGAAGTTTTGGAGGTTCTCTTCTTGTGGGTCATCAGGGAGATGTTTTTGGGCAATAGAACATGTACCTTATATTGATTAGTAAGCACAAAGGGAAACAGTATATCCGTGTTATCCTGTGTACGAAATGACCATGGTATTCTACTACTGGGAATCCAAGAGTCTGGCACGATTCTCGATGTTGAGTGATGAAATCGTAAATCGTGGTTAATTTTCCACTTGACAACAACAGTAGCACTTCCATGCTTCTGCCGCCGACATGATAATATTGAGGACAGGCCCTGACTGGCTGAGGATCCAGATTTGCTAGGCTGCAAATCCGTAATTCCGCTATTTCTGGTTGCTTGAAGGGATGGAGTTGACCTTTTCCCCCCCTTCTTTCTTTGACAAGTCAGCTGCCCTCTCGTAGACCGGGATTCTCTGCATAGTAATACCTTACATATATACATACATACACCTTACGCAGGGGCACGACCATTGCCCTATGCCCACCCTGCATGCGTGTGTGAGATCGCTGATCTCTTTTTGTTATGTTTTTTGTTCTGTGCTTAGGGTTCAAAGTATACATCTGATGTGTGTGATATCCATGTTTCAGACAAAACTCAATGGAACGAATAGTCCCGATGGGGATTTCTGAAGACCACAACGAAGCAAGCCAGCTTTTCTCTTCCCCCCCCCCCCCACATAAAGGGGGATCGATCGATCTACTATGTACATAGTAGTAGTGATTATGCTGCTGCCATGCACCAACCAAACTTTTTTTTTTTTTTTTTTTTTAATATTTTCCACTTTTTCCCGTCATGGCCCGCATCTGATTCGCTCGTTTCTGCACGCGGTCCTGCATTGTCAAGTCTTATTCATCCTCCATCTCGTGGGCTTGTGCTCCACCGACGCGCCATGCCAACGCATTAACTTGGGTACAAGTCCGCTCTTGGTCATTGCTGACTATTGGACATGGCAGACTCTGTATGTACTTGAAAATCCGGATACTATGTACTATAGCAGAGCGGAACAGGATTTCGGGCACAAGACTTGCGGACAGAGGGCACAGAATTATCTATTCTGGGCCAACCCAGCCTCCCTCCCCGGGCGCTTTCTTGCGAACAATAGCCATGGAAAGGCTGTTTGGCTCTTTTCCTTTAGTTTACATAGCATGCCAAAATGGATTTATCGAGTCAGAACCCCCCCAAATCGTCACAATGGCTCTATTCCCACTCGGGCCAAGATCAACACCTTAGACCGCCCAACCCTCTCTCTCTCTCTCTCTCTCTCTCTCTCTCTCTCTCTCTATCCCTCTCTTTCCAGAAACAGTACCATGTAAACACATCAAACAAGAGTACATCATAAATCCGAGCGTTTTACTCGGTAGTTGCGAATGTGGGAAGAAAGTATGTAGGGACGCAGTCAACGTGAATTGGTACTGTCGGGTCCGTTTTTAATGTGTATTAAAGCACACCAGCCGCCAACTGCTGCGTTGCCCCGAGTCGTGATCCTCTTCTCTTTCTTCCATAACCGCATATATACATACACAAAGTCGGCATTCAACGGGCAAACCAGGAACGAACGAACGAAAGGAAGAAAAAAGGACCGCATCATCCCCAAACGAAACGCAACCCATACCACACAACAACAACCATGGGCGACTCAGCCACCCACCCCTCCCTCCATGGAGACCTGCCATCCCACCAGCCACAATCACAATCACAACCAGTACCCACCACCATCATCGACACGCCGTATCTCATCGTCGGCGCTGGCCCCGCAGGCGCCTCTCTCGCCTGCTTCCTGGCTGAGCACAACCTCACGGGCCTCCTCATCGCTGCGGCCCCTGGCACAGCCTCGACCCCGCGCGCACACATCACCAACATGGCAGCTCTCGAGTGCCTGCGCGACATTGACCTCGAGTCCGCTTGCCACGCCGCCGCCACCGGCGGCCCGAGCAGCATGCAGCACACGCGCTGGTGCGCGTCCATGGCGGGTGAGGAGTACGCGCGCGCGTACAGCTGGGGCAACGACCCCGTGCGGCACGGCGACTACGACGCCGCGAGCCCGTGCAGCCACGTGGACCTGCCGCAGACGCTGCTCGAGCCCATCTTGACGACGCGCGCGGTGCACCGCGGGTGGCAGCTGCGCTTCCACACGCGCCTGGTGGGCTTCACGCGGCCGAGCGAGCATGTGGTTCTGAGCGAGGTGGAGGACCTACTGAGCGGGCTGCGGTACACGGTCCGGTCCAAGTATCTGTTTGGGTGTGATGGGGCGCGGAGCCAGGTCGTGCGTGAGCTGGCCATCCCGCTGGACAAGAAGCCCGGCCAGGGCTTGGCGTTGAATATGCTGGTCAAGGCGGACCTGGGCCCGTTGATGGAGCACCGCACGGGGAACCTGCACTGGGTGTTTGCCCCGGCAAACGAGTATCCGCCCTGGGGGTGGACGGGGCTGGTGCGCATGGTCAAGCCGTGGACCGAGTGGATGTTTATCATGTTCCCCTTGCCGGGCGCCGACTTCTCGGCGGACGTGTACAGTCCTACCAAGGAAGAGTGTGTGCCGAGGATCCGGGAGATGATTGGCGATGACTCGATCCCTGTCGAGGTGTTGGATGTGAGCAAATGGTGGGTACGCGAGACCGTGGCAGAGTATTACTCGGATGGGAATGTGTAAGTGGTGGCCTCTCCCCTTTTGCTTCCTCCTTTTATTTTTTGGTCTTTCACGACGGATTTTGGCCAGAGAGTCGATTTGGATGACCATGGTTGGCACTGACGCTTGTGGACACGCGCACGCACACAGACACTGCCTCGGAGATGCCACCCACCGCCACCCACCCTTCAACGGCCTCGGCTCCAACACCTGCATCCAAGACGCCTACAATCTCGCCTGGAAAATCGCCTACGTCGAAGCAGGCCATGCCGGGCCCGCGATGCTCCAGACATTCAGCACAGAGCGCCAGCCTGTGGGCCGCGATGTCATTACGCGCGCAAATCAGGGCCTGCGCGACCACATGGGCTGGATTGTCACGACGGGCATGATGGAGCCGGACAAGCAAGTGCGCGCAAAGATTCTGGCCGAGTTTGACGACCCGGGCCCCGTCGGACGCAAGCGGCGCCAGGAGTTCCAGAAGGCCATCGAGCAGACCGCCACCGAATTCCATGGTCTGGGCATTGAGATGAACCAGCTCTATGAATCGGACGCCGTGTACCTCGACGATGAGGCGCTGCCCGCGCCGCTGCCCAAGAACGACCCTGTCATGGAGCTTGTCATCAGCACGTTTCCGGGGAAGCGGCTGCCGCACGCTTGGTTGAACACGCGGACGCCGGGCAAGCAGTTCTCGACCATCGATCTTGCTGGCCACCGGCAGTTCTGTCTGCTGACTGGCCCGGGCGGTGCGAGTTGGAAGGCCGCGGCGGCCCAGGTCGGCAAGGCTCTGGGAATCCAGATCAATGCCTACTCGATCGGCTGGAAACAAGACTATGAGGACGTCTACTTTGACTGGGCACGGCGCAGAGAGGTCGAGGAGGATGGCTGTGTATTGGTACGGCCTGACCGTTTTGTGGCTTGGAGATCCAAAGAGATGATACCGGATGCCGAGTCCAAACTCGACAAGGTCATGCGGCGGGTTCTCTGTTTGGCTTAGCATGTATAGTACTGTCTATATGAAAAGATCCAATACCCATAGCCTGTCCTCCTACATAGAAGAGGGTGCGTCACGGATCGACAAAAGTCAAAAGAGTGGACATGGTTTTTACCTTTTTCTCTTTTTTTCTTCCTTTTTTTCCTTTTCCCCGGAGGCATCCTCATGCAGATCGTCGCCAAAAGTCTCTCCACATCTCCTTTAAACCATAATGAGGCGTCTTTGACTCGTACACCTTGGTGTGCCGGCTTTCTCGAGCAAATCGATCCAAGATACCCCCGCTCTTGTGCCCGCCTTGGTTGAGCAAGTGTGGTGGCGGACGACGGGCCCGCTCTTTGATCTCAGCCGCCACCTGGGGCGCTACGTCAGCAAAGCAGGCCTTGAGCTCTCGGTCCAGGTTGAAGTACGGCTTCTTGGCAAGCTCGGGTGCCATGAGGTTGTACGCGCGCGTCAGCTTGTTCATGTTGCTGATTGCCAGCTCCATGTAGGACCGCTCCGTCGCTTCCCACGTCGCATCTCTAAAAGGCCGCACAAGAGAAATGTCAGGCTCAGCAGGTTTAGGTGCGCCTTCTTCTTGGAGGGTCGTGGTTGCTGTTGGAAGCTCTGGCAAGGCTTCTTGCCGCATGGCAACCATGACAACATCTTCTGTCGTGTTTGTCGGCACCGCCACTTGGTCCGAGTTTCTAGGGCGCGGGTTGTGTATCGCCTCTGCTTGACTGTACTCGTGCGCCCTTCTCATTTGTTCTTCAAGAGTGCCGCCACGGCTGGCAATCATCCGCGCAGCATGCCGCTTCCAGTCATTGCGCAGCCGCGCCCGAAAGACATTGGCAGCCTTGACAACTTCCTGCTGCTTCTCGATCCACGGCGGCACAATATCTTGCTTCTTGATCATCTTGTTCATGATGTACTCTGTAGTGTCGATGAAGGGGTTGTCGGCTCTAGCATCGCGCTCGATACCTTTGCCACGGGGAATATTCTTGAACTGGCCGCGAGCAATGGCATCCTCGATCCGCTCATTGGCCAGCGCAGCAAGACCCGAAATTGTGTTGGGTAATGCACGCGCAGCTGGCGTGAACCGGTCTCTGAGCTCCTTCCTCATAGCCTCTCTCTCCTCATCAGTCATGCCTTTGCTTTTGTCTTTGACGGCCAGGTTCGTGTACACGCTGGCAGCCTCCTTTGCATTCGCCACCTTGCGCCCAGTGCTGACAGTGGACTGGCGTTTCAAGCGCATATCCGCTGGAATGCTGGACAGCGACGGTGCAGTCGGCTTGCCGCGCAGGCCTGGCGCAAGCGGCTTGTGTGCATCGCTGAGCATCCGCAGCACCGCATCAGACTGTGTCTCTTGGCCTGTCCATGGCTGCGCCGATGCAATATCGCGTGTACCCGACCCCGCTGCGTTTGGTATGCTTCCCACGAGACCTGCCTCTCGAAGTGCACTCTCATTCTCCTGCTGAAACTTGGCATCGGCGAGTTTATTCAGAAGGCGGTTCTTGAGCTCCTCGCTGAACCCGGCGTCTTCGACTGCGCGCCGTCCAGCTCTGCCACCCGTCAAGAGTGCTTCTTCGGTTGCTTCCTCCAGTCGACGGGCCATGGGCCCTGGCTCGGTAGGAGGAGTGACGGGCTCACTTTTCGCGCCATCTGGGCGAGAGTTGCCTGTGAGATTTGACTCGGGATTCGACGGACGGTGGTGCTCGGAATACTGCCGCGTGGGGTGGTTGACGGCGGGAACGCATCGACAAGCATAGCGGCCGAGGGCTCTCAGATACTGATCGGTGGTACGGATAGTGAGCACCATAGTGTATGACGGCGTAAGGACGACCAAAACATGCTAAGGCAAAATGCCTTGCAAAAAGGCTGGCTGACAAAGAAGAGGAATGGTGATGCGCCGTCCATGACGAGGGTATTGCCACACGGGCGAGGATGGAGGGGCGGCGATAAGATAAGAACCTATTCAGTTCCAACGCAGCTGATCCATGTTGGCACGGTGATGGCGCATACAATGACAGTACGAGTTAACACCAGCTTCACGCCGGGGACAGCCGGCATGCATCTGGCCACTGACGACCAGTTTGCGATACTTCAGAACGCTCGCAACGTCTCATCAGATAGCGCATAAATCAGACGATGCGCAGACACCCTTGGTCACTCCCTGGCTTGCCAACGACGGAGTTTTTCAACTCTGCGTCAATGACGTAGCAGTCCTGCAGACTCTGCGAAGCATAACTGGCATACTCGGGCGCAAGCGTGCATGCTCGATGATCGCAACGCGTGGACAGAGTGGCATGACTCGAACCTGTCTATCGGCCACAGTGATCAGCAACTCTGGGGAAAAAAAAAGAGAGAGAGAAAAAAAGGACAAACAAAAAGAATATGTGACAACTGAAAGGCGTCCCCGGATGTCATCACATGCGCAGCACACGGCAGCAAACAATAAGCAACGGCGCCGGGCAAACAGACCTGTCAAAGAGTGGAAGGGCTTTTTGGCTTGGCGCCCGTAGCGGAAGTTTGCCATAAGCGCCGCTCCGGAAACTGGGAGGCCGCCCCAAAGACCGTTGGTCCATGCCAATTCGTCGCTCATGCAACAGCAACGTGGAAAACAGGCCAAAATGAACAATGCTCAGCCACGCTCTGCCTAATGAATCTTGCTGCTGCGCCCATCGAGCAGCTTGCATTTCCTGCGCGGCACCCTTCGCGCCATCCTTCCTATTCAGGATACCTGTGTGTATGCTTAGCTCCAAACATGCTGTGCTCGGATCGGCATATCTGCCACAATTACCGGCGGAGCTTAAGCAAATGCTTCATGTCGAGTGAAGCTGCTGCAGGTCAGGGCAGGTGAACTTCGCTCTATCGGGCAAGCAGCGTGACAATGTCCCCCATCGTGGGTTGGTGGGCCACCACACTGGATCGGCGCTGGGTATCCCGCGCTCGGCCGAACAAGCGAGCCTCCATCTTGTCGTCGGTTTTCTGTTTTCTTCTCATTTTTCTTTTAGTCGCTGGTCGTTTGCCGTTCTGAAGTGCAAGTATATTAATGCGACCCTGCTCCCGTGTCCCATCACCAACTGCCTAGTCCATCATCACTTACAACAACGCACTTGGCAATTCAAACAACTTCACTCTCTCCCCTCAACGTTATCACCAATTCTTTCTCATCTCGCGCAAACGGCTTGCTTTTTTCCCTCCTCAAATCAGCATGTCTTATCCCAACATCGCCATTATAGGCGCCGGCCCAGTGGGCTGCACTCTGGCCCGTCTGCTCCACGTTCACTGTCCTTCAGCATCTGTCACCATCTTCGAGGCCGATACATCACCCAACTACCGCTCCCAAGGCGGGTCGCTCGACCTCCACACAGACACGGGCCTGGCTGCAATGAAAGAAGCTGGATTAATGGACGAATTCCTCAAGTTTGCGCGGTATGACGGCGAGTCCCTCAAGATTGCCGACAAGGACCTCAATATCTACTTGCAGGTGGAGCCGAGCGCTTCTCCAGACCAGCCTGGTGGGCACGAGGGAGGCCAGAGACCGGAAATAGACAGACCATTGCTCCGCATGCTCTTGGCAGACAGCCTTCCTGGCCACTGGACGCGGTGGGGATGGAAATTGAAAGAGGTGCTGCCTGCGGCTGACGGGGCAGATGCTCGAGACTCACGCCTTGTCTTCACCGTCACGGACCGGGGTGGCGCCGTCACGACGGAAACAGTATCGGGTTTCGACTTGGTTGTGGGCGCCGATGGTGCCTGGAGCAAGGTCAGAAACGTGCTCAGCAGTACCAAGCCATTCTTCGCCGACGTGGTATACCACGAGCTGCATATTGTGGACGCTGAAACTACAGCTCCCAGCGTGTACAAGGCTGTAAATCGTGGCAGTCTGTTTGTCCACAGTGACGGTGGAAAGGTGACGTTGCAGCAGCAGGGCGACGGGAGAATCCTCGTCAACGTCAACTACCTTGCCGAGGACGATAAATGGGTCTTTGACAAGAGCAGGTGCGGCTTCGACTCGGCGGATCTGGACGAGACCAAAGCGGCGTTGCTCGACAGACTGCACGACTATCACCCGCTGGTCAAGGAGGCCATTTCCAAGGCAACGGGCCGCACAACGGCCAGGAGCTTCTACATGCTTCCAGTCGGCTTTAAATGGGCCCATCGGCGCGGCCTCACCATCATCGGCGACGCAGCACACGTCATGACACCCTTTGCCGGAGAGGGCGTCAATGTGGGCATGCAGGATGCGTTGGAGCTCATGAAGGCCATCAGAGACGCAGGCGACAGTCCTGACAAACTCGACGCCAACGTGGCCGCCTTTGAGGCCCATTTATCGGTACGTGCTGGTCGGTATGCGAAGCTCACGGACGACTTGAGGCGGGCTTGGTTCTTCACCAAGCACTCTCCCCAAGCAGCGCTGCCCAAAGTGGCACAATACAAAGCCAAGTTCGACTCGCAAGGGTTGATGAAGCCTTTGGCGGGGCTGTTGGGACGAGGATACGGATACTACAAGGCGCATCATCCAGCCAAGATTAGCACCTAGTGAAGGGAGAGCTTGGAAGCACGGATTTGGGCTGATTTGCGGGCGATACTTCTGGGATTAGATTTGACGGGATGATTTCTGGTTTGTGGATTGTTGTGCGTACCAAGCAAGCACCTGGAACATGGCGTCTATAGGTTCTCGTTCGAGTAGGGAAATACTATCCATCTGGACACACAGACTTGCATCGGCTGCCGTTGCTGATCTAGCCAACTGGCCACATCGCTTGCTGTTCGAGCGGTCGTAAGAACGTAAACGGAATTATGCAGAAAATGATCCAGGCAGCGAGGCAGCCGAGGATTATCGAACATGCTGATCTCCCGCGCGGCATTTCCGGATTGGATGGACGGGAAGCATGCAGCAGCAGCATGAATTTATCGCACAATGGTGTAGACGAGAAAAAGAAAAGCTGTGGCGTCAAGGCCCCCTCAACACGTGTTGATCGTGCAAAGAAGGAAGGAGCCACTTTGAAGCAGTTCATCGTCAGTCAGTCAGTCAGTCAGTCAGTCAGATGGCAGGAGCACCAGGCTGCCAAAACTCAACCCTACCCCGGCCCTCATTCATAGCACTATGCACACGACCAGTATCATCCAGGTATGCAGTACCTTTGGTGGCAAGAACATTCTCAGGCAGTGAGGCTAACATCGCGGCAGCAGAGCCAGCGCGTGCTTAGCGCATCACGAGCATTGCTCAAAGTCCCTAAAAATGCCCGTTTGCAGGCGAGCGGTTTTTTTTCCTTTAAAGAATAAACAGATACACAAATAATTAAAATTGACTGATTTTGAGCCTGGTGCAAGCAGCAAGAGTGCTAGAATGGAGCAGTTGAAAAGAACATTGCGACATATGCCAGAGAGTGTGAGCCAGCCTCAAGAGGCACTCCATATCTGCATCACGACCCGTCACTCCCAGAATCGTAGAAAACTAGGGACAAACGGACAACCACCACCACCACCACCACTACGATCACAAGCTGCCCGCTAGAATTTGGCTACTGTGGTACACGAACAGCGGGTGGGATCCACCTGGAGCTTCTAGAGCACCTTGCCCGTTCAGGCTTAGCACCCCTGCTTCCCCGGCGTGCAGCCCGCCCCAGATGCCGCTACTTGGCCAGTTTGGCCCACGGCACTTAACTGGGAGGTTGTTTCAACCCGCACTTGAGTTGCAGTGGGTGGAGCCCAGAACAGCCCTGTGGCTTCAGGTATTTGCAGAGCTTCAGCGCTGCGCTGGCCAGTTTTTAGCGTTGCGCAAGTGCAATAGTTGCAAAGTGCAAGTGCAAGCGGTACTAGAGTACATAATACTCGAACAGCAACAACGACAACAACATTTTAGCCCATTGCGACTTTTTGAAGTTATAAACCTCCCTTCTCCTCTCTTTCTCCCACCACAACCACCACCATCCACCACTCCACGCCGCCACCACCCCGCCATTCCCGGCTTAACGAGAAGAGGCATTCCTCACGCCTCTCCGCTCGGCTCCATCTTCTGGCAAAATCCAACCCTTTCTTCTCCCGCTCAGCAAGTCGGACTGTTAACCGTGTCTGGCGCCCCCTCTTGTCCGCTTTCTCCCACGTTTTCGTCGCATGATCCCCTCCTTTTAATCAGACTGCCTTCCAGTCCCTTTCTTTACTTTTCTTCTTCCTGCGATCTTTTTTCTCTCTCCTTCCCTCTGCACCCGGTTTGTCCCGTGTGCTTATCGGCCGCTCCTCGACAACCCCTCCAGCTCGCATTTCCCTTTTGCGCGCTGCCAGACAGATTGTCGAAACGCCTTTTAATCAGCTTCGAAACGACGCGTCTTCGGGACAGCTTGGGGTCACGGTTGAGGATCTCTTTTGATCTTCCCTCCCACGATTCGCAGACTCGTATCTTGCAGCCTCAGACGACGTCCCTGCAGGTCAAGAATCGCCACGACCAGCTTCAACCCTGGTCTCCTTGTCCCGCCGCTGGCCAGCACGCCCTTGACGACTCCGCGGCCCACGATCCACGACTTCTACCCATCGAAACTGCTACGCGAGGCATTGAAAGAGCATACACGTAGGAAAAGACTACCACAATCTGTTGGACTAGCGGCATTGTTGGTGGGAGCTGATTGTGCCACCGGGTGGATTCCATCCCGGGATACTGAGCTACACGTTCAGACTCGAAAGCACGCATTTCCAGTCGTCGAGTGAGTGCTTGGAGCCAGTCACGGCAGCACGGTCTGTACCGGCAAGACATACATAAAGTTCGCCTCTGGGGGATCTGCTTGTCAGTTGTACCCGGAACTGGCTACCCAGCATCTGAACCGGAACGCACGCTGCGAGCCAAGCCTTGAAAGACGTTTGTCCATCATTTAAACCGGCATCATCATCATCACCACCACCGCCGCCACCGCGACCACCAACGCCAGGTCTTGCGCGTTTTGTGCGGGTCTTGTGGACGGTACCGTACATTTCATTGCATTGCAGGCCCCTTACTGCCTTCTCGGCCACTCACACAAGGCCAATTCCGCGGGCAGCCCACCCCCACCCCCCCTAATCCAGTTTAGTCTACTCGTCGCTGCGACAGGGTTTCTCTTCTTGTTGCGACTGCGCAGTGTGGGAGTATTGATGGACCACACAGGACCTGTGACTACGACCACCTCGAGCCACCCAGTCCGCAGCCTGTCTTCCACCCATTCTGCTGCCCAGCGTAAGAGCAGCAGCAGCAGCAGTAGCAATACCAACACCAGCCTGGGCCACATCAAGGCTCAAGCCCTCCAGAGCAAGCCCTCCGGCCTGCGCACTAACAGGTGAGACACACAAACCCGCCCCCCTGCCCCCAACTTTTTGGCTCCCAGTTCCCTTTCCCTGTCCTGCCTGTCTGCCTGTCAAGGTCTGTCCACACAAAGAAGGCTGGGCGCATCGCATTGCAGTGCATCTGACGCACTTGCTGGTGCTCGTGTTTGCTGTCAAGTCTTGTGGCTCATTGTCGCTGTCTCCTCAAGCCATCTTGATGATGTTGCATGGTAGAGACAAGTACTGACCAGCCGCCCTCCAATGATAAAGGCAGCAGCCACTGGGTGTACCTGAACACAGGGCCTGGACTGCTAGGACTGCCAGCGATTCTCCCAAACCGAGCCCTCACCACTATTCCCGACCAGGTGCCACTTCTACGGTGGCCCAGCCAGAGCTTAACAGCTTCTTCAACCGCGTCAAAGAGGTGAGTGAATCCTGGCCCTTGCTACCCTGCGCAGAGAGCTCCTCTGTCTTCTCCTTCCCAGCCCCCCTCCCGTAATTCCATGCCCGCCCCAAAAAGGTCTGCCGTCTTTTCACTGTGGTGTTGCACCTGTGCCCTGGTCCCTGTCTGCGCCTGCCGTCGGGGTCTGATCCACCCGGGGCCCACATACTTTGAGCTGTGCTGTCACACGTCTTTGAATTCCACCATGAACCATGACCTCAACCTCGTCGACTGCTTCTCTCTCCTCCATCACCCCTTTCTGGCCCAGCCCACTCTGGGACGTTTTCCTGCTGGTGCTGTCTCACACATGGCATCCTTCTAATTGTCTCTCCTCCTCCATCGCCGAGAGCGCACCCAACTGACTAGGCCTTCTCCTCTGCAGGGACAGCGGGTGCAGCTGCCCATTGACGACGCTATCCTCCTGGAGGACATTCACGCCCACACCTCCCCGGAAGCACCCAGCTTCCACCCAAGAATGGTCCAGCCCAAGAAGGCTGGCTCAGCTGAGGCAATGAACGGCTCCAGCAAGCGTCAGTCGGCCATGCCATACTCGCGCAACAACATGAACAACAGAACACAAAATGGTATGTGTGTCTGCTGCTATTGCGCGCAATTTGCTGTCTACCTTGGTCCCACAGCTGCTGATGCTCCACCAAAAGGCAACAATAGGTCCGGCTTCCAAACTGACAGCACCATTTCGAGCGGCCGTCTTGGCGAACGGCGCGAACTCCAACGATGGGACGCCGGCGATGCGAGCAACGGACTTGTCGACGGCGGCCTCGAGGACTCGACAGACAGCAACAAGCCGTGGGACCAGTTTGCCGTCAATGAAAAGAAGTTTGGAGTTCACACAGACTACGACGAAAACCTCTACACCACACCCCTCGACCGCAATCGCGCTGACTACAAGGAGGCGGCGGCCCGGGCTGACCGGTTGGCTCGCAAAATCGAAAATAGCAATGCGACCTCTGCACACGCTGCTGAGGAGCGCTTGGTGGATCACGTCGGACAACCAGATGATGGTGCTGACGAGGAAGACAAGTATGCGTGAAATTTTCATTGTTGCGCAACTAGCATTGCGATGTGCCGTTTGCTAATCCGGTATTCTCTCCCCTTGCAGATACAGCGGAGTCAAACGCAGCGACTTCCCGCCTCTGAGCAGCCACAACACAAACAAGTACACCCCGCCAGCACGTCGAGCACCGACCGGTACAGCCACCGTCAAGGGTGCGCCCTATGACCCAGCGATCATTTCGTCGCAGTTGCGCGCTCCTGTCGCGGCCCCAACCAAGCAGCCAATTCCCAAGTCAGACGAAGCCAAGAGCTCTGCACCGAGCGCAAACAAGGCCCCACAGGCCCAAAAGTCTGAGCAGAAGCCCTCCGAGGCCAAGGCTGTTGACCCCGCAAAGGACGAACAGCCAAAGGCGGCGGCGGCAGCAGTTACAGATGGTGCAGCAGCAGCAACCAAGGCCCAGCCCGAGTCCAAGCCCGCAGCTGAAAAGCCTTCGGCCGCAGCTTTGCGAGCCTCACTCATTGCTGGACGCAATGGCACGCTTGCAACCAAGGAGAACCAGCCTATTGAGAAGGAGCTGTACGCGGCCTTCAAGACTTTTGGTGACACGCAGCGACAAATTCAAAAGGGCAAGGAAAAGGCCGCAAAGACCAAGAAGATTGACGAGCTCAAGGCATTCGCGGCCAAGTTCAAGCTGGGGACTCCGGTCCCCAACGATCTGATTGGTATCATTGCCAAGGACCCCAAGAAGCAGCAGGAAATCCAGGACAAGGCTCGCAAGAATGCTGAAGAGGTCCAGCGTGCCAAGGACGAAGCAAAGAAGTCTGAAGGTCCTTCAAGCGAGCAAGCACCACCTACTGCCGCCAAGTCGTCTTCTCAGCCCAAAGCAGAGCAGCCAGCAACTGCCACCACCACATCGTCGGGAACTCATACGCCTGCTGCCACCGACAATCGTGGCTCTTCCCGCCCTGGTGCCGGACCTCCACACGCAAATTCTGCCGGTCCTAGCGGTAACCGTCATCCTGGCAACCGCCAAAGCTACGCTCCGGGCGGCGCTTACCAGCAGCAATTCCGTGGCGACCGAGTCCAGGGCCAGCACATGCCCCGCCACAACCAACAGCAGGGCGGCCATCTTGCACAACAGCTGCGCAACGTCGAGCAGCAGAGGATGATGCAAGCTCCTCATCGCATGTCGGACATGCGTCTGCCTCCTACTGGACCCGCTAATAACATTCCACTCTATGCGCCTCGCCATGCCGGTATCTCGCCCAGTCACATGGGCCCTGGGCCCAGACTCAACCCCAATACCCAAGAGTTCAGGCCCAATGCACAGCCCTTTATCCCCGCTGGGCCCAGTGCCGCTTCTAGCCCCCGGTCCGCCTTGAACAACATGGAGCACGGTACTGGCGCTGCTGTCGTTGGTATCGTTGTTCGCCGCAAGCTCAAGTCTATCGACGTCAAGAAGTGCTTTGTGCTGGGCCATGTGCAGGCCATCAAGGCGCCTCAGCCGCCCCCTCGCAGCTGGGAGGAGAATGGGGGCCTCAGACCAGCATTTGACACGCTACCCACGTGGAAGTCGATTCGAGAGGAAGACAATAACAAGGATAAGATTGGTTACAAGCAGCTCTTTGAACGACCCCCGTTTGCCGGTGCCATGGCTACGCCCAACGCAGCTCCTGTGGTACCTCAAATGCCGCATCAGCACCAGCTTCCATTCCACCTGCAACAAGGCGCGCAGAACGTGGGACCTCGTCAGTCTCCGCATATGCCGCCTATGCAAATGCATGGTGGTCACCCCAGCCACGCTCCCCATGTGCCCTTCACCAGCGGGGATGATGCCACGAGAATGATGCACTCGAACTCTGCACAGTCTTATGCTTCGCCGCGGCCAGGCCAGGCGCCCATGGCGCACCCTAACATGATGAACTCGCCATCCCACATGCCATACTCGCAGCCGGTCATGCCTGGTTTCATGGGCCCTGGTGCTCCGCCCATGGGCCCGCAGATGCGCAACTTTGGCCAAAACCCTCAGTACATCCCACAGCAGCACGGACAGATGGGCCCTCCCATGATGATGGCTCCAGGCTACATGACGGCACCAGGACCTATCATGCAAGGCACGCCTCAAATGCCCATGTATCCCGGCGCTCACCCTAACTTTGTGCCCTCTGGACCCATGCCTCCGCAGGCGATGCAGGGTGCTAATGGATACCCGAGTCCCGGACGGCCCGTCGCTCCCATGATGGCACACCAGGGATCACAGCAAGGCCAACACATGTACGGAATGAGCCCCGGCATGCCGCAGTATCAACAGCCCGTCTTTGCCCCGCAGCAGCCAGGCCAAAGTAAGTCCAACAACAGACGATACAGCTCCTCGGGACGTCAGTACTAACGACGTGTGGGAGCAAAAAGTGGGCAACATGCGCGTGCACAGCAACCCCGGACCGCAACACCTTGGCACCAGCCCCCAGCAAATGCACCAGCATGGGTCTCAGCAGCATCGAGGTAATGGCTATGGCGGCAAGAACTTTTCTGGACCGCCTCAGGGACCTTCACCAACCCACAATGGCTCCCAACCCCGTGCTTCGGATGCCCAAGATGAGGCCAAGTGAAGGACAATTGGTCTGTTGCCTGGTTGCTAGTGTTTTATGAATCCGCCCAGCGCAAATTACACCACCTTCAAATCA
Organism: Coniella vitis; assembly: GCA_011317545.1. NCBI lineage: Eukaryota > Fungi > Ascomycota > Sordariomycetes > Diaporthales > Schizoparmaceae > Coniella > Coniella vitis. The sequence continues at coordinate 3,773,307 of WUJK01000002.1, forward strand.
ACTCTTCATATTTTAGCGCTGGGTTCGTGGTGCGTCGTCGAATGCTCTTCACATATGGTCGCCATCCTTTGGTGCCGGTTCAACTGAGATGTGAACGAAATTGGACGATGGTTTTTACAAACGAGTGAGCATTTTGGACAAGGTTGCCCAAAGTGTCGAATGCATCGATAATGAGGTGTTTTTTGGGGGGGTGGTGGTGGTGGTCCACCTCTGCCTACGAGATCCTCCGCAAAAAGCCCCATATGATATACCCAAGCGGACACACGTCCAGACAGCGGGACAGAGAGTCCTTATCAAGCAATCTTCTCGGGTATAGTCTATTGTCTGGCTGCTCAGCTGCGAGTGAGGATGAGAAAGGGGAAAGGTGGAGGGCACGGTCCGTGGTCCAATCGCCATCTTCTAACCCACAGCCAGGGCCCGTACTTCAGAGCCAAGGCAGCTGGATAACATGAGGGTTGAGGAATGATGGCTTTTTTTTTTTTGCTTATATGAAGACTAGGTGTGGTCCCGGACATGGTGTTTTGAGCTTGGAAGGTGTGTGTGTGTGTGTGTGTGTGTCGAGGCGCGAAGGTGGATAGAGACGGGCACCTTGCGAGGTTGAAGGTTGCAAAACCTCTAGCTGTGCAGAGGGGTAGCACGACACTGGGGGAGCGTTTGAGGATGAGCAATGGGGATAGGAGCGATGTATAGGTAGCTGTCCACAGCAGTCTAAAGGTTAGCCAGATACTTGGTGGCAGCAGCTCAAAATACAGCGGTGTTATCTTCAAGTCTTGCTGGCTGTGTGGCTGCGTTATGGCCATTGAAAGTGTGCTATTAGGAGCAAGTGGCTGCCTGGTTAGCGGTTTGCTTTTGCAGTGCTCCCACGCAATGCAGCAGCAAGTCAATCATGACGATACGATTGTATTCAGCAACCTGTCAACCAACCAACCCCAGTGGCCCGCCCGATTGGGTCTTTCTACATAACGTTGAAGGCTTACTTCAGGGCCCTGTTGCCATGAAAACGTGCTCAATACGGTAGACTTGGCAAGAAGCCCCCAGTGTTGCAGAAGAGCGTGCAGGTTGTTCCTCACATGGATCAAGAAATCTCGACGATCCCTCCTTCTGCGACTGATGGAGTGATGATGGGACTCGTGGCTCCGATAGGCAAGTGCTACTGTTGGCAGAAGGAAGTTGGATCCTGTGCAGTCAGGCTTTTGTTGATATTTGAGCCACTAGCAAACAACATGCCTTTTGTTTTTTCACCCGATTCTCTCACCACCACCATCACATCACCACCACTTCTTGATATTGGCTTCTTCTATCTTGGAGGTCTTGTGAGCGTTGGTGTACTGGAGGCACTTGTTCAGCATCATCCCTTCTGCCATTATCTATTCTCTTCTGCCATTATCTACCCTCTCTCTTTTTCCTCGGTGTTTTCTTCGCTCATTGCTGTTCACTCCCTGCTCGTCCTTGGTAAGAGCGTCACATCGGGAAAGGACAAGATGGTCTGCATAACGCCTAGTCTTGTAGCCGTCTTGCTCGGCACTGCATCTGCTCACATGCAAATGCAATACCCGCCGCCTCTCCTCAGCAAGTTCAATCCCCACACCCCTCCAGAGGACATCAACTTCGATATGGCCAGCCCTCTGGCCAAGGATGGCTCCGATTTTCCTTGCAAAGGCTACCTTGGCCTCGTCGGCACGTCTGCCGCGGCGCCCACAGCTGTCTGGTACACTGGCAGCTACGCCAATGTGACGATTGTTGGCGGCACGACGCACGATGGGGGCAGTTGCCAGATCAGCCTGTCAGCGGACGGCGGCAAGAAGTTTACGGCTGTGCAGAGTATCATTGGCGGGTGTCCCAGCAGCGACAACGCCACTTTGGGCTTTATGGTGCCGGCTGATGCACCTCTAGGAGATGTGCTGGTGGCATGGACCTGGTTTAATCGTGTTGGCAGCCGCGACATGTTCATGAACTGTGCCTCTGTAACGATTGAGAAGGGCGATGCCCAGGCTCATGGAAACGGCCAGCAAGGAGGGACTGCTTTTGAGGACAGGCCTGGAATGTTTGTTGCCAACCTGGATGGTGCGAGCGATGGATGCTCGACGCAAGAGATGTTTGATGTCGTCTTCCCTGCGCCTGGTCCCAATGTGGTGGCTCAAAGTTGGACACCAAAGTTGCCATCATGTGGTGTCATGCAGCACAGGGACACGGACTTGAAGGGCGACATGGTTGGGTGCGTGCCAGTTTGTCTTTTGTTCTGCTGCTCCTTTGGGAGAGAGGCTGATGGCGATGCTAATCTTTTTTGTTTTTTGGGTAGTTTGGATGATGCAACGGGGTCTCGCTCCAAGGCAGCCACCATAGCCACCAGCAGCCTTTTTGATCCATTCGCTTTGCAGACGGCAGGATCCGATCTCAGTATCGAGACAGATGCCGAGACAGCCGCCACCACAGTACCGCCAATGGGTCCCGTCGTCGACCCATTTACGCTCGCGAGACTGCCTTCTATTACCCGCAACTCTGCTCTGGCATCTGCTACCTTTGATTTTGATCCCTTTACCATGGTGGCAGCTCCAGTCGTCCAGGCGACAGAGGGACCAGAGGCGACCTTTGACCCATTTACGGTGACTGCTAGCCCGCTCGACCCAGCCACTACGGCATCGTCCGATTTCGATCCGTTTACATTGACTCCGAGTGGCAGCCGGACCACTTTGGCTACAGTGACGTCGCGTCCTGAAGATGCTGGATCCTCTTTGACGTCTGGTGCGCCAGGGTCGTTGTGCTCCCAAGAAGGCGTCTTTGTATGCTTGGCCGGCGACTTGACATATCAGCGCTGTGCTTCGGGCCAGTGGAGCGTTGTTATGCCTGTGGCACCCGGAACTACTTGTAGTCAGACGATGGGCAGAAGCTGAGGCTTTGGGTGAGGGTTGTGTGTGTGTGTGAGAGTGAGAGAGAATGGGCTTGCAGTCGGACTGGAGGTGTGGGAGAGGAGAGGAGGGCCCGGGAAATGATTAAGGATATCTTTATTCGTTATAAATAGTCGACGTCCATCCACCCCTGTGTGTCTCGATACAGTCTTCCTCCCAATGGTACAATCCATTACCTCTTTGCTTTTTTTTCCATGTCTAGAGATGGCTCAAAGACGTTGAAATCCGAGTGCCGCCGTGCTGGTGCGCTCGGTCATCCATAAGACATGATGGATGCAAATTCCCCGGTTTGCCTTAAAGCTCGTAGACAGTCGTGCAAAATCCGACGACTGTCTCGCGGGCTACCAAGGAGGTCCATCTTGTTGTGATGGCAGTTCCCCCAGACTGTGTTGCTGCATGGCCCCGGATTCCACCATCAACATGGTCCAAACCAAGTCCATCTGCGGCAGCATCATCACCGGGTGGATCGCTCACGACGACAACAACGTGGACGTCGTGCGTGACGTGGGATCTTCCTTGTTCAGGGAGGGCGGTGTAGATCATTGTTGCTTGTGCTTTGTCACTGTGGGCGGTGCTGTTGCTGTTGCTGTTGCTGTTGCTGTTGCTGCTGTTGTTTTCGGCAGAGGAGGGCCAAGAGGACGAAGACGGCGGAAGAGGCACGACAACGACGACTGTTTGGGGCGAGGAGAGGGTGATTGTTGTTGTGCCGCCAAAGGAGCCCCATATTCCTGGGGCTACTGTTTGGTTGCCTGTGTTGTTGGTATGGGGATGCAAGGAGGAGGGTTGTTTTTGTTGTTGTCGTTGTGGTGGTGGTGCCCGTGGGTTGCGTGGCTCGTTGAAGGCTGCTGCTGCTGCTGGTGGTCGTGGCTGTGGTCGTGGTGCTTGATCTTGTGGTTGGGATGTGGTGGAAGATTCGTGGGGGGTGGTGGCTTCGATATTGGTATCGGTGTTGGTATTGATGGAGATATCAGCTGTAGAGACGTCGACGGTGGTGTCTTGAATCTCGACTCCTCCTCCTTGTTGTTGTTGTTGTTGCTGTTCTTCTTGTTGTTGTTGTTCTTCTTGTTGTTGTTGCTGGAGTTTGGGCGGTGCTAGGACTAGTTGTGGTGGTGACTTGGTTGCGTGCTGTGGGTCTTTGGCGATGACTCCGACAGAGAGGGATGCGAGCGTGGTGGTGGGGATGATGGGGAAGAAGCATAGGAGGAGGGTTGAAGGGCGCATTGTGGGTTTTCTGTTTATTTTATTGTTTTTTTCCTCTTCTTTTTAGTTGCTGTTGATTTATATACTTGTTGTTTCGGTGGCGGCGGTGGTGGTGGTGGTGATGACGACGCTATCGATACTTTTTCCCGGATGAGGATCTTTTTGGATTGAAGATGGAGAGAGGGGGAAAAGAGAAAGAAAGAAAGAAAAAAAGAAGAGAGAAAAGAGAGAAAGAAGACTTGAAAAGCAAATTGCCAGGGAAATGAGTTCTATATGGTTTCTCTGAAGAGCACAGGAAAACAATCCAACTATCTTGGAGAGAGTGGTTAGTTAACGCATGCTGGTTGTTTTTATCTTGGGAAGAAATGTGTTAGAAAGAGTTTCTCGGTGGCTTTCCCCCCCCCTTCTTTTTGCTACGTGGTGGGCTTTCAACATTTTTAAACATATGGAAGAAACAGTGTGTACGTATATATATGTATACTATCACTGTATGGTATGGTAGGGTATCCCCAAAAAACAAAATCTCGTGTCAGTAGTATCCAAGGTCTGGCTTCTGAAGCGGTAACGCGGTTTTGTATGTGTGTGTGTGTGGCCTCGAGGAATATCCGAGTGTTTTGGGATGATGGTGTAATGACGAGATAAAAATGATTTAGTCGGATGGGTTTCAGAGAAGAGATTTTCACAGAGTTCAGGCTCTTTACCCTTCTTCTTCTCATTTTTTTCCCCCTGCCTTTTCTAATCATCTTGGGGAATGGTGGACTCTCGGTCGAGTTCAGGAACTTGTTCCTCTTGATGGGTTTTTGACGCGAGATGCTTGCTGGGATTTTGTGTTGGGGATGGGGGGGGGGGGAAGGACATCAAGCTAGCACAGCAGTAGTGATAACGACAACCAAAAAGTCAAGACAGGTTGGTTATCCAGTGAGCCTGGGAGGAATGTGTCGCGTAGTGTTTCGTGGAGCATTCTCGTAGCAACAGTTCCAAGACACGTGGGAAGGGAGGGAGGGAGGGCCCAGAGACGAGGAGAGGAATGCTCTTTGGACGTGTGTGGGAGAAGCGCGAGGGTCTTTTTTCTTTTTCTTTCCTGTGGTCAGTGGTTTGAGTTTATGGTATCCAGCTTCAGCTTCTTCCTCTTGCTTGATTCTTTTGGCCTGGGCGTGTGTGGGGGGATTTTGTTACGGCAGAGTGATGGTGACAGATTGTGGTCGTCTGGCAGCGCGTCTTTGGATTACAGTATATATAAAGACAGGTTTGACCAATGGCAATCAACACAACACCTTGGTGCTGGCCATGGTGTGCATAAGCCTTCGAATGCATGGGAACGAAGAGCATTGTTGTCCAAATGATATCGCACCGATTCCTCTTCTTCTCTGTGCTTCATCAAGAGCAAGGATAGAACAAATACAAATATATCCTGATCTTCCTTTCTGGAGCGGAGGCGTGTCACGTCAGGCTCACGGGGGACTTGATCACTGACTACTACTACTGACTATCTCTGCTTTGCCACTTTGGAAGTGCCTTTGGACAACGAACGAACGGTGGCAAAGGCTCAAGTGGTGCGCATTCCAACTTGTCTCGCATCGACAGGAGCAGATGCAGAAGCAGATGCAGAAGCAGATGCAGATGCAAGATGCAGACCCAGACGCGATAAGTATGCCCATCTTTTGAATCACCAATAGGAAGCAAGACTGCTCGATCCTGTCCTTGACCATCGCCACAACAATATACAGCCGTTGAAGGACGATGGATATCTGGCATGGACAGCCAGACGGTGACTCTCATGTTTGTAACCGTTCGTTCTTTTTCTTTCTTTGCCCCCCCCCCCCGTTCTGGCTCGTTTCCCTGCAGAGAAGAGGCATCGCGGTTCCCCAGATGGATCGTCACCCCCGTCACCCCCAAAAAGACGGGGTCACAAGGTCACACGCGCCATGTTCTTGGTTATTCCCACGCATCAGAGATGCATGAGAGGCCGCATCTGCCCGCCCGCCCCGCCTTTGATGCCAACGTTACTCACGCAGCACAGTCAACGGCCAGCCAGCTTCTGCCATCCGAAGAGGCCATGACTGGTTGGGCATAGCGCTTGATGGACGTGCAGGATGGGCATGCTGTTGTGGTTGTTGTGGTCGTTGTTGTTGTTGTTGATAAAAACCCCACCATGTTCCCGGTTGCTCTCGCCAAGACAGAGAGATAGCCAGGCGGTCTGTCTACCAGTCTGTCTGTCAGTCTGTCTGTCAGTCTGTCTGTCTGCGTGTCTGGCTGCTGCCTCTGTTGGACACAGCGTCTGCCAGTCTTGTGCGCCTTCTTTTGAGACAGACGCAGCTTCACTCGCCCGCCTCTGAGAGGCTTGGCCCTAACCCTGAGTCGGACCCTAACCCCGAGTTGAACCCTAACCCGCCACCATGCCTGCCCTCTACCGTCAAGGCTCGGACCTCTCCCCGTTGGACGACGCCGCTGTCGACGGGCACTCGTCCGACAAGTCCCAAGAGGCCGGCAACCTCGACGAGAAAGCACCCGCAGACGCCTCCTCGCAGCCGTGCTGGGCGCCCCCCGAGGAATGGCTGGCGCGCCTCAAGGACAGCTACACGGGCCAGCACGGCGGCGAGACGGAGACGCTGCCGCCGGGATCCGACGCCGACCGCGTGGCCGGCGCGATCCTGACCATGAACGAGGCGCAGTCGGTGGCCTGCTTGGAGACGGTGCTGGTCGAGCACGCGCACGACTACTCGTTTGACAAGGCGCTCATGCAGCGCATCGCGCAGCTCGTGCGCGGCAGCGAGGCGTGCGGCCTGGAGGCGGGCGAGTGGGCGTACGAGACGTGCCGGACGGCCGGGCTGGTGCACAACTGGTCGCCGTATACCGAGGTGCGCGCCGTGACGATCCCCTACGACGACCCTGGCGAGGCCTGCGAGAGTTTCCGGGCGTATTTCCTGGGCATGTTCTGGGTGTGTGTGTGCACGGCGGTGAATACGTGTAAGTGGAGAGACGGAGTTCGATCTCGATGCCCATCTCGATTTCTTTTTCGAGATATATATAACACCGATCTGATCACACCGCACAGTCTTCAACCCACGCCAGCCAGGCATCTCGATCCCCGGCTCCGTCGTCCAGCTGCTTCTCGTGCCCATGGGCCGCAGCATGGCTGCCTGTCTGCCCAGCTGGGGCGTCACGCTGCGCGGCACCCGCTACAGCCTCAACCCGGGCCCGTGGACGTCCAAGGAGCAGCTCTTTGCCACCATCATCTTCAACGGCGCGTCGACCATCGGCAACTTCACGGGCCTGCTGGTCATGCGGCTGCCGGCCTTCTTCGACCAGCGCTGGGTCAACTTTGGCTTCGCCATCATGCTCGCGCTCGCCAACCAGATCTTTGGCCTCGGCATGGCCGGCATCCTGCGCCGCCTGACCGTCTACCCCGTCGAGGCCGTGTGGCCGTCGGCGCTGCCCACCATTGCGCTGAACCGCACGCTCATCAACTACGACAACCGGCGCGAGCGCATCCACGGCTGGACCATGTCGCGCTACACGTGCTTCTTGGTCGCCACCCTCGTCTTCCTGGTCTACTACTGGATCCCCAACGAGTTCTTCCAGGCGCTGCGCATGTGCAACTGGATGACGTGGATTGCGCCCAGCAACCTGGGCCTGGCGCTTGTGACGGGCTCGTATGGCGGCATGGGCTTCAATCCCTGGTCGACCTTTGACCCGAATCTGTCGGGCTCGTCGACGATGAATGCGCCCTTTTTTGCGTCAGTCTCTTCCTTGTTGCGCTTGTCACAACAAAAGGTATATATCCATCATAGATATCATTATGCTGATGAACAGTGAAAACAAACACACAGCCAACTTCAGCAATATGTCATGCGCGCCATCAGCGGCATCATCATCCTCATCATGTACTATACAAACGTCTCTTGGTGAGTCTGTCTGTCTGTCTGTCTTTTGATCGACACCTCTTTATTTCCCCCCCCCCCCCCAAAACACATACACACACACACACTGACAACCAATCCATCCTCCAGGGGCGCCTACATGCCCATCAACTCCAACAACGCCTTCGACAACACAATGACCACCTACAACGTCTCCAAGGTCCTCAACACGGCCACAAACACGGTCGACATCCCCGCCTACCAGGCCTACGGCCCGCCCTACTACGCCATCGCCAACCTCTTCGTCACCGGCGCCAACTTTGTCTACTACACCTTCTCGCTCGTCTACGTCTTCATCAAGTACTGGCGGCCCCTCCAGAAGGCCTTTGTCGGCATGGTCGTCAACACCCTCCGCCGCCAGAGCATCTACACGGGCTTCACCGACGGCCACACGCGCATGATGCGCGGCGCGTACCCCGAGGTCCCCGAGTGGTGGTACGGCCTCGTCTTCCTCTTCGGCTTCGCCATCTCCATCGTCGCCTGCGTCGCCTGGCCCACCCAGACCCCCTGGTGGAGCATCCTGGGCGTCACCGCCATCGGCGCCCTGCTGACCATCCCCTGGGTCCTCATCGAGAGCATCGCCGCCACAGGCATCTCCCTCAACGTCATCTGGCAGGTGCTCCCCGGCATCTGGTTCCCGGGCAAGCCCCTCCCCCAGCTCGTCATCCTCATGCTCGGCGGCGCCTTTGAGCAAATGGCCGGCGGCTTCACCACCGACCTCAAGTACGCCCACTACGCCAAGCTGCCCCCGCGCGCCGTCTTCCGCGGCCACGTCTCGGCCTGTGTCGTCAACTGCTTCCTCTACTGCGCCATCCTCGAGGTCATGCTCGCGTACTACAACACCGACAACACGCTCTGCCAGTGGGACAACAAGCAGCACATGGTGTGCTCGTACGCGCAGAGCGTCTACGCCTCCACCATCCTCTTTGGCGCCTTTGGCACAAACAACATGTTCAAGCTGTACCCGGCCCTGCCCTGGCTCTTTGTGCTCGGCGGCCTGCTCGGCCTGCTCTGGGCCGTCGCCGAGACGCAGCTGCCGCGCTGGCACGACACGGTCCTGCGCCGGCGCCTGGGCGCGCGCCGCCTCGCCCGCCTCGACGCGCGCCTCTGGCGCCCCGCCGCCGCCGTCCTGGCCTGCCTGCACCCGGCCATTGCGCTCTCGGGCGCGCTCAACTGGGCCGGCAACACGAACCTCGCGTACGCCACGCTGGGCATCTACCTCGCCTGGCTGTTCCAGTACTACCTGAAGCGCCGCTACACCGCCTGGTGGGGCAAGTACGCCTACATGGTGTTTGCGGGCCTGACGGTCGGCGTCGCCGTCTCGGGCCTGGTGGCCACGCTGGTCTTTAGCTTTGGCGCCGGCCGGAACGCGCATCTGGGCTGGTGGGGGAACAATGTCGTGACGGCGGGCCTGGATTATCAGCTGTATAATAATAATGCCTCGTTGAAGGCGTTGCCGGCGAGTGGGCATTTTGGCTTGGACCCCGAGCAGTATCCGTTGGATTGGTAGACCGGGGGGCCTTCATGGATGGTGCGAGGCTATCAATCATGATTGATGGGTTGGATGTGAGTGAGGTCGGCATGGTGCTGAGATGAAGGACAAGCAAGGCAAGGGCAATCAATCAATCAATCAATCAATCAATCAATCAATCAATCAATCAATACATGAGCAGGCTCAACCCTACTACTACAAGAACCAGACATGAGCTTTAGATAATGCATTCATGGTATTTTGTTTCTTTTTTCCATTTAATTTTTCAATCCGTCCATGATTTCACCTTCTTTTTTCTTCTCCCCATTCTCCCCCGCCCCCCCCTTCCTTTCTTTCTTCCTTTTCCTCAAGAAAATCAACCGCAACTGCCCAGTGACTCTCCCCCTACACCCTTTACAAACCAGACTACAAGAAAGAAATAACTCCCCTTTCGCCTTGAATGTGCCGAGTATTTCTTCAAAAACGCCCGTCCATGCCTTGCCCAACAACATACAAGGAAGAACAGAAAAAAGAATGAGAAACTCAAAAAAAAAAAAAAAAAAAAGAATGAGAGAGACAAGAGAGAATCAGTCAACCACATACATACAATTTTCCAAACGCTATCCACCATTCCTTTTTTTGCTTCCTGTTTTGGTGTCAAAATCCATTTCCTGCCACCCGCCGATCCAGCCTCAGCTATCAACCCTCGTAATCGTACATGCACGAGAATATACAAACAAACGACAATGCATATATCATCGAAATGAAAATAATGCCATGTTGAGACTTTGTCTTTTTCCCCTTCACTCGGCGCCCCAAAAGGTTGTGGGACCATTGGACGATAAACGACCTGTTTGGTCATTGCTTCCATCAATCAAGTCGTCGTTGTTGAGCGTACAAGGCGCCCGAACAATAAGCAAAGGTGGACGGACGGCTTCTGATAAGCAACTTCCGACCTGGCACAAGCTTCTTCTCGTCCCAGGTAGGGGTGTGTGTGTGTGTGTGTGTGTGTGTGTGAGGCCGTTCCTTCAAATAGCGAAAATACATCCTCACACCAAGTTATACTCCTCCGCCAGTCAACAGCCAGCACACCCACCGACAAACCACATCCCGTATCTACTTCAACCGTCAACCAATTGCTCTCACTAGAATCTCCTTTCCAACGGGCTGTGTGCATAGGCATCATGCGGTGGTCGAAGCTGCGGCCTCCTAAGATCCGCATTCTGCTGCTGCTGCTGCTGCTGCTGTTGTTGTTGCTGTTGTGATGGCGGTCCAGGTTGTCCCGGTGGAGAGCTCCTCAACTCCCCACGGAAATCCGCCGGTCCGCCCCCGCCATGGTATTCTGGATGACCAGGCGGAGGCCCTTGTTGCTGCTGTGGCGGTCCAGGCGGTCCACGGCCATAATCCGGCGGCGGCGCACCTCGCATGCGCATGTCATGGATTTCTCGCTCCCTCATTTCCATCCGTTGTTGTTGTTGCTGTTGCTGCTGCTGTTGTTGTTGCTGTAGCTCGGCCTCGCGGTACTCACGATCCCGCATTTCCTGCACTCGGTAATCCTGGTCGCGCATCTCGCGCTCCCGCAGTTCGCGCTCTCGTAGTTGCATCTCGTAGTGATGCTGAGACACAGGTGTGTACGCCCGAGGTGGTAACTGTCCAATGTCACGTGCTGGTGTGCCGTAACGCGGGAAGTTGGGTGGGGCTTGCGACTGCATGGAGCCTGGAGGCGGCCCTGCAATCACTTCCCGGGGTGCTGGGGATGAGGACATGAAGCTGCGGCTAATCGACCCCGAGTGCGAATGTTGGTGACCAGGGTGGCCTCCCATCATGCGAGGATCTGTACGCATGTCCCCGCGTAAATCATTGCGCAAGTCGTTTCGTGGATCTCGAGGATCGTTTCTGAGATCGTTTCGTAGGTCGTTCCTCGGATCACGTGGATCAGCTGCCGCTCGCGGGTCCATTCGAGGGTCGTTTCGAGGATCGTTTCGAGGGTCGTTTCGCGGGTCGTTTCGCGGATCAAAACGAGGATCCCGAGGGTCCATTCGCGGGTCAACCATTCTTGGATCAGCAGCAGCAGCAGCCGCCGCCGCCGCAGCGCGTTGGTTTTGCTCCAGCATACCGTACCGCTCATCTCTAATGGGCGCACCTTCACGCAGGCTTCCCATACTGTACCGCTCGTCACGAGGATCTCTCATCTCTCTCCGATCTCGTTCCATCATTCCCATGTGGGATGGCGATGCAGCAGGCCACGAGGGACCAGGGGCTTCTCGCACTTGCTGCAGCTTGCTTGCTCCGCCGTGCTGGCTTGCCCAAGGCGACTGTGCTGGAGGGGGAGCAGGCGTGGGTTTCGGAACAGGCCAGGTGGTCTCCTGCTGGAGTCTTGTGGCACTTGTCGGCTGCCCTTGTGGAGGAGGCCACGCGGTCTCACGGCTTTGCGGCACGGATTCACGCAGGTAGCTCTCGCGTGGTGGCTCACGCGATCGCGAGGCAGCATGCGAGTACTGCATCGTTGGAGACTGGGCATGTGCTTGTGAGACGGACGCTCCATACCCGCCGGGAAAGGAAGTCGGCTGCGCTTGGTGGAACATGGGCGATTGCTTGTTCGGCGAGGGGTAGTGGTGCGGCTGATGAGGCGACCCAGACGATGCCTGGACTGGATGCTGTGATGCATAGGCTGGGCGTCCGTAGACATCTCTTTCGCCAACGTGCTCCACAGGTGAGACAACAGATGCTCTAGACACTGCAACGTGCTGTGTCTGTGGCGATTGTGTGTGTGGAGTGCTATATGGCTTTAGGGACGGCATGGCTGAATTGACTGGCGTTCGCGCATAGGATGGGTACGTCGGCGTCTCCTCCCGGCGAAGGATGGGCGTTGCTGACGGTGGAGGCGGTTGTTGCCGCGCCGGAGGAGGGCTGGACGTTACGCTCATGCCTCTGGCAACCTCGTCCACTCTCTTGGGAGCCCGCGGAGGCGGTGCCGAGGACGAGTCGTCACTGTTGAGCAAAGCCATCAGATTCGAGGTTTTGCGCGGCTCTGGCGGCTTGGATGGAGCCACAACGGCGACAGGCGTAGGTGATGGGCGCGACGGAGAGGCACCGTAGGCGCTATCGAAATAACCAGGCTGGGGGCCGCGGGTGGGCGTCTCTACCATGTTAGGGTTCGGAATACGGGGTGGGCCATTGTCTCCCATGTTTGGGTTCGGAACGCGAGGAGGCATTGCGTCCACAAGATTCGGATTGGGAATTCGGCTTGGTCCATCAACTGGACTGGGGGCGTGCATCCGAGTATCCGTCATGCGAGCATCAGCGACGCCAGGATTTGGAACCCGGCCCGGCATGCCTGCCATGCGTCGCTCGTCCACAGGCGTTGTCGACATTATTTGCGGCTCTCTCAAGGCATCCCTCATTGGCTCGCGCTGCATCATCATTTGTTGTTGTTGTTGCTGTTGGTGCTGCTGTTGGTGCTGCTGTTGGTGCTGTTGCTGTTGCTGCTGTTGCTGCTGCTGCTGTTGATGATGGTGATGAGCTGCAGGATAAGCTTGGGCCGGTGGTGGGGGAGGAACATTCGTTCTGGGCGGTTCCACCCTGCGGTCGATCAACATGGGCTTAGTGGACATTGGTCGTGGAGGCGCCTGTGCTGGGTTAAAGGACTCAAAATGAGGTGCTTGATCAGGCTCGGCCTTGAGCATCTGCCTCTCCATCAATCGCGTGTCATCCTTGGGCTGCAAATCGACCTGCGTCTTGCGCTGGCGAGCCGTTGAGCCAAGCAAGTTCAACTGTGGATCGAATTCTGCGAATCCAGCACGATTGGGCATGGGTTGTGAGGGCAGTATGGGTGGTTGTTCGACTGCGGATAAGGGTGTAGGTTTGAGTACGTGCCGCATCGACTGTTGCTGCTGTTGTGCCAAAAGCGCCGCCTCGGCCTCACGATCAGCTTGGAAGGCAGAAGAAGCGCGGACATGGCGACTGCCCGATGGCTCGTTCGCTGGCGTAGGAGGTTGCGAAACAAGCGGCTTTCTCTCTGGTCGTTCGCTACGCTCGAGTCTCTCTATTATTTGTGGCTGGCCCATCATGACTTGCTGCGGCATTTGCTGCTGTTGTTGCTGCTGCTGCTGCTGCTGCTGCTGCAAAGGCGCTTGGGCAATGGGGCGAGGAAAGTTGGTGTTGATGGGAGGCGGCTGTTGCTTTTCCACCTTGGTCGGGCCCAAGTCCTCCATGACTGTATCCGCGGACGGAACGTGGCGATGTGCGGGAGCAAGATCATACTTTTTATTTCGTGGCGCCGTCGTTGGTGCCGGTGGTGGTGGCAGCTTTTCTCCTCTGGCCTTCTTTTCATCGGCCTGGGCCGTAATGACAGTCCACTCTGGATTGTCCCTAGACCGCTTGTTGTAGAAGTTTTTGACCTGTTTGACATTGTGTTAGCCCTTTGGAGCGAGTGGCCTCTGGAACCCATGGAAATCACATCTCACCATTGTTGCGGTCTTGGTCGTCATGTGCTGGGAAATGGCGTGCCAGTCTGTGCCAAAGCTCTTGAGCATGTCCGAAAACTCAGACTGCTCCACTACGCTCCAGTAACTCGAAGCGCCACTGGCAGGTGTGGCACGTCCGCTGCGCTCTGGCTCTGCAGTCGCAGTGGACAATGTCGTGTTAGCAGGGGCCATATTGTTGCTATTGCTGCTGCTAGTGTTGCTATTGCTAGGCACAGTGAGGTTTGTGGGATGAGGCCCAAAGTCAAATGGCGCCACATTGGATTGCAGAGGCACAAGAGGCTCGGGCCGCAAAGATGGAGGAGCCATGATGTCGGCCGTCTTCTCGACCTGCGCCAAGGGATGACTAGGCACAGGCGCAAGCGAGGATGGCAGAGTAGGCAGTGGCGAGTTGCGCGGCTCAAAGGACAGCGGAACACGTCCCATGTCGGCAGTTGGGTTTTGTGTGGGGAGGAGCTCGGCAGGCGGAACCTTTGAGTTTGATCTTGACCTCGCACCTCTGTTGCCTCCGTTGCCGCCGCCGCCGCCGCCGCCGCCGCTTCCGCTTCCGCTCCCTTGGGCCGGAGTGGGAGCGAGGACTTGAGGCACCTTGGGCTGCTTCGGCTCCTTGTCCTTTGGTTTGCGCGGCCGCCGAGGCGGCTTCTCGACCTTTTCACCGGTGCCCTCGGCCTTGGATCCAGGGCCCCTGCGTCCGCTGGGCGTGGTTGCTGGCGTGCCCTCGAGCGAGTCATTGGGCTTTTCGAAGTCAAAGGTGGGAGCAGCGGCACGGCGGGGTCGGCGCCGCTCGCCATTCTCGCCTGCTTCACTGGCCTCCTCCTGCGGCTCATCCAGTTTGCCGAGCTCATAAGCTAGCGCACTGGAACGAGCCTTGGTCTTACCTCGCTTCCTCTTCTTGGGCTGCTTCTTGAGCTTTTCTTTGAGGTTGAGCGTACCCTTCTTGAGATAGTAGTACTGGATGCAGGCGTGGAAGTCCCGTCTGGGCAGCTGCTCCGCGATTTTGCCCCATTGCTTGGGAAACTCAAGGTAGGCCTTTTCAAACAGCGCTTCTTCCTCCTCGGTGAAGTTGGACACGGGCGGCAAGACCTGCCAGTTTGCGACAAGTTTCTCGGGGTCTAGGAAGCCCGTTGTGTCGACAAAGACTTCCTTTTGGCGCTCTTCCTCGGTCCAATACATGTCTGGTATGACTGCCTCGCTCTCGCGCGGATGCTTGAGCTTCTCGGCCCTCGTTTCTCTCTCCTCCTTTTCCCGGGCCTCGAGCAGCGATTGCGCCATGATGCGCTCCATATCTCGCTCAGTGGCAAATCTGCCCGCTCGTCGGCCTTCTGATCGGGATGATTCGGTGCCTGTGGGCAACGGCCCAAGACCATCAATAGGCGTGTTCGATTTGTTGAAAAAGTCGCGGCTCTTGATAGCAACCGGGTCATCCGACATGGTGAAGCGCAGATACTTTTCATAGTTGTTCTTGTACTCTTGCCTCTTTTCGTCTTGGTCGGCGCGCGCAAAAGAGGCGTCTTGCACGAGTGTCCGTGCAATGTAGGCCTTCACTTCCAAGTCACCCTGCAGGGCGCTCATGACCTTCTTGCTCTCTTGCCAGGGTCGCGTCTGGAAGCGTGGCAAGTCATCCAAGGGTGGCGTTTGCATATCTGCGCGTACAAGCTCCAATAAGACAGGGTCAATCTCGCCGTCGGACTCGTCTTCTTCCACCATCGGAGTGGAGCTGTTCGTGTCTGTGGCAAGTTCGTCTAGTACAGGAGGCTTAAGATGTGGATGTTGTTGCAATAGCTGGCCGCTGTGACTTAATGGGAGGCCATTGGGTGCCACGAGCTCGAGGTCGGCGGGTGCATCTGGATCCGCCTCGCCATCCGCATCCGCGTCCGCGTCCGCGTCTGCGTCCGCGTCTGCGTCTGCGTCTGCGTCTGCATCTGCGTCTACATCCATCATTTGCACATCCTCCATTATAACGTCGCCTTGCCCATCTTGGGACTCGGGCGGCTCCACTGTCGGAATGGGAACCTGGGGACTGTCGATTTCCATTTCCTCCACCTTGGGCTGCGGCTCAGGAACAGGAACAGGAACAGGAACAGGGACAGAAACGGGTGCAGAAACGGGCGCTTCAGAGGTGGGCTGTTCAGGCTCAGAAACAGGGAGAGAGGATACGGGCGGGCTGGCGCTCTTGACCTTGTGCTTCTCTACCTCTGCAACCTTGAGCGGCTGGACCACTTGCACCGCGGGCTTCTTCTCTGTCGGCAGGATGATACCAGCAGGGATTGGCCCCAGCATATCCTTGAGGCCTTCTTTCTCCGTTGCCATTGTAACCAGCGCCTCGTGTGTGATGTTGGCATACCGTATGACAATCTGTGTCGGCACCTCCACTGTCGAACCATCGAGCCTTTGCAGCTCCGACTCTGCCTTTGCAATTTGCTCTTTGAACCATTCATTCATGTCTTCATCATCCGAATCTGAGGATTGATCCACTGCAGCAATCGTTGGTGGAGGCCGTGCTGGTAGCGAGAGGCGGACGCCAGCCACATTGAGTCGTCGCTTCTTCTTGATGGGTATTTCGTCAACGATTTCACCATCCTCGCGCATAGGGTCATCTGGCTGCTGATCATGTTGTTTTTCTGGTTGTGGTCCTGGGTGTTGTTGATGTTGTTGTTCTGGTAGTGGTGGTTCTGATGGCCGTGGTGGCTGTGGTAGGGGCGCCTGCTGCTGTCGCTGTTGCATGTGCGGATCTTGCCCGTTGGCTGGACGAGGAATTGACGGACTGGCTGTCTTGACGGCGGTGGGCGACATTGCAGATGCAACACTGACGCGATCTGATACGTCTGCCACTGCTGTGCCTGTTCCAGCTGCTGCGGATGCTGATGGTATTGATGTTGTTGGGCCACTACCGCGCATATCAGGCGACTTCCAAGGTATTGCGCGCATATCGCGGTCGACAGACGCACGTGCAGACTGCGTTCCACGTTCTATTCTGGCATCGCCATGCTCAGGTATACGCAGAGGCCGAAGACCGTCGCTGTCGGCGCCCGTGCCACTACTACGGGGTCGCTGTACCTCTTCATTTTGCCTGCCCGAGTACGCGTCGGGTCGCTGACCAAAGGGACGAGAAGTCGGGGAGGCAAAGCTCTGCGATCGGCCAATCTTGGGAGAGTCGGGCACCTTGTTGTTGTTGTTGTTGTTATTGTTGTTGGTATTATTGCTCGTGTTGGCGCTATTCTTGTTGCCGACCAGCGCCGGATTAATCCACTGCTTGCTAGACGGACGTGGTTGCTTTTGCATCTGCTGTGCGCGAGGACCGGTCGGTATTGTGGGACTGATGGACTTGGCTGGTCCCGAGGGAGGAGCTCGGACGTCGATGCCAGGCTGGCCAGACGAGACGGGCCGCTCCTGGCGGTCATCGGCAAGGGCGCGTGGGCCCGTCGGCGGAGCTTTGGGAACTTCGGAAGCGGGTGGAGGACGGGTCGGAGCCGAGCCAAAGGCTGGAGGCACGGGAGCAAGGGGTGGCGTGATGGCTTTGACTGTCGAGGCCGAAGGCGGTTCGATGGCGACGGAGCCCTGTCGATCGAGCTTGGGGCGGCCATTGCGGTCATTGTTTTCGCGAATGTCGCGCAGCGTTTCCCGGGGAAAGAGTTCTCGTTCTTCTCGGACGTTTTCGCGTGGTCGAATCAAGTCTCCCTCTGGAAATCTGTGGTTATCACGATCATCGCGGTCACGCCCACCCCAGCGACCCTCTTGAGATCGGCTGCGGGGAGGAAACCTCAGATCGCCGCGGTCGTCATGAAAGGCGCGTCCCCGGGAGCGGTCCCAGTCTCCGCGACCACGGCCACCACCGCGGCCGCGGTAGCCACTGCCACGGTAGGATTGGGCGGCAAAGGGAGGATCCGACGAAGAAGACCCTGCACTAAGGGGCCCACCGTCTCGAGATCCTCGCCTGGCTCGATCGGCCTCAACGCCAATCTGCAGGTCGCGGTCTCGGAAATCCCTGCCAGGAGGGGATCGGCGAGGTCCTGGCGACGGACGGCGGCCCCTCAGGCTGTCTCTGTCGCGGTCGCGCCAGTCTCGCTCACGCTCCCTGCTACGGTCGTTGCGAAAGGGCGGTGGATCGTCCCGGCGGTCTCGAAAGTCGCGCTCGCGGCCTCGATCTCGGCTTTCGTCACGCCAGCCCCCTCTCCCACCGCGGCCACCACGAGCTCGTCCTCGGAAATCACCAGCGAAACCGCCGCCCCGGGGGCCGCTGGGCGGGTCGAGATACGCCTTGGGAGCGCGCGGGGGCTCGCGACCGGTCATGGCGTCGCGAAAGCCGTCTCTGTTGGACTGGAAGGCGGAGGGGTTGATGCGGGCCTCGGTAGAGGTGCGTCGCCGGTCGCCATCGCTGTATTGGGAGCCTCGGTCGGTCAACCTGTCAGGAGACCTATCTCTTGGGGATCGGGAGCGGCGGTCGTCGTAGCGCGGGTTGTATCGCGACCTGTAGTCACCTGAAGTCTGAGCATAGTAGACATCGTCGGGGTAGACGTCTGTGTTCAAGGGTGGCAGGCGCGGTGGCCCCGGCTGGCCGTTGTAGCCGCGGCCGCCGGGACGGTAGTGATTGGGGCGCATGGCTGGTAGACTGCCGACATGCAGGCAATGGGGAGGAGGAGGAAGAGGAGGAGGAGGAAAGAACAAGGAGGAATTCCTTCCTCAATGGTGTGACAAAGACGGGGTCTAGTCTGTTCTGATTGGTTGAGAAGAGGCCAAGGTCAAGGTCAGGTCATGTTCAGCTGGGAATGGCAACGACAGAGGGCAGGGCAGAAGAGGACGCAAGCACTGGTTTCTGCGTGTCTGTCTGCGTGTCTGTCCGTGTCGAGTCTGTAGAAGGAGGGAAGCTGGGCCACAGAGAGAAGAAAGGCCAGTGGAAAGCAAAGTGGTGGAGAATGATCGACACCGCCAGCAAGCATGGACAGAGCTGCTGACTGCTAACTCCCGGGTGGCTGGATGGTGGGTTCGGTTGGGTTGGGCAGGATGCTATTCCAAAGGCGATTTTTTTTTCCTCCTTTGGCTGAACTACGGCGCGACAGGAAGGTTCAGAGTGGTGACATAAGGTGGGCGATGATGATGCTGATGGTGGTGGTGGCAGGCAAAGACATCCCCCCAAAAAGAAAAACAACATAAAACATGTAAAAAGAAAACAGTGCAAAGGGTGGGTGGGAGTATAGCGTACATTGTCTGGTTACTGGCTGCTGTAACGGCTGCGGTTCAGTGGCTGCTGGGTGCTGGGCATCGGTGCCCCAGGAGTTCAAGGGCCACTGTAGCTGTAGTGGATCTCAGGGCGGGTTCCAGTTGGGTTCTGTTGGGTTCAGTTCAGGTGGCAGATGCTGGACAAGCACCCACCCTGAACTGGCGAGACCCAGACAGAAAGAGGAGACCGGTTGTTGTACTGTGTGTTTCTGGTCTCTTGCTCTTTGAACGCTATCCTTTTCGTTCTCCTTTGCACCTTTGCACCGGGAAGGCTAGCTTGGTCACACGCGGAGCCACACCGCGAGATGGGGCAGAACTGGGAGCTCAGAGACCGCAAACAGCCAGACCCGCCGGTCGATCGAATACTGCAGAGTAGAGATGCTGGAGATCAGACCAGACCAGACCAGCCAAGACAAGCCCAAACACCATGGAGCAGCAGGCCGAGTGCGCTGCTGAGGGAGTGGGTGCCTGTGTGTGTCTTTCTGGCAGCTGTTTGCTGGTGCTGGCTGCTGGCTGTCGTGGGTGAGTGAAGTGGATTGGCGATGGTTGCAGCCAGAGTCGGAGTTGGCTTCAGTCCTTGGAGGAGTGAAAAAAGGAATCAAAAGGGTTGGTTGGGCTGATCGGCCGAGTTGAGACACTCACTTGCCAGTTTGTTGTTGCTTGGCTGCTGGCTGCGTGGCCCCTGCTCTGCTTTGCCCAACCCTTGCCAGCACCACCCACTGCCTGCTCTGCTGCTTGCCACATAGTGACTACTATGTACCTAGGTCTGTCCTCGGATCCCACCCTGACACCGAGCCATGTACTCCCTAGGTACCCATGTGCCATGTACTATGTAAGCGCCCCAAGCAGCCACGATCACTACTATATATGTACTAAGTACAGCCCAATGAGGCCTAAGGCTGATGGCAGTTTTTTTCTCCTGGAAGTAGATGGCAGCCGTGGCAGCCATGGCTCACCAAGCTCGTCAAGGTTCCATGTGCTTGGGCGGCCCATGACATGGTCCCCCTTGCCACGCTCTGACCCAGCAGATAGCAAGCGATGGATGGCCTGTGCTGCACAACCCTTTCCAGCAGATCGCACTGTCGACCGTTTGGGCTTAGCGTGTCTATTCTGCCGCAGCCCTGTCGGGAGCCGTCCTCGGCAGGCCAAACCCCCTCTGCCCTCTTGCCTCTTTGGCAACGTTTCATGTTTCGAGATTTGTTGATGCAGTTGGGTACCTTGGCCTCTTGCCGACAGCCATCCGCGGAGGATGAGCTTGGAAGATGCATCAAGGCCTTTGATGGCCAGGAGTACTCGTATTTCGATACTTGACGATCAACGATCGGCTGCCGTCCTACGCTCATGCATAGTAGTGTCACATATCTGATATGTACATAGCAGAAGTATCTCCACCTACCCAAAGTATATTTGGCATATGCTTCCAGCAATCAATGCAAATCGATACTTCGGGTTAGCAGCATTGAATGCACAAATGGTTGCAGCATACCCCCGGCAGCTTGTCATTGGCCCGTTCCGGCCCAAGTACTGAAGTATGCACCCACCGCAGTCCCCAGCTCCCTGTGCGTGCATGCACGTCTTCTTGTACGTACTAGGTACTATTAGAACCGACGTACCTTTGTACCTTTGTACCCACTTAATAGTACATTCGCGAAAACACAACCTCTTTCCACTTGCAGCCAGTAACATTTTTCAGGCATTCTCCAGGGCGTGCCTTCCCATACCACACCCGGGCCACACGTCAGCCTTGCGATATCAAAGACCTCAGTTCGTGGTGCGACAACGTCCTCGCCGGCTTCCTCGGTTTTTCTCGACAGCACCCCATCCTCACCACCACACATTCCGACGCCTTGCCATGTCCCAGCCGTCCTCGACCGCGCCCTCGGCCGCTCGTGATGCCGTCCTCGTCAACGGCGTCATGCCCGAGGGCGCAACCCCCGTGCAGGAACTCGACTTCAACAAGCTGCCACGGCCCATTGCCGCCCAGGATCTGCTCATTGGAATGACCAACATGGGCATCCAAGCGTCCGCCCAAGCCAGGGCTGTGGAGATCATCAACAAGATGCGTGGCTGGCGCGACCCAGACACAGGCGACGCCACTACCGTCTTCCTCGGCTACACCTCCAACCTTATTTCCTCGGGCCTGCGTGGCACCCTTCGCTGGCTTGTCGAGCACAAGCACGTGGCTTGCGTGGTGACCACTGCTGGCGGCGTCGAGGAAGATTTCATCAAGTGTCTGGGCCACACCTACATGGGCAGCTTCTCCACTCCAGGCCGCGAGATGCGCGCACAGGGCCTCAACCGCATCGGCAACATGGTTGTCCCCAACGACAACTACTGCAAGTTTGAGGACTGGGTCGTGCCGATTCTTGACGCCATGCTCGATGAACAGGAGGCCAGCAAGCTGAACGGCAAGCACGTCGATGTGTGGGGTGACGAGGTGGACGGCGAGCTTGTCTGGACGCCGTCCAAGGTCATCCACCGCCTGGGCAAGGAGATCAACAACCCCGAGTCCGTCTACTACTGGGCCTACAAGAACAGGATCCCCGTCTTTTGCCCTGCTCTGACGGACGGCAGTCTGGGCGACATGCTTTATTTCCACACTTTCAAGGCTTCCCCCAAGAGGCTCATCATTGACATTGTGGAGGATATTCGCCGCATCAACACCATTGCAGTCCGAGCCAAACGAACAGGCATGATCATTCTTGGCGGCGGAATCGTCAAGCATCACATCGCCAATGCAAACCTCATGAGGAACGGCGCCGAGTATGCCGTGTACATCAACACGGCGCAGGAGTTCGACGCCAGCGATGCTGGAGCGCGGCCAGACGAGGCTGTGAGTTGGGGCAAGATCAAGCAGGACGCAGAGGCCGTCAAGGTCTATGTGGAGGCAACTGCTTGCTTTCCTCTGATTGTTGCTTGCACCTTTGCCCAGGATCAATGAGTGAATTGAATATACAGTGACTCTGCGACGTATTTGGTCGGTGTACTACTATCATCCATGGCCAGCTAGCTACATCGCTGTCTTGCCTTTCCTACACACCAAACCTGCGCGGTATGTTTTGGCCACATATTGATTCGACTACATCAGTGTCGGTGTACAACTGACATGGCAAACAGTTGAGATCTTTCACTGGGACTAGACTTCAGCATTCGGTTGGACAATTGATAGGCTACAGGATGTAACCGTACGAGCAATGCCTAGAGAGGAGCTCCACTCGCGCTCGAGTCTTGAACGATATAGCAGCGATGACTACCAGCGGTTACACTCAGCGCAGCCCTCCACGCCGTAACCTTGAAGCCTTCGTGGAAGTCAGAGCTAGGACTTTGTCACATCAGGCTCTCGAACACAGCACAGCATGGGGCAAGTCGAAAGAGACGCCTGGGTTCCGAGTTCAGCTACGAAGACTGCATGAATCAATGATACATAGGCCTGGTCTATTCTACGTCAACTCAACAGTGTCCTTGGAAGCACTGCCCGTGGCTTCTTCGGGGACCGAAATAGGGCGACTTCTTTGACTATACGATTCAAACTCCCAACAAATCACGCCTGATTTAGGCGGGTACTCTCCGGATTGTCTCAACATATGCTATTGTCGTCATCGTGCTCCACGGCACCGATTTCAGCTTACAGCCCGCAGGCTGAGAAGAAGAAGCCCACTCAGACCCCCTCGGCAGGCCTCATGGATTGGTGAAGATATTCAGGATATTCCTGCCCCTGTACCGTATTGTACGCACCAACTAGACCCGGCAAGGTGAACGGCCTATCTTCTTCGGAATCCTCGAACTGTGTCCAATCCACTTGCCGCATGCCAACATACAATCCCTCGCTGTGGCCCTTTGACATCCTGTTCCTCTTGATCTTTTGCCTGCTCCTGTCCTCACTCTTCCTCTTGCCCCTTGACGGCGTTGCTTTTGCCGTCACTGTTGCTTGCGTATTGTTGTTGTCAAGGTTGTCGCTACCATTGCCAGCATCATTCGATGGTACCGCCCGCGCCACCCTTTTCTCTGCGTCCCGTTTAAGCCTCTCCAGATCCTTCAAATTCGCGAGCACCCATACTGCACTCTGCCTCTTCCTATCCTCCTCTTTCCCGGCCGTCTCTCTCCTCTCCTCCTCTCCCCTTTCTTCCCATCGGTGCCTCCAGGGCGGTTGGTACACCGTCTCTTCCGTCACCGCCAAGCCCGAAACCATTCCCTCCAGCAATCCCGCCTGGATCCACCTAGTCCGAACATTCTTCCGACCAAGCACTTTTTCCATGTGAGCGAGCAACGCCCTTCGCAGGTTCTGCTTGACCCTTTCCTCGCGTAGTTCGGCAGGTGTGTATGCACCACGGGTGTTGCTGCGTGAGAAGCCCCGTGCGGCGGCATTGTCGAGGTGGAGGCGCGATGTGTATATCTGGTGTTGACGAGCAGTGGCAGCCAAGGTGTGGTAAGGTCGTGTTTCGGGGGTGATTTGGAAGACGGGGTTCGGGATAAGTGATTCATTGTTATGCTCTGCAGTCGTGGCAGTAGGTCTGTGCCTTGCGGATGTCCTTTTACCAGGCGCGGTGGCTCTGGGCAGCGGGCTTGATGTGGTTATAACGGCTGGTGGGAGCAGGGTTTGTGCTACTTGTGTTTCTTGTTCTCGAACGCGAGGAGCGACTTGTGCGTTGTGTCCTGCCACTACGGCCCATCGCCCGCCGGCCCGTGTAGCAGCTCGCAAGGCACGACTCGGTCGCAGCGGCGATGGCCCCCTTTTTTCCTCTTGCTCGTCCGAAGAACCGGAAGGTGAGGGGGAATCGAAGACGGAACCGACAGCAGAAGTGGTGGTGGTGTTATTACGCGGCGGCCCATCCTCATGTTGAGACAGATTGCTTCGGGGCCACTCGATTTCGCTGGAGCTGCTGTTGCTGCTGCTTTCTTGCACAAAATGTTGTTGTTGTTCGTGTTGTTCCTGTTGTTGTGGGCAGATGCTTTGAACCATTCCCTTCTCCTTTTCCTCGTCTTCATTCTTATTATTACCAAGCTCGACGTCAACGTCAGCGCCCCCGCCCTCGCCCTCACCATTGCCATCGACATCGTCATCGTTTACAGACTCCTCGCCACTATCACCCACACTGAAGCAATCACGCCCATCTTGACTTACATTGTGGTGGTATCCGCCCGTTTGCTGAGTGGGCGGAGGTTGAAGTAGGCACGGGCTACTGCCCAATTGAGTTTGCAAGGTGGTATAATCAGGTCGTAACCACAAACGCATACGTTGTCCTCGTTGGGGAAGAGAAGCTGGCGACACGGACACGGACAATGACAAGGAGGCTGGTGACAAGGAAGAGGATGGATCATAGGATGAATCGGAGTCGGGGTCGGTAGCCATGGTCCTCTCTATCTTTCTCGTGTGTCGTGCGGGATATTTTTTGTTTTGGCGATCTTTTGGATGGGGTAACATGAGGAGGAAAAGAGGGAGCGGGATGGTGGTAAACAAGTGCTTTTTGATTCCCTTTTTTTTTTTCTCCTCCAAACTTCCTATCAGGTGGTGAGTGTCTGAAACTTCTGTCACCACATGTGCTTTTCGATAAACACAGATGACGATGGGGTGTAGAGAGGATATACTGCGCACACACACACACACACACAAGCTTCCATCCACACATACCCAGCCTCCATCTCTCTGAAGAAACAAAAAGCGAAATATCTTTTTTTCTTTCTTCAGGAAAAAGGACATTATAAAAAGTTGAACAACGGTAAGTGGTAAAGGATTCCCACGCAGCCCAAAAGGAAGGACATTCATTGCTGTTCGTTTGGAGAAACCCCTTCCTTCTTAACCGAGGGTTTGGTGATGGGGAAAAGGAATATCACAAAAGACTCCCCCCCACCGGCTAGGCTGGCTGGCTACCTGCATACTTACAGGAAGGGCGTGGTTTAGAAGGTACATTCCATCTGATTCTGGGAACCACGAAAAAAGAACTCAGGCGACACAAGAAAAAAAAAAAGAAGAAAGAAAAAAAGAAAGAAAAAAAAAAAGAGCCAGCAAGCAAACGAGAGAGAAAATCAGAGGGGCTGCTTCTCAAAGGGAAAGGGGATAGATAGTTAGGTACATTAGGAAGCAAGCAAACAAAGTACAGTTCTCCCATGCCAGAATTCCATCCATATTCAAAGCAAGTCATGTTTGTACAAGGACACAAAGGCCATGTCAAGATTCACCCGTCTTTCCATTGATATCCCAACAACCTCTATCTGAATTTTGTAGGGTAGAATGAACAAGAAAGGAAACTTCCTTGTTCATCAACCCGCGTTTGCCATATTTAGAGCCGCCCCGGCCCCCCTCGCACCAAAAAGAGCCTTTACAACAAGCACAATGACAGTCAACAACAACTTTCCAGCACCTGATGAGAAAAGACAAATAGCTTTTTATTGTCCACGGTACAGCATGCTTGACAAGGAAGTACATCGTTCAATATCTGGTAGCGGCATCCATGTTCACGCGCCAACGCAAAGCAAGTACGCCGCCAAGAAACCAACATCGTCATCATCTTTTTGCGCCTCAACACCCACTAAAAGACAACAGATCCAAAATTACTGTCATGCATCGTTATTCCCTCCTTCTCGCGCCCAAAACAGCCTTGCCCACCGCACTATCATTTGCCTTTCCAATCTCTCCCGTGATCCACTCCCCGATTTCTGCCACCGCATCCAAATCCACGCCTGTGTCCATACCCAGACTCTCCAAAAAATAAACCATATTCTCCGTGGCCACGTTGCCCGTGGCCCCGGGACTATACGGGCAACCTCCTAAGCCGCCCACCGCCGCATCAAACGTGCGAATGCCGTGCTCGAGCGCCACAGCCGTGTTGACCAGTGCTTGCCCATAGGTATCGTGGAAATGCAGCGCCACATCCTCGTTGCGGATCCCTGCAGCAGTCATGCACTGCAGGAGTTGGGCGGTGCGAGGAACCGTGCCCATTCCCGTCGTGTCGCCGAGAGCGATTTCGTCGGCGCCCATTTCGAGTAGGTCGGTGGCGATCTCGGCAACGCGATGCGGGTCTACGCTGTGGCCTTCAAAGGGGCAGCCTAGGACGACGGAGATGTAGGCACGGATGCGAATGTCGGGAAAGGTGCGTTTGGCGGTGGTAATGACCTCGCGGAAGCGTGAGAGGGAGGTGGCGATGTCGCAGTTGAGGTTCTTTTGTGTGAAGCTTTCGGTAGCAGCTGCGAAGACGGCGAGCTCGATTTCAGGTTTTTTGGTGGAGAGAGAACGTGTGGCTTCGGTCACGAAGCTGTCTGGGTATGCTGACAGGATGGAAGCTGCGCCGTCGAGGCCCTTGGTGTTGGGTGCGAGGAACGAATAGGTGACTGGGGAGGGCGACGACGGTGGCTTCTCGAGGATATGCCTGAGGATCTCGCTTGAGCTGTCCATCTAGATAACGGATATGTCCCAATCAGCCATTGTATCCTTTTTTTTGTGTGTCCCACCTTCTGCTTCTTGGAAAAGGGTTACCACGCAAAAGGGCTGGGTACCTGGGGAACCCATTTCGGCGAGACAAAGGAGCCCGCCTCAATGGTCGTCAGCCCCGTCTTGGCCAAGCGCTCAATCAGCTCAATCTTTGTCGCAAGCGATATCGTCTTCTTTTCGTTTTGCAGGCCATCGCGCGGGCCCACCTCGACAATCTTGATGCGGTTGTCGGGTTGTTGTTGTTGTGTCTGGCCGGGCGCATCTGTAGATGTCGCATACGCCCGACGGCGTATCGTCGCCGTGAGCGCATGCCGGCGCAGAGCATAGCGTGTCGCGGTGAGAGCTGGCCGGAGTAATTGCTTCATTTTGGAGGATGGCGAGGCTGCAGAAAGAAGATCAGAAACATTTGCAGATGGAAGAGAAGGAAGTCGTACGAGCATGATGTAACTTTAGGCGGCCGCTCGGGAGGGGAGGCGGCCGCTTATTACCGGCAGTTCAGCGACGGGAGATGGCGCCGAGGGACGATGCGGGGAGCTCTTCTAGTCTGTTTGATTGGCGCAAAAGACCTGGAATCCCTGCTCCTATGTTCAATGTAATAGTACACATACCGAGGCACCTAGGTACTCAAGTGCCCATAGGACTGTACCCTCTCTCGCTGTGCGGTGTTCAGCATTGCAAGTTGGCGACGATGGGATTTGATCGACAGCCAAAATCTGCTTTCAGACATACAGGTTGACAATGTTCCCACAGTAGCCCAAATGTCGACAATCAAGTTCCATCTTCCCCCACTTAGAGAGCCACCATAAGATATGTTGGCCCGGCCTCACAAATGTGCAATGCCCTGTCTTCTTCTAGATAGATTGATTGACTCGAATACCATGAAACGATTCCCCTGTAAAGAAGTATACAACTCCCGCATAGAATCCAATGCTTGGACCTAGAACAATGGTCACCAAACAGCACATCACGAACTATATCCCACCCTCCATCCCGGCAAAAAAGAAGGCAACAGAACATATACTCTCAGATATCCGTACTCGTCTCATCCCTCCCCGTGAAAATTCGATGCATCCTCCTACTAACAGCCTGTCCCACCGTCCGATCAGTGTACGCTCCATCCTTATTCGCACTCTTGCGAATACTTTCCAACGCAAGCGGCCCTTCTCGCTGCAGTCCACGCACCAGTTGTCCCAGACTTCCATACTCGCCTACAATCCCCCACGCAATCGGCGCAGTCACTCGTCCAATCTCCTGCAACATCCGCACGTAGGTATCCTGAGCTCCATCACCTGTGCGCACCTGCCCGCTGTCCATGCAAAACGCAGCCAGAGAGTTGATGGCGTCGCGCTGTTGTCGATAAGGGATCGTGCTGATGTGTTGCGTAAAAGCGACGACCCACTGCGCCGTCTCAACGGGTGCGTTGGTGTGGTGAATGAGGGCGTTGTGCTGGACTTGGAGCTGAAGAAGGGCGTCCTCAAGGCCATCTTCGTCGATATATTGGGGTGGTGGTTTTGGTGTAGTCTTCTTTTTGCGCCGCTGGGTGCTGCTCTGGGGAGCTGGTGCTGCTGCGGACCTGGACGTGGAAGAAGCGCTCGCAGCTTCGTTCTCGGCAGCATTGCGCACGGCAGTCTGAAATTGCTTGTTGCGGGCGTTGCGGTTCTTGCGCATCCACCCCGTCAACCCCTCAATGAGATAGATGAGCGTATGTTGGTCATAGTGCTGCTGCATGCTGAGTACATGAGCCTCTAGGTCAGCGCCCGCGGGACCAAGTGCAAGCTCAACGAACTCAGCGGCCGTGATGATCACCATGGCGTGCTTTTCCTTCTCGATGCGCTGTGGAATGGGTTCCCAGCAGCCTTCATCCTCGTTATAGCGCGACCGCACCTTTCTGCGCCACTTTACCACGTTCGTAACGGGACTCGAATAGCCGTGCGTTTCCACGTGGAGATCCTCTAGCAGGGTTTCGACTTGCAATCTAATATCAGGATGGAGCGATGCCGGCAGGTCAACAATCATTTCTGGTGTCGAGACCTTCTTGTCTGTGCGAACCTTGTTGACCTCTGCAAGGGCTGCCGCGCGCTGCTTCTGGCGTTGACGCTCTTCCTTGGCCTCTTCTTTTTGCCGTTGTTTGCGGCGTTTTTCGGCTTCCTTGGCTGCCGCCTTATCTTGGCGTCCCAGTTCCTTGTTTGTTGTGCTCTTGCTTAGTGTGGCTTTGAGGGTAGAAGTAGAATTGTGTTTGGAAATTATGGTTTTGGAAGGTTTATACAAGCTTCTCGAGCCCGGTTTAGCAGCCTCAATCCCAAAGATATCCGGTAGGTCATCATCATCGTCGTCTCCATGATCGTCTTGGGGATCTGACACCAAGTCGCCGAGATCATAGTCAATCACATCTGAGCGAGTCCTCTCCATGGGTTTCCGAGGCGGTTGCACGTCAAAAGTCCAATCATCCTCGACCGTCATCTCGGGCGCTGAGCTCGAAATATGGTCCCATTCAGTCGGCCCTCTGCCCTCACCCTTGCCCTTTGTGCTGCTACAGTCCGTCGTGGAAGTGAATGTCTTGTTTCTCTGCAGTGTACTGCCTACGAAAGGCGGTGGCCTCGACTCGTGTTTGGTGGTGTTTGTTTTTGGCACAAGCGGAGGAGGTGACGAACTGGCAAACGGATCATTGTCCAAACTCAGGTCAATTATGGTTTCACGGGGCTTGGTCTGAGCCTTCGCCATGGCCTTGGGCGAATGGAGGCGCGGCGGCGAGCTAGCAAAGGGGTCACTGCTCGTGTGAATGGGATCATAGATTGACTTTTCTGTCCTTGTTGGTGGAAGAGGCATGCGTGGTAGGAAGCTCGATCCCGACGATTCGACTACGCTCCTCGCGGTTATTTTGCTCTCGCTTTTTGACCATGTCGCCTTGTGTACATGTCTGGCATCACTGCCGGTACCACGGCTTAACCCATTAATAGTCTCTGCGCCGCTTTTCTTTGTTGTTGTTGTTGCTGGTAGTGGAGACTTGGCCTCACCCCGAAAGGGACGACTGAAAGTACTGGTATCATACAGCCAGTCATCATCTAGAGATGCTGGAGATAGACTGTGCCGTGGTTTGTCTATGGCTGAAGTGGCAGGTTGACGAGATGGTCGTGCTCTAGCAGCGGTCTCACTAACCCTCATCTTCTTGGCCGGTGGTCCATCTTCAGCCCGACCACGGTTCGGAATGAGAAAGTCATCGGACCAGAGATCATCGGAAAGCAAGAAAGATGGTACAGCTTTGTGTTTCCCACTGCTGCTGCTGTTGTTGTTGATTGCGGTGGTCGAGGTGTGAGACGGCACTACAGCTCTGGTCTGCGAGCCAGATTGAACATCGTCGCAGTCCAAACCCCGACTTGGCGGTCTGTTCGCAGGCTTGAGCGGCGGTCGCGGCGCTTGTGTGTGGGAGAGCTCAGGGCTCGAGACGAGGTCGATGACTTCGACGGGCATGGATGCAGTCGGTCACTGAGGCATTTCGACATGAGCTTGCTGAGACAGATGAAGGGGATCGTAATAATGATTTGAAAGAAGTGATGAACGACGTCAGTGGCTACCGCCAGTGGCTAGCTGGTTGAAAGAAGGAGACCCCTAATTACTTAGTACTACAGTGCCCTACATAGGTACAGCTTATAGTGGCTTCGGCGCAACTCGACGCGTGTTTGATAAGCGATAATAAAAAAAAGCCAAGACGCCAAGGGTCCTGGACGCGTCCTGAATGGGTGGCTGCGACAGGGATTACCCGCTATGCACGCCTCTTCACGTGCACCCGCCACGGCTGATTTTGAAGGGTCACGGTAGAGTCAGGCTCAAGCAACAGAATTATACAATGCTGGCTTGCTAGGGAGGATGCTCCAACACAACGACAGTTGACTCGTTCTGGCGGAAACACTACTTTGGAGTACTGCCTTCAGGGATCGCAGAGAAGGTGATCTTCCTGCTTCAGAGCTGGCAAGCCGTTCGTTTCCAAGGCCATTTCTTTCTTCTTTTTTTTTTTTTTTTTTTTTCTTTTTTGGTGAGATTGTTTGGCCCATCCAAGGCCTTTCCTGATGTCTGCACAGAGACAATCTTTTATACAAAGTTATTTACATTGCAGCATTGACCGGCCTGGCATGCCATTTGAATGCACACCTGCTGCCCAACTCCTGTCACTACGACGATACCACGTTTTGTGTATAGGTGTCTGTGTGTAAACATGCGCAAGTATACGCTTTGCAGTAGACCAACTGTAGGTACCACCCTGCAACGCTGCTTGGTAATGGTGTTGGCGATGCTTTGGCTCGGACCGCGTTTGGCGGTCAGAGCGTCTTAACTTCTCTTCTGTCTTTGGTAGCGAAAGGGCTACAATGGATTCGGGGTATGCGCTTGCATCAAAAGCACTGCAAGCCCATCGCGTGGTTTTATCAGCTGCCGTATTATACTTGGTCCGATGCTTGTTGTTTGCTTGTTAGCTAGGTCGGAAAGAAGGCGTATCTCTGAAACGTATAGTCATCAGTGGTATAGCATTATATGAGTCGTCTGTGATAATATAGCATATAATCTGGGTCTAGGTTGAAGGCTGGCTTGTTGTTTGCATATATGTGGAGCACAGTGAGTCGTTTCTTGACGGCTATCACATTCAACAAGAATGCTTTGCTTGCCTGGGCCCCTGTCAAGGCCCAACATTACCCTGACAGGTGAAAATACCAAAGACCATGACGGAGGACACCCAAGTGGCTGATGTCAACGGTGCGAGGGCTTCACATCTCACTCATGGTACCTGAGCTGTAGCTAGAAGTGACTCGATGCCTTTCCCTACCATTATGAAGCAACACAATCCAGGTTTGCCGGGCCCAGGAGGCAGGCAGGATAGTCAGTCAACTATCCACAAACTTGGATAACAAGAGTGTGGTGGTGTGATATGTAAAAAGGCGGGCATATGCTTGCGATTAGCCTATACAGGCCCTCTTGTATCAAGTGCGGACGAGAAGGCGTTTAGGACTGAGATGATTCGCAAATGGCATCTCGCCCCCTCTTCAGCATAACCGAACCAGTATAGCAGGATTCACCTGGTTCGCTCATTCACCGACAGAAAGGTGGGAGAGAAGAGGGTTGCGGAGGTGCCACCATTATGTTGCAATGCAGCACAACGGCTGTCGCCGAGCAGATCATCCTCATAGGGTCATTGGTGCTAGCAATCCTATTTGCCACATGGTGCGGCATCGTGGCGGCGACACAAGCCCTCCGTCCTACTGTGTAAAAGCAAACGAAGCCACCGTTGAAAAAAAAAAAAAAAAAAAAAAAAAGGGTAAAAAAAGGTGAGACGAAAAGTAGGTCCGATCGGGTCCGATCGCATCAGCAAAAAGGTGTTTTGTTGTCGTAGACAGAAGCGGATGAAGCTCTGCTCAAACTACTGCAGAAGAACGATCGTCAGTTCGAATACTCTACTCGGGACGTGAGAAACGCCAACGTCAGTGACGGGCATTGTGAGGAAGTTTTCCAGTTCAGGCTTGACAGGTGGGTGTTTAATTGATTCCCCCGCACGCGCTTTCCCAAATGGATAGCCCAGCCCTGACGAGGTGGAGCCACTAATGGTGATTCTGCAAGGCACCTCGCACAGCAGCCCGTAGACCCTGGCTTGCGCATTGGAATTCCTGCTCTACTACTAAGTATGTACATGTACCAGCCGCGGAGCCGTGCCAATCAAGCATACGAGTTGCCATCGTTACCATGTACACCTGCAGCATCCTACGACCAGTAAAGCGTCTTTATAACTTCACGTCGCACTGCTTACTGGAGAATCATTTTCTGGTGGTGTACTATATACATCTTTAGGATTGGTTGAGCCCCGAAGCGAAGTACCCGGATACTTTGGGTACGTGGGTACTCGTGTGATTTACATTTTCCCCCACCCTGACGAAAGTCCGATGACATTCCCGTTAGCTACTGTACTTCCCAGGATGACAAAAGGGACAACTGTCATCATCCACGACAGTCAAAACGAAGATCCCCAAGAGCTGACACGACAAGAGCCCCCCAAAAGATAACAGGACCCTTGAGTGGCAGTGCAAAAAGAAAAACGTTCTGCTGGTGTTGCGCGCTACGGCGTTATGCAGATTGGCTGGGGCTCCGATGGCACACGAAAGAGCAGTCAAAAGGGGACTAGCGTCGGCGTGCATGTGGCCCCTGCGGAGCAATTCATTAGCGTTCTTTCTTTGGGCCGAGTTTGCTCCTCACCCGCGTGGTGTGGAAGGTGTAAAGGTGCAGAGCGGACCAATCAGAGCATTCAGTTGCAGTTACATACATTCGTTCCATGTGGGAGAAGCAAGGATACCCAAGGCCATGACGGCGCCGCCATCATAGTAGCTCACCAGGGTTCCACTCAAAGATCAAAACTAGAGACCAAGTTGCAGATGGACACGAACAATGGCTTGTTTTTCTGTATATAGTGCTAGTGATAGAGCTGTTGTCACATCGCAACTGATTAATCGATCTATCAAGCACGATATGAACGCATGTACTATGACAGCTACGGCCAACAGAAAAACAACGCAAGAGAGTAGTAGCGTCTTGGCAGTGTCGGTGGACTCCCGCGGTGCGGTTCGGGGCGACGGGGAACGGAAAGCTTTTTTTCTTGTTTCCAATGAGAAGTGCATTTGCGAGATGAGTCCATGTATCCCAGGGCGGCTGCGGGCTACGGGCATGTATAAACACTAAACCAAACCAAAAGCTCACGCCTTCATGCGTTGGGATGCTGCAAAGGAGCTCAGGGTTTGCCTAGCCCAGTCACGCCCAGTCACTCCCAGTAGGAGCACGGCCCCTATGAACGCTCCCCTCTTTGCCGACCTAGGACCGACCCATCATCTCATCTTGGGTGTGGAATTGCGATTTATGCGGGTGTTCTTTGGTATGAAGCGGAACATGACTCCATATGTCTACTATGTATACATAGTACTGTATAGCTGTTGTTGCATTTCTAGTGCTATAGAAATACCTACTTACCATGTAAAAACGGTCCAGAGGGCCACTGGCAGCTGCACAAGATACCATGTACAGGCGACGCATGGCCTAATTTCCAGCACCGCCGAACCGACCAGTTGATCCCCACCTGGACCTGCAGTGGTCAGGGATCCAGCATCCATCGCCTTTGGGGACTCGACTCGCAATCAGAACCCCACCTGCTCCAGCCCAGCACCGCACCGCACCGCACCGCACCGCACCATCTGCAACAGAAGGGTCCAGGAGCCAGGAGCCCCCCCCTGGCCCCCTAATAATCTCCTCGAGGCTGGCACACTCACACGCTAATTCGGGCCACTGCATTTCCAACCGCCTCTTCTTCGGCTTTGGCGTGGGCACCCTGGCGCGCTGCCTCGATCTGGCCATTGCTCATTAAACTGCCTGGTCCTCTTTCTTTCCCTGACTTGACTGCCCCGACCCTTCCACTCCGAGAAGCAACACCCTTCTTTATGACGCCTGCTGCGTCGTGTCCATCGTCACGGAGACGGACTGCGCCCACAACTTGCGACGGGCCGCCCTCATCTTTGTGAACGACAAGGGAAAGGAAGCAGGGAGACTAGGGAAGCAGAAAGGGGTTGCGACCAGAAACACGGCCCGAGACAACCAGCCGCCCAATCTACTGGCCCCCTCCCTCTGCCGGCGCCACTTACACCTCATCTGCGGCCTCCATCAAGGGAGAAGAAGGGAGCAAAAGAAAAGAGCAGAGAGAGCAAGAAGACAAGGAAGACACCAAATCGAGGGCCGCACAACAAAACAGTTTCTGCGCTCGCACCCCTCGTTGGTCGCCTGCGCGAACCCATCGCTTTGGCTTGCATGACAAACCTGCGACAGCGCTGTCGCTTTCCCTCAAGCCGCAACTCTAAAAATAACCGCGCCGCCGCCGCCGCTGGCCACACACGATGCCTTCACCACCGGGCTCGCCCGCCCCTAGCCGGCCCCTGAGCGCCATGGTTCGGCCATCCCCGCGAAGCAGCAGCCGAATGAGCTCGTCAAGCAAAGCTGGAGGTGGCAGTAGGGCCTCGGACGAAGATGGCAAGACCTCCGTCAAAGTTGGTGAGTTGCTTCTGCCTCATCCGTGTACTGTTTGCGCCACTTTACGAGTACATAGTACAGATGCAAGAATCACAGACCAGGGTGGCTAATCACACAATTCCTTCTCTTGTTTCTTTTTCCTGCAGCCGTCCGAGTTCGACCGCCTCTTCAGCCGACCGACCCAGGTTACGATCTCGTCCCACAACGCTTCCAAAGGCCCATGGTTCAGGTCATGTCGGACACAACTCTTGCCATTGAAGCGCCCCAAGGCCGCAAGGTCTTTGTCTTTGACCGCATCTTTTCCCCAGAAATCGACCAGGCCGGCATATGGGACTATCTGGAGGATTGCGTGACTTCGTTTGTAGCTGGTTACAACGTCTCTTTATTGGCATATGGCCAGTCGGGCGCTGGAAAGTCCTTTACAATGGGAACATCTGGCCCGGACGAGCAGAATGATCCAGAGATAATGGGTGAGTTTAGCCCGTGTTCTCCATCCGGACGGAAGCGCGCATTACATCTCTGCCAGGGATGGGATGGTTGCATAAAAGGATCTTGAAAATCGTATTGTCCACATTGTGAAGGCTGACTTGAGACCAAATAACGCAATCAGGCGTCGTTCCGCGAGCTGCAACTGCGCTTTTCGAGAAGCTCGATGGGCCAAAAGGAAACCCGAACCGGGCGTCCATGTCACAGCTGCGTGCCCCCTCGAGAGTGTCCACACAGTTATCCGGCCCAAAGGGCAACAAGAATTGGACCCTCAAAGCTTCCTATGTCGAAATCTACAATGAGCAGCTGCGCGACCTTCTGCTGCCAGACCACATCCCCGCAAACGAGCGTAGTCCTGTTACCATTCGAGAAGACACCAAGGGCAACATCCTGCTTACCGGGTTGCGGCAGGTAGAGCTGCACTCCGTCGAGGACCTGCTCAATGTGCTCAACTTTGGATCCAACGTCCGCCAAACAGACGCGACCGCCATTAACGCACGATCTTCCCGTTCACATGCCGTTTTCTCACTGAACCTCGTACAAAAGAAACCCGGCGTCACCGCGGCTCACGACAGGCGCCAATCGATGCCGCTAGAAGGCTTGTCAGGCGCCGAGACATGGACAACGACCGACAGCAAAATGCATTTTGTCGACTTGGCAGGCAGCGAACGGCTCAAAAACACACATGCCGAAGGCGCGCGGGCCAAGGAGGGCATTTCCATCAATGCCGGTCTCGCTGCGCTCGGCAAGGTCATTTCACAGCTGTCGTCGCGGAATGCGGGTGCACACGTGTCGTACCGAGACTCCAAGTTGACCAGACTGCTTCAGGACTCTCTGGGTGGTAATGCCATCACGTACATGATTGCTTGCGTCACGACACCCGAGTTTCACCTGAGCGAGACGCTCAACACCGTCCAGTATGCCCAGCGAGCCCGCGCCATCCAGAGCAAACCGCGCATCCAACAGGTCGAGGAGGGCGGAGACAAGCAGGCAATCATTGACCGTCTCAAGGCTGAGGTGGCCTTCCTCCGCGAGCAAGTGAGAAGTGCCGACCGAAATGGACACGAAAGACGGCCATCGCGGGAACGAACGGAGCGGTCCAATGATAGAGAGGTTGAGCTTCAGAATCAACTTTTGGATGCACAAGAAAATTATGGCACGCTCAGTCAGCGCCACGCCAAATTAATCGCGGAGCTAGCCAAGGCAAGGGATACAGAACATGCCGCAAACGCCCAGATGGTAGAGAAGGGAGAAGATAGTGCAACCGAAAGACTAAAGCGCTCCAACAACTTTGCACAAGCCGTGGAACAAGTTGTTCTCGAATATGAAAAGACGATCCAAGCCCTGGAACAGTCTCTGTCGAGCACGCGTGGCACCCTGCACAATACGGAGACGAGTCTGCTCGAAAAGGAAACCAAGTGCGCCTATGTCGAAACCCTCAACTCCCAACTCCAAGCGCGACTTCAGAAACTCATGGACAGAGAGGCCAACACGGAAACATACCTGCACGACCTCGAATCGAAGCTCGACGGGCACACTTCTGGCGAGGAAAAGAACGCCACTATTGTTGGCGAACTACGCAAGGAGATTGCACGTGTGCGCGAGAATGAGGCTGCTTGCGAGGACTACATTTCGACACTTGAGGAACGACTTGCCGAGGCGGACCAAGATTCGGAACTCATGCAGCGAGAGATTGATCGTTTAGAGCAAGTGGTGGAGCGCCAACGCAGCCTTGGAAAGCTGGATTCTTTGTTATACGAACTCGATAATATGCAAAAGGATACGAGCGCGCCAGAAACGGAGGCTGAGATACCCGCTGCCAACCATGCGCCGCGTCTCAGCCGTACATTTGCTACTAGATCCCGCAGCCAAAGCCGCAACGGCCGCTCGAGCCAGATGGAGGGAACGATCCACGAGACTCGCGAAGAGGATATACCTGAAGAGGACACCGTGCCAGACAATGCAGAGGAGGGCCAGAACGGAACGGCGCTCTCAGTGCGCCAGGTCTCCGAAGCTGACTCGCAGTCTATCGGTCTGCGTCGCACGAGCTCACGACAGTCTACTCTTGCGCAAGACAGACTCGAGAGTGTGACGCAAGAATTGTTGGATCTCAAGGCCGAGCATGAGGGAACCCTGACTCAATACGAAGTTCTGCACTCCAAATACGAAGAAGCTCTGCGCAACATGGCCGAGATGCAAGACGCCATTGACGAAGCACGGCACCCTTCCCGTGTGCGCGACTCCATATTGTCGGTTACTTCTCCGTCCGAAACGCAGACCAGGCCTTCCTCATTCCTGTCGGAGCCACGATCGGGCCACACCAAGGACAGCGAACAGCTTCTGTCGGCGCGCTCGCTGTCTTCGGAGCTCTCCTTTGCTGTAGAGTCCCCAACAACGCCCGTCGTCGAGGTGTCGGACGCCGATACCGCTCAGCCCAAGTCCGACACGGACCCGCAAGTGTCTATTCAGGAATCCTCAAAGGGTAGCTTGGAAGAAGTAGCTGCTGCTGGCGATGATGACAAGGCTACTAATGACGCCAAGCCCATCAAGTCGGACCTGGCGCTTGAGCTCAGCCAACTGCGTATACTGGCAGCCCAAAGGGAAGCAGCCGAGAAAGAACTGACGGAAAAGTACGCCGAGCTCGAGAAAGAGCACCACTCGACTCTCGACATGGTCGAAGAGCTCAAGACAGAAGTGGCCAAGGCCCGACACTACCTGGAACCGCCGTCCCCACGCGCAATCTCCCCCGTGATCCGGCGCAAATCAAGCCAAAATGTTATGAACTTGGACAGAGCCCACCGGTCGTTTACATCGCTGCGAAGCATTGCCGCAGAAAACTTTGACGATAATCCAGAGCTCATGCAAAGCTTCGAGCTCAGCTTGAGCGCTGCCATCCACGAGCTCACGTCTCGGTCGGAGCGCATTCAGGAGCTCGAGGCCGACGTAGCCAGTGCCAAGAAGGAGATGGAGACCAAGATGCAAATCATTACTGGGCTGACGCGCGAGCGCTCTAGCTTGAAGGTCCAGACCACCGACATGTCTATTGTCTCCTCGCTGCGAAGCCAGCTAGAGAGCCATGAGGAACAACTCCACCAGATGCAAGAGGCGCAGGCCACGCGCGAGCGTGAACTGCTGGCTGAGGTCGAGACCCTCCAGGCTTCCCTGAAAGCTGCCAGGTCGCAAAACATCCAAGATGGCGGGCTGGACGTTTCAGATGCAGCCACGGACGACGACGACAAGGTCACCAAGTTGCAGGCTGAGCTCAAGGACTGGCAGGCTAAGCACGAATCTGTACTGGCATCCATGGAGACCACAGAGCAGCAAATGAGGAAGACGATCAGCGAACTCGAGAACCAGCTCGCGACAGTCAACACGCGTTTGCAAGGAGCAACTGCCTCTGTGGCCGTGGATGGAGATGGCTCCGGTTTCCATGAACCCGGGTCCAAAAGCCAAGAGCTCATGTCGACCCTACAAAGCGAGATCGACCAGTACAAGGCCATTATTGACGGGCACTTCGCCAAGGTAGGCCAGCTGGAAGAAGCGCACGCTGCCGCACGGCAAGAGCTCGAGGATGCGCACAAGGCTCGCGACCTGGCTGCTGCCGAAGCACATGAGCACAAGAGGCAGATGGAGAAGCACTTGCAAGAGATTGACGAGATCAGGGCGGAAGCACAGCAGAACAGGTCCGAGGCTGAGGCCCACAAACACGATGCTGAGACGCAGCGGGGGCTCATCTCTACCCTAGAAAACCAGATTGCTTCGCACGAGCGCGCCATCAAGACGCATCAGCAGAGCATGGAGGTGCTCAAGTCGAGCCACATGAAGCAAGTCGACGATCTCCACACATCACAGGATGCCAAGATTGCAGCCCTCAAGGACGAGCACGCCAAGACGGTCAAGAAGCTCGAGGGCCAGCTTGCGGAAGCACGCGAGGAGCTCATGAAGGTGGCGACGCAGGTTGCCTTTGCTGTCGGCACGGATGTCAGCGTGGAGCTCATTTCTGAGCGCATCGACGACCTAATTGCGGACCAGAGGGCTCTGGCCGAGGAGCAAAAGAAGACGGCGGAGCTCGAGCAGGCGGTGCATGAGATTTCCAACGTCAACGAGTCGCTCGTGCAGGACCTCGAGTCGGTCAAGTCGACGCTCTCGGATATCCTTATGGAGGATGGAGGGGAGATGCGCAGCCCATACCCGACCGTCACGGAGCAGGCCAGCACGGTCAAGCGCAAGATGGTTGACTTGCGGAGCAACAACAAGAAGAACTCGCGGCTCGTCGACGAGCTCGAGGAGCAGCTGCAGAGTAACTTTGACCAGGTGCATGCTACCAACAATCGCCTGTCGGCTCTGCACGAGCGCAACGCCCAGTTGGAAGACGCACTCAGCGCCAAGAAGAGTCTGCAGCAACAGCTTGACGCTGTGAAGCAGGAGAAGGCTGCTTTGGAGGTATGTGATGATCCGATCCGGATTCCTCTTGTTCTCCCTCCAAACATGCACAGATATACTAACCAACATATACAGGCGAGGTTGCTAGGCTCAAACGAAACCATCGGTCGCTCCGAGTCCATGAACGGCACCATCCGCAAGACCTCATCCGTCACCTCCCTCCCCTCTCCGCCACCCGCCATCCCCTTGCCTCCTCTTCCGGGCAACTTGGGCTCCAGCTCGAGCGGAACTACGTCGCCCACGCCAGGCATGCGCCCGCCGTCCAAAGACATTACGATGCAGCAAATCCAAGAAGACCAAGAGGCGCGCATCCGCACCATTGAAAAGCACCTCTCTGCCGAGAAGCAGCTAACGTCGACGCTCGAAGAGGCCCTGACGGATCTGGAGAGGCAGTCCAATAAAGTCAAGGCTGACTGTGACGCCTGGCGTAGACGGTGCGGTGATCTTGAGGCGGAGCTCAAGGAACTCAAAGATAAGCCGCAGCAGGACCAGCGGTGGAGTCTGCACCAGGTCGAAGAGGAGCGCAAGAAGCGCGAGGCCGCGGAGCGCGCGCGCGCCCACCTTGAGGAGAGGATGAATGCCATCAATAAGAAGAAGAAGAAGGGTAGCCTCAACTGTTTCTAAAATAAAAGGAAACGGTCGGCTTTTCTTGTCCTTCAACTTTATGGTTTTCTCCTTTCGCCTTCTCTTGTTCGACTCTTTCTACTCCTCACATGTTTCTTCACACTACACATCGATATCCGTCTTCTGTTTCCCAGCCACATATACAGATACAAAGCCATGTTTTTTTTGTTGTTGTTTTTTCCGATCCTTTTTGCATCACCTCATCTGCAGAATTGCAATACCTCATGACAACGTGCTTCCCATTCTGTGGGAATGAGAATGATGGATGCCACTTTAAGCTGAGACACGATGCATGAAGATGAGGTTGATTGTAGAAAGAAAAAACAAAAACACACCATACCATCCCTACCTCCTTATTGCACACACTCTCTCTCACACACATGATTTTACCCTCCTGATAATGATGAACCTTGCCACTACCCATACCCATACTTATATACTCTTTTGCCTATTTCTTTTTTTTTTTTTTTTTTTTCTCAACAATTCTCCCATCAGCCTCATTTATTGACAAGCCCCTTTCTCTCCACCCCGACTCCTCAACACACACATTTCCATTTACGGTGGGAGTGAAGAAGACAAAAAAAAAAAAAAAAGAAATAACATAATAATTTTTATTGGTCTCGCTCATGTCGATATCTGCGGTTGGAGAATGAGCTAGCGGCTGGAGTGTGTGGTTTTTTGTTTGTTGTGGTGGAAAGCTATCTGCATCCTCGACAACGAGACAATACGCGCAGAGAAAGAAGGAAGGAGAGAGAAATGGAGAGGACCAAAGCAGAGAAACAGCGAGAAAGGGACTGGAGCACAGAATTTTGCCGACTTGCTTGTATGCTCGTTTGTTTGATGGATGGACGAAGATGAGATGCCTGATGGAAGAAATGGAAGAAAGGAAAGATTGGCTTTTTTTTTTTTTTTGGTTTCCGGTTGTTATTGCACTTTTGTGTTTCGATGTTGCTGTAGCTGCTGCTATTGTTGTATGCTGAGATACCACCAATACATCTTCCTGTTCTTTGTTTAGGGGTTCTTGATAACCGTCCTGGCTCTACATGTAATGTAATTTTGAGGTTATGGCTTGTGGTGTTGTTTCTGTGTGTCTGTGTATGGAAAGTATTTGGTTCTGATTTCTTGGAGCGAGGGCCATTAACACCATATGTAGACTTGCAACCTCATTTCAAGATTTGATTCATATAAGTGTTATATATATCCTATCTGTGGTCACCCAAAGATGTTCAAAAGCCATCAATTGTCATGAAATGTAAAAAGACTACATACAGGCAGCAAAATAACATTTCATTAAATTCCTGCTTACAAGAGAGGTACACAATCATAACTTTGTAGTTTATATACATGTGACTAGATAAAAAAAAAAGAAAGAGAAAAAGCAAAGACCAGCTTTGAAGTTTATATACATGTGACTAGATAAAAAAAAAGAGAAAGAGAAAAAGCAAAGACCAGCTTTGCAGAAAAATCGATATATAGATCGAAGCATAAAACTCATAAGATCGTTAACAACCGCCGCATTATAACACAAATGGGACATAACCAGACAGCCACATTTTGAGTTGTTGTTTGTTGCTGCGTCAAGACAATGATGAGCGTCCACGTGAGACCCCGAGGAGGGTGCTTTTGTGCTTGCTTGCTTGCTTGGTTTGCGAATCCAGAAAAGGCTTGCCGGTTTCCACGGCTGTGTCTTCTGCGTCTTACTCGCTCTGTTACGTAGGTTCACCCAATCACCGTCTGCCCAACTTTCATGCCTTTCCCCGTTCACTGTCACCCTCACCCTCCCCCTCACCCTCAAGCGGACCAAATGGACTGACGTTTGCGGCGGAAAGCCATGTATTGAGAGAGGGCGGTGATGGCTCTGCGGCGAAGGAGGAGGTGGGTCTCTGCTGCTGTTGCTGCTGCTCTTGATGTTGTTGCTGTGCCTGCTGTTTTGGACCATTGCCTGGCGTCACAGACGGGGAAGAAGGTTCAGATGATGCTTTGGAGGGGAAAATACGCCATTTTGGTGCTGCGATCTGAGCGGTGGATTTGTCTTCTTGTTCTTGATTCTGTTGTTGCTGGGTGTTTTTTGTGCCGTCGGCCTGAACAGCACCAGCTTCCTGTATTCCCGCAGCATCATCATGGGCCTCATCATTATTACCATTATCCCCATCATCATCTTCTCCCGAGATTTGGTCTTTCTGTTGTTGTTGTTGTAGCTGCTGCTGCTTAGCCCTCGCCAGAGGCGTATCCGCTAACTTGAGCAACCTGCGCTGGCCCAACCCAATGTTGCCCGTGAGTACGTAATTTGACGATATGGCCTCGCCGACTTGCTGCTGCTGCTGCTGTTGTTGTTGTTGTTCGGGGCGTGAATCCTCTGGGAATGTTTGTAGGCCTGGGGCTGGGCCTGGCTGGGATGACCTTCTCCCG
The DNA here is from genome assembly GCA_011317545.1 of Coniella vitis. Classification (NCBI taxonomy): domain Eukaryota; kingdom Fungi; phylum Ascomycota; class Sordariomycetes; order Diaporthales; family Schizoparmaceae; genus Coniella; species Coniella vitis. The sequence goes on from WUJK01000002.1 coordinate 3,815,936, forward strand.
TCGTTGGCGTTCAAGTCGGCTTGTTGTGGTTGTGACGCATCGTATGGTCCAAGGTAGCTCGGCTGTAGTTGAGCCTGTGGTTGCGCTTGTGTGGGAAAAACGAAGCCTTGGTAGTTATTATTACTATTATTATTATTATTATTATTATTATTGTCCTGATTTGCGTCATATACGTTGCTCGTGGTATTCATGAATCGTTGCTGCTGCTGTACTTGCGGCGGCGGCGGAGGTGGTGACGCCAGGAAAGTAGCCGGCAGCGGCATAGGCAAGGGAGGAGACGCCCTCGTCGTCGCGTTCGAAATGGTCTTCACAATCAGTTGCTCATTGATCACATCCTCTCCCCCTCTCCCTCTTCCCGCGGCACGGAATCCACCATCTGCTGTTGCTATTGTCGTAGAAGGATGATAACTGCTGCTTGTACCGGGGCGATTGGTCTTGGTGTCCTCGTATTCGCCAAGTTCAGTAGTGGAAGTGTTATCATTATTTTTATTTTTGTTGTTGTTATTATTGATTGAAGCATCTCTCTCGCGCCTCTTTCTCCCCCGATAGCGTAAGATGAGGACAACGATGGCAGCTGTGAGCAACGAGGAGCCAATAAAGGTGCCGATGATGGCAGCTGTTGCTTGGGTGACGGAGACGGCGGCGACCTGGGCTTGTTGGACGGCGCGGTCTGCTTCATCCTGTGACTCTGGGCGTTAGTTGAGGCTGAAATGTAGACTGATTTGGTTATACTACGATCCCGTCTTTGCTTTCAATACAAAAGAACTCATATACTCCCAGAGGCAAAGAAACAACAGGAAAGCGAGGCTTCTCCTCCCGAGAACTCTTTCCTGCTATATAGTACAAAACCTGTAAAGTTTAACAAAGAAAAGAATAAATAACAAAAACCACTCACCCTCGTCGCAGTGGCCAACGCCAGCGCAGCGCCCACCCGCGTCACCGCATCGCTACTCGCCAGCGCCAACACACTACTGGCCGAGCTCGTACAGCTCGCAAACGCCGACGTGCCCGACGCGACCGCCGCACTCAGCGACGACGCCTGCGCGGTGAGGGACCCGCTCGCCAGGCCCAGTGCGCCCGTCAGCGAGGCAATCGACTGCGTTGCTTGCTGCAGGCTCTGCGAGAGCTGCTGTGACGACTGGCTGAGCTGCTGGCTGGCCTGCGAGACGAGCTGGGAGGAGTGGCTGAGGGCTTGGAGCGCGGATTGGGCTGACTGTTGGGCGGATTGGAGCTGCGAGCTGAGACGGCTGATTTGGGCTTGGAAGGGATCGACTTGGCGTGGTGCGAGGACGAGGAGGCGGCTGCTGCTGCTGCTGGTGGCGGTGGTGGTAATGGTGGACGGGTGGAAGTTATTGTTTAGAGAGGGCGGTTGCGATGGCGGCGGTGTGGTTTGGGATCTAGCTTGTTGCGTGGCTATTTGCTGGGCAAACTTTGTGCTGTCGTCACCTTTATACGATGGCGATGGTGATGGTGATGGTGATAGCGACGATGAGATTTGCGGCAAAGCACCATTCATGATGGCGGCGGCTCCAGGAGCATCGGGCGCGATCATAGCCATCCTCCACCTGCGAGAACCATCCACCAGGTCCACCATCTTGTCCTCGTCAGCTCCTCCAATCTCCATCCCTTTCCGTCGGTGTCCTCCCAACCCGTCAGCACCACTGGAGACCATCGCCCAGGCACAGTTCAGGAGAATCAAAAGGAGCAAGTATGAATGAGCAGGAAAAGATGAAGAAGGGGAGAATGGGCCAGCCATTTTTGCCTTGGCGATGTCCAGCATCGACGGGAGCGCGCAGCAAAATTCATAGCATTGTCGTTTGCTGCCGTTTTGTTGTGTGAGGCGTCTGTTCCATCAGCAACAGGTGCACAACATTGAGCGAGCAGATGAATGGGCCAGGCGTAAGTGGAGTGAGTCAAAGATCAACGCTCCATGGCACCCGGCAAAGAAGTGTGCGATCACCCATCAGGATGCTCGGGGGAAAAGGCAAACCCAAAGGAGGGACAAGCAAGCAAGTTTGAGAGGGCATAACCAGCAACGCTCGACCCGCTCCTGGGATCCCAAAGACTTCATAGACGACAGCGACTGGTCAACAGCCCGTCCAAGGACTATCCATCCCTCAAGCCGCTCCGGTGCTCGGCAAATGATAAGCCATGCGTGTGCAAGGTTGGTCATACCGTCCCTGTCGCGATTGGGCTGAGTGCGTTTCGTTCTCGCTCTTACAATGGCACAGCAAGACTGTTTGAGCAGCGAGGGATCCTGCCGCAAGAGAAGCAAAAACATAACCAAGCAGTGTTCAATACCCATGCAATGCTGTCCAAAAAAGTAGTCTCGGTGGATAGCATGGATAGCCCGGAGCACCAGACACAATCAAGCACGCGGCTTCGCGCTACGTAAAGCCTGGAAGGTGTCAAGAGAAAACCAGTAACGTGTCAAGAAGGATGCCATGGCAGTAGCAGAGCAGTGGCAATGAGAACCCATTGCTGCCGCACATAAGGCACCTGTCATCTCAGCCACTGCTGATGGAAGAAAAGAAAAGAAAAGAAAAGAAAAGAAACCATGAAGCTCCAGACACGCCCACTGAGACCAACCCCCACCCCCCCTTAGCGACCACCAATCCCCAGCCCCTTGACGCCACGAACGAGGGAACGAGACTTGCCAGCGTGCCATGCCCAAGGGCAACTCAAGACACGCAACTTGGACACGGTTTTTGCATTGCGTCGTCATCCTCGCTTCGGTCCCGGGAAGCATATCGCCCGTACAGTCGCAGGCTTGTCCAACTGTTTCAACGTATCCTATGCGAACCTGGCTTGCCACAAGCGCATAATCGGCACGTGGCGGGGAAACTGAAGCTGTGGGCTGGAACATATATAGACAGGCATTCCGTTCCTATCGGCCTTGGTATGCATTCACGGCGAAGCGCGTTGTATGTTGCCTTTTCTTCTCCTTCTGCCTTCGTTAAAGCAGTCGAGCCACGGCGGCCAGTTTCCCAACATCCAATATGGAGTCCGTTCGGCCCGCACCCATTACAAGACTACCGGACAACAAGGCTCAGTGTCCCGTTGCTGGTGGATGTGAAAAGGGCGGATGAAATAACTCAAGAAGCATCGTTGCTGATGTCGTCATGTCTGGGAATCCGAAATCAATGTCCCAAATTCATCATCTCAAACTTCTCCCGTCTCATGTTGCAGAAGAAGCTTAAAAGTATACCGCTTCTTGCTGCCAAGCAAGCATCAATGCAGGGTCAAGGGACGAATCAACACAGCGAGCAGCGTGCTGGACCCTTGACTCAACCGAGATCTAACGTCTTATCTTGCATTGAACTGTGTGGTCCGACGATATATACTTTTCTTTTTAGTAAAAGAATCCAAATAAGACACAAAAACAAAACACACCATCAAGAGAGAAAAAAGAACTTGCACATCAACAAGTTTTGCCGCATGCCCGTTTTCCCTTCTTTACTTGGCAAATAGAACAATGACCCGTTCCTGTCCTTTCATTGCACCGTTGAACGCCGTCATCATGCATGCACACCCTCCTCCTGCTGTTGCTTGCTTGCTTCTTGGACAGATCAAAACACTTATTTCCCAGCTTCCGTTCTCGGTAAGCAATCACGATTCCTGTCAGATCACAATGGCTCAACAGCAAATGATAAATTTCGGTGCCTTTAAGCACAGAGATTGAGCTGATTGATCCTTTTTCTTGCAAGTATCGTCTGCCAGTCCATGGGCCACGGTCCTCTTCTCTGTTCTAATTCCGTCAATCATCAGCCAACACAGGGGTCCGCCTTATCCCCTTGTCTGGTGCGACCAAGCCCACAGTCTCGACTTGCTCAAACGGGCAGCTTGAACTTCTTGCCCTTCATGACCTTGGTGTAGTAGATCCAGAAGAAGTCGCTGTACATGATGGTCTGGATAACGCCAGCAATAAAGGCAATCCAGTCGACCTTGTGGCCCTCGACAGCATAGCGGTAGATCCAGTTGGGAATATAGAGGGCGCGGTAGAGACCGAGCGCGGCGAGGTAGTGGGTGGTAATGGTCTCAGCCTCGCCTGTGCGCTGCAACATAAACAGCTGAGGCAGAATAGCGACCGACTCGAGCCAGATGGAAAAGGCCCAAAAGATCTCGGAGACCGAGTACTTGTAAGGCCAGACCAGGGCCAGCACTGCTGCGCCGCCCAGCAGGTATTCGACGCGGAACGTGTCGAGGTTAGGGTCGTTGGTCGGCTTGTAGGCATTGGTCATGAGGTAGAGGATGTAGCCTTGGGAGCTGATGAAGGCGATCTTGAAAAGGAGGTTGTAGAGACTGTTGGTCTGGAAGAGGTCTGGTGGTGGTGGTGGTGAAGAAGACCAGTAGTCAGCATCTCCCGTTAAATACTAGCAAGACTCAAGGGCGCAACCAACCAAGATATCTCGTAATGTACACAATCAGGTAAAGGCACTGCGACTTGAACGAGATGCCAGAGCAGCTCTGATATCATGTTAGAGACGGGACTAATCAACAACCGAATTCTTGGGGGGGGGGGAGGGGGCGGGCGGTGTCCCGGATCTACACACTTTGAGGTCGACCATCTTGTGGAGCAGTATGAAGATGGATCCCAAATGGGAAAAGTCCGCTACAAGACACAAGCACCAGAGTCAGCGCAGCTCTCATGTGAAGACATCGCAGCTAGCAAGGGACGACGGCGGCGGCGGCTGCGGGATGGCCACGGCGAGGAGGGCAGCATACCGAGGACGCGGAACACGTTCAACATCTTGGGCAATCGGTTGGCGTTGCGGCTGCTACTACTGCTGCTGCTGCTGCTGCTGCTGCTGCTATCGACCGGGAGAGAGGAAGAGGAGAAAAGGGAGGGGACAATCGAGTGGGAAAGACCATGTGAAGGAAAGCCTCGATAACAATGGGAATGGGACGCCGACAAGAAGGCAGCTTGCTTGCAGCCAGCAAAAAGTTGGGGAGAGATGCTGTAATGGCCGGCGCAGGAACGCAAGGTCGAAAGGACACGAACGCGATTAGCTTCTGATTGGCGGCAGCGTAAGCTCTAGCAATGGCAGGGCTCACGAGCACGGGCCCACCCAATGCATCCAGGCCAGGTACGTAGCTAGCACAGGGCTCCAGGGGCCTTGCGGCAGTCACTCGGCACCTGTTGTGCATAGTACTCCCAGGTACAGGGGCCTTGAAACAGGCAGACAGGCAAGCGAATGCATTACCAATCCACTGGAGGGCCTGATGTGGTGAAGCCCAGCCGCTAACAGGAGGACCTAGCCGAAGCATGGCACCAGCATATTAAATCTGGTGCTCCTGTTAGCGAGCCGCAACACAAGCCCATCATCGCCTCTTTGCCTCACCATTCTCACGGACGTTGATGGAAGGTTCCAAGTTTATCAGCCTCGCGATATAGCGCATGTTTAGCATTCATAAGGACAATACAGCGCCCATTCTTCTCTTGAGCAGAACCACACAGTAGAATAGTCCACGGCACCATTGAGCCTGCAATATACCATCATCACCATACCATCCAGCGAGCCCGTCCCGTTCAAAATGGCCAGTCTACCCGCAGACAACCACGACACCAGCATCACAGCCAACCCACCAATACTCACCATCCACGTCTCCAAAGCCGGCAAGACATTCACAGCCAAACTCCCCCAGGAAGCAACCCTCTCCGACCTCATCTCAGCATGCGAAGAATCCACCACATGGACAACGACAACAACCGCAACTCTATCCTCACCCTCAGATAACTCCTCCTCTTCCTCTTCATTACCACCACCACCACCACCACCGCACTTTGACTGGGATAAGGCCAAGTTCATCGCCAAGGGCACAATTCTCAAATCCGGCCCAGATGACAACACGCCCATCGCCCACCTGTCCAACAAAACAGTCATGCTCCAGGTCCCCACCGTGCAAGACATCCAGGGTCTCCGCGAGGCCTCCGAGGCAGCACAAGCGCGTCAGGCCCGGAGACAAGCACAGCGCCGGTTAGCCGTTCCCGCGAGGCAGACGGCCACCAGACGAGGGCAAATGGGCGGGTTTGGTGCGGGAGACTCCACGTACACCTTTTTGCGTATCGAGCCACTGCCTGGGCTGCGGAATCCAGAGCGGAGCCGGGCGTTGCTGCAGAGGCTGGCGGAGGATCCAGGTATCATGGCGGCGATGAAGAAGCATCAGTTTACAGGTACGTATAACATGTTGTGTGTTGTGTTGTTTATATGACTGTGGTATCGGAGCGGCGAGAGGGGTGTGAATGAGAAGGATGGCCTCCTCCGTGTGTCAGCACAATATGGCTTCATCTGGGCTCCTTTGTGAGGTGAGACGTGATGGATCCTACACGTTCACCCTCCAAAGTGGAAAGCTCGTATCCCAGTGCCATGAAAGCGATGCCTATCGTACAACGACGCGAGATTAAAGCCGGGAGACTCAACTACAACAACTCAACTGAAAGCAACTGCACTATCCAACGAGAGCACGTTGTCTCTATCCGGCATCAAGTGGGGTGAAGGGCGAAATCAAAGTACAACATGTGCAAATACTAACACTACCCGCCTTAATAGTCGGCCTCCTCACAGAAATGGACCCCCTCACAAACACCCAATCCACCCACGAAGGCACAACCCGCCTCCTCGGGCTCAACCGCAACCACGGCGAAGTCATTGAGCTCCGGCTGCGCACCGACGCCTACGACGGCTACCGCGCCTATGCCACCATCCGCGCGACGCTCTGTCACGAGCTCGCCCACAACGTCCACGGCCCGCACGACCGCAAATTCTGGGACCTGTGCCATCAGATTGAGCGCGAGGTGCAGGCGGCGGACTGGAAGTCGGGCGGGCAGAGCGTCGATGGCGGTGGAGCGGGTTTCCACTATGAACCGAGTGAGGAAGAGGAGGCCCCGGATCATGGGGGTTGGACGGGTGGGACATATGTTCTTGGGGGCGGAAATGCTGGCGGCGGCGGAAGCAGCAGCAGCAGCAGTAGTAGTAGTGCTTCTGCCAATACAGCTGGCGGGCTGAGCAGACGAGATGTTATCGCCCGAGCAGCAGAGGAGAGAATGCGGCGAATGCGCGAAGAGAGCGGAAATACCAGCAGCAACAGCAGCAACAAACTCCCAGACCAAGAGAATAATGATCAAGGGGGAAGTCGAACCGATGGTTAGCAATGCACAAGGTTTTGGATACAGATAAGCAGGGAGTCTATATGGTTTTTTTTTTGGGGGGGGGGGGGGGATTTGTACATCACAGCCAGTCGATGGTCCGGTTCATGTTCTTTCAGAAGCTATAGCATTGCATTATGATTTCATCGAGGTTGAGCATTTATTGTCTGGCATGCGATTATGAACCTCATTCCAAAGAATACTCCTATCAAACCCGTCTGGCAGAGTTCACAGTGTAGTTATTGCTAATTTTCTATTAATCAAGTCATATTTTGGCACTTTACTTGCGACACTGTTATACTTTGGTGATCCCAAGCACGGACTACAGCACTACCTCAAGCTTTGCAAGTTACGACCGCTTCAAACACAGCCCAGTGCGGTTAGGATCTTCCACGGAGAGCGAATCAGTCATTGCATTTAATATAGAGAAGGTCTAGGTCATTGTACCACACCGATAAATATTATCCGTACTGAATGCAAAAGAGTCTATACACACAAAGGTCTGAGCAAACCATAAGAGTATCAATCGCCACAATAAGAACCGCAAAAGGACGAGGTCAATAAAATATATTGAGGGAAAAAAAAACAGTCAATGCAATTGATTGGGGTATCATCGTGAACGCGCGCCGCTATACATGAATATCAACAGCATATGCATCCACACTCAAAAGTTTGTCCCTTGAAAAGACGTATTTCTTGACTTCTGCCCCCCCCCCACACCCATGTCATCACTTCGTGTGAGTCACTCTGTGTGATTTGACACACAATCTTTCCCAATGTTCCAGAAAAATCCGGAAGGCTTGCTGAAAAGCTTGGCGCGGGATGGTCGTGATGTTGGTGCCGGGGCGCAGCAGAACTAAAGTAAGACGGACCGGGGAGGGTCGTCGAAGGGCTTTGGGGCGGTACCAACGGGCCGGGACGATTGTCAATCCCATTCCGGCGGCGCAGACATCGCAATCCATGACGTCTCCTCTGATTGGGACTTGAAACGCTCAAGAGATCTCCTGAGGTATATGCGTCATACGGACACGCCCCGACATCTTCAATAAGCTGATGCGAGAGAGTTTCTATGCTTCAAACGCTGCAGAGTAAAATTGAACCGCCTGACGTGTACCGAAACCCCCATGTCGACTCATGCGTCGATCGTGGCATGGTTGGAATGTGCCTGGTGAGCAATCTGGCATGTGGCGCCGCGTGGTGTTGTCGCCGAAATTCTAGTCAGGGATGAACTAGCTCTGGGGGAGGAGAAATGACGGAACTGGACCGAAGGCTCGATTTCCGGCTATTGACATGTGAATGGGGAGGACAAGAAGAAGTGTCGTAGTCGGGCCACGCGTCACAGCGCAAGGGCCCCCTCCTAGAAAAGAGTCTTGAGTTTTCTCTTATTTGTTTCCCTGCTTGACCCACTCCTTGATGCTGGGATCCCATTCGTGCCTATTTGAAAATTGGTGGGTTAGCTTGCAATTTGTTGTGCAGCGCAGAAATCAAGCAGGACTTACTTCATCCAAGTGGTCGTAACTAGACTCTTCCTGCCGTACTCTTCAATGAGGATATTGTCGAACGAATATGGAATCGTGGCGGGAACACCTTCGAATTCGGTCTCGCGCATGGGATAGAGTTGCGTTGTCTTGTAGCGATGGTTGTTCTTGCAAGCCCAGAGACCCGGGTGCCTTTTTGGGTCCCATTCGGCAAGGCCAGTAATGTCAATAAACATGCCGTTCGAGGTATCGATCCAGCGGGCATCAATAACGTTCATTCCATTGCCGCGCAGACGGTCGACATGGTATGGGTTGATGTCTAGCAGGTAGACCTTTGTGTGTTCTTTGCCCGTCTCGTCGTCGATATAGCGGTATTCGTGCATGGTGCGGTTGTAATGGTCACCGAGGTACTGGAGCGTAGCAGCCGTGACTTGAGTGTCGAGATCATAGTCCCAAGGCATGATTTGGCCATTCCACCACCAGCCAAGAAGAGTGCCGTGGGCGAGCCAGGTTTCCACGCCCAGGGCGCGGAAGACGGTCAGGTAGCTGCGGATCAGGTTGCGAAGGTTACCGCGGTGCTCATCGTAGCCAACCACGCCCTTGAAATAGCGTTCGTCATAGTGGCCGAGCTCATCATCACCGCCTGGCTCGTGGAAGTATTTTGGTTCCTCCTTGGGCTTGATCTTTGGCCGACGTGGTGTCAGAGATTGTAGTCCGGGTATGGAGAGTGCGAGGGCGGTCGACGCCAAAGACGCAGCGAGAAGCAGAGTTGTAACCGGCTTCATGATGAAAAGCACAATTAAGGTGAACGAAGAAAAACAAATCGAAGAGTTTGGCCCAATGGCCGGAGGACACCAAGCAGTCGGTCGAAAAGAGCTGAGCTGTGCCGATAAATGTTCCTTTTGGTAGCTTCGGCGGGCCTGCCTTGTCGTTCTTGTAGCGTCTTGATGCTAGAATGCAGAGGAGGCTAGCCAGCAAGACACAGTCAGGCAAACAAACAACAAACCAACAAGTACGGTGATTGTTGGATTTTCTTAATTGTGCTTTTCTGCCTGTGTCTGCCTGTGACGGGGGGGGGGGCGGACGGGCGGTTTGGCGGCGAGTCGATTGCCAGAGTCTTTGAAATTACGTGATGGCAAAGTAGTTTGTCTCACACAAGGGCTTGAGCGTTGCAAGACAGGTATGGGTGCGGGGCGAAGTAGGATCCAAGCGAGACGAGAGGGGGCCGAGGTGATGAGACTATCTGATGGATTGTCTGAAGAAGGTCGGCGGGCTGATTTGTTCCACTGGCCGATGTTGGTCTCTGTACAGCGTCTTGAGCGCACAGGTGAGCAGGTGAGCGGGTGAGCGCCAAGATGCGGTGCGCGGGTGCGGTCTGTGTGATGCTGAGGGCTTGTGGCTGTTGCCCGAGGAGGGGGCCAAGCGAGCAAGACACGCTGGTGGTGGGAATCAAGGCGACAACAACAACGACGACGACGACGAGGAGGAGAAAATGGTGGTGGTCGAAAGTCAAGCCGAGTCAAGCAAAAGAAAAGGAAGTCGCAGTGCAGCAGGCTACTGACTTGGAGGGTCGGGGGAGGGTAAAAAGAGATACTGGCGCTAAAAAGGCTGAAGCCTGGCAGGGCAGGGCAAGCGCAAAGGAAGCCAAAACCCCACAGTTATCAATCGCCTGTTGAAGGGGGCCGGGGTACCCGGCGCCACGACCCACCAGCCTACGTAGTGCATGGTTCCAGTGGTACGTATGCCTGTAAAGCTATTATGGACATGCTGCATTGTGCAGGCTGGGCGCTGCTGCAGCCGCTGCTGCTACGGCTGGGCTGCGGCTGCGGCTTGGGGCTTGGGCAGGGTTGGACGTCTCGAGGGGCAGGGACAGCACTCTAGACTCATGTACCTGAAATTCAAGCCCCATTACTATGTACAGGCCTGAAATCTACTGTTATCTCATGACATTGGATTCAATTGGCATCATATTGTATATGGCATGGCATGGCAAGGTATATATCATTGCAGCTGTCGCGATTGGCTCTCGTCTGCCAGTGTCAGCTTTTTGCATGTTCATTGATAACGTGATCAAGTACCTCTATCATTTCGCTACTACTATGTATGTACATGGGGACTGGACGAGAGTACGTAAACCGGCTTGTGGCGCTATCAGGTTCCGGGTAAGGGGTCGTGTGCGTGCCTTCCTTTTCCCTGTTTCCGCCCCAAGGTACCGAGATACTTCCCAATGCGCTTCCCGTCCAGGTCCCCTTGCAGCGGTGTGGTCGCGTGAGCACTTCCTTTTACATAGTATGCAAAACGCCGCCTTTTTTGTCTTTTGTACATAGTACTCTGCACATGAACACAACCCAGGTTCAGCATTTACTCTTGCTATGTATATGGTATATATATATATATATATATATATATATATATCTATATATGTATATATATATATATATATATGTACATAGTAGAATGGCACACCACTGCACCTTCGCACGCGCCACCATCTCTTGGCCTTTGGGAACCGACCGATCGACGCAACCACATGGGCAGTGTGCATGTGTGCACCGTGACACACTTTTTTCTTGACTATTTACTTGTACGGGATTGTGATGTGCTTGATGGGCGGCCAAGGATACTACGCACACAATCTGGCACCAACCGCCAAGCAATCAAGAGTATTTTTGTTTTATGGGGCTCATCTGTTTGGACTCGGTGCGTACGACACATGCGGAAAGAACACGCGGATAAACGTCAAGACAGCTTCATGAACAATGACATATATGATTCATCACAACCAGATCTCTCATTCTCCATGTAGGTAAATTTGCAGAGTGCTGCGCTGGGAAAGCGGGCTGGTTGGATCTCAGACGTTCTGATTTACCAATCCACGACAATCGATATTTCCCTGGGCCATCCACCCACTGCTGCCACCCAAGTACCATGGAAAGACCACATGAGATTTCGACGGCGCAGCCGCTTGTCCATCAGCCGGTCCTAGCAGACAAAACCTCAGATAAAGGGGGAGGGGAGGGTCTAAAAACTACTACTATGCTACTATGTATATACTGTTGATGCATAAACAATGGCAATCCACGCTGAAACAGGCACGCAAAATAGACGCATGTCACTATGTCAGCGGCAAATAACAGCAACTTCCAATGGGCACAGGGGCCGCGTAACAGCACCGTTTTATCTGTCCCATTTCCCTCAATGGCGCAGTGCATGGGGCCCAATGATGTGATGGGGGCGGCATCGGATGGCAGGCCGGCATGGCAGCACTGGCAAACGTCTAGCAAAGCAAAAGCAAAAAGCAAAGTGCCATCTGGAAGCGGGACGCGCGGCCCACTGTAAGGGGTCCTTGCCCTCCCTGGACAGGGTAGCTTCCCTGACTATTGCGAGCAGCAAGTATCGATCTTGTACTGAGTGCGGCCTTGTCCTGCAAAAAGATTGCCTCTCAGCGTCTCGCTCCGAAGCCACAGTACTTCTCTTGTACTTGTCCGCTATCGCAGCAGCAACCGCCTGCTCTGGCCGGACTCCCGAGGGAGTTTGAGATTTTCCCACCCGTCACCTTTACATAGTACGCAGGCCGGCAGGATCGTCTCCTTGAATCCGTGCTCTCCCCGTCAGTTCAGTGCCCGGAACCTTTTCGACAAAAGGTCTGATTTGAGTCTCGGGGACATGGCCCAGCCCGCGCCGTCATGTTCAGATGACCTGGCTGGTCGGACTGGCTTGCCGGCTGGCTGGCTATGCTGGTTGGCCAAAACGATAAGCATGAATGGATGAAATGGGATGATGTACTATGATTATGTAGCGACGGCCGTTGTGGGCGTGGGCGCTTCGACACGGTACGTACATAGTAGTCTGACTCCAAGAGGTGTGCACCCAAAAGTACCCTTCTTCGGCTCCGATGCGGGCGGGTTCCTTCCTGAGCCGCACGCTTTCCATGTACCCAGGTACATTATATCCGCGGAACTTGGACAGTGCTACTACTATGTACTATGTAGCTCTTGTAAATACTTGGGATATACATATCAGCATAACCAACAGGCTCTCCATCCACTGATTCCTCAAGAAAAGCCTACAGATATTGTAAGTGTATGTAGTTGCAGAGTGCCATTCCGCAAAAGCCCACCGCATGGGCAGTCAGATCTTGTCCATCCCCCCGCGTGGCCACCTTCCTCATCCAGCCTCGCCTAAAGGAAAAAAAAAAAAAAAATAGAAATAAAAACACCACCCAGAGACCCCCAAAACTGCCAGACTGCCATCACCCACAAAACAACCCCGCAGGACTTGGCACTGCTCTTGGCACTCGGGATGACCTCAGAGGCTGAGTGCATGGCGACGGGGGAGTGCTCAATGGTTCCAGCAGCGTCAGCAAGGAAAACAAGCGAATCACTTCTTCTTTTTTTTGTTTATATATATTCTTGATATCCCGTGGGACGACGAGAACCTCTGGTACTATTGGAAATGAAAAGGCAATAGTCTTGTGCGGCCTACCTGCTGTACATTTGAATTCGCAACTCTTTGCTGTAACAGTATGTGAGAATGTGCTGCAGGCTGCGATTAAACCCGCACTACACCCAGACACAATCTGACATACTATCAACAAACCGAGGTGTGCAATAGGATCGCTTGGCTGCTCAACTGCTTGGCTGCACAACAGTCAGCTCGCTGACCATGTTTGGGCGAGATTACATACATGATATCCTACGTGCATTTCGTTACAGCGAGTACACTAGCAGATTAATCAGCACCCACTCTGACGCGTACCTGTTCTTTACAATGTATTCAACGATGTACAAAACACTCCCTCCAGGCTTGACTGGGATCAACTTGTTTTATCATTTCCTCGCGTCCGTATATTTCCTTTTGTCTTAGTTCGTTTCAGCTTTTCACTGGCTCGAGAGCAAGTCCCTCGTGGTGTGACTTCGTTGGTACCCATCCCCACCTTCTTCTTCTTCTCCTTCTTCTTTTCAAGCAGCAGCACATGTAATGTATTATGGTTAATTGTAAGCTTACAATTAGTACAAAGTCTGCCTTGTAGTGGATACGTCGGCTGCGTTTGGGACTGTGGGTGCGTTCCTGGCAATCCAAGAATTCCGTGACAATCCATCCCATGGGCCTCATGCGCAGAGTCTTATAACCTGCAATTCGCATTGCCAGTCTACTTGCAATAAGTTATTCCAGAATGAATGTCGCATTGAAAACATAAAACTCCATCAAGGACGACGGTCGTATGTAGATTTGTGTCTAATATACAGGGTAATATTTGCTTTGCAAGCTGCTTGGCACCGCCAGCCAAAAGGTTGGCTTGACTTGGCTTGGCTTGGCTTGGACTTGGGCTTGGGGATTCAACAGTGTCGTCTTGGGTGTAGTGCCATGTCGATTGTACGGAGCTAGTGAATACGTTGAGAACTTTGAATCCTTTCACTATGTAAGTGGTCGTGGGTTGCTGTTTACCCCTTTGAATAGAACGCCACATACAAGTTGAACTCCACAGCACAACATGACGAACATGGACCGTAGAAACCAGAACCCTAACACCACCGCCACCACCGCCACCACCGCCACCAATGTTCCATTCTAACCAAAACCAAACGAACTTCACCATCGTCAATACCTATCAGGATAATGTAGGCAGAAACGCGGGAAGGCCAAGTTCTATCCTCTCATTGTAGCCGCTTGCCAAGACCTAGTGACGGCTTTTGATGAGTATTTATATATATATATATATATATATATATATATAAGAGTCAAACTACGTCGACAGTCTACTACAAACGGTGAACACTGAGCCCAGACAAAATATAATACCCAGTGTTGAGGCTTACGTTCCATTGACATCTTTGACTGGCAACATCAGGGACAACAGAGCTGCAAGGGATGGTTTTTGGGGCTTCTTACACAGCCACTGTGCAAGTTCCAGAACACAAGACACTATGGGACTTTGAATCAAGAATTATGGTGTTTCACACCCCGTATAGTACACAACTTCTTTTCTATAATTCTCGATACTGTTACTATGCAGTCCTCACCCTCATCCTGGCGGTCGTTAGCCACATGCTAGTGGTGTGATCAAATTATCATGACCCTGTGATCCTTCCATTACCAAGCCACGACATACAGCCTGGAAGTATTCACCGGAAGATTCGCAACTTGACCGAGTGATCTTGCCTGTGATTAGCAACACCCATGAATGCTAGCACCAGTCAGCTTCGAAAAGTACTTATAACTTGAAGAATCATCTAAATCCTGCGTTGTAATACACAATATATTGTAAGAATCATATACGAGCAAGGAAACGTTATAGACGTAATCCGGACATACAGATCCACCCATATACTGATAAATACAAAGATGTCAAGGCTGGGTATGACTCAATGCTCTTGGGCTTTGAAGAAATCCTGCTTACATTCAGCATAATGACCTTGACAGAATAGACTACAGCGTATATTGAGCAAAGAAAATAATTATACCGCAAGAGAGAAGAAAGGACATAAAACAGCCTACCCGGACATCCACCCATTTACCAAATAGACAATACGAGATCACTTGACTGCAGAACAAACCCCCCCCCCACCCTTTCTTTCAAGCTTCCCCATCTATCCTTACATCACCAGGACAACACCATCTCATCAGCCTCCCTAATACCAACCTCCCTTCTTCATCTTACTTGCTAAGCAGAATCTCCCCATCCTCTGCACCCACAAGCTCCTGCACTGTAGCAGCCAACTCCCCAAGCACCTCGCCTACAAATTCTGCATCCCTCTCACTCCCCACCACACCAACACGCAGCTGTCCCTCCTTGACAAATGACACCACCTTGAGTGGCCGGGGACTATCGCCATGCGGGTTCGCAATTTCCAGTCGGGCATTCTTGCCCGCAAACGGCATCGAATCCGAGTCATCCCAGTCTTGATGGTGGACAATCGAGTCAAAAACCACATCCTGAGACGAGGGTGCGGACGATGAGGATGGCCACTCGGTACACTCCTTGGCGATTTTGCTGAATCCGACAAAGTCGAACGCCGCAGACTCGGCGCTCTGTCGCTGGACAAACTCAAGCAGCTTCTTTGTCGTCCAGGACGCAGAGCCGAAGGGAACCCGGATGGGCGCCAGCTGATAGGTTGGCCCAACCACATTCTCTACACCCTCCATATCGCCGTCGATGCTTCGTCCAGCCGTTACACCACCAAATGTCACGTCATTCTTGCCCAAGCGGCGCGCAAGCAGCAGCGCCCACCCAGCAGTCAGCAAATTAGCTGTCGTGATGTCCGCAAGAGGTTTGAACTGCTCCACTGCAGCCAGCTCTTTGAAGACACCCTTATCGCCAGGCTGTGTTGTCGTCTGACCCTCCAAGGAGGCCAGGTCGGAGCCTTGCAGCAGCTTGCGCCAGTAGCCGAGGGCCTTGCTCTGCACGCGCTCTTCCTTGATACGGGCCACGTAAGATGGGAAAGCTTCAAAGTCGGCGGGTATGCCGCCCGAATAGAGCGTTTCGAGGTCATGGAGAAGTCTAGGAAGGGATGTACCGTCGTACTGGGCGTGAGAGAGCCTGATGACGAGGCACTGGCGCCCGTCCTTACCGGTGATGTGGAACAGCTTCAGGAACGCCGCTCCTAGCTGGAACTCGGATTCGATATCCTGCGCGCACAATTCGGTAATGTACGCGTCGATGTCCTCCTTGTCAGCCTCGAGCTGAACCAAGGGGGTCTCAATATCGCTCAGTACAACCTGCAAGAAGGCTGAGTCGTGCTCGATAAACACCGTCCGCAGAATGTCGTGTGTGCGAACAAGGTCTTTGCAGGCCTGGAGCAGACGGTCTTTGGCAACATCTTGATCAAAGTGCATCATTGTGTACTGCACAGAAGTACGCGGTACCTGAAGGGTGGCTGCAATGTCCATTGTTTGCGTATCCGTGACTGCGGCCACATCCTTGATGGGCCAGTCTGCAACAGCCAACCTGGGACGCACAACCTGAGACAAGAATTGATCAAGGTTCGAAATCTCGAGGGTTGAGAAAGCCTTGTATTTCGGCTTCTTGCTAGTTGCAGTGGCATTCACCTTGAGAACCTTTGCTGCAGCACCAAGGCGCATATTGTTGAAGACATCGGCGACTGTGAGCCCGTGGCCCTCGGCACGCAGGCCAGAGACAAGCTTCATGGCGAGGACAGAGTCACCACCCAGACGAAAAAAGTTGTCGTCGACGTCGATCTGCTCGGGTCGCATTTTAAGGAGACGTGCCCATGCCGAGCGTAGAAGCTCTTCTGCCTCTGTCAAGTTAGAAGCAGCCAGGCTTGTTTCCCACGCCTTCTTGAGCCCATTGCGCAACTGGTCGAGAACGTGCTGTGGGATTCTCGAGGCCAGCTGCTTGAGAAGACCACGATCAACCTCTCCATCGCTTATAGGCAGTTTTTCGACGATGACGTAGGCAGAGGGCGTCAAGCTTGAAGGGAGGTCATCCCGGATGAACTTGTCCAGTTTCTTGAGGGCAATTGCGAGGTCGGTAGAGATATCAGCACAGAGGGTTGTCCTGAAGGCGTCGGGATCCGCGTCATCGCAATTGACGTCGTGTCTCATAAACATGACCTCAACTGCCTTGTCAGAAGCAGATGATTGTTGCTCGATAAGAATGACGAGTTCCTGCTCGTCCTGAATCTCATTTGGCGAGGCGCGCTCAAGCACAGCAGCAACGGCACGAGTCGTGGATGGAAGGAGTCTCGCGCAATGGGCTTCCAGATCAGCAATGTTCACTGCGTGTCCAGACACAGGGAGAATGTCATCCTTGCGGCCAACAAATGTTAAAGAGCCGTCTGGTCGCAACTCCACAATATCACCCGTCCCCTGGACCTTGCCTGCACGACCCACAACTTGCGAGCTTCCAGCTACGAGCCAGGTTGGGGTATCAATCGTCTTGCCTGGCAGATACGCACCTTCGAGCCAAAGTTCACCAGGGCAACCAATCGGTGCGAGCGTAGAGGGGTTTCGTAAGTTCACTACCCAGGGAACGACCACACGAGGGTAGTCCGCCCCGTGTGCTATGCTTGCGTCTGCCTTGAGCACTCCTGCGGACTCATCTATAGTCATTGGCGGCGTCTGATTCCATTGCCAAATCTGATCGAGCTCCGCCTGTGGCAAGTAGGAGATCTCATCAAGCTTTTGGTCGAGGTTCTTCATCAGTTCTGCGCAGACTGTTTCGAGCTGTGCGAGAACATGGTTCATTTGTGCGACCCCGACAAGGCTGCTGTCGAAGCTTGCGCAGACCCTGAAACCGCCCTTTTGCAGACCAAAGGCCAACATGAGGGGATAAGGGTTGAAGTGCAGCGCTTCACGCACTGGGTCTCCCAACTCAAATCCAAGCTCGCTACCCACCAGTTCCGGTTCCGGCTGGACGACCAAACCTGTCGGTGCTTCACAAGCATACTGAGCATCAACACTGACCCTTCTTATGTACTGCATACCCATGTGCTGGTATGGAATACGGGCCGACATGACTTCTTGCACAGCCTGTAGGTAGGAAGCTACAGACTTGGCTCTGTTGATACAGATACGAATGGGCACCGTCGCGTTGAGAGGGCCGAGGACTTCTTCCACAGCAGGCAAAGAGATATCACGACCCGTGAGAGTCTCGCCGAATACGACGTCATCGCTGCCGCTGTACTGCGAAGCAACAAGCGCCCACGCGCCGCGGATCAAGGTCGCCATTGTAAAGGGCATACCCTCCGTTGACTGAAGCCGTATCTGGCGCTCAGCAAAGCCGTCTGGGGTAGGCAGATAGTCTCTGGACGGCGTGCGCGGGAACTGTTGGCCTGTAGCGCCTTGCAGCTCCTTTCGCCAAAACTCTTGCCCGGCAGCTTCGTCTCCATCGTGGATCCACTGCACAAAGTTCTTCATCTGTGCTCTAGGCTGCGCTTCAAAGCTGCTTTGCAGGGCTTTGACCACCATATCAAGAATCACTGGCTCAGACCACCCATCGTACTGGACGTGGTGAACAGTCCAGACCATGTACCGCTCACCATCCTGGGCATTGTCGACAATACCATATCGAGCCAAGCTCTGACCGAGATCCATCGGCTCCTTGCAATCTTGCTCGAGGTACTGGGCCAAATCGGTTGCGCGCTTCCACTGGATCTTCTCCTTCAGCACAACTTGTTGGAGGCCCGGGTCTTGGAGCTGAGCCACACGCGTGCGCAGGATTGGGTTTGCCGCAAAGACAGCCTCCCACGCCTGCTGCAAGGCGTCGAGTGAAAGACTTGAAGGGATGCGCGCTATTCTCTGTGCAACATACGGCTCGCTGGATTTGAGGGCAAAGGTGATCAGAGACTCTTGCGTAGGTGTGCAAGGATAAATGTCCTCCACAGCGGATGCATCCGTGCCGCAGGCCTCCGCCGCTTCAGCGCAGGCGCTCTCGACCGACTGAGAAATCAATGAAAAGGGTGGCGTGTCCTTGCGAGTGTCCACGTCGTACATGCGGACGGTCTCTGCCATTCCGCAAAGAGTGGGGTGACCAAAAGTGCTCATCACGGACAGATCGAGGCCTTGTTGTCTGCAAGTCGACACAAGCCTCATAGCAGAAACAGACTCTCCACCCAACGCAAAGAAATTGTCATCAGGGTGTATTGCCTCCTCCTCGAGCTTCAAGACCATGCTCCAGGCCACACGCAAGCGCCGTTCAATGTCAGTGAGCTCCCTGTTCTCCCTTGGAGCCTTTGTGGGTGAGGAGGACTGGCCCAACGTCTGCAGATCGACGGTTGTGCCAAAAGCTCGGAGCCTCTTGCGGTCTATCTTGCCTGAAATAAGGGTTGGGATGTAGTTCGTGGGTATGTACGCGTTTGGCACCATGTATCGAGGCAAAACCTTGCCCAGCTCGGCGTTTACATTTGCTAGGGCTTCGTTCACATCCTCGGGCAGCTCAATGGCGGCAATTTCGTCGACACCATTGACCTTTGCCGTCTGCGCAACAAAGGCTACCAGTGTCGGCTGGCCTCCGGATGCTTGTGGGCTAATGACCTCTGCAATCACGTTGGTTCCTGGCGGCAGCCGTGCCTTGAGTTGACTTTCAATTTCGCCAAGCTCGACCCGCTGACCGCGCAACTTGACCTGCGTATCTTTGCGTCCAACAAACACAATCTCTCCCGAGCCATCCGGATCGTACATTCCCAGATCGCCAGTCTTGTACAACCGACCCTGCCGGCCGCTGAATCCATTGTAGCCTTCCATAAGCCACGCCGGATCGTGAATGAAGGCAGCAGCAGTCTTTTCTGGATCATTCAGATAGCCTTGGCCTACAATGGGGCCTTCGACAAGCAATTCACCCACCGCGCCCACTGGAAGCAGGATACCGTGGTCATTGGGGTCGACAATCCACATGGCCGCGCCATTGCCTGGGCCAATGGAGATGTAGTCTCTGCCGGTGGCAGCACTGCTGTTGACGGTGCATCCAATTGTACACTCACAAGGTCCGTAGCCGATAACGATTCTCGTTTCCTGGCCCCACATGTTGACATCTCTTGGAGCGGAAGCCTCACCACCCAGACCCAGAGCGCTCAGCGAAGCAATCACATCTGGCTCCAGAATTCGAGCTACGGAAGGAGTGATACCAGCGTAGTTGATGCGCATGTTTCGCATCACTCCATTGATGTCGTTAAGTCGGTCTTCATCAGAAGGAATACATAGGCAGCCGCCGTTGCCAAGTGTCAAAAGCATGCTGTCAATGCTGACATCAAAAGCGTAGGAGGCGAAGTCAAGAACCCTTGAGTCTTGATCGTAGCCAACTGCCTTGGCACGGGGAATCGCACTGCTGGTGTAGGTCCTGTGGGAGATCTTGACTCCCTTTGGCGTACCAGTGCTGCCAGACGTGAAGATGATGTACATGAGAGTAGTCGGTGGGACCACAGGCAACTCCGCTTCAATATTTGACGCTGACATTTGCGCAATACTGTGGGCGTCGAGTACCATGCGGGTGCCTTCTGGGAGGATATCCTCTGCAAAACTTGTCTGTAATTGAGAGGAGACCATTATCCTTGCATTGACCTGCTTAGCCATGTTCTGGAGTCGCGCAAGGGGCAACGACGGGTCCATCATTGCAATCGTTGCACCTGCTTTCATGACAGCGAGCACAGCAACGATGGTCCACCGTGACTTTTCGAAGCACAAGGGCACAAAGTCATCCAGCTGGACACCGGCAGCCGTGAGTGAGCGTGCCAGAGCCGTTGAGAATTGGTCCACCTGGCCATATGTCAGGGTGCCGTCCCACGAGTCAATGGCGACTTTGTCTGGGTGACTTCGTGCCTGCTCCGCTACCATGTCCTGCATACAGAAGTCATAGGTCGGGGGCAGCTCATGACACCAGGTCCAAATGGAATCGAGGTCGAAGCGAGTTGGAGCCATGCACCTGTTGACGGTTGTTTCCGGGTGCGCAATACATATCTCGAGGATGTCACCCAGAGTCTCGATATGTCGTTTGATGGTATATGGGAGAGCTCTTTGGCTGTGCCATGCTGGGTGAACAGCCAGATACCCACCATCCAGGCGCAGCGCAAGATGTAATCCTCCCTGTTATGATTGTTTCACTGTTAGCACTCTGCTGACCGATCGAAACACTTGAGTGAGTTGTTCGATGTGTCTCAAGACGGGCTTACATCATCAGCGGAAGTCGCAACATCCCTCGACAGCGGCCCAGTGCTCAATACTATCGAGTCTGTCCTGCTGTTGGTGGTTGTTGCCCGCTCACTGCGGCTAGATGCAATGTGTTGGCCCACTGCTTTGCATAGGTCTCCAACAGTGGTTTCGAGATTGAGTCCTGGCAATACGTCATCTGTGGACAGGCGGCTGTCACGGCGTGAATGCTGGGGGCTATCGTAGGCCCAGTCGAAGGTGGCGGACCGCTCTTCACGTGTGCGGATCAAAGTGAGGAGCCATGCTGCCAGCAGGACATCATCTTTGAGGGAGGAGGGCGAGACAAGGTCGTCTGGTGCCTCGAGGCCTGTGAGCTTGAAGTAAGAGATGGCATCGCCGTTTGTGGCGGCGTCCTCAACATGGACGGACCCCATTGTGATAGTGAATTCTGGTGAGGCTCTTGCTTGACTTATAGCTCGACTCGGCAGCGTCTCAGGTCCAAGTCGGTTACTTTGAGGCCAGACCAGATCAGGCCAAGCCAGATCAAGCCAAAATAGTTACCGGATCAGAGAAGCGCCTGTCTTGTCTTGTCCAAGGGTGTTGATGGACTTCGGCATGGACCATATGAAGTAACGCTGGCTCCGAGTTACCGGCAACAGTTCATCAATAAACTCTTGCAAGTAGTAGGCACTCTGTGTTTAGCATCCTGCTCATGCTCGTGCTCGTGCTCGTGCTCGTGCTCGTGCTTCGCGGTCGCAACTTGCAGGCCACCACAGGCTTCGCTTCGGAGCAGTTTCGAAGCCGCCATAGCGCACACAATACCTTGAGATAGCCGTGACCGGGGCCCATGGGCTTGGCTCTGGCACGATTTTCGGGTATTGGGTGTGTTGGCCGATCGAACTGTGTCGAATGTGCTGCTATTGTGGGTGGGCTGGGCAGCAGCACCGTAGCTGCACTGTACGAGCTTTGCCCATGGCGTCTTCCAAGGTTGTCAGGGTCTTGTTACAGAATCAGCATCCATCTCGCATGCTACGGTGGTAGAAATTCCCGCGCATACATAGTACATAGTACATAGTATATAGTAAAAGTGGGAGGAGATGTGCCTGATGTTTGGCTTGGTGCCAATCGCTCAGTCACCTTCTGCTCCTTGTGTGGTGGGGTGGCAATGTGGATATGGCAGGTGGTCTGTAGACATGCAATTATGCGATGATGCTGATTCGTGCACATACATACTATGCACGCTAGCAAGCGGCACAGTTAGTGTCTGGTATTCGGACGGTATGCCGTGAAAGCGGGGTGGCTCGTGTGCAAAATCTGATTAGATTGATCTGATAAGATTTTTTCTTCTCCAGCTCCGTTGCCAAGCTTGGCCAACATGAAGCGACGAGGATGGCGCACCCGGCTAACGGCGAGTCACGCCTGATACAGCAGTTGGTCCTTTACTCGCTTTTTTCCGCGGTGTCCCCTTCGTTCTTGGGATTCTCGGGCGTTCTGTGGTGGATGTGGCATTGCCTCGCGGCTGGGCAGCCAAAATAGCCTCGCGCAGCATTGGCTTGGGAGGGATAGTTGGGAAAGACTGCATTACAACATCGGGGAGTCTGGCACCCAGCATGAAGACTTACCGCATTGGGCAGCAAGAATTTCTCTGTTGATTTCATGCACCATCGATTGCGCTGCAGACACGTATGTGCCAGGTTTTGCCCCGTACGTAAACGTGCCGGATATTCCTGTACTAGTAGCGTGATGGCGAAACGCAATGCAGCTCCAAAACGGCAAAAGCGTCGCACGCGCGTTGCCCATAGTACTAGTACTCCTGTACATGCAGGTGCAGACGGGGAAAGAGAAGCTTGCCTTTGCAGCTTCCCACCGCATCATAGTGCTATAAGTACTGTGCTTTTTGTGTGCACACTGTCCTTTGTTACGCGCTGCTTCTCCACCACCAATTTTCGCAAGGCACCACATGCGGGGTTTGCCCGATTGCGGCGCCGGACATTGTAACCCACCTCTTCTCCACCTCAATCCCAAATCATGCCAACCAGGTGACAGGATGAGACGGCACAGTACGATAGACGGAATGGCTCCTGGAGGAACATCGACGCGAGGACAGGGTTGAGAGACTGACAAGTCTGGGAACCCTGACGGCCACTGCCATCGCGTCATGCCTTCCGACTTGTGACAAACACAAACTGCGAAATACCCGCCAAGCTCGTTCAATTTGTTGCGCGACACGCTCAGTTTTTCTGAATAGCTTCACTTACACGACCATTGTCTTTCCCCATCATAACCACAAACGCTTTGCGGGCATCGTGTTCTCTTTAGTGCCTCCCTTCTACGGTCAAACCACCCAACTGCCCGGTTCTCCAATCGACCATCCAATCACCCATCCTGCCGTCGCTCGATTCATCATGTCCAAGTACTCGAAATTTTGGCCCAAGGGCGGCATGAGCGGCATTCTACACCACTATGTTAGTGCTTACTTGCTTGCAGCTCTTGCCCCAACTGCGTGCCAACTGTGTATACCAGGGGAAATATGTCACTAACTGACTCGCAACTGCGCTGCTACTCTAGACTGAAACGCTCGTCACCTTTGAATACACCTCGACCGCATCAGCCGCCCGGCAACCGCACAGCATCCTCTTCATCGGCGGCCTAGGCGACGGCATAGCATCCACCTCGTACACATGCGACTTGGTCCGGGCCCTGCAACCCACCGAGTGGTCCCTCTTCACCATCAACCTCACCTCGGCCGGCCAGGCATGGGGCGTCGGTCACCTCGACCGCGACACCGACGAGATCGCCCAATGTGTCAACTACATCCGTGAATACAAGGACGCCAAGTTCGGCCCCGGCGCAAGCGGCGCCCGCAACAAGATTGTCATCATGGGCCACTCAACCGGCAGCCAGTGTGTGCTGCATTACCTCTACCGCCCCAACCCCCACACCAGCACACCGTCCTTTGACCCGTGGCTCGAACACACCCTCCGGCCTTCGATCGACGGCGCCATCATGCAAGCGCCTGTCTCGGACCGCGAGGCCATCATGTGGGTCCTGCGCCACGGCATTGGCGACCGCTCCCCCGAAACCTGCCAAGCAGCCTACGCGGAAATGGAGAAACTCGCGCGCGCCGCCCAGTGCGACGGTACTCTCGACGGCGCCATGCTGCCTCTCGCCCTCACCGACAAAATCTACCCGGCAAACACCCCAATCAGCTGCCGTCGCTTCCTCAGCCTCGTCAGCCCAGATAGTCCTCACACCCCTGGGGAAGACGATTTGTTCAGCTCTGACCTTACCGACGAGCAGCTCGCCAAGACATTTGGTCTCGTCGCGCAAAGCGAGCTGCTCAAGGGCAGAATGGCCATGCTGCACTCTGGCGCTGATCAGGCCGTCCCGGACTGGGTCAATAAACAGGAGCTGCTTGACAAGTGGGGCCGCGCTGTCGACCACGACGGAAAGTACACAATTTGGGATGCAGAGCACAGCGGTGTGATACCTAACGCCTCGCATGCGCTGAGTAACGATGACCAGGCGGAGCCAAGGCAGTGGTTATGTAAGAGAGTACTGAGCTTTTTGCAAAAGGCATAGAAGATGGTTCTGCGTACGAAGAACTAAAGACTTGAATCGAGGTCATTCCTGTATCTATAATTCGTTCTCGGCAACCAAACATATGTACATATAATTTATTTTTATATACCAAGTCAACACTCTCACGGTGACCGAACAAGACGCCCACGCGTTACCATAGTGACATCTTAAACAGCGCTTAAGCAGGCAGTGGACGGCATAACAGTCACACGACACTAAACCAAGATCGAGCATTGCTGCCATTAAATGTGTATATACAGACATATCCTAATATTGTATTATGTACAGCCGATTGCACGCTCGTATATCACCACTCCATCTCACCCTCCAATTATACATTCCATTCATTGTCATCACCCAATGAGGCCGTGATACATCCTCAAACCTTCTTCCCTTACCCTCTGCGATATCACCACCCTCATTTTTTCCTCTTTTTTTCAAAATCTTTTTTGGTCTTTCTCTACTCCGCAATCGTTTGATGCATCACATTTGCCCGATAACTGGCAGACCTCTCCAACAACTCGTCATGCGTACCTGCATCAACACACTGACCCGCTTCAATCAAGAAGATGCGGCTCGCCTTGCGAATGGTATGCAATCTATGCGCAATCGCCACAACTGTGATGCCCCTTGCAGCCTTCTCCAGGCCTTCCTGCAACAACCTCTCCGATTCAGCATCTAGTGCGCTCGTCGGCTCATCGAGAATCAGCAATTGTGGCTTCCGCACCAGCGCCCTTGCAATTGATAATCTCTGTTTTTGTCCGCCAGAGAACTGGCTGCCATTGGGACCGCAAAGGGTGTCGTAGCCCTCTGGCAATGCCATGATGACATCGTGAATGTTGGCCAACTTGCAGGCTTCTTCAATGTCTTGTTGGGTGGCGACTTGTCCTGGCCGCGCGCCGAGGCCGAGGTTGAACTTGATGGTGCCCTCAAAGAGGACGCTCTCTTGCGGCACGAGCGCTATGTTATCGCGGAAGGAAACGTCCTTGGTCTTGGTGACGTCGAGACCGTTGACAACGATGGATCCCGAGGCCGGGGTGTACAGGCGTTCGATGAGCGAAATGACGGTCGATTTGCCTGCGCCGCTGGGTCCCACAAGGGCACAGAAGTGGCCCGGGCGAATTTCCAGACTGAGACCGTTGAGAACCTTGACGTCGGCGCGCGCAGGGTAGGCAAAGTGCACGTCACGGAACTGGATACTTGCGCCGCCCGATGAGGCGGTAGAAGAGCGGGCCGGGGTGGCTGATGCTTCCACGTCCTTTTCGGAAGTGGGTTGCCTGTTGTCATCGTCTGGGACATCTCCAATGTGTCCTTGCATCGGTTCAGAGCCCATTTCGATCAAACCCAGAATCCTGGCGGCGGCGGCGCGAGCACTGGATAACTCGGGAGCAAGCGCAAACATTTGGCTAAAGAGCAGAGCGCTGACAAGCAAGGAAAACACGACAATGAGGAATTGTGTCTGCGAATAGTTGCCTGCAATAATCTGCTTAGAACCCCACCAGTATGCCAGTGCATTCACACAGTTGCCGAGGAAGTAGGTAATGGCTTGGCAGAGACTGGCCTGCAACGTAACCCGAAGGGTCTCCTGACGGGGACCATTGAGCGACCGACGGTAGTCGTCTAGGATTTCTTGCTCGAGTGAAAGAGAAGCTACCGTCTTGATAGACGTAATTGCCTCGGTGCCGATGGCGACCGACTGTGTGTAGGCTGTCTCATGCTTCTCTTCGAACTTGCCGAGAACGCGAAGTTCCATCATGCCGGCGCCAAGCAGAAGAGGAATCAGAGACAGGCAGACAAGTGCAATCTTCCATGCAATGATATGGGTCAGGATGATGGCCGCGACAAGATTGACGGTGATCGAAATCATGGTTCCAATGACAGAACCGCTCAGACCAGCCAGGGCATTGCCGTCTCTGGTTATGTACGAGAGAAGCATGGCCGGCGTCCGGTTCTTAGACTGGTGCCATTGCAGATCTTGCTCAAAGAGGGAGCGGAAGGACAAGACGCGCACAGAGTAGACGATGTGCTCCGAAATCCAGCCAAAGCCAGACCAACTGAAAATGTTGGCAAAGAACTCAATAATGGCCAGCACAAAAAACATGAGTCCAAAGAAGTCACCCGCTTGGCGGATGCTGCTTGCGCTTTTGCAGGTATTCAAGCTACCAACCGTGTTGCCAAAAATGACAGCTTCGCCAGAAAATGCTCCGCCAACCACAATAGAACCAAGCAGGGCAGCGAAGATGACCAAAACGTGCGGCCGCAGAGCTGGGGCGTATCCGCGAACCAAGGCCCACAGGGACTTGGATGGTGTCTCTGGCTCTTCCTCTTCCTCTCCGCTCGCTTCTTCCACTCCTACTTCGGCGGATTCCGGGTCGGGCATCTCTTTGATGCTGCTGCCGCCGTTGGACAGACTAAGCTTGCTTTGAACCAGTGTCTCAGACACAGAGATCTGCTCAATCTTACTGATCGAGTTCTTATCGGTATCAGCATTGCCGTCCTTGGTGGAATGGCCCAGAGATTGCATCTTGATGAGTTCAGCATATTGTCCATTCTTAGCCATCAGTTCAGCATGATTGCCCTGTTCGATAAGACGACCTTTGTGCATGACAATGATGTTATCGGCGCTGGTAATGGTCGAAAGACGATGGGCAATGGTAAGAACAGTCCGACCACTGGTGATGTTGTTGATGGCTTGCGTGATCCGCTGCTCACTTCTCGAGTCCAGGGCGGCCGTAGCTTCGTCCATGATTAGAACAGCAGGGTCCTTGACGAGGGCTCGAGCCAGCGCAACTCGCTGCTTCTGACCACCGCTGACGAGTCGGCCCATAGAACCAACTAATGTGGCATACCCGTATCGGAGACCGGTAATAAAGTCGTCGGCGTCGGCAAGCTTCGCAGCGCGCTGGACAAGATTGACGATCTCCACTGTGTTGGCGCCACGCTTCTCGGCAGCAGCCATAATATCTTGCCCAGCTCTCACCTCACCAGCCAGGTCAGCCAAGTCGGAACCGAGCAGGACGTCTTTCAATGGAGCATGCGCGGGATTGGCAGAGTTAATCAAGCCATGTGCAATGTTCTCCAAGATGGAGCGGTCGAGTAGAGAAGGCTCCTGCTGCACAAGACTGATGAAGCTTCTCAGATCCCGGGTGTTGAGGTCGTGGAGATCGTGGCCGTCAAAGAGGATTTGACCTTCGACTGGGTCATACAATCTGGTGACAAGACTGGCGATTGTGGATTTACCACTGCCAGATAGACCAATGATGGCGGTGTGCTTCTTGGGCGGGATGCAAATGGACACATGGTCCAACACGGTGATTTCCGGTCGGGAAGGGTACACGAACGACACGTCCTTGAGCTCGAATCCACCCTCGGCCGTCTCGAGACGGGTTCCAGATGTTGCCGTTCCATCGATTAGAGGTTCCCGCTCCATGTCTTCCCGGAGCTTAGCATACGATGCAACCGCGGCGGTAAAGAGGTGGATGAAGGGCGCGACCTGGCTGAAGAGCAACGTGGCTATGATTATGTTATTAGAACGTGACGAGTCCACTCGATCAAAACAAGCGGTTGTGCATCTTACCTTCAATCAAAATGAAAATGACGGTAAAGGTAGCACCAACAGTAACATCGCCGGTGCCACCACCTACTGCATCTGCAATGTGCTGACTACCTTGCCAGAAGGCAAGACCGTTGGCCGAGTAAGCGACAAAGTAGAGCACGCCAGATTGAATTCCAACTGCCGTCGCTTTCTTCAGACCTTCTCGCTCGGAAGATTTGAGAGCCTTGGCAAACTTGGACTCAAGGCGGTTATTGGCGCCAAATGCTTGTACGACAACTATATTGGAGAGCGCCTCGGAAGCAATGGACGAGGCGGATGCAGCATAGTCGGACATCAGACCAGAGTACTTTTCAATGAAGTAGCTGCCCACAAAGGACATGAGAAAGTATGCCGGGATCAGCGATAGCAAGATGGCGGCCAGTTCCCAGTCCTTGATGAAGGCCACAATGTAGGCCGTCACGAAGAAGGACAAGCTTGCCAGACATATTCCCACCTTTTCAGCGGTACCAGAACGAATAGTCGAGATATCACTGCTGAGCCGTGAGGCCACTTCTCCAGTGGGCAGCGAGTCGAAGTGCGAAGGCTCTTGTCGCAGCAAGTTCTGCAGATAGCGCTCCCTCAGGCGCTGGGCGAGGCGAGCGCCAAAGAGGCTCCAGCACGTCAGGTGGCCATAGATGAGGACGAACTGGGCAATGGCGAGGTAGAAGATGAGGAGGATCTTGCTGTCGATGCTGCTCTGGTACTTGGAGTTGGAGGCCGAGTCGCTGGTACCATCGGCCTGACTGCACGTTACGTCGTTGAAGCTGTCGAGAAGCTGGCCAAAGACGACACCGATGATCGGAAAGGGCACGCCCGAAGCAATGGCACAAACGATGCCCGTGACGAGCATGGCCAAGTCATACTTGGAGGGGTTGCCGGCCAATAGCAGGCGCGGGAAGCCTGCGAGCCCACGGAGGAGACCCATGATGGGAAAGGACGGTATCTCGTCTAGGACTGGCGACCTCGTCCGGTCAGGGCCTTGGGCAGGCTGGGCTTTGTCTGGCTCGAGGGTTGTTGTTTTGGGCACAAGAACAAAGACAAGACAGTCAACCAAGCAAGCAGCTCGATGTACGAGCTGTCTATCGTTTATTGTCTATTTCTGTGGCGTCCTATTTTCGTGCCATGCTCTGTGGGATTTGCGCAACCAACCCCGGGCGCTCGGAAGAGTGAGGCAAATGGGGACAAAGGGTCAACCATGTTGACGTGCTGTGGGTCGACAGGCTGGCTAAGAGGGGCTGGAGGGGTTCATGGTGAAGTGGGTCCATCGCTCTCAGGGGGTGTGGCGCCGACCAGGCTTGGTGATTATTGCTGGGCACGAGAAGTTCTGCTGTTGTTGGAGCTGGCTGGGCTGGGCTTCTGGGACAAGTCCAGAGCATTGGACCAAGCAAAGTACCGAGACCGGCAGCCCACGATGGAGTCGGCAGTACATGTAGCGTAAAAGGAAACGGTGTCTCGAAACAGACCGTGTGTAGTGTGATTGGCTTGGCAGGACGTTGAATATGTAAGGTGGTACTTGACCGAGGCAGAAATGAGGAGAAGAAGTGATGATGTTGCTGTTGTACGGTACCTGGGTATGTAAGGTACAGTGTGCAGGACACGGTGAATGCGGTTATCAGATGATACGCAGGTACTTGAGTTTATGCATGACAGATGCAATATCAAGCTTTAAAATCTTTTCCACGGCAAGAAGGCGCGGCCCACCGGTAGCGCAAGCTGAGTTGATCAGATAAGATTAGATACAGCTGCAGAGCTGCTCATGACACAGCTCAGCTCCTCCCTGACGGCCGCTAGTTCCTGTCTTGGTCGGCTTGGCGGTGAGAAGTTTTCGCAGCCCTGGCAGCCATCATTGGCTTCACGCGATTTCTTACTATGTACCGTACAACAAGTACTATGTACCTGGGTACCCGGCTATCCCCTGCCGCCTAGTCCGCCCAACTACTATGTACTATGTAATGGTACACCGTTTGTGTTGAGCTGAGTGCAGATCATCACAACTTGGACGGCACCCACTTTGGCGGCCGTTTCTCGGTAAAGGCCAGAATGCCCTCGGCAAAGTTGGGGCTGCTGACGAGGCGCGGATACCAGTCGTCGGCCAGCGCCGTGACAGCCTCCTCGACGCTGCCGTTCTCCCAGCTCATGCGGATGCCATGGCGGCCGACAATGACGGCGTCGGGGCTGTTGGCGCAAATCTCAGCAGCCAGCTTCAGCGCTGCGCCCACAGCGTCGTAGCCTTGCTCCTGGTCTACCACCTGCGACACGAGGCCCCAGTTGTGCAGCGTCTGCGCATCGACCGTCTTGCCCGTCAAGGCCAGCTCCATGGTGCGCTGCAAGCCCAACGTGCGCGTCAGGCGAGGAAGAGCGCCCGCCACGGCCACGATGCCCCTCTTGACCTCGGGCAGGCAGAAGATGGCCTTGGAAGACGCCACCACCAGGTCGCAGTTGGCCACCATCTCGAATCCGCCGCCCATGCAGATGCCGTTGACTGCGGCGATAATGGGCTTCTTGCCCGCCCGTCGTGGCAGTCCTGCCAGTCCCGGAGCGCTCATGTCATTAACGACGCCTCTCCTGTTCATCTCGTTCCACTCTATTCACAATTCGATGCTGTCAGCTTGCTTCACACACTGGAGGGTGACACTCTGCTGCGCGAATCGCACCTTGCAGGTCTGCACCAGTGCAGAAAGCCCTCCCTTCGCCCGTAATGATGCCCACTAGGAGGCTGCCATCTTGATCAAACTCTTCCCAGATCTCTGCAATTTGACGGCTGGTGGCCCTGTCGACACAGTTGAGCTTCTCTGTCCGCGTCAGCGTGACCTGCACCACCTTGTCCTGCGGAAATGTGACTGTGAAATTTTGAAAGTCTAGCGGTCTCGAGCGGAGAGACATGGTGGGCTGGAAGGGTGGCTGCTCGCTGAAAATTGAGATGAGACCATCGAGGGGGCCGTCAGTTGTCGTGAAGTCTTTGTTCGTATGCTTTTGTCGATTTCGACCTCGTTCTGCGGTCTTGGTAAGGCACGATTCGTACTGTACTTGTCCACCTTGCACAATATGTATGCATACCATAGTACCTACCATTACTACTAATGTACCCCAAGATACGACAGTACATACTTTCTCACATTAGTACTATGTCATAGTACTATGCAAAGAGATACGTACTATATATAGTACGTAGACGGTATTCGCGTACAGTATGCGCACAATGCTGCGCCAATCCATGCTACTCCCAGTTAAACTGGTGGGGAATTTGCCAGAACAAAGTTGGCCGGGCACGACAGTCTGCAACCCTCCACCAGGGGCACCATGACACGCACCGGGGGCCGCACCAGTCCGATACTCTGTGCGAGGAGGATGAAAGGGTTGCCGACCAGAAAGAGAGAAGCAATTCTGCTGATATGCACAGTGTTTACATGTATCTCATTCTCGCTCCACTAGGCACACTACACCATCGTCAGTCTTGGAGGCTGGCCTATTCTCTCGCCGTCAAATTCTCAACCTCATTGCGCTCCTCCCTCGCGTTGTGCTGGAAGTAAAACGCCACCGGCTCAGAACCAGGTTGCTATCGTCGATAGACGGGTTGTCCAATTTATTCAACACCAAGATGGGCTCTACCGCAGCACCCAAGGGCTCAGACGCCTTGGTCAAACTTCCTTACCCTTTCCTGACGACATACCGCGTGCGCCAAACTGCCGACTCCTCGCTTGTCCTGGAGCTGCACCAACAGCCAGCAAAGGGCCGCTCCCCTCCCAGCCCACTGCACTCCGACACCCTCTCCTGGCTTCCCTTGACACACCTTGCCGAGGCTGAGCGTCCACCCATCGCAGAGAACAACCCCTGGGCCCGCGCCCGCCGCGCCCCGGCGACTACCTTCCAGTGGAAGGGCGCCAGTGCGCCCTCTCTGGCCCAGATCTGGAACGTCGTCCACGCCATCTACCTTTCCCAACCGACCAACGAGTACTTTCGTCTGACCCTCTCCGGCACCGACAGCCAAGTCATCCGCGATGAGCTCCTCACCACAGGCCTCGCCATAGCGCATCCCAAGCCCCAGCTGGCCAAGGACAAGTCGAACGCAAAGCAAGGCGAGGGCGAGCTGCTCATTCTGCGCGGCGCCTTTTGGCAGGGCGCCGCGTCGCCCACGGGGCCCCGGCCCATCTGGGTCGTTGGTGACGGCACGGACAAGCACCTGCGCACGCCGCTCGACCAGTACCCGCTCATGCCCGAGCTCTACACCATCACCAACAAGTTCCCTGACGAACCCGTGTACACGCGCCACCCCGTGCGGCGCCCCAAGCCGCACCCAGGCTCCATTGCCTACAGCCGGTGGATCCCCGAGACGGACATGCACTTTTCGCTCGAGGTTGTCGACTGGCAGAGTGACGAGCACCTCAAGCTCTTCAACAAGTGGCAGAATGACCCGCGCGTAGCCAAAGGGTGGAACGAAACGGGCACACTCGATCAGCACCGCGAGTACCTGCGCAAGCTGCACTTTGACCCGCATGTTTTGTGTCTATTTGGCCGCTTTGACGAGACGCGCTTCTCGTACTATGAGCTTTACTGGGCAAAGGTAAGAAAGGAAAAAGGAGCCCCTCCTATCCCGAACACTACACCAAAGACGAAGAAAAGCCTGCTGACCACACTCTCTTCGGCAAACATCCAGGAGGACCATTACGGCGCTCACTACGACGCAGGCGACTATGACCGCGGCCGTCACTCCCTCGTGGGTGACGCCTCCTTTCGTGGCGCCGTGCGTGTCAACGCCTGGTACTCGAGCTGCATCCACTACTGCTTCCTCGACGACCCGCGAACTGTCAATGTCGTCGGCGAGCCCAAAGCCACGGGCCCCATCATTCTCTCGTACGAGAACTCGCAGGGCTTGACCATTGGCAAGTATGTTGACTTTGCGCACAAGCGCTCGGTGCACTCTATTGCCAGCAGGGAAAAATGGTTCCAGCTGTGTCCCATCTTCTGGGACGGGCGCGAGAAGCCGCTGGAGTCGGCAGATCGTGCGGCTTGGAATGCCAAGTTGTGACGGACAGTGGGGGAAAAGGGGCGATCTTTGTATATAGGGCTTGGTTTGGAAAAAGAATTTTACATGGGCAAAAAATTGAGGTTGGCTACAAAAATGGCATCAACTGAAAGGCACAGACTGAGAGAGTGTGAGAGTCGTTCGTCCGTATGGGAAGAAGCTAGTATAACCATTCCAGGGGAAAGAGTCGCTTGAAGATTGCAAGTGACAGCCACCATAATGTTTCTTAGGGGCCAAGAAGAGAACGGCAAAGGGCGCAAAATAGTTACATGCCCGACTGTTGATAGTTGCTGCCAGCAAACCTTTTTTTTGGGGGGGGGGGACGCTTTTCCTACATATAAGTCAATAAACAAAGATCATCGGAAGTGGCTACTGTGCTACTGAAAAGAAGACAAACATGCAGGAAAGCACTTTCTTCCCAAATTTGACAGCTCTTGAGAATTCGCTCAACTGTATTCCTAATAAGAGTATGTCTCTGCAAGACACTAACGCAGTATCGTATCAACTTGTGACGCATTATTTCTTTATTATGAACTATGTATACCGCCTGCCGCTAAATGTAGAATGCATCCCGGCGATGCCATCGAATGGCATTGGGGCACGTCACTTGGAAAGCCGACACGGTACTATATAGCATATAATACATCTTTTTCCCGATGCAGAAAGCCTGGATGTATCATGTACAATTAACTCCCAGACAAAGCTCTGCATTCAAGGTATGGGGATCCCTCTTGCGGACGGAGGACCAAGGAAGAGAGATGACGACGAGATGAACGCGTATGGTTCCGTCTCTCTCTTTCTCTCCTTCGCTTAGAGCAGAACACACATACCATGTATATGCTCGCTGTGTGTACCTCTCGGTACCGTCATTTCTCGGTTTCGTCGAGGGTCTGCAGTAGACAGGAGAATTGTTGCCGCCTTCCCTGCTTCAATCAGATTAGATAAAAAAGATCAGACCACGTTGACAATTCTGGCCCCGCGATCGGATCGTTCAAGGCCCAAACGCCTTTGTACATGTTTTATACCAGACAGCGTCCCCCCACTTGGGTGGCTTGCGTGCTGTGCAATCGGCCCGGAGGCTTGAGAATGATGAAAACCAAATTGGAACAAGCTCGCAGAGCAATAAAGACCACCTTATTCTTCACGTTGGCCTTCTCGAACGAAACAATGGTTGTCAGAGGCAAGAGAAGAGTGGGCGTGGATCAGCATTCCCTCGTTGCAACTTGGCAGCTGTACTAGTAGTATGTAGCTTGGTTGTTCTTATTGGTTTTGTTGCCGTTGCATGCGACCCCGCTTGACGCCGCCACATCTGCTAGTCCTATGTAGAAGGCGTGAAGGTAGGTGTGTGTGCGTATTCAAGTGTGAGTGGATCGCAAACTGGCGGCGAGATGAAAAACAGAAAATTCGACCTCGGGGATTGTGGGGTTGTATCCATGTGCATACAGAGTATGCAATAAGTGGATCTAGGCAGGGATCAGCTCAAGTTTCTACTGACACTGTATCAGAAAGTGCGCAGACGCACCTAGTACATATGCATATAAAGGGAGGGCTGAGAGTGTGAGCCCTGGCCGCTAACAGCAAGGATCTGATAATGCCCAAGCTCCATAGGCGGGGCTCGTCATTATCTGATGGCGCTACCGTTCCGAGCTCGCAGGGATGAGCCGCGGAAGCACCAGGGCGTGCGATTTGGTACGCGAGGTGGCGCGAGTGGAGAGCTTCCAATGCTGCCAAGCAGCCAAACAACCAAACACGCACGGGCGACATGAAAAACTCTGCTGCAGCTGTGGATAACGAAATCACTTGGTGTGTTGCTGTTTTCTTGAGGTTGCCATGGCCCCTGCTCCTTGTATGAAAGTATGTATGCAACGGCAGGTATCGGTACTATGTACTCGCTCACACAGTAAATGGGAGCCCTACAGCCTTCGATGGAGAAGCAACACACTGCTAGCTTCAAAGTAAGTAGCAGTGTATCGAAAGAAGTAGCTGCTGCGAAACGGAATACTAGCTATTGATACTACGGTACGCGCACACGCGTACAATCGTCTCCACCCAGCGACCAAGCCCACAATACTATGTGCATAATAGCACAGGCACCGCACCAGATGCCCCACGGCAACACACTGGCTAGCGATGCAAGCCGGCCGGCCCATGGGGTCATACTGACGCTTCGTGCCATCGCTGCTATGTTGCCAGCTTCCGGGATGAGCGTGCGAAGCTGCGAAGCTGGGTCCGGAGAGTCACCCAGGCAGCCAGGGCTCCCCGATGGCCGAGCAGAAGAAGCCCAGACACCGCGCCGACGGCCGGCTGGGGCGAGCAAGGGCATCCAGGTCGGCCAGTTCCCAGACGGACGCTTGAAGGCCCGCTGTGCCGTACTGCGCAGTACAGTAGCTGTCGAGAGGTCTTACTGTCTCATCCCCCAGTGGTCGTCAGCGCAGAGTCAAACTTTTCGCGGGCTCTGATGGTGTGTGAGCGGTCATGCATAGTCCGTTCCGAGGGCTTCTGCCAGAATGACATCTTCGCTGACTTCGCCAATGGCCCTCCCTCCTTCTCGTGCATAGTATAGCACCGTATCATGCAGTATGGCCCTGGAACCGCACCAAGCACATGGCATTGGAAGCCAGAGACGGCAGCTCCCCCTCCATACCGAGTACTCTACATAGTACTTACTAATAGTATTTCTGATCCACATGGAGCACGCCAATAGCCATGTCCCGCTCGCTGGGCCCTTCTAGTGCCTATGCAAGCATCCATGCACTTCCGGAAAGTGGCTCTCTGCGAGGGCACCTGCAGACCCTCCTGGCACACGCGCACACACTACTATGTACCTTCCCCAGTCACTCTCTCTTTCGGGTCCTCACACCGATGTGGCAAGACCTCTGCTAGCGTCCTGCCTGTGTGCTGGGTCCAAGTCTTCTTCGGCAAGACGGACGGGAGGACAGAGATAGTAAAGTATTTAGATTGTTTTCGCTCCCTCGACCCTGCGGTGACCAATGCCACCCAGCCCCATCTTCCCTGGATCGATATCGCATCCTCCTCTCGCTACCGCCGCCCGTAACGCCTCTGTAGGTCGGCAACAGAATCGCAGAGGACTTCAGTCACCATGAGCACCGACGATATGCACAAGTCGGCCCAGGCCACCGACGATGTCATTCCAGCAGAGACACCCGACCACTACCAGACAGAAGAGCACCCCGACGACGCGCCCAACGCCAGTGATCAGCAGGGTGTCCGCGATGTCGAGGCTGCCACCTTGAGCTGGACGAGGCTATCCCTGATCCTGGTGTTCCTCAAGTGAGTTGCTTCTTGACGGGCTCCTTGGAAGCGGCTGGTCCGCAGAGTGAATTTCCTTGCTAACCCGAGGGTTGCGCTCTACAGCATCTTCCTGCTCTATTTTGTCAATGCCATGCAGTCCACAATCCTCAGCAACCTGATTCCGTTCGCTACCAGTGCTTGGGAGACTCACTCGCTGCTCAATGTCATTTACGTCGTTGCCGATGCCATGTCGGCGGCTGTCTACGTTCCTCTCTCCAAGATCCTCGATGTGTGGGGCCGTGCTGAGGGCTTTGCCATCATGACCGTTTTCGCGACGTTGGGTCTCATTCTGATGGCGGCCAGTGAGAACCTGCCCACCTTCTGCGCAGCATATGTAGGTATCAAGCGGGGCGGCACACACCACTTTGCTACGTGGCAATTGTACTGATTGGCGTGAAACACAGGTCTTCTACACTATCGGCTTCGGCGGCATGACTTTCTGCGTCGACGTCGTTACAGCCGATGCCTCCAAGCTCAAGAACCGAGGTCTGGCTTACGCCTTCACCTCGTCCCCTTACATTATTACCGCATTCGCTGGCTCGGCTGCTTCTGAGACTTTCTACCACGACAACTGGCGCTGGGGTTTCGGTTGCTTTGCCATTATTTTCCCCATTGTTGCTCTGCCCTTGTTCTTCATCCTGAAGGCCAACATCAAGAAGGCCCAGAAGCTGGGTAACTTCATCCCACACGAGAGCGGCCGAACTTGGTATGAAAGCATCTGGCATTACACCGTCGACTTTGACAGTAAGCATCCCCCCCCCCTTCCCAAAATTCAAGTAACCACGTTCTGCGTTTTTCCCGTGGCGAGGGATATACAAAAATCTAACTCGTCTTCCTCTGCAGTTCTTGGTGTGGTTCTGTTCTCCGTCGGACTGGTCCTTTTCCTTTTGCCCTTCGACATTGCCGACTCGGCCCCTCATGGATGGGCTTCTGGATACATCATTGCCATGCTGGTTGTCGGCTTTGTCTTGCTCATGGCTTTCGGTCTGTTTGAGAAGTTTGTGGCTCCCGTACCACTGGTCAACTACCATTTCCTGACGGATCGAACTGTGCTGGGTGCCTGCCTCCTTGACGCCACCTACCAGGTCGCATATTACTGCTGGGACAACTACTTCACCTCGTACCTGCAAGTAGTCAACGACGTCTCGGTGGCTGAAGCCGGTTACATTAGCAACACTTTCAATGTCGTCTCTGGTGTGCTGCTGTTTGGTGTCGGTTGGCTGATGCGCCGTACCGGTCGCTTCAGGTGGCTGCTGTACATTGCCGTGCCGCTGTACATTTTCGCCCAGGGCCTCATGATCTACTTCCGCCGCCCCAACCAGTCGGTCGGTTACCAAATCATGTGCCAGATCTTCATCTCGATTGGTGGATCCGTCTTCATTATTGTTCAGCAGGTTGCTGTGCTCGCCGCTGTGGACCATCAACACGTCGCCGCAGCGCTTGCTCTGCTCTACGTTATTGGTACCATTGGTGATGCCATTGGCGCTGCCGTCTCGGGTGCCATTTGGACAAACACCTTCCCCAACGCTCTTGAGTGGTATCTGCCCGAGAGCGCCCAGGCCAACTTCACCATGATCTACGAGGACCTCGACACGCAACTTTCCTACCCTGTCGGCAGCGAGACCAGACTGGCTATCCAGCACGCCTACGGCTACGCCCAGACGCGCATGCTGGCTGCTGGAACGGGTATCATGGCTCTGGCCTTTGTCTGGGTCTTTTTGATTCGGGACATCAACCTGAACAAGATGGCTCAGGTCAAGGGTATGGTCTTCTAAATGAGACCAAGAAAACGGAAAGAAGGAAGGCGAAATTTCAAAAAGATACCCTCGGGAGGGCAACCGCGCAAAGCTTCTTCGGCAAGATGTGCAATTTCTCTCCTGTCTGCTACTTTATATACACATATACCCCAAAAAGGATTGATGAACTGGATGGATCTCCTGAAGACGAAAGCTCAATAACCTGTTCACATTGTCCAGGAAGAACGAATGACTTTACTTTTTACATATGGAGACGATCGTGCCTCTCGGCGGATGTTGGGTTGGGTTGTCACGTGTATGCCATATTCGATGAATAACTTGAGATAGTGGATAATATGATTTTTGTAATGTACAAACTACAAGAAACGAACGAAACAATCGTGACGGAATCTGGAACTGATCAAGTAGCCAGACGGCCAGGCTCATAGAACCTGGGTTGGCCGCGGAGAGGAAACGAGCGTTCGATTTCACAGGATATTCAACAGACATGCTGAACAAATTCACTTCGCGGTGCTGTTTGATAACTTCACGATGAGGAAGGGCCAAGATCGTTGTAGCACTTATTTGGTCACAACTTACCAACCCATCTCGTGGTTGACACTGTTTCTGTACATGGACCAATGCTTCTCCGACTTCAACAGGCTACTTAGTATTACTAAACCCCAACATCTATCTCACTTCGTGTCATTGCTCGTCTCTTCAGATGCATGGGCATACAAGCATGCTATATGCCTACACAAACCTGTCCACATATCATTAACTGAACCGATTCGATCCCAAAAAAAAAAAATGTCCGTAAGCCCCGAACCCACGTCGCCTCCCTCACAAGTGTGTCTTCGCCAATCCGCCGATCTCACCACGACTTTTGCATTTCTTGTAGCAATACTCGATACCACCTATTACTACTATGATCAATCTGTGCATCATTCGGAACTCCGACGTGGCGCTGGGACATTATGGTATTGACTTGTCGCAGCCCAAATCATAATGCCGATCTTGCATATCTCTGCTGACCATCTCCAAGCAATTGGGGCGAAAGCGATACACTCGAAATAGTACTACTGTACCTAGTCGCCGTCTAAGTATATCTGCCAACACGTATGGTTTATGTGATTCATTTGGACGGCTGGTCGGTGAAAGTTGAACTAATAAGCCACCGCTCTACCAGAAAAAGGACTCCGACAATAAGTTTTGCCTGATCATCTCATTACAATGGTACCATGCCAATGTGCACTCCTACTTTCTGTACATGCCAGAACAAAAGAACCAAAGCAGTGATACTAAACCAACCAACAACCAACAAAATCCACTCACTTCCATTCTACGGAACCCCTTCTAACTATTCACACCAACAAGTCCCACTGACGCGTGTCCATTCTTTAAATTGAATCATGTCCACTCTTCCCCCCCCCCCCCCTTCTTCCCCCTCTTTTCGAGGTCCAACAGGAAAACAGCTGGAAAATTCGATCGGAATACTACTGCATTCGGTATTCTAGTAATATTTACTATGGAGACATACAAGGTCATGGCAGCCTAGATGGCATCCTACTCATGCTCCTCGCCAACTGGGAGTGCTACGGCCCCTGTCTGGCGCAGTAATAGTAGCATGTATGCATATTATGTCTTCAGCCGAGGGGCTCCGTTTGCCAAGGAAGATCGCAAGAGGAATGTGGAAGAAATAGGGGGTTTACATTTTTGGCGGTTTTCTTGGTGGGACACTGGGACAATACTAAATACTGTAGCAAATACTACTGTAGGTAAGAAGGCGGATCATTTGATATTGTAAAGTATACCGTACCGACAGTATTATTAACACGGCGTGTGGCTTGTATACCTACGTCGGTATTTTCAGACTTTCGGTGTAGATAGTTGTTTCGAAAGGAGGTATGGAAGCATGATTAATGCCATAGCAAAGATACTTTGTCAATATGCATGATTGAATATAGCGCGAAGTGATCACAAAAGATCCCTTATACAAGTATGCATCCGTACGATTTAACCGTCTACTGGTCTTGGGCTGCCTATGTCGATCAATAATGGTATGATTATTCGTAAAGATACACTATGCATAGATGCACTGCTATGTAGGCGACAAAATACTGTGAATAGCATTTTAATGGTCGTATATCGAGCGGATGTATGTGTTGTAAGCCGCCAGCTGCGTAAGGCATAAAGTTATTTTGTAGCTTAAAAGGAAGCTATCAAGGGTGTCACGTGAGGATAACACTGCGTTCCCTGCACATCCTAAGATACAGCGAGACAAAGGGCAGCATGTTGATATCGAGTCTTGCATTCAAGTCAAGAGCTTCAAGTGGTGTTAGAGAATATATACCAATTTGGGCCCGGAGCTGAGAGATGTCTCATTGCCTGGACGCCATGTGTTGAGGCGTATATCTGCAATCTATAACAAAGAAAGCCATCATATGTAAGTAGCATGCTATAAAGTCTTGATAGAACTCAGCCGTTATAATAATTCATTAAGGATGACTCGAATATGAAGCTTGAGTAACTTTGGCGCACAACATTGGCACACTTTGACATTTGTAACTGCACTCTGATAAAGTGATGAATATTGAGGTAAAAGCAGGTATATAATAGTTCAATGTGATGTGCTTTACAACAACAGCTGAACAAGCAAATCCTCCGTGGCGCAATTGGCTAGCGCGTCTGACTGTTAATCAGGAGGTTCGTGGTTCGAGCCCACGCGGGGGAGTTTTTTGTCTTTTTGTCATCCGCTCCCA
This sequence comes from Coniella vitis, assembly GCA_011317545.1. NCBI lineage: Eukaryota > Fungi > Ascomycota > Sordariomycetes > Diaporthales > Schizoparmaceae > Coniella > Coniella vitis. The sequence goes on from WUJK01000002.1 coordinate 3,857,174, forward strand.
AGTTTTTTTTTTCAAGTTATTCATGATATAATGCAGGTTCTTTTGTTTTGCATCTCACAGCTGTGCATGGCAAGAAATGTTATCTGCCGACATCTGAACCTCTTGTCGTCATTTCTCTTGGCAGATGGAGGTTCGCTTGCATCTGACCACTTTAAAGTGGTTGCAGTGTGATGATAATCACTGGCCTCTGGGGCCCCAGTCTTGACGTGACTTTTGCTAGCTCGAGCGGCTGAGAGCTTGGTGAAAATGGTTGCACAGATGTGGTGATAGAGTCTCTCGGCCAAGCTGATCACCTTGGATTCTCACACACGCCTTTTGGGACTGGAGGACAGGAGAATTGCAATCTTTGCTGAGATAAGAGGCAAAACTAGAGCTCCTGGGTCCTGATAGAAACCCATCGATCGATTATTGCCGGAAGTTCCTGAAGACATATGCCACGAGGCGAGTCCGCTGGGACGGAGCCGGGGGCGAGCAGGAGGAATATGAGAGCAAACGCACTGGAAAGGGCGCTGTTACCGTCTTCTCTTGCTGGCGGGCCCTAGTCTCTGAATTCGACCAGACCGTGCTTGCCCGCAACAGGGCGGAAGATTACGAGAATGCGTCGAAAATGGACGCTGAAGGTGACGGATGGAGGGCGTCGGCCTGCCTGCAAGTTCGTTCGCTGGATCAGAAGCTACGCCGACGGTCTTGAGCTCACCCGCGAGCAGACCTTTGATGAAGAAGGACGGCAAAGCGGCAGATATTGCACGGCTTCTTCAGACTCTCTGGCAACGGGCTTACGACGTGTCGTCCTGGACTTGGTGCTCCATCCTTCCACAGAGGAGCGACGTGTTGTCGTCGCCTTTGCAATTCCACCACAACAGGTAGGCAGTAGGATGGCATCAGTAGAGACAAGGCCCATATATACGTGGTATGCTTTGTGCTGGCTAATCCACGCGCTGTACGCTAATATCAAGTTTGATTCATGGACTGCTCTCTCACCACAGTCCCGACCCCTCTTTTGTGTGGTTAGTCTTGTGATTGCTCGGGCTCTAGCGAATGATGTCTTTACGCCTTGGGCGGACACGACCTCGGTCCAGACCCTGCTCTCGAAGCCGAAGTCCGAAATTGTGCAAAGCCTCGGGCTCGTCTCTCCCATAGAATAGATTTCATGCTTCGCACTCTGGAGGCGCCTTCTCATCGTGGCCGGGTGACCCGCAACGCTTTCGGCCCTACTTCCCTCCGCGTAGGCGCAGGAGGCCGACTTGACGGTACGCTCTTCGCCCTTCACATGAAGTTAATGACATACCATAATACAAGGACAAATTCGATTAAGGTTTTATCGTAGCCTAATATATAAACGGCAAAGAACACTACCGGTATATATGTTGCGACCTTGTCAAACTTCAGCACATTGAGGCTTTGGGGTCGAGTTGTTGACCATCTGGGAGCCTGGCGCGCTAATGCGGGGTTCTGGTGACCTGCTCGGCCATGGGGGGGTTTTGCCATCAAGCTCACAACACCTCATCGAGTCCTCCCACATCGCCTCGTGGAGTCCTCAAGTCTCGAAACCATTTCTGATCAACCTGGGACGTTGAATCAATTGCCAGTTCATGATGTGGTATCCCTCGAACTTGATCAACTTCACGGGCCAACACTTGCCCTGATCTTGGTGTTTCCTACAACGAAACGATACGAGCAGCATATTGCTACCCAAGACGCGCATTATTGCCCAGGCCAGAGGAAAGACATCCTTTGGCTTCAGCGAACCATCGACAACGCATGTGGCCTGTACGCCATCCTGCATTCCTTGTAATGGGAGCGCGAGATCAACACATAGTAAGTGTCTTGTTCTTATCGATTCATTACCTGAGACGCAAGTATAGAGTGATTGAGTTACGTCCGTCAACTCTAATTAATATGCACTAGAACAGGACTCACTCGTCTCTCGCATATCAAAGGCGTCCGTGTGCTCTACGTTGACAGAGCGTCGAACTATCCCTTAGCCAAAGATGGAACGAAATTTGTTGTCGGCGGTGAAGCTCAGCTACGAAATGAGCATCGAATTTCTGGACTTCTGCAAAAAGAGATTGTGGACAATCTAAGCCTTACTGTAGGCAGCCACTCGTTTTACTTAGATAATTTTGAAGCTGTGTGTAACAGGATCATCATCTCGGACCCGCGCTGTGGACAAACAGAAGGACCTCGGATCATTTCTCCACTCATTGAAGTTGTTCAAGATATTAATGTCAGGATCCAAGCCAGTCTCCGTCACCGACATTACTTGCGAAAGACTTTCGCGCTTCCTTACTAAGGGGCAGTACCGTGGGGTCAGACACTATGAAACTGGCTGAGGCATCGTAGATGTAACCTGGCCTTGTCGCATGATTCCCAGTCCGAGGCTGCTTCTGCAAGAACTGTCTGGGCCAACTGCGAATTAGTGATTGCATTGCTGAGAGAGATTCCTATTAATTCGTTACCTCGTCGTCTCTTAGGAGGTTAATCAATCGAGGAGTTGTAGAGCTGCGTCTGTAGCACTCTACCAGGACCATAGCCCAACTTGGAAATGGGAGGCAAGGGTGACGGGATGCTTGAACTTCGTAAGTAGAGGATAAATACTATGATACTTGCCTTGTCTTGCCCGCACTCGAGCACGGGACGTTCCAGACCTCTTCCCATTCTGCGGCCAAAGTTGTTGGCCACAAATACTACTTCCCGACCACACGTTCTTAATCATCACTTCCACCACTGTTCCCTTGCGGCTTAACAGTTGATGGGATTTGGAAAACATGTCGTCCTGCAAGAGTCTTTGTACGTCATTCCGTCCGGAGAACCTCCCTGCTGCTATTGCCGTTCTCCGAGGTGATGGTCATATTCCAGCGATTGCGCATATTTCAGACGGCGGACAATGCCGGATTTTCAAAGCCGATTTCACGTCAGGCGAAAGCTGGTCGATCCGCGTGCCTATTCACACCCAAGCTTGTGAAAGCGCCATCCTCAGAAGTCTCGAGGATGAATACGATATGCTTCAGTACCTTGCTGAAGCGTTCGCATGGTCACCGAAATGCCATGCATCCAGCATCACGTTCCAAAACCCGACTGGGTTTCCGTGGATTGCCTTGTCCTGGATCGAAGGCTCGCCCCTCCAGTGGACGTCCGACTACCCGCCAAGGGCCGCTCGCGATCATGTGATGGGCCAAATTGCCAAAATCCATGTGTCGCTGGTTGATCAGACCCAGGAACCACGTACGTATCTCTTCTCAAAATAGAGCTGCCAACTATACTTAGCAGGATGCAATCTGATCCAGTAGCAGGTGGTCCAGCATCATCATACTTCTCGAGACTGGTGGAAAACAAAGTCCACCGAGTTCGCAATGGGCAACTGCCGGAATTGACCGAGGAGGATTGTGTAACGCAGAAAGCTATGCTCCCTAAGATGCTGATTCCAGAACTGGAAAACGCACCTTTCGCTGTGGATCACGGCGACTTCGCCCCGCTGAACATCATTGTCGACCCGGACTGGAATATTACTGGGTGAGTGGCTATGAAGAATAGACAGCTTTGCAACCTTAATACCTAACGCGCATACGTAGCATCATCGATTGGGGCTTCGCTTCCAAAGTCCCCATGCAAATGGCAGGCCGAATGCCCAGGATCATTCAGCCCTCAGATCCGTCCACTCCCCCACAACCGCACCTACAGAGAGATAGGATGGCATATGTCACCTGTCTCAGATCACTGCACTCCCAAGCAGCATCCTGGTTGTTGATGATCCATTCAGTCGAAAACGCCGATTTTCATGAATGCTTTTTGGAGTCTCTGATCAGCAAGGGTATGCATCGCCGTCTTGTAGACGTGGGTTGGGAGATGTTCACGAAAGAAAATGGGATGCAAAGAGCTTAGTCATCAGTTGAAACAGGCGGAACAAAAAGAGACGTTTGACCCTAGCCCCGAAGCCATTATGTCAGCTCAACAAGGCTCGTATCTGAATTCGTACGGTCGAATATCACCATTGGCCTCGAAGGCCCACATCGATTGCCGAGGCTGGCGCATCCCTACAGATGGTTTGTCTGGCCAGGCTGAGGTTGAACTGTTGTATGAGACCAGCTTTTCCTCGGGGCCGATATCTTGGTGACGGTGAGGCAAACAAAGCCCAAACTTCTTCTCCATCTGATTCTCGACAAAGTCTTTCAGATTGTTTACCAACGCACGGCCACCTGCACGCAAATACTTCTCCTGAGCATTGTAAAGGCTTGGAAGACACTGGAAGAAGTCATGGGAGTAGTCGAGAAGCATCTTGTTGGAGTGGGATCTGTCGAAGCGGAGCCTGTGAATGCCGCATGGAAAAGGTGGCCTCGAACTTGAAAATGAGAATCAAGCGCCCCTTTTAAAGTTCTACGCTTGATCACAATATGAACTGGATGAGCTGTGCGTACTTGGAAGCGATTTTGCGTACTGTAGTAGGTACTGCAAATCCGGTTTCAATTTGATATCCTTGAACGTCGACATCCGAAAGGAACAAGAGAGCGCTTGCGGATGCTACCTTATGTGTGTGCTCGAAAATGATATCGGCCTACTGCAGATGGCATGCATGACTGCGAAGCACTTCCGAATCAATCAGATCAATTGAAGTGCCTTCATATTAACGCGGTCTCGTCGCCTGATAGCCTGCGTAATGGACGTCTGGATGCACGTACTAGACATTGATTTCGAGGTGTTGCATACATACATACCTACATACATAAGTGTTGATTCGATTTGTCAGAAAGGCCCACCGGCGGGCTGGCTGTATGTGCTGGAAAATAATTTCGAAGTTTTGCATACAAACGTGCTCGATCCAATCCTTAACAAGCCCCCCGCCCCCCATCTTCCGAAGGTCGGCAGCATGTCCTCGAAAATGATTTCGAAGTTTTGCATACATACGTGATGAAAGGTCAGGTGTTTAAATATGAAGTAAAATTGACGATACGAAACAATCTTAGGTGCTGGTAGTCTGGCAGAACTTGGACGAATGCAGAGGGTGTCCTAGGCGACATTGTGGTATAAAGCGTCTCCCAGGTAGAGCAAACTTGACAACTCATTACTCAATCAAGGTTAATTATATACTTTCCTGTCACTGAAACTATACAATAAGTAGTATAAATAATCAAAATATAGAAACATCAATTCGGGATCACGCCACCCACAGCAGATTATAACCATCTCCAAGTCTCCTATTGGTCGTTTAGACACTTGAGCACCTAGGTACATCTGAAAATATTCATTCGTGTAAAGCCTTCCGACACTTTGCCTTTAATAATTCGATTATGTCGGGCTCTTCTAACTGTGATCTCTTCATTCATGGAAATTGAAGGCAGTCGGGCGCCTGATCAGAATATGTTGGGCGAAAAGCCATGCGCTGGTGGCCTCGCTCGTCTCCAATTCAGACTCGACTCGAGAGTTACAAATAACGATGGCAGATTTGAGATATGTCGATGGGTAGACTATACATGTCAGGCTGCCGTCATTTCATCAGCGAGATCTCTGGTGCGTTCCATTGCCAAAGGCTGCGTAGAGCGAGCATGTGGGGAGGAGGCGGGAGCAGCGTTCGTCGAGAAGCGCTCTGGTAAAGAAATAAGCGGCTCTATGAGGTTGTTTCCCGATTCCTTATTGTTTGTGTAGTACATAGCCGTGAGTATACTGCGAAAGTAACACCAAGCTATTCTAGCTTTCAATACAGTCCACCATTGTGATGATGACCCTTGACCCCTGGTGGTCTCTCGGATCACGATGACCCATATCCATGGGTCTTGACGGGAATTTTGCTATCTCGAGCGGTCGACAAGGGTTGCACAGCTGTGTTTACAGAGTCCCTAGGTCAGGCCAATCACCTTGCATTTCCATACATTCTCGACTACTCGAGGAGTAGAGAGTCGAGATGTTATCGAGACGAAAGACAGGATTGAGGGGAACTGGGTCCTACTTCGCTGATGAATGGGGACTGTCTAGTTTCAGACGTCGAGTAATTGATTCAGGAGCATGTCCGTGATATGGTGGTACCATACAGAGTGAGACTGTACACAGAAGACAGGAGGTGCAACGTCTGGCCTAGGGGGCATTGAGCATGTAGTGGCACTCGGAGAGCGGGCGTGTTGGCGGATTGTGGCAATGCTTCCTGCTGCTTCTTTTAGCAGGAAACTGTCGATGCATGAGTTATGAGGGCTGCCTGCCACTTGATCTGGTTGCTCCTTCCCAAATATTTGGACTCGTCATCTAACTTGACTTTGCTAGCTCTTGCGCTGTCCATCCATCCATCATTATGTACCACAATCTGTTTGACATTCCCAAGGTTGCAAGGTTGCCCAAAGCACAGCTTGAACCTCCTCAACCCAGTCTCTGCCTGCGCTAGTGCCACATTGCTCACTCTTTTATTTCAACTGCACCCTGCTCGTTGCCTGTTGCATTTTCTGCCATATCACACAGCTCCATCCACTCACCAATCTCTGGGATTTTGTGCTAAGTAACTGCATTATCGTGGCACATTGAATACTGCCTCTGCCCCACAAGCTCCCTTGAGATCCAATCTGCCTGTGCGTGTGCCACTCTAGCCCAAGCAAACAAACAAAGCGGCTACTTGACGACGAGGCCGGTGGTAAGCCTGGTGCAGACTGTTTGTCTTCGACCTGCTGGCTATTTGCTTGGGTCTTTGTGCGGTTTCCCTCGAGAGTAGCTTTCTCCTCTCCAAACGTCAACCCGAAGCATTCAATTTTGAGAGACATTCCTCGAGAGGCAAACCTGTTGGTGGCTTCTTTACCATGCAGGTAAGCATGTTGACCTTTTTGCCAGATTGATGATTACTGGTGCATAGAACAACATAAGTGTGGTCGCTCAACTTTGTTCGACTACTGAACTTGGACAAACTTGGAGCAACAACACCAGAACGTGTATGGACAAACTCGTCTTTACTCGAAACTAACCAGAATACGCCTGACAGTTCCTTTTCTTCCTCCTCAGTCTGCTTGGCACCGTCTTTCCAGCTTCAGCAGTCCCGACCCTTGCGGTAACGGGCAATTACTTGGTCAACGATGTCCTTGGAGAACGCTTTCAGGTCGTTGGTGTCGCATACCAGCCAGGCGGTAGCTCTGGCTATAGTGCAACATCTGGACAGGATGCTCTGACGGATAAGGACGCATGTCTGCGCGACGCGGCACTGATGCAAATTCTTGGGATTAATGCAATCCGCGTTTACAATAGCAATCCCGATCTGAACCATGACGATTGCGCGTCCATCTTCAATGCGGTACGTGACGAAGTGTCCTTCGATTCTCGATAGGAACGGCCAGACTGCAAGGAGCAGACCAAGAATTCTAACTTTGTGGCAGGCCGGGATTTTCATGTTCCTTGACGTCAACGCCCCTTTGCCCGGAGACAGTATCGAATCTTCTCAGCCATGGGCCAGCTACTATGCGGCTTACTTAAACCGGACGTTTGCTATCGTGGAGGCTTTCAAGAACTACCCAAACACGGCGGCATTCTTTGCGGGAAACGAGGTCATTTCCGATGTGAGCACCGGAGCTAGCGTCCCTCCTTATATGCGTGCTGTCACTCGAGACCTGAAGAATTACATTGCGAAACATTCTTCCCGATCCATCCCAGTAGGATACAGCGCGGCTGATGTCCGTTCCATCCTTTTTGACACTTGGAGCTATCTGCAGTGTGACGCCACAGCGGACGACGGCACGGATGGTACAGGCCGTGTTGATTTCTTTGCCTTGAATAGTTACTCATGGTGCGGCAACAGCTCCTTCACTCAGTCTACATACGACCAACTAGTCTCTGGGTTCACCAACTCCTCTATTCCAATTTTCTTCTCCGAGTATGGCTGTAACAATCCTGAGCCCCGAATCTTCACCGAGGTTCCTGAGATATACAGTGACCAGATGACTGTTGTCTTCAGCGGTGGCATTGTCTACGAGTTCTTTCAAGGAAGCAACGATTATGGCCTGGTGAATGTAAGCTCGGATGGGACACTCTACTTGATGGATGATTTTTACACGCTCCAAGATCGGTATGCTGCTCTGAACTTCACGGCCATGCAAGGTGTGACTGCTCCTGCAAATGGTCCTCCGGCGCCCGTTTGCAATTCCAGCCTCATCACCACTTCAGGCTTTTGTACCAACTTTACAGTTCCCACTCTTCCACCCGGTGCCGAGGATATCATACAACAAGGTGTCGATCCTTCGCCTAGCGGTGGCCTTGTCACAATCGGTAGGTTTCAATCACTTCCTTCCATCCTCTGGGATGCATTCGTGTTCAACTAGTAACTCTACTCCAACAGACAATTATACGGTAACCGCCTCGGTCAAAGACAGAAACGGGAACGATCTCAGCGATCTTAAAGTGGTTTCCCTGGGTGCAGACCAAATTAACCAGCCAGGTATTAACACCGCTATCGTCAGCATCATTACAGGCAGCAGTGTCACTACTTCAGCAACAGCAACAGGTACAAAGCAGGGTAAACATACGAGCACTGGCACCGCAACTGCTTCGCCCGTCCCACACAAGAGTACGGCGGTCATGGCGGGTCACGTTCAGGGCGGATCCAGCTTTCAGGTGGTTGTGGCTGCTCTCCTCGCTGGTGTTATGGTTTTCTTCCTTGTCTAAGTGTTGTTATGAACAGTGTTGGCTGGGAATACCGAGTGTCTTAGAAGAGCACGTATCATGTTTTGATAAACAGCCTTCAGAGTAATTACACGGCAGGCCATCAAGTATGGATTCATCTTATACTGCAAGTATATCGTTGGCTGTCATGTGATATAACAAAATGATCACGCTATCGGTAGCCCGTAAGTTGACAGGACTATAATCCAATGGTTGCCGATTGAATTTTAAAGAAGTCTGTTGCAAAATGCAGTGAGTCTTCGTGACGCGGCCTGATTTGTGCCTGGAGAAAGTACTATGTCTCGTAGGTGTGCTGCTAAAAGGGACCAACCAGCTGGCTGCTGAATTCCCGAGAGAAACATGCTTGGACAACACATGAAGTAACACTTCGCAACTGACCACATGCACACAGAATGCAAACACGAAATGGACACACAAACTTCTGCTTTCCACAAAAGCAATGTATTACAGCCACATTCTCATTGGCGGTTATAAAAAAAAAAACTTGTCTTCTCTTTTTCTTCATCGCTCTGTACTCGGCGGCGGCATACCTTGCTTTCCATTCCCTTTCCGTTCCCGTTCTCCTTGTTCTTCACACGCTGCGCCCGCCATGATTGAGATCAGGGTCTGACATTTTCCAGCGTATAAAGACATAAAAGGGGGGGGGGGGGATTATAAAAAAAAGTAAATATGTATGGTTGTGTTTCAAAGTATGCATCTATAAGCCGCGCCAATCCCATTGAACCCTTTCTTCAATACACGAAAATACACCCCCTTGCCCTCTTACATAACGTTTGCTTTAACCGGAGAACTCGGCCACTGTGGACTTCTCGTACTCACCAGGCTTGAGAGCCAGGGGAACGATACCCGACACGTGCATGTCAGGTCCGTAGATGTGGCAGTCGAGACCCAGCTCTTGGGTCGCCGACTTCATGTTCTTAAGACCCTCTTGCCAGTTGGGACCAGCACGACGGACCCAGATCTTGACGTCGTGCTCAACGAGAGTCTTGGCGTACTCACGGAGCGCGCGAATGACACCCTTGAAGGTGGAAGCCACGTTGGTGAAGTTGGCAATACCACCACCGATGAAGAGGACCTTGCCCTTGTCCGACATAGGAGCGCGGAGCATCAGGTCCAGCACAGTGCGGGCGTAGTGGAAAGTCTGGGACTCAGTTGGTGCACCAGAGTATTCACTTGGAGAAAAGTCAGCTTCTTATGATCTCGAGTCAACTTTCAATCTGCATAGGTCATCAAACTTACCCGTAGTTGGCCAGGTCATCAGCAAAGCCAGCAGAAGCAATAGCGTCAGCGTACACGACGGAAGCACCACCACCAGCAACCAGGGTCCAGATACGGCCGTTGGGGTTCAAGACCGTCAGCTTCAAGGAAGCACCAGTCTTGGCATCAAGCTCGGCAATGTAGGCCTCCTCCTTGGACAGCTCACGGCCGAAGGGGGCGGGAAACTCCATTGGGGGACCAGCGTCAATGTTGATGGCACCACCAGTAGGAGCAATGTTGGTCAGACCCAGAGCAGCGGGCGAGCGGGCAATAGCCCACTTGACACCGCACTCGAAGTCGGCAGTCTGGTCCAGCTTGGCAGCCAGATCCAGGAAGTGCACAGAGGCAGAAGTGGCATCCTCGTTGGGGATGACAACGAGGGGGTTGATCTCGAGGTAAGTGAATTGGCAGTCAACGTAGACGGCATACAAGCGGGTGATAAAGTCAACCAGGACGTTGTGGACACCCTGAGGGACCTTGCTGAGCAGAGTCTTGGCAATCACCTCGTTGGAAGGGTACTCGGACAGGTCGACAGGAATCAAGAGCTTCTCAGCCTTGGCATCGACATCACCAACATCAACTCCACCCTCGTGTGTGAAAAGGATCCAGTCGCCCTAATAACGATATTAGCAAATTCCATATTTAATGGTGCAATAAAGAAAAAGACATTTCCGGAAGGTCGACATGAGACTTGTGAGGGTGGCGAGCGGATGCAACCGCATAAAAAGGGAGGCTGAAAATGGTTTGATAACGGCCCGGCACGAACCGGCCGCTTGTCAACCCAAAGGAGCCCTTCCGTTCGTCCGTCAAGTCGTAAGGCTTCAAAGCCGAACGGCTCCCGTATCCACCTTGTGTATAAGAATCGTCCCCCTCCTAGATGCACAGGTCCAGATCCCACCCTCTCTCAAATCCCATAATATTCTTTTCACTCAACTGGGCCATAATAGGCATTGTCATGGCCATCACCACTAACTCTGCTCCTTGTCCCCCGGGCACCAAATGCGCTTGCACTTGCACTTGCGCTCAATCTTCTTCCCCTAGTTTCTACCAACTCTCTTTTCATCTCTTGCTGGACGCTCATGCACCTTGGGGAAAGCCTCAAATCGACAAAGTACGCAAACTCAATGGGAAAGCAGAACTCACATCGCGAACAGAGTTGATGTTGATGTAGTACTCGGTGTTGGCAGGGTGAGGCACAAAAGGCTCGACGAGGAACTGACGCAGAACACCTTCGACGTGCTCCACCTTCTGAACCTTGCCGGCGCGCTCAGCAACCCAGGCCTTGGCCTCAGGCCAGGTCTTGTTCAGGGCCAGCAGACCGCTCTTGCCTCGTCTCTTGATGAGCTGGTCGGGCTTGGCAACGAACTTGGCACCATCCTGGAGCAGCCAAGGGTAGGTGATTTCGGCCTGGTTCAGGACATCCTCGACGCTCTTGTCCTCTGGGAAATTCAGCGATGCCAATCTTGGGGGCGCGTTGTGCGTGGTTGGTGTGGGCAGAGGAGATGGCTTGATGACGGGAGCGCGGGTGAGGTGGTAGTTGAGGATGGCCTTGCCATCAGCCTCGAAAATGGACTTGGCCGACATTTTGGCTGGTGTGAGGAGAGGTGAGTCGCTCGAGAGAAGTTCCCTTTTGTTCTTATTGTGTTGTTGTTTTGTGATTCTTTGCAAAAGCACCTCAAATACGAAGACGCAGTGCGAAGAAGGCTACAAGTCGAAGAAAGTCGGGCTTGCGCGCTGGGATTCTGAGTAGACAAACAGTTTGGTTAGTCTCGGGTATTTCCAAGTGTGGAAGGTTTCAGTGTCAAAAGTGGAAGAACCCCAGCCAAACAACAGTCAGTGATGAGATACAAAGCAGCAGCAGCAGCAGCCGTAGCCAGAATCTCGGAGACGTGTTGTGCTTTCACGGGATCCCAAGATGCACCAAGTAACGAGCGAAAGCTCCGACACACGCCCTCGGGCCCCGGGAATGCTCCTTGAGTCTCCCAACACTCAGGCGGACGCAGGCGCAGGCGCCGACAAAGGGGACAAGGTGCTCTGGCTCTGGGGCAGGATCACAGGATAATACGCACAGGATGCTTTGCGATGTCTTGAGAATCAGCAAGTTGCTGTCGACACACAGAAAGGCTAAAGGAGAGGCTTCAATCGCTGAGCGTGGTCAAAAAAATTCGGGGACGAGGAGGTAGACCAAGATCGGGACCTAGAGCAGTTCAAGTGGGCGGGCGGTGGGCTGAAGGGAGCAACAGAGTTGAGCTTCCAAAAATGTTTGGATGGGTCCCCTGTGCGAGGATCAGGGAGGGGTCTGCGCTGCGCAAACGCCAGAGCGTCCGTCAACAATGGGAAGCTACTTGAACCCTAGCAAGCTCTCTCGTACCGTGTACTACCTAGCGTAGTATTACCGTGTACGGCGTGGAGGGGTTGGCAAGAAATGCTGAGTGGCATTTTGTCGCAGAGGTCCAAGGGGCGGGCCCCCATGCAGGGTCAGCAAGAAGCGAGGTCCCGGCTGATGAGCTGACAAGCTGCGCGCCAGAACTTGCTAGACCCCGGCCCGAAAAAGCTTTGGGGGAGATGCAATTTGGTGGGCGAGAGGGTGGCCAAGTACCTAGTACTTGAGCGAGTCGGGGACCGGGCAGCCCGGTCTCGCCCGCAGGCGTGGCTGCAAGTGCACATGGACTTCCCTATATCGCAGTCTTTTGGCTTTTGGGGTGCAGGGGCATGCATTAGGATCCCACTGCTCTTTTGCGAATGATTGTGCGCCGCCGCTGCTGTCGCCGCATGCACACAGACACTCGGATGAGTGAGCGAGCCGCAGCACAACGCAGGGCAAAGGCCGCGGGGAAATTCGCCGGCTCAGCAAGTCGTTGCAATGTTCTATGTCTGCCTGCAACGACCGTTTCTCTTTTACCTCTCGTTCGCTGCAGTCTGGCAGTGCGTGCTGATGAGTCGAGGAGTGGAAGAGTACTAAGCCCTGCTTTGTCTGACGTGGTCGACGTGAGATGGCCATTCAGCCGTTGCTCGTACAACTCGCCTCGGACGTTTTCCACGAGGTGACCACACAAATGGCCGGCGTCCCAATGACGGACGGGGAATTCCAAATGTGCCAATTTCGGGATCCGATGTTGTGCTGCGTGCGCCTTGAAGGAGGCTATCTACTGAAAAGTCCCGAGTTATCGTCTCTTCTCTTGACTGGTTGTGCTTCACCTTCCCCAGACACGGACAGCACGGGGCTGCGACTCTGCCAGGCCGCCTCGAAAGAGCAGGAGGTTCGCTGAGATCGCGGGTAATCTCATCGACAAGGCACGACTGCTCCCAAGATGCTGCTCGGTCTCATCTCCCACCGTGACTGTACAGCATAGTACCATGTCCTATGCACAGCATGTCCGGTGACCGGAGTTTTGTCTTTGGGCCGCCCTGCCGTATCAGTATGAGGAGCGAGATCTCGGCCCTTGTGGTAGGGGTTGGTCTTATTATCTTGTTCTGTCTGTTTCTGCCAGCGTCTGCCACCATGTTCATCACCGTCACTCACGGTACGGTGGTCTCGGCTTCTTCTCATCTGCCGCCCAAATCCAAGTACTATGTAGTCTTGCGTTTGTTTTATGGGCCTAACTCAGTTCGGTGTCCGACCGGAGTACTATGTGCCATGGTCTGATAGGGATCTAATCAGCCATGGCCATATTGTCCCAATCCATTGCTGTCTATTGTCTTGGCCATGATCTCAATAGGCCGTCACCTGGCCGTGGTCTGTTCTCGTGTGCAAGTGCTCTTGCAGAATAGTCAAGCCGAAGAAGGGAAAAAAATCGAAAGAAAAAAGGGGCCTTCCTCAGAAAAACGTTTGATGAAATGCACTGCTGCAAACGTCTTTGGCAGGGACCGAGATCTGCATGCTTTGGCGCCTGCCCCAGCTCGGGGGATTCGGAGGATTGGCAGTACCGGGTACTTGTGCCAGCTCAACCACCTAATGCTGAGAAGCACTGTGCAGGGTTGTCCCAGACCTGCCTCCCCTCGCACCTTTACGCCCCTCGCAGCTCTGGTGCCTTTTCAACAAGTCGGCTTGGTAGCGCCCCGTCCGCGGCCAGTGCAAGGCACGCGGGTCCAACAGACCTGGAACTTCCCCAACTTTTCTATAATCTGACCCTGCCCAGGGAGTGGCAGCATGAGAATCAATCGGGGCTCCGCCACGAGTGAACTATTACGAGGCTTTGGCATTGCTTTTCATTCATTCCAGTTAGTCCTGGATTTTGCAAGTTTTTTTCATAGTACGCTCGTGTTTTGGAATTAGCAACAAGCTAGCTGGCCCTTCCTCCAGCCAGCCAGCGCAGCTCAAGTTCCAGAGGCTCTGTCAATTCCTCCTTATCACTTTGTCTCTGATTTCTCTCTCGCTCTGATACTATAGTATTCCTCTTTCTCTTCGTCATTCCCGTTGCAGCTAGTCATTCTTGTCACTAGCTGACCGGCCCAATTGGCTTTTGTCTGCTTGTCTTGCGTCTCTGCTTCCCGAACAACAGCTCTCCACCCGCCGGACCAGGCTAGTGAACTGTGCCTGCCAGCACACGGTATATACTTTACATAGTAGGTGCTGCGCAGGACCCCGCTACTTTGGCCTGGCTTGTCCCCCCCCCTGGCTCAACTCACTACACGCAGACCCCTGACATCCCACCGGTCTTTCAGCTACTTCCTCCTGAGTTGCTCACCACCGGGACAAAAAAACTGCCCTCTGTCCCAGTTGCACCCACTGCGCACTCCCCCGGCTTCCGTTCATTTGCCTTTCTCTGACATTTCCAAGTCCTCAGTTCTGGTGATCTTGACTGTTGCAAGCTCGAGATTCTGCGAGAAGCTATTCAATCTTAGAGGTTCGTATTACCCGCCCTTCCTAATCTGCCCGTGGTTTTGCCATGATGCTCTGGACGCACCTTGAAAATGCACGTTTGGAACGCAGCACCACTGCGGTGAATTGTACAGGTGCAAGACTGCAGTTTTGGCAATGTTGTGCAACGACTGCAGTCTTGGAATTGTCCTTACGGAGCTCTGTGTTGCTCTTTAATGCCACCCAGCTTAACAGCGCTCAGAACCGCGCCTTAATTTGCTCTGCACAAGCAGACTTGGCTTTTGGCAACCTTCCGAATACTTTATAACTAACAGTAAGGCGACCAGGTCCTTTCCCCCTCATTGGATTTCTGCGAATCGCTTCTTCCTCCTTCTCCGCCCCAGCCAGATACCCAACACAGCTGTCACAATGGCTTCTAGCACGACTGCTGCGGCGCCAACCGGCCTGTCTGCCAATGACAACATCACCCGCTTCGCTGCTCCCAGCAGGCCTCTGAGCCCTCTGCCCGGCCATGCTCTGTTCAACGACAAGACAAGGTGTTTTATTTACGGCATGCAGCCTCGTGCTGTGCAGGGTATGCTCGACTTCGACTTCATCTGCAAGCGCGCTACTCCCTCTGTTGCTGGAATCATCTACACATTCGGCGGTCAGTTCGTCAGCAAGATGTACTGGGGCACTAGCGAGACTCTCCTGCCCGTCTACCAGGAGGTGTCCAAGGCTATTGCCAAACACCCGGACGTTGACGTTGTCGTCAACTTTGCCTCTTCCCGCAGTGTCTACAGCTCCACCATGGAGCTGATGGAGAACCCCCAGATCAAGACCATTGCCATCATTGCCGAGGGTGTGCCAGAGAGAGTGAGTTCATTCGACCACCTGCGTAGAAAGATACCACTTGCGCTTATTGTGAGCTCCGTCAAGCATCAACTGCTAACGCAAAAGAACAGCGCGCTCGCGAGATTGCACATGTCGCCAAGAAGAAGGGCGTGACCATTATTGGTCCCGCTACCGTCGGTGGCATCAAGCCTGGCTGCTTCAAGATTGGTAACACTGGTGGTATGATGGACAACATTGTCGCCTCTAAGCTGTACCGCAAGGGCTCCGTTGCCTACGTCTCCAAGTCTGGTGGCATGTCCAACGAGCTCAACAACATCATCTCCAACAACACGGACGGTGTCTACGAGGGTGTGGCTATTGGAGGTGACCGTTACCCCGGAACCACCTTCATCGACCACATGCTGAGATACCAGGCCGACCCCGAGTGCAAGGTCCTGGTTCTTCTCGGTGAGGTTGGTGGTGTCGAGGAGTACAAGGTCATTGATGCTGTCAAGCAGGGCATCATTACCAAGCCCATTGTCGCCTGGGCCATTGGTACTTGCGCCAGCATGTTCAAGACCGAGGTGCAGTTCGGTCACGCCGGTTCTTTCGCCAACTCTCAGCTCGAGACTGCGGCCATGAAGAACCAGAAGATGGCGGAGGCCGGCTTCCACGTCCCCAAGACCTTTGAGGACATGCCCTCTCTCCTCAAGCAGGTCTACGACGACCTTGTGGCCAAGGGCACCATCAAGCCCCAGGCTGAGCCTGCTGTGCCCAAGATCCCCATGGACTACTCGTGGGCCCAGGAGCTTGGCCTTATCCGCAAGCCTGCTGCTTTCATCTCCACCATCTCTGACGACCGTGGTCAAGAGCTTCTGTACGCTGGCATGCCCATCTCTGACGTGTTCAAGGAGGAGATTGGTATTGGTGGTGTCATGTCCCTGCTCTGGTTCCGTCGTCGCCTGCCCGACTACGCCTCCAAGTTCTTGGAGATGGTTCTCATGCTCACGGCCGACCACGGTCCTGCCGTCTCTGGTGCCATGAACACCATTATCACAACCCGTGCTGGCAAGGATCTGATCAGCGCTCTGGTCAGCGGTCTGCTTACAATTGGTTCCCGTTTCGGTGGTGCTCTGGACGGCGCTGCTGAGGAATTCACCAAGGCCTTTGACAAGGGTCTCAGCCCCCGTGACTTTGTTGACTCTATGCGCAAGGCCAATAAGCTGATTCCCGGTATTGGTCACCGTATCAAGTCGCGTAACAACCCTGATCTGCGTGTTGAGCTGGTTAAGGAGTTTGTCAAGGCCAAGTTCCCCAGCAGCAAGCTGCTAGACTATGCTCTGGCGGTCGAGACTGTCACCACCTCCAAGAAGGACAACCTGATCCTCAACGTCGATGGTTGCATTGCTGTTTGCTTCGTTGACTTGCTTCGCAACTGCGGTGCTTTCAGCCAAGAAGAGGCTGAGGACTACCTTGCCATGGGCGTTCTGAACGGTCTCTTTGTGCTCGGTCGCTCGATCGGTCTGATTGCTCACTTCCTCGACCAGAAGAGACTGCGTACTGGTCTGTACCGTCACCCTTGGGACGACATCACGTACCTGCTGCCCCAGCTGTCCCAGCAAGGACGGCCAGGTGGCGAGGGCCGCGTGGAGGTTTCTGTATAAGTTGCAAATAGGGAAAAGAAGGAGTGCGAGGAAGGTTCGGCGTTGTACGTCTTCTAACAGACAGTCTTTAGATGGAGGATATTCTACATTGTGTGGTGCCTCGTGTAGTAATGATTACCAGGCTGGGTTTGCCGCGGTCTTTAAGCAAATAGAGGAACTTTTTCAAATTGAGCATATTTATTGTGTTGCATGTTCAAGCAACTTCTTTTCGTGTTGTGCATTTGGTGAGGCTGTGTCATGGCTCTGTACTATATATGGATCTGTAGTCTGGAGACGATCAGTCACCACCACAAGACACGAGTCTGCAAAAGGATTGGCACATCAGATGTTTGTAGCCTAATAACAAACAAGTGAATGGGGTGTATGCGCACAGACCACCCTGAAGGGGCACTCGGCGGGTTCAACCACTCAGCTAGCCTGCCGGATTGGGATTTTTTGACGACCGCGCGACTCCGAGACCAGCAACACTACCATACTCTAACATATCCCCTCGACTTCTATTTCTGCAACGTTCAATTGCAAATGCACTGATTGAGGCTGATTGTTCGATACAAGACAACTATAAGAGCACGCAAGAAAGAAGGGCTCCTGCAAACTGCAGTCGGACGGCACTAGGTGACTGAACTGCAAGGGACCGAGAAGAGGTGTGTATACCTTCATTCAAGGCAGAAGCATTGGCGCGTTGTTTCCCTTGGCCTGGCTGCTTGTGTTGCATAAGGACATGGAGCATGGACACTAATACTTGGAGCCGTAGTCCACCTTTCATGCGTTTGTACCACGGAAGGGAGATCGAATCACCGACTCTGCACGAAACTCTACGACAAATCCATTATCCCCCATTGTCAGGGTCGATCTACCCACCTACAAGAGACCTTCTCTTCCTCTAGACCGCATATCACTTCGCCTACCCGACCATCCTCGCTCCCTCTGTCCATATACAACCACCTCACACCACACAGACCCCCCCCCCCAAAAAAAGGTCAGAATGGCCACCGCAACACCCGCCTCTGCCGCGGCATCTTCCTTCTTCCGCATCACCCTCCACCGCTCGCAAATCGGCATGCCCCAGCGCACACGCGACGTCCTTGCTGCCCTGGGCCTGCACAAGCGCGGAAAAACCGTCTACCATCCTGTGCACCCGCAATTCGCAGGCATGATTATGAAGGTCAAGGAGCTTGTCAAAGTGGATGAGGTGGCGTACCGGCCGACGCCAAAAGAAATTCGCGACGCAAGGAGACCAGATCCTGGGTTTTGGGTGGAGAGGAAGACTGTGCGGTGAGAGGAGAAGGTGACGGTGGTGAATGAGAGGCCCAATACGAGTGTAAAAGAAGAAAAGCAAGAAAATAAAAACTCGAAATCTAAAACTAAAAAGGGACAGACATTGAAAGATAGTAGTAACAGGGTCCAATAAAGTGAAAGGGAATCATTTTATCACGCTTACTGTGTGAAATGTAGAGCACCAAGGTTGGCCCCAAGACGATTATAGCCCGGCACCTGTTGGGGAAAGATCATATGTCATTATCTCAGATATAATTTACAGTCTAAACGGAGAAGCACTTGAAAAGAAAACTGTACATCGACAGCTCGTGCTCGAGAAACCCAACCCAGACGAGACCTAACAGAAATCAATGTCAATGCCGTGCCCAATCTTCATTATTCTTGTTGCCGTCAACCACAGTCAATACATACATTCTGATTGCGCACTCTGTCGACCAACTTGAACAGTCCCGTCTCCCACTGCTGGCGCGTCCGTCTTCGTTCCCATGTTTGCTCCTCGAGTTGCGGCCCTTTTTTTGCAAACATTGTTCACGCCCGCTGCTCAGTTCATCGTAGCTCTGCTTCCCAGCGTCCTCACGCCGATCGTTCGCTTTCCTTTGAGAGCCTGGGCCGCCGTACCGTGTTGCGCGGGATGAAGAGCGTCCGGCACCTAACCGCGCGCCTTCTCCACGTACTCGGGACCAGGGACCATGTACTCCTTCAGAAAGTAGCTCTCGTAGTTCTTAGCAAGCCAATTGGTGAACTTGACCAGCTCTTCACGCAAGCGATTGACCGATTGAGAATCCATATTAGTCTGGCTGATGAGCTCGGGTAGAGACACGAGCAGACGGCCCAAGTGCTCAGCTCCGTATGTGGTGCTGGGACCTTGTTCAGCGCTCCATTCCTTCTGCTGCTCAGCATACTGCAGACGCTCGAATCGATACAGCAGGATCCTGCCCAAGGCTTTGTCAAAGTACTCGCGCAGGCCACCAATTGTTTCCTCCAAGATGTCGACCTGAGTGTCGTCGCCAGCTCGACAAGGCTTTTCGTAGTCAAGATAGTCTTGGAGGATCTTGTTGACAGTCGCCTTCTTATGAGGTAGCTCGACAAGCTGTTGGCTTTTGGTGACATTCTCCCAGTCGTCGACGAGAAGACCCTTTAGATGGTCAGGGAACCAGAGCTTGATTGAGGGCTTGTTGTGAAAGGAATCCTCCTGCTCTTGTTTGTCAGTATTTGTCCACTCCTGCACCTGAACCATCTTGGAGAGACGAAAAGAAAAGAAAGTGAGAAAACAAGAAATCATTTTCCCTTGTGAATGACATCGTATCCAATCCATTTCCCACGTCCTTGACCAAGAAATGCCAAAAGGTCCTTTGCCAAATGTCTACAACTTTGTAGAGCATTTGAGTCGTCGATATTCTCGCCAGCAGCCAAGGACACTTGCATTCTTTGTTAGATCTTGCGCCCAAACTATGCTCCCTTCTTAAAGTCGAGCTGAATGACTTTGGCGCTTGTTGACTGGATCGAAATTATCGTTGGCACCATCATCATCCTCATTTTCACCAGTAGCCTTTTCGCGTTTTCTCTTTCGCTGGGTAGGTTTAATTAAGTCGGTAGCAGCAAACTTGGGAGAGCTCGACGAGCCTTGAGTAAGATTGGTGCGTTTGGTTCGTTCTTCGCGGGACTGTTTGGTGTCACTTTCCGCTTGTTGGCTAGAAGCACCGCCGGCTTGAGCTGCTGCAGCCTCTGCATCCATTTTGCCACCCTCTTTACCAGTCTTCGTAGAAGCCTGCGTTCCAGATCTGGTCTGACTGCCATCGTACGAGCAAATGAAATCACGCTTGCCACACGCTCCACAAGGCCTCTCGCCGTCGCATTTGGTTTTCTTGAGACGACACATGTCGCACGCGCGGGTAATTCTGACGGGTTTGGTAACAGTTTGATTGCCATCCCGGGCCCTACCTCCCCTGCCTTTTGTCGTCTTTGGCGGGAGCTTGGGTGAAACAATAGGAACCACTCCCTGGGCGTCATCATCATGGCCTTCGCGCGCATCCAGCTTTGTTTGTTTATTCTCTGTTGCTCGTTTCTTGACGTGTTTCGCATCTTCTGTATCATCAATGACCTTGCGTTTAGTGCCACGCCTCTTAAGTCCATGAGGCTCTGGGTGCGATGAGCTAGCCTCTGTCACTGTATGTTGGCCCACAAATAGCGAAGGCATCTCGGAGTTTCCTAATAGGACAGATGCCTCTGGCTTTGCTTTTCCCGAAGTGACGCTCTCATTAGAGACGTTCGAATTTTGCAGGCCGTTGTTGTGTTCCAAGCATCTAGTAGCTCCTGCCTCTGTCTTGGGCGTGGCTTGTTCATCTTGCGAACGCTTCGCGGCGCGAGGAGCTCTAGGAGATCCTGTGGAGCCTGTGGTTTGATTGGTAGGTTTATTCTGCCGTGAAGTAGTGGCCCGAGAAGCACTTGATGCCCGCCCAGCAGCCATTCCTGCGGTAGTTCTTTTTTTGGCGATCTTCTGCAGCACCTCTTCATCGTCATGCCACTTGTGGATTGGTTGACATGGTGCGCATTCCCATGTCTCCCCAGACCTTTGAACATAACGTCTGACGTTGCGGTTTTGATTGCTAGGATCGCGTAATCCTAGCTCATGTGGACGCCGAAAAGTGAAGTAATCGCCCTCGTCTGCCCATTGTGATTCTTGTTTCGCGAATGCCTCTTGCTCCCTCCTAAGAGGCTCTTCGAGAGACCATAGCGGAGGAATGCGCAAGGGACCCATGGTGGTTTGAGCAGGTAGTGAGCAGCTAGCGCTGGAGACCGTGGTGATGGTGATCGTGTCTCGAACCGTCAAACTTCAAGCTGGTAGAGGATGAGCGAAGCGCGGTAGAAGCGCGTTTCGTTTCCGTCGTCGAAGGTAGACGGGAGAGCTTGCGTGTGAAACACGTTGTACGGGAATCAAGAAGTGACTGCCAAACCGGTAAAATATTTTCTTGTGGAAATATGGCGAGAAATGCGTTAAGAAGACTGCTTGAGCTGAAAGCCCTGTGGTCCGAGGCGATGATCGTAGTGGCGAAGTTGGCATTCGTGAATATTTATGCTGGCCAGCTTCCAGCCTAGGTTTCCGAGCCCATTGCCTCACTCTCTTCCCAGGTCATTGATAGCGAGCAGGCCGCAGCCTGAAATCCACTGACTCTTCGCTATTGCAGCTCGAATCATTGAAACATCAACCAAGCTGCTGCCTGCGACCTAAGAATAGCCCAGCCAGCCAAATCTACAGGCTCTGAAAGGCATTGTCCCCATAGTTGCCATAAGAGGACCGTTTCACACAATACCAACAAAGAAAACAATAAAAACAACATAAAAGGAAAAGAAAGTACGAATATAACAAATAGGAAATCCAATCGGGAAACACTCACCTGCTCCATGTCGTAATCTCTCGTCCGCCGTGGGCCACGCCCAGATATGGCTGCAGCACCACCAGTCCGCTCTTCACTGCCACGAGCAGAGCTGAAGTCTGAACCATTCTTCAGAGCGGCCTTCTTGGCAGGTTTGGAGCTCTTTGCCATGCTGGCGCGGGCCTGCTCCATGAGCTGCTTGGCGAGCTCGCGATTCTCGTCGTTGAATTTGCGGATGCGATCTTGAGGGACCCAGTCATCCCACGAAGCCTTCCAACCCTTGTAATGGATCTTGTACTGGTGCAAGCCATCATCGCTGGCCTGGACCTCCAGTATCTTTGCTTCATACAGCATCTCATGGTGGAAGCACAGGACCTTTTCGTCCTTGCTGTAAGGCGGGGCCTGGGCTTTGGTTGGCGCCATGCTTGCCGAACGGATTGAGAATTGACGAGCCTGCCTTTGTTGAGACGATGCTTTCGACAGCCGCGGGTTTCGGATCCGGGGATTGCGGAAAAAGAAAGAAAAGTTGCGAAAGGAAGGGGTACGAGTCGCGGGGGCAAAGACAGAGAGTTGGTGTTGAGTGAAAGAAGTCTCGTAGTTGGAGTCACGGGACCAGGCGCGGCGGCTCAGGGGTGCCTAAACTGTAGTAGCAGAACGCGTCCCGGGGAAGGAAGGGTTACACAAAACATGATCCATCCCCTCTTAGTAGACGATTGCTCAGAACGCAAAGTGGAAAAGGGAAAACGCTTGTTAAGATATTTATGCAAGTAAACTCAATATCTAATCTTCTTGCCATACCACGCATTCGACTGTGACCTACTTTATCCTGCAATCTTGTATCTCTCAAGATTTTCCGTCCAAGGTTACAACAATCAGACGCGCACGCCATGGCACCAACGGAAGCGGCAATCCTCACCAACTATCTATTGATACCGGCGCAATTACCGGCCATCATTACACTCAAGGAGTTTACGGAGCTATTCCCACGAGCTCAGCAATCTTCGTCTCATGTCCGACGACTCTATCGCGATTTGCAAACACAACGAAATGCGCTCATTGACGAGATTGCTTCTAACATCGAGCAAGAGGCAAAGCGCGGTAAGGTGCTACGACGCGAAACACTGAGAGCAAATCGCGAGGCTGGAAGCCAGGAGCTGGACGACGAGCTTGATATTGAGAGAGCGGTATGCTTGGAGTTCCATGTTCTTGAGGCAAAAAGCTATACATGACCAACCCTTTTCCACTGACCATATCACAGCTCTACGGTTCGACTTCAGGCATATTTGGCCTCAAGCATAACATCAGGTCCATTATACCCGAACTAGACAGTGCCGTGGACGAGTTGGATGTCGCAACAAAATGCCTAGAGCAGGAAGAGGCCGAGCTTTTGCAATCAATCAACCACACAGTCGGCAGCATGAGCGATCTTCGCTATGGCAGACTTTCAAATGCGCAGTTGAGCAAGCAGGTCCTAGATGGCCTGCAAACTGTACAGGAAACATGTGAAGCAGTGATGTAATTATTCAGTAAGCAAGAGGAGAAGCCTCTTGTCCAATTAAATTAATACGAAATGGCCTATATCATCTTTGCCTTGGTCACTCGCAATTCTACCCAGAATAGCACGTCAGAGTCATGACAATCCCATCCACCCATTGCGACATCATCGTCGTCATCCTCTCATCTACTTGCGACCGTTTGTTCTTTACCGCGCACCGTAGGCATCTCCAGCAGGGGCACCACGACGTGGACCACCAGCAGCAGCCTGGGCAGCAGCTTGAGGACGACCTTGAGGAGCCATGCGACGGTTCCTACAAAATGTCAGCGTCCTCTGATATTATACAGGATTGGAGTGGATCGAAAAGCTTACATCATGGTGCGGCTGATGAAGGAGATTCCCAACATCATGCCCCAGCTGGGAACGACACTCAGAAGCCACAAGACATAGGCCAGAGGCACAGCGAGGTTGTACTTGGCAAGCTCGCCATCAAAGGGGTGAAAGTATCCCTCCTTCTTCCTGAACTGGCTCTTGTCCACACGGGTCTGGTATGTTTCCAAAATAGTGTCCGGGGTGGTGGTTGACAAGTTTAGGCGCTTGGCATAAATTTCAATAGGTGCAGGCTCCGGCAGCATTTCGATGAGGTAGAGTGTGCCGGCGCCGGTAGACCAGGAGTTGCACAGAATGGGCTGGTCATCGCAATTGATGTAGCCAACGTGTGGCGCGTCAGGAAGGAGAGCAAGCTTGGCGGCGGACTGGTTAAAGGCAGCCTCGATACGCAGACAATGGCCTGGAGAAAATCAAAGCGTGTTAGCTTCACTACAATCTCTTTGGGGCACTCAGGACAGGAAGCAACGGTCGGAATTACCAAAGCAAGTCTTGTTGCCACCAGTGACCAGCACCAACCACTCTTCAGGCGTGGCCGACTCGGCTGCTACGGGTGCATACAACGTCTCCTTCCAGTTGTTAAGCGTCAAGACATTCAACCTCATCTCGCCAGCCTTGGCCTCAGCGGCGCTGATGGGGTCATGCTTGTTGGGATTGGGCAAATAAGATCCAAACTGGCCGAGGAAGTTCTGGAACTGAGCTTGGTATTGCTGGAAGTCCTGCGCGGCCGAGAGGGAGGTCAGCGCAGACAGCGCCGAAATTGCAGAGAAACGCATTGCGCCTGTCAAAGTTGCCCGAATATAGGTAGAAGCAAATAAAGCTCAATGCAATAGCACAAAGAGCACAAATGGGGCGTTGGCAGAATCTACCTAAAGACACAGAGGGACCAGGAAAAAGTCGAGGTGGAATGGGGCAGGAAAGGAAAGTTGTTGGTAGGATTGCTATCCGCAGGTCCGCCAGGGTCCGGGGAAGCTGTACGATTACGCTGCGCGGCACGCTTGCCTGATATGTATTGTAAACACGCACATCAGTAGTCATCTTCTAGGTATGTAGAGACTTCTGACTTTTTCCACCTCTGCTGCCTCTAGCTCAATCGTTCATGAGGTTTTGGGATTTTGACACGCCTCAGTGTTGATATCAAGAACTTGGAAGGCTGGACAGCGCAGACAATTGCATGTTTGCACAGCATTCTAGGCTACTGGCTACCCCAACCTGGAGCACCGCGTTGCCCTGGAAGCCAGTTATAGTACCAGTAGGAGTTTAGCGCCCCCCGCATCCTTATAATACTATGTACGCCTTTATTTGTTTCCATTCAACAACAACAGACCCCATCTTAATGACCGTCCCCTTCTGTCCTAGGCGTTTTACGCACACTAGGTCCAGAGCAACATTTCAACTTTTCTGACATGGTAAATTGACAGTATCTGCATTGTCTGATTTTTTGCTGATCATAAAGCAGGCACCTGGACCCGCCGATCAAAAGCGCAAGCGCGGTCGGCCACCAGGCGCGTCGAGGCCCCCTAAGAACGCGTCAAGCCAATCTGTCCCGGAAGAGGTCGACGCCCATGACGCCGACGGAGGAACGAGGCCTAAAAAACGACGTCGCGTCGTGTATGCGAATGGACTCACAAATCCTGCCATTCCAGTGGAGCAAGAGCAGCCAAGGAAAAGGGGCCAGCCTCCTAAGAGCGGGAATCAAGACCTAGAGACAGACCGAGGGAGGAGGCCGTCATCTAAAAAGCAGAATGAAGATCCTACACAACGTAAGGCTGGTGCAGGCAAGTTAAATTCCAAAAATAGGGAAAGCAAAAAAGCCCAGGCGACGACTAGAATAAACAAGGACGACGGTTTCAAGCGCAGCATAGGCGAGAGAGGACTCTCGAAGCCGAACGACATCTCTAGTGCTCCTCAACCGAGTAACTCGTCTGGAGTATTGCTCATGAAGGCAAAAGAGAGTCGTCCTACCGCAAAAGATGCAACAAGAATAGGGAGCACATCTCAAACACGCGCGAACAGAAGACAGAAAGGCAAGAATGCTTCTAAAGCGGAGGACCGAGGAGTCGAGAACCCGACATTAGAGCGAAGTGCCCCAAACACCACGTCTCGCAAAACCGTTGGCAAGACTCAGTCACGCTCACACTTGGGACAGAAAGCACAACCGACAGCCCCTGCGGAAGGTGTTGAAAACAAGGTATCCGCGAAGCGCCGAGGTCGCCCGAAAAGCGGACAGGCGGTTTCCGCTACGGATGGAGAAGAAGCATCTTCATCTAAGGCGATCACAAGCCGTGGAGGAGCCAAAACCCGAGCGGAGCCAGCTAGTGTCGGGCAAGCCTCACGTAAATGGCCTCAAGGGCAAGATTCAGGGGCAGAAGACGCAGAAAAGGCAAGGCAAAAGTCTGCAAAGCAGAAATTACGAATTCGTCACTTACAGGAGACACTACGCACGATACCACGTTCTACGGTAGAGAGTAAATGGGCTCCTCTTGACCCTCCATCGATCAACATCATCGGTAGTATCCTGGCGGATGCACAGCGCTATGTTTTGCTGAACTTGCAAGACACCAATCGTCGGCGTCAACATGCGTCAGCGGCCATTTTGCAGGCATCACAGCGACTCCATGGCAAGCTGCTAAAGGGTTTCCCATTTCCCGCTCCGACTGCTTCTATTACAACTCGCGGCGGCGATGCAAGCCACGAGGCAGACTTTGATTTTGAACAGACAATGGACACCAAAGCCAAACTAGAGAATACGCTCAACCCGTTATTACACTCCGTCAATTTACTGCGAAAACAGCTCCATAAGGAGGAGTACGAGCTAGCAGGAGAGTACGATCATCTTCACCGGTTGGAAACCAATATAAAGCATGAGGCCAAGGAGCGAAGAGACAAGGCCAGAAAAGAACACGTTCTTGCTCCCGGAAAGCACCACAAGGCCGAAACTACTGATGAGAACAAGGTTCCTATGGAGCTTGTGCCCGCGATTGAGAACAGTCTTTCAGGAAGTCTGTTCCAGGTACGTTTATCGCAGCGCATGACGGTGGCTTGGCGAGCTGACACTAACAATGAGCTTTTCTGGGTCCAGAACCTACAGGATGAAGAACTCACAGCACTCTCGCAGCAGATTCAGAACCATATGGAGAGCTTGAAAGGAAACCTGGACCAGTTCGGCGGGGTCGGACTGGGCATCAACAAGAGCAAAGCCGCATTGCAGCAAGTGCTATTGAAACACTTGGACGAGAGGCAATATGAGACTGTATTGCTTGGACAGGCAAATAGCATTGGCGCAAGCTGATGATTCCCTGCAGCAAAATCATGAATTGGGTTTTCTTATGACTGTATGAATTATCTGACTGGATACGTCGCAAGGACCGCCCAGGATATGGTGCGATAACAAACAAGCCTTGACAATTGGTGGCGAGTCAGCGAAAAGGCCTCTCCAACGTTTGCAAGCTCCGCCAACGGAGCACCCACTTTGATAGAAATAGTGCAGTCTTAGTTGAGCCAATCAAGTGGGTGCAATTTCAGAGGCAAATTCCCCTAGCTCGAGCGACCAAGAAGGATGGGGTCCAAGACGTAAGTATATTTATATAGAGTGGAAGATCTGATCGAGCGCCAGCCCAGTTTTACAAAAGGATTTGCATGAGTTGACCAAAAAGAACGAGTGAAGCAGGAAAAAGTGTCCGATGGCAATCCTTCGGCGAACTGCTCAGCTTTGAGCATCGGCTCCGTTCTGGAGCGAAATTCGGCAACCCGCAGTCCGGAGAAAGCTTGCACAAGTACTCTTCCAAGATTGGCCATCAGGCAAAGCAGCCTGCGTCTTTTTGCCAACACAATGTTTCTCAGCAAAGTGGCAAGGGAGGACCACATGCTTGATTGTTCGTACTGTATACGGTGTTGGTTGTGCGTACGGTGCAAATCAACCGCATCATGTCAATAGCCTTTGGCGCTGCTTTGTACATCCATCTCTACCTGGGCGGTACGAAAGTAGCAGGCTCAACGAGGAATCGCAACCCAGAGGCATTGCACGTACCATTGCGCAGCACAGCTTCCAGGCGTGTCAGCGTGTCCATCTATTGGATCCCTGCAGCACTGGCGCAGAAAAAAACTCTTTCGTAGTGCATGAGACCCTGCCAGGCCTGGCAAGGGACTTTGTGTCCCAGCTGGCCCAGGTGGGGAGCTGTTACCGTATCGCTACATGCCTAGGTCATAGTAGTACATAGTACTCAGCTCAGTCTACCTCACCATACTATGTACTATATACCCTAGCAGTATGGAGCGTGCACCCCGTAGCGCACTTCTCTCCAGTGAGCGTGCTGCTACCCCTCAACTCATTAGGCAATCCAAACCCCTGCCCCTGCCCCTCGGCGGCTTTTGTCTACTGTCACATCTTTGCACTGAGCTGGGGAGCGGGTTCGGCCTCGTCTACTTTGTACTATACTATTCGCTGCCACCTAGTATCGCTGTCGTGCTGCTGCTGCTCCCTTGCAAGCTTAAGCTGTGTTCCACCTATCCGCTCGGCCATTTTGACCGTTTCATCGCACATAATAAGTCGTCTGCCCATTCTTTCCTCTTTTTCCTCGTGTCTCGACTCTCTCCTTTCTTCCACATCCCATCCATCCCTCCCTCACCATTCTTCCTCTCTTGTCTCCTGCATCTCTCTTCGCCAGGACCTCGAGACTCACCACAAGCACACGCAAACCCAACTATTTGTATGTGACAGCCCACCCACTGTGACCCTTCGTCCCAATTCACTTGGCTTTGTGTGTGCAACAGGTCGTGAAGGGCTCCGGCCCTTTGTTCTTCAGGACACATACTAATATCTCGCTATTAAACAGACACACGGGAAAGTGGTCAATCGTACGGTTCGGGTCCTCTGCAACATCATACACAATGGTTCAGTCCGCCATTCTCGGTTTTCCCCGTATGGGAGTCAACCGTGACCTGAAGAAGGCTACGGAGGCTTGTGAGTCATCCCATACTATCAACAGACATCGCCTCCCGCGATGATAGAAGTAATCAAGTAGGGGCGTCCCAAGGCATTACGGCTGACAACAAAACTACAAACAGACTGGGGTGGCAAGATCTCTCAAGATGACCTGCTCGCCGAGGCTAAGAGACTTAGACTTGCACACTGGAAGATCCAGAAGGATGCTGGCGTCGACCTCATCCCCTCCAACGACTTTGCTCTGTACGACCAGGTCCTCAGCCACATCCAGGACTTTGGTGTAAGTTGCCCTATGCGCACTGAATAAAGCTTGTCGACATGTATACTGACCGTCTTGGTTTCTGCAGGCCGTTCCTGAGCGCTACTCCAGCGCTGGCTTGAACACTGTCGACGAGTACTTCGCCATGGGTCGTGGCCACCAGAAGAACGGTGTAGACGTTCCAGCTCTCGAGATGGTCAAGTGGTTCGACTCGAACTACCACTATGTCAAGCCTACTCTCCAGAACAACCAGAACTTCAAGCTGGCTGCCAAGCCCAAGGCTGTCGCCGAGTTCCTCGAGGCTAAGGAGGCTGGCATTTCCACCCGCCCTGTCCTAGTTGGCCCCGTTTCTTTCCTGCACCTTGGTAAGGCCGACCGTGGCCAGTCTGTCGAGCCCATCGACCTCCTTGAGAAGCTCCTGCCCGTTTACGAGGAGCTCCTTGCACAGCTGAAGCAGGCTGGTGCCACCACTGTCCAGATCGACGAGCCCGTCCTCGTCCTGGATCTGCCCTCCAAGACCAAGGCTGCGTTCAAGACTGCCTACGAGAAGTTCGCCAGCCTGGGTGACAAGATCCCCCAGCTCGTCTTCACCACCTACTTTGGTGACATTGTCCACAACCTTGAGGCTGTCCCCAAGGACATCTACGCCGTCCACATTGACCTCGTCCGCAACCCCGAGCAGCTCGAGACCGTCATCTCTGCGCTTGGCCCCAAGACCATCCTGTCCGCTGGTGTCGTTGACGGTCGTAACATCTGGAAGACCAACTTCAAGCGTGCCATCGAAAAGGTCGAGGCCGCCACCCAGAAGCTCGGTGCTGACCGTGTGATTGTCGCCACCTCTTCTTCCCTTCTGCACACTCCTCACACTCTGGCCAGCGAGAAGAAGTTGGACCCTGAGGTTGCCGACTGGTTCTCCTTTGCCAGCGAGAAGGCTGTTGAGCTGGCGATCATTGCCAAGGCCGTCACTGAGGGCCCTGCTTCCGTCCGTGAGCAGCTCGAGGCTAACGCCAAGTCTGTTGAGGCTCGTGCCACCTCCAAGCGCACCAACGACCCCGCTGTCAAGGAGCGCCAATCCAAGATTGCCGCTGCCGACTACAACCGCAAGTCCGAGTTCACTTCGCGTATCGCTCAGCAGCAAAAGAAGCTCAACCTGCCTCTCTTCCCCACCACCACCATCGGTTCTTTCCCCCAGACAAAGGAGATCCGTCTGCAGCGTGCCAAGTTCACCAAGGGCGAGATCACTGCTGCCGAGTACGAGAAGTTCATTGAGAAGGAGATTGAAGACAACGTCAAGATCCAGGAGGATCTCGGCCTGGACGTCTTTGTCCACGGTGAGCCTGAGCGTAACGACATGGTTCAGTTCTTTGGCGAGCAGCTCAAGGGTTACACCTTCACCACCCACGCTTGGGTTCAGAGCTACGGTTCCCGTTGCGTGCGTCCCCCGATCATTGTCGGTGATGTCTCGCGCCCATCTCCCATGACCGTCAAGGAGTCCAAGTACGCTGTCTCTGTCTCGAAGAAGCCCATGAAGGGTATGTTGACTGGACCTGTCACTTGCCTGCGATGGTCTTTCCCCCGTGACGACGTCCACCAGTCTGTCCAGGCCGAGCAGCTCGCTCTGGCTCTCCGTGACGAGGTCGTCGACCTTGAGAAGGCCGGTATCGACGTCATTCAGGTCGATGAGCCTGCTCTGCGTGAGGGTCTGCCCCTGCGCTCCGGCAAGGAGCGTGAGGCCTACCTGGACTGGGCTGTCAAGGCTTTCCGTCTATCCACCACTGGTGTCGAGGACGCCACCCAGATCCACTCTCACTTCTGCTACTCTGAGTTCCAGGACTTCTTCCACGCTATTGCTGCGCTGGATGCCGATGTCTTGTCCATTGAGAACAGCAAGTCTGATGCTAAGCTGTTGACCGTCTTTGTCGACTCTCAGTACCCTCGCCACATTGGCCCCGGTGTCTACGACATCCACTCTCCCCGTGTTCCCAGCGAGCAGGAGATCAAGGACCGCGTCGAGGAGATGCTGCAGTACCTGAGCCCTGAGCAACTTTGGATCAACCCTGACTGCGGTCTCAAGACTCGTCAGTGGAAGGAGACCAAGGAGGCTCTCCAGAACATGGTCAACGCTGCCAAGCACTTCCGCGCCAAGTACGCCAAATAAACTATTTCAACCTTCTATACACAAATGTTCTACCTTCAGTAGGGATAGAACATCGTCGCAAGGCGTGAACTTCCACACCTTTTCGGCGTTCATCTATTTTCCGGGTCCATCTCAAGATGACCTTGACGACTTCAACATCGGCGTTCAGGTTTTCATGCCATGATTCTAGCGAGTTTTTGTCTATTGTTTTTTGTCAACCAAAAAAGAGGCACTCTGGGGGGCAGATTAGGGAGATTTCGGCGTCACATTCAACATATACCCATTAAGCATGGTTGGGAAAAAGGTGGGGTGTGGTTCGGAATCAAAGATAGGTTTACCCTCAACGGGACTATCGTGGGCATCATTCTTCAAATGGATGATAAGATCGAGTAAAACACACAACTTAATTACTCGTTGGCGTTGGGCAAATATTTGGAATTCTTTCTACTGTTGATGGTTTCATAACATCGCAGGTATGCGTCAGGCATACACTGATGTGTACATTTTTTTTTTCTCTAGCAGACTGTTAATGCGCATCTGTGTGGATGAAGAAAGCTGTCTACGAATATGTGTGATCTACCAATCATACACTTGCGTCTTCGTGAATGTAAATCTGTTTCCATGGTTGTGAGCCCAGCAATTCTGATAGATGCTCCTTCAGCATCGTGCAACCTGTCAAGTGTAATCATCCTCGGAACTCTGTGGCCCGTCGAAATGCATAAAGAGCCAGGATGTACCGCATACTGCCATATTTCTCAGTTGCCTATTAATCAACCGATCCAACAAGACATTGGGATGGTTTTCAGACGACCACGGGGCATGGTAAACAAGGCACCCATATATAGTAGTCCCCTTTGCATAACATAGTATAGTGAAGAGTACAGTGCACAACATCCAAACGAAACACCAAGAAATAATTAAACTCACGCCTTTTCCGCCCCCCCGCCCCTTGTTTCTCTGCTTTATTCTGTTGCTCAGTAGAGCAGTTTGGATTGATTGATGTTGTGTGGAGATGTCCGGTACTGGATACAGTATACGGTAAGTGAGTAACATACTACTTGCTGACCCATTGGCTGCCCCAATGGAATGGTCCAGGTAAGGTTTCGAGTTCAGAGCATACTATAGAGGATCAGACGAAGACATACGTAGTATTGAAAAGATAATATAATCTGTCTGTTGTCTTTTTTTTGGGGAGAAAAAAAAGAGTGGATGTTCATTCGTTACTATCATAATGGAGCATGGCATCATCTCGAATAAACTTGTCCAATGGCTATGACTTGAACCTTGTTTGATTTACACGCAAACATGCAAACAAGTCAGTTTGCACTGAATGCCGCATAGAGGCGATAATCATATGCCCCATGGTGATATACGTACATACAAACAGAGACAAGGCTGACAAGGGGGCTGAATCAGCCCGTTTGGGGCGACGACGCAAGCTTTGTTTCTTGTTTGTTGTAAGCTTGTAAAGGTGCGTCACTATGGGGCGCATCGATTTATGCGTTTCTACTACGTGGGCTTGTTTAATGGGGACTACAGACTTGCTTACAGACTTGCAAGAAGGCATGTGAGTTGGACACCGAATCCGAAACGTCTTTCAGCCCCTCAAGCAACTGTGATGGATGGTGTATGCTACGCACTGACGCTTTTGGAAAGCGGCATGGAACTTCGGTATGAAAATAGATGTGCGCGTAGTTGATGTAGGCAGCAAGCAAGAGAAAGCATATTGAAAGCGCTGCTGACGGCATAAGCGCATCCAGAGTGACTTTGCTTGGGCATCTGGTCCAAGCGGATCGCGGATCGCAACTTTGCTCGAGGCAGAGTTCCTACTTGGTACTGAGGTTTTACGACAGATTTCGTGGGATGGGGTCGTGGAGGAACCGCAACAGCTATATACTGGATTCCGAGGCGGCTGTCCTTAGTCGATGCAAGACCTTGGGGGCCTATTCGTATCATAAGACATGTGTTTGTCGAAGCGGTGAGTGGTTACTAAAGAAAGCTGCACAAGAGAAGGGGGCATGGCTGGGTCGTGCGCATTGAGAGTTAAACGGCACATGTTTGGTCTGAACCAGCGTTTGATAAGCGCCTAGGAGATCGGTTCTTCATGGTAGACGTCGTGTTCAGAATCGGTCGTCCAAGCACCCGAATGGGACTTGACAGATGCCTTCTGCGCAGTCTTGTGGCGGGCAATGGATGCGCGCCAGGTCTAGGATCCCACTTTGAGATGGTCAACGAATTAGTCACAGAAAGGCACCAGCTCAAAAGCTGCTTTGGAGTGTTCGCTATTCCACAACCTCCTTTTTCGAGAGCGGGTGAGTTGTGGCGACGCCAAGGTTGCTAATGCCTTGTCCTCTTGGCGTGCGCAGCGGTTTCGGTGATTGGATTTTGGCACCGGATGATTCTTTGTGAGTTGGAGCTGTTAAAACAGGTAGCGTAGTCAATGGACGGAGTCGAGTCCTCGGGCACTCAATTGAAGCAATTTGACTAATTTCTGCCGGACGCCTGTAGCTTGGTAAGAAGTCTGGAAGTCAACGTGTTGACTTGATTTGCTGGTAGTTCGCGCGTGTCATCGGGATCCGGCTTGTGCGGGCAAGACAAGGGAAGACCTGGAAGTCCGAAGCATTGATTTGGAAGAACCAAAATAACGCAACGAGAGGAAACAGCCCACATAGTACAAAGGGCGTACTATGTTGACGAAGTTCGTCGTCTGGCTAAGGATGGCGGCGGAAGAAGATTAAAATGGGGGAATCGGGGATAATATTATCCAAGGCAAGCATCGGAAAACCCACGATGCTGCTCTAGGTGTTTGAGGTTGATGGCTGTCGTCGGATCCGGCACATGTGTGTGTACGCAAAGGTCGTCGTAGGCAGTCGGACAGACGGCACAATGTCGTCGTCGCCGTCGTCTCATGGGTGCTTGAAAGCGAGATGAAGGGCTCCTTTTCGACCTTTCGAGTATCTTCTTCGCCGACGGCGCGGCCTGGGAAGGGACAGGGCGTGTAAGCACAATCAATTCTCAAACAGCGCTTGCATGCAAGGCTTCATTTCCGGGAAGGTGCGGCTGCCTGAGCAAACAAGGCACTGACAAGTAACAGTCCAAGTATAGCAGTGCAAAACTGCCAGTGTGCTGGGAGGGAGGGTAATCTCGTAGCAGGGTAGGGTGTTTGGCTAGGTGTGTCGTGGCTGCCAACTGAGGAAAAGTCAGGGGGACCCCATCTTCATCTCGGCGGTGCATGGCTTGGGCGGGCGGATCCATGGCGAATTGGATATACTATGTACCTCGCTCGGTACACTGTACTACTTGCTATGGTACATAATAGCTTATTCATCCAGGCACGCACGCGCACGCACAACATAGCACAGCACAGCACACAACACACCACAGCCCGAGTCAGTAATTCGGATAGTACCTAGCCTGCCATCTTAGTATGGTAACAGTGAGGAACCCAATAAGAGGAATGGCAGACAGAAACAAGTACCGTGTACATAGTATCGCGGCAACACGGGACATGGGCTCTTTGCAGGGCGTGCGCATAGGGAAAAGGAGAGGGGTGTATGTGCTCTTTTGGCGGCGAGACTCCTTGAACGGGGGCTCTCATCTAAAGATTGAACCAATAATAAGACACAAATCACGGTCCGTGAAACACCACACCTCCTTTTCCCACCGACGGGGGTTATTACCATAGTATGTACATAGTATTACAAAGTACGTAGTACAGCATCTTGCTTACCAGCTTCCACCTCCTTCTGGACCGGCCCGTGGAATGAGCAACCTTGCATGCATTGCGACGTTTAACGGCACCCACCCTTCCTCGGGCTTCCCACAAGTGCTGAGCAGGAACTATGACGGAGCGAGTGTTGGAGGTGATCCACGGATACTATGTACATGGCGTGAGAGGGACGCAGATCATTGCGGCAGAGAGATCTGGGGAAAGGCGAAGAAAGACGAAAGACAGAACCATCTGGACTTTGGCAGAGAAGGCGGTGGCCCAAATACGACCAAACAAAAACTTAGGCCAAGCTTTTTTCTTCTGTTCGTTTGGTTTCCTGTCCGGGTTGTTCGTCTCCCCGATCGATTGGGTGGATCCCTACTTCCACACAAACGATCAGCGGTGACACCTCGCATTGAGCATTACTACATAGTACACCACGGTAGCGAGGCGGCGCAGTGCTTGGCTAATAGCAGAGAAAACTCAAGAGTCAGCCCAATACAGAATATTCATGGATGTGAGCCGAATTATGTAAATACGTAGCTAGGTAACGTCGAGATTGGGAATTGTCCATTTCTGCTTTCGTCCTGGCTGGGTAGACTATCAAGACAAGTAGACTGTAGCCCACAGGGCTGAAGACCTCGACTTTTCCCAAAACTCTCGCCAAAGAAACGAGATCTCTTCACTGGCCAAGCATCATCAATCGGAGACACTCTTCTTTTGTCCCGCGCACGGTACAGCACAGTCCAAGCAAGCTTACATAGTACTCGCTCACCCCCCGAGGATTGGCGATGGTGGAATGGCAGAGGAGGAGGAGGGCACAAACCATCAAAGCAAAGGCCGTCCCCGCTGTCTACACTACATAGTGCGCTATTGTCTCTGTCAGTCAGTGGGCTCAGAAGCTGTGTCATCCTTAGTAGTGCAGTAGAGGCCGCCTCCCAGGGCCCCCTGAATGACAGCTCGAGCGCAAGCCAGCGACCATGTCACTCAGCCGGGATGCAAATAGGAACAGAGCGGCCCACCCAGCAGGCCGCGTTCTAGCCCGCGGAGCCCCAATCTCGGTTCTATATTGCACGTTTATGGACTCCTGCTAGCTGGTGCTGGTGCTGTCGCTAGTGCTGATGAGTGCTGCTCACACGTTCACAAACAAATAAACGGTTATGCCGGTATTTCATACCATGGCATCATTTGTTGATTTGTCGGTTAATCGTCGTGGCAGCCTCGCAAAGTCCCTTTTGAGATCGATCCATAGAAAGCGAGCCAAATCAAGAAAAGCCATGCAGATGCAATACATAGTACATAGCCTAGACGCCGCGATCAATGTGCGCTTTGCGTGCGGCAGGTCTGCCGAGCAGTAACCGCTGCTTGTGCCCGGTCAGACCGGCGTAGCCGCCCAGCTGTCTTGATTTTGATTCTGGTACAGCACATACATACTATGTATGCAGCAATTACTAATAAAAGAGCCACTTTCTTTCCAAGCTGACTTACTGGCTAGAATCGCGGTGTATTATAACCAATCAAGTTGCCAATTACCGACACAAATAGAACCCAGTCGCCCTGGGTTAGGTGCATATACATAGTGTGGCAGTAGAGAGAAAAAAAAAAAAAAAAAAGAGAGAGAGAGAGAGAGAGAGAGAGAGAGAGAGCGCTCACAAGAGGAAAGAAAAGAGAAAGAGGGATCTGCAACGAGGCGACAGGGATTATGATTTGATGGGGAATCACCCGTCTTCTTACCTTGCTGTCTTGGGAAAACTTTTACTTGCAGATGGATGTCTGCTTGAGTATTTAGAGGGCCATTTTGCATGTACTATGTAGCTGCACATGCTGCCGTTCCTTGACGTTGAGATGTCGGCCTAATCGATTAGAAAAGAGGCACATTATTATCGATGCACTCTCAGGGCTACTATGTCATGTGGATCCTGAACTTGTGTTCTGTGCGTGAGACTTTGGGGCGGCTCCGAATCCTTCGATGACCGCGGCTCGTGTTCCTTTGATCCAAATTGACACCACCCAGCCACTTCCAGCCCATCCATCGTCAACGACCACAAACCCACCTCTACCGAGGCGGTTATTAGACATTAACGCCGCCCATGCCATGCTGTGTTACAGCGAGAGAGATCACCCAGTGGTGCTGGCCACTCGGCTCGACTCCCTAGAACTCTCGACCAGCAGGAATGACAAGAATGCAGTTGAGCAACGGGCTGTTAGAGCTGCACAAGTGGCCAGAACCTTCTCACTCTCCAGAGGGATCACTCCTGGAAGCAAGGCCCCCCGAAAGAAAAAGAAAGAAAAGCTTGCTTGCGACCCCTGTTAGAATCCTCTGCTGCTGCGCTCGTACCTGCATCTGCCCCTGAATCATGACCAGGATACCTGGAAACGCTGTACATAAGTACTATGTGGTAAGCACACTGGCATAACCCCCTGCAGCCCCTCTGAGGATTGGTGCGCGGCTACCCGTGCTAGCCCATCGAGGCCTGCATCGCAGCCACTACTGCCGTCACTTTCGAGGGGAAGAAAAAGTGATATACGGAAAGAGAGGAACCAAAACAGAGAGTGAGAGAGTGAGAGAGACACATACACACAAATAAGAAGTAGAAAAAGATACTTTTAACAAACAATACTTGCACAAGTCATTATCCCATGGCCGGCTATGCCAACCTCCTACCACACACCGTCAACTGGGTCTTGCCAGGGAAACATTTTAAACCCTTGTCAGATGAGTGGAGCCCCGGCTGTGATTAAGGGTCACCTACCTGTACGGCGCCGGACGAGGCGGACAGCCATCCAGCAGGCGCAGGAAGACCCGCTCTTTCCTCGCTCGCGCGCGCTCTTTCTCCTGTGCGTGCCTTTCCAGGCTGGCTGGCCTCACCCCCCCCCCTGATGCAATGAGCCACTCTTGCAGAAAGTGGGCGAAGGCTCCTCTTTTTTTTACCTCGCCGGGGTGCCATCAAATGAAAGATCCCCACCCTCCACCACGCCAATTCAATCTTGACCGCACGGCCCTGGGCCCCAATGCGTCGCTTGCTCTTGCCCTCCTTCCTGCAGGCGCCTGCCCCCTGCCTTGTTCCTGCTGCTGCGGGCTGCTCTAAAAAGACTGTCGCAGCCGCTCCTCTGGCCGGCCTGGTATATTTCCTCCTCTTCTCCCTCACCCAACTCGGAGCCTGACCTCTCGATCACTCTCCTCGTCATTCTTTTGAACCAGCGCTCTCTCTCTGTTTGGCAAGCACACTCTTTGGCTTCGCTATCCCACCCTCACTCTCTTTTTTCCAACTGCCTGACTTTCTTTAACTGATCGAGTGTGCAACTGTGTCTGCCCTCCTTCACCGCGGAATTGACTTCCATTCAACTGTCTCTGATTAGCATTCCCACGACCTCTTTTCTCGCCTCGCGTCTCGCAAGCGCCCTCGCCGCCGCCTCCTTTCAAGAAGTAGAACAAGAAAAAGACATCGGAAGATACCCTTTTTAGACGACAAGATGAAGTCCGCCGCTCTCGCATTCCTGGCTCTGGCCACCATGGCCTCGGCCAACCGCCACCCCCACTTCAACTACCGCCGCCAGAACGAGA
The DNA here is from genome assembly GCA_011317545.1 of Coniella vitis. Lineage (NCBI taxonomy): Eukaryota > Fungi > Ascomycota > Sordariomycetes > Diaporthales > Schizoparmaceae > Coniella > Coniella vitis. The sequence goes on from WUJK01000002.1 coordinate 3,895,519, forward strand.
CCACCACTGCCGCCGCCGAGCAGGTCACTACCCTGACCGTCCTCACCACCTCGGTCCACACCGTCTTGAGCTGCGCTGCCTCCATCACCGACTGCCCCGCAGACTCGTCCTCTCTGTCGGCTCTCGCCTCCACCTCTCCTGAGGCCGTCGAGACCGTCACCGCCACCGACGTTATCCAGCTCACCACCACCATCTGCCCCGTGACCGCCGCCGAGTCCATCTCCTCCAGCGTCATCTCGGCCGCTGCCACCGGTGGCATCACTGGCGTCACCCTCGCCAAGTCCACCACTGCCCCCACCGCCTCCGCTACCGGTGCCGCGGTTTCGGGCGTCAGCCCCGTGGACCAGTCCGCCAGCCCCTCGAGCTCCGCCGCTCAGACCTCTGGCAAGGGCCCCTCACCCTCGGGCGCCAGCCCCAGCGGTGTTGCCCTCAGCAGCGCCGGTGCCATTGGTGTGTCCCCCTCAGGCGCCAGCCCCAGCGGTGTTGCCCTCAGCAGCGCCGCTGCCGTTGGCGTGTCGCCCAGTGGCTCTGCCTTCTCCTCGGCTGTTGCTCCTTACCCCACTGGATCCAACTCCACCATCACCTCGGCCGCCGCCGTCGCTACCTCGACTGCTAGCGACGACACCTGCGAGGAGGAGACCAGCACCATTGTCAGCACCATCCTGACCACCCTCACCTCGGCCGTCCCCGTGACCGTCACCGTTACTGAGACTGGCGCTGGTAGCTCTGCCAACAACGTCCAGGTCATTACCTCGACGTCCCTGGCTACCATTGTCTCGTCCATTCCCGTGACTTCCACCGTTGTTGTTACTAGCGCTGCCGCTGCTGTTGACACCACCACCGAGGGAACCTCCACCTCCACCCTCTACTCGACCGGCACCGTGACTGCTACTCTGACCTCGGTTGCCGCCGCCGTCACTGGCGGTAGCTCTGCTGCTGATACGACTGGCAACGAGTCCAGTGCCGCCGAGTGTGCCGCCTCCACCGTCACGGTTACTGAGCCCGCCTCCACCGTCTACGTGACTCTGACTGCCTCCGCCGCCGCTGAGGCCCAGACCACTGGCGTCGCTGTTGCCGCTGCCTCTGCTACTGCCACGACCACCGAGTCTGCTGCCGCTGCCTCTGCTACTGACGACGACTCGTGCGACGATGACACCCCCACTTCTACCGCTGCCGCATCTGCCTCTGCCACCGATGATGACGACAGCTGCCCCGATGAGACTGTCACTGCTAGTAAGTAGAAGCTGTTCTTTTTGACCAGAGAAAGATGATCAGCTGCTAACCTATTGTCTTTTTTTCTGCAATAGCCGTTGTTCCTGCCGCCACTGGCGCCACGAACGGTAGCGCTCCCTACGCTACTGCCTCCGGTGCCCCCGTGCGCCGCTTTGCTCAGCTCCACTAAATCTCTTTTAAGAGAGGAAAGTGGTTGTTAGAGGATGTATTTGTGTAGAATTATTTTCAGGGGCCTTGGTACGATAACCATGACAGTGACATAAATCTTTTCTGGATCTCATCAGTATCTCGAAAATACCCTTTTTTCCCTTTGTTTGATATCTCTTTTTGAGCCAAAGAAAAAGGGACCAAGAGATACGGAGGAGATTCTGAAAATCATATCGGAAAACATTGATTTTTTGGGAGTGTATATCTTTTTTTGGAATACCAGGGAAGGAGAATCTGGGGTTGACCATATTTCTTGCACATAGTCCGTTGTTGATAGTAAAGGAAACATTGTTGTTTGATTTCGACTTGTGACTTGTATTGCCTATTTGACCATGATGGTACTGGTGGTTGTCCTTGGTTCCGCGAATTCGGTCCTTTCCCTTGACGTCCTGCGAATTCATGCCAGGTATCCTTTGCTGACCTAAGTAATTTGCAGGGTTCAAATGTCTGTCATCTGTCATCATTGTTTGCTCAAAACGGCCTCGGCCCGATCCTGCATTCCTTTGTTATATCGTGCGTTTCCGTGCTCGTGTTCGTCTGGCTCGATCATGCTTACTTGGTCGCCAGCTGCCTAGTACACAGGTATTTATGCCTACTTGTTGTGTCAATATCCCTCTTCCAATATGCTAATAGCCGCACCGGTACGCACGCACCTATATGTAGTACAGATACAGAGAAATAGGCTCACTTCAACCTTCATCCATGCAGTCATTCGTACATAGCCGAAACATGACGGTCGGTCGAAAGACGGGCATGCGGTTGAGCCTATCTTTCACCCAGGGATGACTTGTGTCAGGCTTCCACATTTGGCGCGCAAATGGCTCGGCAACTTCGTACTGGCTTTGTCGAAGCGGTTCGGCGAAGCCATCTGCAGGTGTGTGGAGCCATATGTCTTTGCGTTCAAGAGGATCTAGCTGGCTGTGGTCATTACTGCTATTATCACCACCATCAATAACGCCGTTCTGCTCCGGTGCCCAGAGCAGCGCGTTGAGTAACCACCGAACAGTCAAATCCTCGACAAAGTTTCGCGGCAGCTCATTGCAATGCACAATTGCCTCCTTCTCCTCGCCACCAAGGACATCACACAGGTGAAAAAAAGCCGCAGCAAGGTGTTCCTCCTCCTTCTTGTCACTGTTCCCAACGGCAGCCTCGGGTCTGCTCCCGTAAGTACGCCAAAATTCCCTGTAGCGGCCAAGAGTGACCGTGTCAAAGGCGTCGACGCAGACGATGCGCTCATCGCCCAACAGCCCCCAGAGGCCCAAAGGTGACTGCTTGAGGGCGATTTGGAGGCGTGAAGGGTGGACGTGAATGACTATGAGGGCGCTGCAGACGAGCCATTCTTTGCGGGAGGCGATGTGGCGGATGATTCGCTTTTCGCCAAAGGAGCCGTGGACGTCAAGGAGGTCGTCTGTGATGGATGCTATGGTGGCGGGACGACGGCGACGACGGCCACTGGGATTTTGATTCTTGTTGGTGCTGGCGATGGTGCTGTTGTCGCCGTCGTCGTCGTAAAGTTGGCGCAACAGGGAAACGTAGTTTCCAAACGGTGCCGTATCTGGTGATATATGGAACTGTGTGTCTTGGGCCATGTAGCCATACGGCTGCCAGTGTAGATGCAGCCTGTCTCTGGTGCGGTCGAACCAAAATTTCGGAACGGGATCGTAGCGGGTATTATTGAGCAAGTGGTTTGGCGGGACGTCCTTGTTGAGCACGTCGCCATGCAAGAATCCACCGCACCGAAATGCGACGGCGCGCGATTCGCGGCAGACCGAGGCAATGAGGGGTGCTGCTGAATTGGCGTAGGTGGTGTGCTTGAGGATGCAGCTGTGGGTGTAATCGAGTGAGGGTTGTTCCTCCTCTTCATCGTCATTGTCATTGCTGTCATCATCGTCATAGCTCATTGGTGGTGCGACTGAATACAGATAGCGTGTGTTGAAGATGTAGTCTGGTGACGGCAGGTCAAGTTCGAGGATGCGGTGGGGGAGGCAAAGTTCCCAGATTGTGTCGCGGAGTTCTGGGGGGAAGAGAGGAAAGAGGTGGAATGTTGTTTCTCCCATTTTCGTGTCTTTGGGGGTGAGTTGGAAGAAGGGCAGTCGGTGAAGATGGAGCGTTGTCTAAATTCTTGGTCCTGTTACCTTTTAGGTTGAAGTTGGCGATATCTTATTCCTGGATTCCCTGAAAGAGGGGTAGCAAAGGGCAATAGATTGTTATCCACAGATTGACAAGCTGTGTAATGATCCATCTACTATGCATTCTCGTAAGTGAGAGCAACCTTGGAACTTAATAACAAGAGCTTCCACTCAAGGCAATGAAAACTTGATGGTTAGCTCACGTTCATCATCATGGTGGTTTAGATAGTCCTGTTGATACATTGGAGAATGACCCTTGTTAAGCGGGGACCCCTGTAACCCTGATTCAACCCAGGAAAGAAGGACAATTGCTCCAATTACTTGGGCCCTATCTATCTCGAGTAGTTGTTAGAGGTTGCTGTTTGAAGAAGCCACCATAACGGTATAGCAGGTGCCATAGTATATCGATTTGAAGCATTTACAAAATGGTAAATACTAGGCAGCCGCCAGGCCTATCGCCAGTGAGGCATAAGAGGCCGCCAGTCTTCAGCTTGGATGGTGGGGCTGTGCGGGGCCCATAGTGCTATGGTATGGTAAGCCGTGCTACTTTGAATGCAGATACTGCATTCTTTGCATAAACAAGAGATTGGGCCACCCGTACCATGCCCTCTGGAAAATACTGGCCGACTTGTTCTCTTTGACTTTGTACCCCGCTGGGATGAACGTCTGGGGGTGTTTGCTGGCTGAATTCCTCCGGGGTTCAATCCAAGCCTGGCCAGACTTGCAGGAGGGGGGGCTTTCTCTTTCCAGCGCCACATGCCAGCTTGCCTGGGAGCACTAGGACCACTGGACCCACTCGAGATGCCCGCTGCGTCACCTTTTCCTCCAAGTTGGGCAGCGCACGCAATTTGGAATGGGCACAACACACTTGCACGCATACATCCACGGCAGCTTTCTGCAGCAGCCTGGGACAGCATCCGGGTGGCGCGGTTCCTCCCCTTCTCTCTGCCTCTGTGTGGACATGCTGATGGTATACATAGCTTGACCTGGTCCGTGGCAGCCCTCGAATACTTCTTTGCCTGCTTTGTTTGCAACCAGCCAAGGCCCCAGAGCTATCAGCCAGGACCCTTACTTAGTTCACTGTAGCAGCCCTGGCTTGTGACGTGTGGAGACTAGAACTCCTGCCCTCCCTCTCGCGCGCATTCTTTCTCGTTCTCTCTCTTCTTCGCCGCACATCTTCCCCGGGCTTAATAAACCTGCCTCTGATTGAATACGTCGCACCCAGCTTTGCTCGACAGCCCCTCTTCCTCCTTCTCCTGCTCCTCCCGGCTGCAGCTGTCCTCTCACACTACAACCCGCCCGATAACATGTCCGGTCCAGGCTCGCCCGGCGGCGAGGGCCCTACCCAAGCACCGCCCCATCTCCCTCCGGGATGGATCGCACAGTGGGACGCCAAAAGCAAGAAGTACTATTACGTGCAACTGTCGACTGGAACCTCGCAATGGGACGTTCCCACAGACGCTGCCCCCATCGGCGGCACCCCAGCCTCCAATCTCGACCATCCTTATGGCGTCCCTGGCGCAGGACAGCCCGAGCTCATTACCCACCCGGACGGTTCGCAGACCGTCAAACATGCCGACGGCAGGATGGAGCCGGTCATGCCGGACGAGAATGGAGGCACAAGAGCCATAGGCGACGGCTCCTCGGGAGACAGAGGTCTCGGGGTAAGCATTTCGACCCGGGCATCTCCCCACCGTTGCTTGCACGTCGCCATACTAACTCGCGTTTGTCGGCGACCAGACTATGGCCATGAACGCATTACTAGGCGGCAACAAGCAGAGCAGCAGCAGCAGCAGCTCCAGCAACCTCGGCGGCCTCGCAAGCCAGGTCCTGAGCGGCCTTGCACATAGCAACTCGAGCGGTCACAGCTCCTCGACAGGCCAGAGCGGTTCAAGCGGTCTCTCCGGTAAGCTTGTCGGTCAGCTCGCTTCCAATTTCTTCTCGTCCGGCAGCAAGCCCCAGCAGCAGCAGCAGCAGCAGCAGCAGTCGCAAAACTACCATGGTGGACAGACGGCGCCGCATCAAAACTCTGGCGGACTGGCAGGATCCGTAATGGGTGGAGTCTCACACATGTTTGGAGGACAGTCGCATCCATCAGTAAGTTCTCCCCCAAAGGTGCTGCAGTGGCCTGGCGCCGCTCGCGACGGCGCAGCCCAGGAGCGCAGCAACTGACTAGCCCACCCAATGCGCAGGGCCAAAACTACGGATATTCCAACTCGGGACAGCAGGGAGGATACAGCGGCTCGGCGCCTCCAGCTTCATACCAACCGGCAGGAATGCCTCAGTATCAGGGTGCAGGACAGCCACACCCGTCTCAGTCGCAACCTCCCTCGTATCATACTCCTGCCACGAGTACCCCCTCGTACCACACAGCTCCCTCGAATGCGCCTCCACACTCGACGCCGCCCTATTCTTCTTCGTCCCAGCAGCCTCCAAACGCATATGGTCACGCACCACAGCAGCACGGTACCCCAAGCTTCCATCCACCACCAAGCCAGTATGAAGGAGCCCATCATGGCTACCCCGGCCCCCCACAGCACTCCGCGTATGGTCAGCATGGGCAAGCAGTAGGAAGTCCGCCAGCGCCCTCACAACAGCACCAGTATGGACAAGCACAAGGCCCCGGCCCCGGGCCTGGTCATTTATATGGCTCTCCGCAGCACCATGGTGGAGGGTTTGGGCATCAGCAGCCGCAAACATACGGCGGACAGCAAGGAGGGTACTACCCATCGGCTTCAGGGCAGCAACATCATCCCCACCACCAGGCATACGGCCAAGGTCCACCCATTAACCACTCTAGCCACTCATACGGCAGTAACCCTCAATATTAGGTAGCCGAGGATGCAATGCACGACAATGGATGTGCAGCATGTGATGTCAACGACATGACTGACTGTCCTTATCTTGACTGTCCTTATCTTGACTGGCCTTGTGGGAGCTAGACACTCGCCAGTCTCATTTAGACTTGGTTACTTAGTTTCGCCACTGGGACTTTAGCCGCCTACACGTCGAGAAAATGAATTGGAAGATACTATAGAGCAGGTCGACGAATTTGCAGTAAACATTGGAACCGGGGACTTCCAGTGCGACAAAAATCTTGCCCCCAGGGACACGTGCATAGTGCTCGACAAAGTAGTACGCGCGATACGATCTCAATCACAAGAAGATTAAAGTACACCAGTGAAGGTTACTGGGGAGGATTCAGCGCATCTATCAATAGGGGGAGCAGTATTCTTGGTTATAGTATGGTTCGATTGCATTGAACCAGTACCACGAACACAGCGGGTAGAGAGGGTTCATAATTCACCAAAGCAAGTCTTGAGCACTGTTCTTCTTGGCCTGCATGCTCTACCATGAACGAATATACCAAGAGTCACAAAGTCTTGCAATGCAGATGATGGGCTCTGGGAGGAAGCGAAGAGAAAAGGGACGCACAGGGCTCAGATTGAACGAAAGTGCCCATTTTGAAAGGCCTTCGTGACTTATGACATTCGTCGCTTTCATTTCGATAGAAATTCTCCTTTGTATTAGCGAATCAGTTTCAGCGTTGAGAGACCTGTGTTTTTTTGAGTAGTCGGCATGACCTCAAATACCAGCACCAGAAGGATGAGATTATATTGTTGTGTCCTTATTGTAAGAATAATTAAGGTGTGTGTTGTCGAGAGCGGATAGCTTCGGTGCTCCATTCCCTTGATCAATACATAGTAAGCATAGAATGATCGAAGGTCGTCACCAGCGCTTTGGGTACATCGGATGGCTTCGAGGAGAGCCTGTGGTGTGCACCTGCACAAAGAAATCGACTTTCCAATTCATCTCCATCCGTCTATTCTGAGCGGTCTCGGTCACTTCTTCAGCTGGTCGCCCTGTGCAATAAACAGTCTATACACATATGAGATACATCTACAAGATATCCATATTTACATAAACACTAAGCCTCCATGACCTAAGGCATCCTAGAAGAGCATAAATAATAATTGAAACGCTTCCCATCTACTGCACCTTCTTCCTCAACCTTTCATTGCCCTGCAGACCATCACCTTTGCCATTGCCGTTACCAACCATCAACCGCGTCAAGAACGGCACCACAATCCCGCGCGCAAGCAGCCCGGACGCCACAACAACCAGTACAATATACCCTACCGTGGGAACCAACGAGCGCGGGAGGACGTTGGCGAGAAAAGGGTCCAGGATGAGATCTACCAGGACGGAGTCGGGCTGTTGCATGAGTGTGTGGTTGAGCGTGAAGTAGTCTGCTGCTGCGGAGATGCGAAGGAAGAGGATGGATGCTTCTGTGGTGGCGTGAGAGGACCAGGCTGGTTGCCTTTGCACGGATGTTGATGATGATGATCGTGAGGATCCTGGAGATGGTTGACGAGATATGGAGTAGTTGTGTAGTGAGCTGATGAGGGCAGGTGTTTCGAAGACGGTGTCGAGGTCGTATGTTTCAAGGTGGAATGATGTTGGTTGCTGGGCGAGAATGAGGGGGTAAGCATGTTATGTTCCTCCGTTGAGGCTGATGAGACTTTACCTTGAGGCGTGAATGGCCATACAAGTACGTGACCCAAAAGGAAAAAAGACAAAAGAGAAAGACACTAAACGTACAGTTGCAAGCCAGCAAACCCGCACTTCATATCTCTGGCCCTCCGTCAGATTATCTAGTATGAGCCACGTGTCCACGCCCCTGGGCAACTCGGACGTGGGAAAACGAGCGTCGAGATGCGTCCTTAGGGACCAATCTTCGGGAGAGAGCACGTTGATGTGTAAGTTGGACAGACTGGGCGCCGCTTGTGGGATGTTGACGGGCTCGGGCCCCAGGAAAATGGCCTTTTCTACATTGGCTAGGCAGAAAGATATGCCTGTTAGTAGCAGGCATAGGATACTGGGGAAGGACATGCTCATATCCCGTTTACAAACGAGCGTAAGCAAATGATCAAGATGAAGTACGGCATGTAAAATGGGCCAAGCAGGTGTGTGACAGCCGCCGGGATGACTTTATTGGGGGGAGGTGTGGCTGAAGACAACAAGCCACAAATCTGTTGTGGCCCAAGCTTCTTTTGGCACTCAGGCACTGCAGTGTTTTCCCCAGAATCACATGCGAATCGGCCGGGGAAGGTTGGCGGTTATTGTGGGGAGAGCCCTTGTGACCGGCCGCTGCTGCATTGGAGTGGCGTCAAAGTCCGGCCGAGGGACTTCAATAAGCATTCAGGTGATTTCCAGCGGACACATTCTCCCAAACTCCCGAATAATACCACCGACTTTTACCTGTCCTTGTTTTGTATGCCCGCATCATATTGGCACCTCACAATCACTAGACTAGATTGATCATACTTCATGACATCGATTTGTGCCGACGACATTGACGATCAAGCGACCCCTTCACCACAATTCGCGGCTCTATCTATATACCAAGACGCACACTCTCTCGCTCGCCCTTGCGCGTCGGCCATGGTATGCCCCAGCCAGTACTGTCGACAGCTTCAACCCACCCAGGACAAGCAGGCCCATAGTCTTTCTGCGCCTTGATTCTGCTGGTCTCTCCACATCAGACGGGTGACTGCTTGCGGGATCTTGCTGTCCTTCACATCGCTGGACCTTGGAATCTTTTAACGGACGAAAGACGTCACAGCGCTCGTGATTGTCAGGAAACGATAGATTACACGAATCTCCTTGTCACGCTTACCACTCCAAGCGCACAGAAGCCGCCTACAAACGAAATCGACACCAAAACAACAAGGCCACCATGGCCTCACAATCCAAGCTCTCCATTCTCCACGCCTTCTCCAAGTCGTCTCCGGGCCAGCAAGAGCGTACCGTCCGGTCTATCGTCGCCCAATTGACCAACCTCTACCTGGCCAACCGCACCCGAATATCGCGCGCCGTCTACCTAACCCTCGTTGTCGCTCTTATTAACCGCGTACGCAATGCTATTGCTGAACAAAAGGCTGCGTCACGCCGCGAGGCTGCCCAGCGCAAGGAGCGAAGCGGCACCACGGGTGGCAGTCAGGGCGAGGACGTGGCTGCCAAAAAGAGAAAGGTTGAGCTCAACCGCGAATTCTTTCGCAGCCTGCTCCGGCTCATGAAGATCGTGGTGCCAGGCTGGCGGAGCCCGGAGACGCGCTTGTTGATCAGTCATAGCTTCTTTCTGGTCGTCAGAACACTGATCAGCGTTAAAGTCGCAGCAATGGACGGCGCCATCGTCAAGGCTCTCGTCAAGGGTAACGGCAAGGAGTTTCTGATGAGAATTGTGTGGTGGATGTTGATTGCTGTTCCGGCTACTTTTACAAATTCCATGGTACGCATCACTCTTCTGCCACCTAGCAGGTCGTCTTCTCTTCGCATAACCAAGGACAAAAGCGCTAATACGAAATCTGTCATGCAGCTATCGTGGCATCAAGCGGAGCTCTCGCTAAAGTACCGAACTAGACTCACCCAGTATATACACGACAAGTATCTTTCCAATCTGACGTTTTACGGCATTTCTGCGCTCGATGACCGGATAAAGAATCCCGACCAGTTAATAGCGGTTGATGTTGCCAAGTTCTCCAACAGTTTGGCTGAACTGTATAGCAATCTGGCCAAGCCATTGCTGGATATGGTATGTTTTTTCTCCAGTATGTCAAAACACAAGACTAATTGTATATACAGACTATCTACACATGGTCTCTATCTAGCAGTGTCGGAGGTGAAGGTGTCATGTTCATGTCTCTATTGGTTCAATTGTCCGCAAACGCAATGCGAGCCTTGACACCACCCTTCGGCAGATACGTTGCAGATGAGGCGAGACTCGAAGGCGAGTTCCGATTCCAGCACTCAAGATTGATAGACCATAGCGAAGAAGTAGCCCTGTATGCAGGTCACGAAGTCGAGAAGGACACACTTGACAAGGGTTACTTTACCCTTATCAAGCACGTCAATTACATTTTGCGGCGGCGATTCTACCACGGATTCATGGAGGACTATGTCATCAAGTATATATGGGGCGCAATGGGCTTGATGCTTTGCAGTGTACCCGTCTTTATCAAATTTCCCGGCTCCATTACCCAAAACATGGGCGACAGGACAGAGACATTTGTGACAAATCGAAGAATGCTACTCTCGGCTTCTGATGCATTTGGACGCATCATGTTCTCGTACAGAGAAGTCATGGAACTGGCCGGATACACGTCGCGTGTGGCCACGCTCATGGAGGTCATGGATGATATCCAGAATGGCCACTTTGAGAAGAAGCTGGTGTCCAGCGCAGGTACCGAGGACAACGAGGCTGTTCTCAAAGGTAGAGGAAAGGTCGTGGAAAGCAAAGACATCAAGTTTATCGATGTGTAAGCCTCTACTGTTTTTCCTTTCCTCTAAATTGATGTTTGTTGACGTTTTCCAATTTTGCTGCTAACTTCGACAATATAGACCAATCATTTCCCCCAATGGAGATGTGCTCGTCAAAGCCCTCTCCTTCTCCCTCAAACAAGGCGACCATCTTCTCGTAGTCGGCCCCAACGGCTGCGGCAAGTCGTCCCTCTTCCGCATTCTCGGTGGTCTATGGCCAGTCTACGGCGGCACTGTCCACAAGCCCCCCTTTACCGACATCTTTTACATCCCCCAGCGACCTTACCTTTCTCGTGGCTCTCTCCGCCAGCAAATCACCTACCCGGACGGCCTGCGTATGACGCGTGCAAAGGGCGTCTCAGACACCGACCTCCTTGAAATCCTCAGGACGCTCGACCTCGAGAACCTCGTCAACCTATATCCAGAAGGCTGGGATGCCGAAGCCGAATGGCGTGACGTCCTCTCTGGCGGCTTGCAGCAGCGCGTCGCCATGGCGCGTCTGTTCTACCACCGTCCACGGTACGCCATTCTCGACGAGTGCACTTCGTCCGTAACGCTGGAAACGGAGAAGGTCATGTATGACAATGCCAAGGCACTGGGTATTACGCTCATGACGGTGAGCCACCGCCGCAGCTTATGGAAGTATCACAGTCATATTCTGCAGTTTGATGGGCAGGGTAACTTTGTGTTTACCAAATTGGATGCCGATAGGCGGATGAAGCTTGAGGATGAGAAGGAGGACCTGGAGGTGTTGCTTAGGCAGGTCCCTGAGCTGGAGAGGAGGATTGAAGAGTTGACTGCTTTGTAGTCAGCAAGAGATCGGGGTCGTTTCTTCATGGCAAGGCGGAGTCGAAGTTGTCCAAGCAAGGCATATATGGGTTTGAATTTTGAATGCTTTGACTACGTTGGGCATACTTCCAATGTTAGATATGTAAATATCAGCAACTGAAAATCATTGATTGTACATAATTACTTTGAGAACTTTTATACTTTTTTTGTGGATGCCCAGAACTTACTTGTGATCTGGATAGGCTATCTTACAATATTTCAAATGCGGATTTCTGTTTTAACATTGACTATACCTGGGATTTAGATTTCATAAAGCTGCATAGACCAACACATTACTTTCCCATTCAGAATCATATAAGAAAAGTAAGTCTCAATAGGCATACAAAGCCTACAATATCAATACACTATACACAGTTTCTCCAAAGCAGGTTGCTGGCGAATCTCCAGCATATTCAAAAGTCTATAAATTCAAGAGTCAGCTTGTGTATATATAATGGCAGCGATTGTATATGCTCATAAGCCACTCTAACTTTATACCATCTATCCGACTTTATTCTATCTATATCAAACATCTGTTGTTGGGAATGTATGTGATACTGGTTCACTGTGAGTTGGCTGCTGTACAGACCAACTCTCTGTCGTGAGGATGTATGCAAGTGCAAAGACAAAGGACCAATCAACACGCCTTCACTCCATATCTATGTGTAACAAAAATCCACCAAATCCACGAGAAGGGTAGATGATATCTTCCACTTCTGACACCATACATCCCATGATATTTAAAATCTTGACTCCTCTATTCACTAAGTCACAACTCCTCAACCACCACATTATCATCCTCAGAAGATGTTTCGCGAGGAGGTGAAGGTGGCAAAGTGGTGGATGTGCCCATGAGCTTGCTTTCATGCTCGGTAAGACCCTTTCGGATGGCGAGAACACTGTCGACAATGACGGCGTCGATACCTTCTTTGACTTGTCGCTATTATTTGATGTTCAATTAGCATGAAGATTGTGCAAGTAGTAAAGGTTGGGGGAACTGCATGTGCTAGAACATACCTGCACCAATAGAGGGTCATTATTGTCAGAGCCGTAGCTGACACACACAAGACCATGCTGCTTGACAACTTTGACCAGCCTGGGAGAATTGATAAACGGCGCCGTGTTGCTGACAATTCCCAACAGATTCCACCGGCTTGCGAAGCGGATAGCCTCTTGCAGCGAACTTGCGCGAATATCACCTACAGGGCACGCACCAGAATCCGAAAGGAACATGATGGGGAAGTTGGGCTGCTTAAAGCTCAAACAGAGGCAAATATCTGGGTTGAAGCTGCTAAAAATGATGTGGCGTTCACCAGCCAGGTCGTAAACTTTGGTGAGCACGGTATCGCAGAACGAGTTGAGTTCAACGGCATAGGCGTCCATGTCGTGTTCTTCGCTCTCATGAAGCATTGGATACTTCATCTCAATGTTGAAACCAACACCCTGGGGTAGATCCCTAAAAAGCTCCTCGAGGGTAGCAAATGGCGCCTGGATGAAATTGCCTCGGGAGTTGCCCTTATAACCTTTTTCTTTGAAGTCGCGCGTGTGCTTCATCCTTTCATCAGCCACAGTTGTCCCGCTGTCAGCTAGCGATTTACCGATGCCGTAGCCAACGGACATGGATCGCTGCCTCGGACCAGGAGAGTTGTTGCGGACGCCGTTGATACTATCTGTGGCAGTGTGTTGTCGAAGTGTTTGGCTAAGAATTTCTCTGCCATTGAGTCGTCGCGCATCGGGGTTAATGTGCAGGAATTGCTCGAGCGTCAAAGTGTGCACGGGTGCATCGATACCGGTCTCGCTGACGAGGAAGTCGTGATAGATGACAGGCACATGATCCTTGGTCAATTGTACGTCGAACTCGACATATTGAGCGCCCAAGTTGGCCGCTGCAATGAATGATTCAACAGTATTTTCTCCGAGTTGGAGGGAGCGGTTGGTGGTCACGTTCTTGCCAAGTCCACGGTGGCCGATAACCATTGTCGAGGCCAGCTTCTTCCAGTAGGTTTGACGCGACGTGACCTCCATGTTTGGATGAGAGAAGGGGGTGACAACAAGGAAGTTGAAGTTGACGGTCCCAATGACTTCAAGAGTCGCAGATGACATGACTGGCACACAGACATCTCCTTGGAGGTTCATCCGCTTCGAGCCTACAGAAGGTCGCACGCTTGAGAGGAGTGCAACGGCTCGGCCAATCTTGTTCTTCTCGTTGCCAGAGTACGTTGGTACAATGTCAAAAAGCAGCTTCACCTTACTAGCATCCTTGGTAGTGAACACGACAGGCTCCGTCGAGATATTCTCATGCACAGGCAAGTCAATGATGGTCGGTTCGCCCTGAGCGCCACTCGCAGAGACCACAACGGAGAGCGCCGTATCGAGCTGCGTGCTGTGCGCTTCATTGAGCGGAACTCGGTCAAGCTTGACGGCATCCACATCTTTGCGCATGTCCATCGACCCTAGGCTGACGAGAACCAAGCTCTCATCTTTCAAGTATCGATGTCCAAAGGTCTTCACAGGCTCGGTGACGCGCGACGCTGCGTTTGATCGTCGATCACCCAGCGATGCAACCTCGTGTGGCAAAGCGTCGGTATTGCTGTCCAAGATCACTTCTTCGCTCTTGCTAAGCACTACCTCGTCCACGCCAGTGTGCTCCAGCAATAACTGGGCGATGGGCAAGTGACCGCGTAAAGCAGCGTGCTCCTTTGCAGTCCATCCAGACGAGTCAACCCTGCCCACATCCGCGCCAGCCTCGACTAACAGCTTTGCAACTTGAAAGTGTCCGTCTACCGCAGCAATGTGGAGCGGTGTCCAGCTGAAGTTCTTTTCGGCGAGCTCTAGATCAGCTTTTTGGTCGTCTGTGCCTTCTATCAGGATCCTGGCGCACTCATCATTGCCAAAGCGAGCAGCAATGTGTAGCGCAGTCTCGCCGAGGCCGTCCTGCCAGTTGATATTGACACCCGCATCGACCAATAGCTTAACAATGCGCTTGAAGTTTGCTTTGGTAGCAATAGCCAAAACCGCACTGGATTTGGAAATACTTCGTCTTAGGGCCAGCTTGTCTTCCTTGGGCCCCTGCCAATTCTCGCTTTGCAGTAGAGCCTGGGTTGTCAGGGGGTGACCGCCAATGACGCTCAGGTGCAGAGGAGCGTTGCCCTCTTTATCCTGCCAGTCAGGACCATCTATGCCCTCCTCCACGTTGAATTGGCCCCATTCCTGCATTTTGCTCATGATGACTTGGCAAACTACTACAAAGCCATACTGGGCAGCATAGTGAAGGGGCAGACGACCAAACGAGTCCTTAACGTTCAACGCGGGGCGGTGGCGCTCGGAGAGCTTGTCCAAGAGATACACCAGAATGTCTACAGCCTCATCATCCTTGTCAAGAAGAGGCTCAACTGCTTCGGAATAAGGCGATGCGGGGGGCGAAGCTGCTGGGGTTATGTATTGGGAGGCATAGTGATTTCCTGATGGGAAAGGGTAGGTCGGTGCTTCGTTTTCGCCAGCCTTGGCGGCCTTTGTACGGCCAATGTGGATAACAAGGCGGTGGATGCAGTTCCGCTCGTTGATATCATCTGGTTCGTCGAGTGTCTGGAGCAAAGGAAGAATATGCTCCAAAGACTTCTTGGATCGCGCGGAAATGGACCGTTGCAAGAGATTGAGCAGCAGACCCTGTGCTGGGGGTTCGGCAAGACCCAAGTTTGTCTCGCCCAGTCGTGTCTGAAGCAACTGCACATCATCGTCTCGAATGGCTTGGTCCAGTTGGTCGAGCAGTGTTGAAGGTATGGTCAGCATAGCCTTTGCGGATGCGCGACCGAGCGACCTGAAAGATCTCTCCGACCTATTGTCATCAATGGTTTGGGCATCGCCAAGAGCTGAGAGCCACTTGTTGATGTCGTTCAGCAGCCGAGCAATGGTGTTGTCCTTTGCAAATGGCTTGGGGTCAACCTTTGTGGCAATGTAGCGGTGCTGCGTTGCTGAATCGGGCACTTTCTTGTCGAGCTTTTTGGTGATCTTGACAAACCCTCTTCTGTTGATCTCGCCAAACCATTGCAAATTGCGGAATTGCGAGCGCAGCTCGAGTAGGGCCCCCATGAGTTCCTCGGTTTCATCGACATCTAGGTCAGACACATCGGGCATTTTGCCATAGCGGTCCTGCAAGAGCTTGAGCCGACGGCAAGCGTCGGAGAATTTCTTGTTGTAGAACGAGTCCACATCCTCGAGATTGCGGTCGAGGGCAAAGAAGAATTCTGCCAGATCGACCTTTTCGCCATTCTGCGAGGCGGCGGCAGCGGCCTTGATGAGCTTCTTGAGGCCCTTGTAATTGATGTAGGCAGATGCCCACTCGGGCACCTGGTTACGCGGGAGGCTAAAGTTTTTTTGGGGGTGGTTAGCATGGAAAGTTTTCTGGCCGCTAAACTCTGGAAGCACGGGAGAACTTCTTACTTTCTTCCAAACTTCATAGCCTCGGGACTAGGGTTCGCTTCTTCTTCGTCTTCTCTTGTTCTTCTTATACTTCAAGTCAACTGGTGAAGGTGGTGCGGAGTCGGTGGGTTCAACATTCCAGCTGCTGGAAAGACTGCGAGGCAATCTGATGACGTACCTTTGTGACAAACGAGTTCCACCGTTTGAAGATGGCAATGACGCCAACGAGTAAGACGATAGGCTCGAAATTCCTGGCGAAAGGTAGAAGCCGAGTAGAGAGAAAGAAGCGCTTGCTCAAGCTTTAAACTGCCGGGCGAGGAGTGGTCGTCGTAAATATTGGTTTGGTCAAGGAGATGGAGAGATACTGTGGAAGCCAGGACCGTGCCAAGCAGGACCTTTGGCCTTAACTCAGTGGAGAATCGAGAGCCTGCATCTTGTTTGTGTGAGAAGAAGCCTCGCAGAATTCAAAGGGTACTCAGGCAGGTAGATATGACCCTAAAGAGAGAGCAGCATGGAGGGGCACAATGCCAGCTGTGCGCGATAGTGTGTTGTTGTTTGGCGACCCCAGGAGGTTCGGGTAACTCGTAGGATACTTATCGAGCGCGGGAGGAGGAAGGACAGAGCCACAGATAGTTATTTGACGACCGAGAGGCTTTCGGAAATGGTTCATGAATGCAGCAATGACGTCGAGAAATGTCAATTGCCGATTTTTTCGACGCAGCCAGAGCAGCCAAGCGGTTGAGAATGATTCCAGCGGCAAAGTTCGCGATCTATCCAGTGTTGGCTCGCACACTCAAGTACCAGCGAACCTGAACGGTGTGTCTCTGATGAGTTGTTATGGTCTTGAAAGTCTTTTCTTCTTGCTGCGGCCGTCAAAGGAGCAGTCTCACCCACGGAGTCGATCTCTGAGTGGTTTCTTGCCTTATTGCTGATTGTACAGTCTCGTTGCCGTTATCTCTTTGGCAATCCTCATACGCGCAGTTTCAACTGGTGAACAACGAGGCGGCGGCGGGAGGAAGGGCGCAAATCGAAACCAGAAATCAAGAAGGACAGGTTCAAAGGATTGGCCATGCAAAACTAAGCACAAGGTACTTTTATTCTTTTCCCTTTCGCATAGCAGGCCTTTGCCGTTTTGCTGTCACGGAGAACTCGTGTCATGGGCGTGTGGTTCTCGCGGGCCACATACAGCTCATGCCTGAACTTTGATAGGGTCCCAGGTCTAGGCTGACCCTGTTAGGGCGTCCAGGGGTCCAGTCAGCTTTCAGCGTCGCCGTCCGTGGTAGGGCAGGCGCTCTCCAGTGGACAGACTGCGGGGCTGAGGCCCGTTGGCATTGCGGGAAGTACTGCCGACTAGGTACCGGACACATCTCGTGCCACCAGAAAGATTCGACTTGTCTCACTGGTTGTTTTTCCCTTTGCGCAACATTAAACACCATGCTCACTGTGTACACTACTCATAGTACTGAGTCGATCCGTCAAGCGGTGGAATGAACACGAAACATTGCTCGACCGCGTTGTCAATATCACTTTGACGAGAGGAGCAGCAACCTCCAATGCCGAAGAATCCGAGCGGAACCGTTCAATGGGGGCCACAGGAGGATGCTATGCATACCATAGTACTTCTACATACATAGGTACCTAGGTAGTAAGTACAGTACCAGAGTACTTGTCGCAGAAACAAGGACCCTGAAAACCCAGCAGATGCCAAATACCAACTGCAGCAGCATTTCTTTCGGCTCGTCGCACTGTTTTGTACTGAGAGTTGACGCGCCAAACTCGCTTTCCTCGCGGTTTTGAAATGTACAAATTGGGTTTCACCAATTTCCTGCTGACTTGCCGATTCAAGTCATGTGTTCGCCTCCTCCACTCCGCCCATTAAGGAACAATCACCCTACTATTTAAGAACATAGTGAAGGCGGGTTGAATGTCGTCCGTCCAGATTCCTCCCAACATGGCCCCCTTGCTCCGTGGGACCCTTGAGTTACACCTGGCCGAGGCTCGTGACCAGAGAATCGGGTCTTCAGGTTCGTAGTACAAAGGGGTCAGGATTGAGAAGAAAGAAAGAGCGGTGCAAGTACCCCAGGAACATTGTAGATGGGCATTTCCAGACAATCTTACTGCGACTTGATCACCTTGAATAGCCGATGGACATGTATTCAATCTTGATTCTTGACAAGCCTCCAAACTCGTAGATTTATCTGCATGTTTGCTTGCTTCATGTTTCTACATCTCTACTATCGTGAACTTGGCTACCGTCAACCAACCAACAAAGCTCCCTTCTCTGCCCTCGGCCACAGACCTTGTTCTTCAGCAACATCCTCCGCCTCCCCAAATCCCGCCAGATCGCGCTGGTGAGCCGCCAACTCCTGTGCAACATCCGACGTAACAGAATACCATGTCGTCTCAGCGAGCAATGCTCGCAGCGCATCCCTTCTTATTCGCTGGCACACAACAAGCGCCAGCTCTGCCTCCAGCTGCAGCCTTCTTGCGTCCCCTCTGTCGCCCTCGATCTTGCTAATCCTGTACCTGAGCCAGTAGTCGGCCACCTCGCTAATCTCCGCAACGGCTTCCCACCGTCCGTAACCCCCCTGTTTGGGCGCGCGCGGCATATGCTCCTCCAACATCCCCACGACGCGCCTATGGATCGCCTCCACTCTACCAGGGGCAATATCCCACGTCCGACTTTCGAGTAGACGCGTGACGCGAAGTAAAGCCTGGTGTTTCAGGAGTTTACCCGCTACCTTTTGGTGATGGCGCTGTAGCTCGTTGAGTTCGCTCACACCGCAAAGCGCAATTGCCGTGCGGGCCTCCGGGTGTGCTACGCGGAGCATGTACATTGCGCGGCGAATGACGGTTTCCAACCGGCGCACTTGGGTTTCGGCCTGTCGGATGAAAAGCGCAGTAGTGAGGTGCCGAATTCGGCCTCTGTCCTCAGGACCAACCACCATTGTCCCAGAGGTCCACGACATTTGTGCACGTTCCTCGGAAAAGGGCCAACTGGGCGGTTTGCCCATGTTGAGAATGGGGTAGAGCTGCTCAGCCAGCCTCCTGGGACAGTCGCTTCGGAGAATGAGCGAGACGACGACAGATGTGTTGTCAATAAGTCCTCGCAGCAAAATGTCGGCCGCGGAGACGTCGAGTGTATACAGGCACTGCTTCAGCAGGTAGATAAAGAGCTCCACGCTCGTGCCGATCTTTTCTTGCAAAGAGCCGACAAAAACCTTGGCGGCGTCCTTGACACGGCCCAGGCTCAGCAGTCCCGAGACGAGGGCCTCGTAGACATCCTGACTCCGGGACGGTCGCTCAATGACCCAATTGGCTTTGAGCGAGGTTGTAACCTCGGGTTGTTTTGCCCATTGGTGCAATACAGGAATTCTGACAACATCCTCGTACCATCTACGCCGTAACAGCATGCCGCGATTGTCAATCGCCATCATACGGCGGATAATATTGTAAAACCCTTGTATATCCCTTTTCTGCCGGTAATAAAGCAGGAGACAGACAATTGTCTGTGTAGTGGGCCGAAGCCGACTCTCTTCTAATAAAGAGTGTACGACTATTTCCACAAGATTATACATCTTGTGCCGCGTAAAACCGAACATGAGGATATTGTAATGATGTATGCCCGGCGGCACCGAGCAGACAAGTAGATTGTAGCATATTTTGGCGACTTGGAACTTCCTTTTGGCAATATCGTCGTTAGGCCACTTTTCAAAGAGCCCGCGCAGCATGTCAGCCAACTGATCTCGCGCCTCGCGCGTCGTGGTCGGGTGGAGCTTGGGGTGGTTGTAGGAAGGGTACCCTTCGGAGCGAAGCATGCGAATGGCCGTCTTTGCCGAATCCAAGCTCTCGAGCTTGAACCGTGCCCGTTCTGGGTCGTTGGGCAGCTCGTCATAGTACGACTGCGTGACCAGCCGATCGACCATATTGTTGATCATGGCATGGTACTTGTCGAATTGGCCCGGCGACAGCGGTTCTCTATCATTGTGTTTTTTCTCGTTCGCCATCTCCTGCCGCAGCGCGGCGTCGACACTCGCGAGATTCGGTCCCAGGTAGCTGGCGTACCTGTTGCCGAGCTGCTCGAGAGGGTCATATGTGCGATGTATGTGCCGCAGGAACGAGTAAAGCCGATACTTGCTGCCCTGATGCCGCTCGAGGGTCTCGCTCATTTTGCAAATCGAATTGAGAGCTTCGATACCGCTCAGAGGTGCTCGTAGACGCATCGTAGCAAGCGGAGTACGCTCGGTATCCTGCCATCGTGTCGGCGAGAGGGCTCCTGCTACGGCTTGCTTGCGTTGAGTTTGTTGCTCTTCTGGCGTAACCCAGATGCTCTTCACGAGCCTGTAGCGACGTTGATCTTCGGAGGGACTGGTCGGAACGGCCACACCGTTGAGGCTGCTGGCATAACGGGCCTTGGAGGGCGGATGAGGTTTGCGTAGACTTTGCCTACGGGGAGCGAGCGTGGGGAGCGGCGGTTGTGGTACTATGATTGCAGCGATGGAGAAGACGTTTGCGCACGTCTTGCAGGCGCAGGTGTGAGGTTGAGCTTGAGCAGCCCGGGACCAGAACGACTGCATGTCCGAGGCATTGCGGGAGGCGCGGTGCCGGCTGCTCGTCGGATGCAGATCCGGCGGTTGAATTCGTGTTGGGGCGCGGAGGAGGGTTGCGCGATGTCGGGCCCAAATGAAAATTGATGAGTCCGTCGTCGCATCTTGCGCATACAGAGTACTTTAGTGGCCTGCAAGCGGCGGCTGTACCGAGCAGCATGGTTCTATGCAGACCCCTGTAGGCAGGCCCTGGCGTTGTCAACAGGCTTCTAGAAGACTTCCAGGCCTGATAAGTACTTACTAACCTGCAAGGAAGCCCTACATCTCTCACCAATACAACCACACTCGCTTGAGCGTTTCGATTTTTGCTTTCTCGAGGAACCAACACATTCAGTATGTACGCTCTGAGCTTGACTGCTGATCTGGGAGGGTACGTAATCACTCGAAAAGGCTGTCACGCTCGCTATGCTAAACATTCATCAGCGTCACCAACCTCCGCCCAGACGACTCAGAGGCCAACCCATTCTGGTACACATTCCAGGTTCAATGCACGTCTTGCAGAGAAACACACGCCAACTGGGTGGGAGTAAACCGATTTGTATGTTTAGAACCAGTTTCGTGTCATTGACTACGTGCTTGTCTAACGGACCAGCAGGACCAGAATGAAATGAGCGGTAGCCGTGGCGAAGCCAATTTTGTCTTCAAGTGCAAGAACTGCAAGGTACGCATCACGTCACCATCAGAAAGTGGAAGAGGATGCAGTTCTGTAGTTTGGTATTCTTTGCTAAAAGGTGTCAACACTCTAGCGCGAATCATCGGCGACCATCAAGACTGCCCCAACAGCATATGAGCAAGCTGAGCCAGCAAAGCCCAAGAACATCCTCGAGTTCGACTGCCGTGGGCTCGAGTTCACAGACTTCAAGCCAGATGTAAGTGCTCTCACCACTTGTGTGAAGCTGTCAGTGACTAAGTCATCTTCCATATAGGGCGAGTGGCTGGCTGAGGGCTTGGAGTCCGGTTCCAAGTTCACAGGTATTGACTTGACAGAGGGCGAATGGTTCGATTATGATGAGAAGGCAGGCGATGAGGTCAGTATCAAAGACATCAAGTGGGAAATCAAGCGAGCATAATTGATCTTTAGGTAGAGGAGATGCTCTTGTGAATCAACCTATACACACAAGTTCGATTGCTTTTATGTGTCCTTCACTGTTACTTTTCATTGAGCGTACTAGTCGCATTTACTTGCGGATTTTGATCTTCAGTTGATTATTTCTGAAGCTTTGGAATTACGAAGCCCTCCATCTGCTTAATATCAAGTGGTACATCTTCAGTTTGTCACTGCTAGGAGCAATATCTTGAATGCTGCGTGCATTTGTTTTGGCAGAGCAATGAACATGCTTTGGTCAGCAGGGTTATTTGCACCATGTCCGTTTGAACGCACAGGGGCGGCCTAACCAACCCGCCTGAGCGTGCTTCATCTGTCAATCCTGACCACGGTACTTCAAAATACGACTTCCACGACCCCGACCCAGCAGACACAAACGCGCAACATGCTTTTCCAAGACCTTTCACCTCATGTCAACTTTCTAAATGATGCAGCGCATCTTCTCTCCCAAGCCTCGCCGCAGACCTCGGCGTTTCTTATGCGCAGACGCAACGAGCTGCTCGTGGAAAACGACGTGCCAATATTGGATGCGCAGCGACAACATGTTTGCAGCAGCTGCGGCCACATCTTGGTACCAGGTCAAGGGGACATGCTCAGAATCAACCCGCATAAGACTCCTCGTGACAAATTCAAGACTGGGAGACAAAACCAATTGCAAAAGAAATTAGTGGCACCAAGTTCCTCTGCGAGGGGACAGAGACAACATGCGAGAGCGGCCGTTTGCAAAGTCATAACGTGTCGGCAGTGCCACAAAGCATCAAGACTACAGATGGAAGGCCCAAAGCCCATTTTACGACAACGCAAAACGGTGCAGCAAACCAAGCCTGCTGCGCTCAGCACACAGCCTGTGACTGGTGCTACTCCTCCTGCTGCTACTGCTTCTTCTTCAACTCCTCCTACTACTGGTGGAAATGGTATTGGTAGTGGTGGGGAGCTGGCTAAGGCATCTGCTAATGCTAGCAGCAAAAAGAGGGCTAAGAACCGAAAAGCTGGGCTACAGGCCCTGCTGGACCAGAAGCAGACCTCGACATCCTCTTCAGGCGCTGGCTTTAGCCTCTCTGATTTCTTGAAAAAATGAGGCTTGCCTATTTGACTCAGCCGGCCAGGGCCTTGGGGGCTAGTTTGCCCCTACAGCAGTCAGCGGCAAAAGTAACAGGCCCAAAGGCGCCAGGAGCAACTGGAACGTTCCCCCAAGGTGCTCATCCAAGCCCGCCGCCAACTATGACATAAGCCGGGACTACCCCGCCATCGCCTCCAGAATCTCAACTGCAGTTTACAAGACCCCTCCAAAATTTTCGAGCCGGCAATTGCGAAAACCACTTTCTGTCTCTACGCAGCAATCCCAATACAGATCACCTTTCGCCATGTCTACCAACCAGGCGTTCACAGAAGGCCAGAGCAGCCAATCGTCGTCTGACTACTTCAAGTCGATCGGCCACCAAGTCAACCAAGTCGCTCCCTCGACCAACGGCGCAGAGCAGCAAGGTGACGATGATGACGTTAAACCTGTCGAGGAGATTGAATCGCTCTGCATGAACTGCCACGAAAATGTATGTACACTACTTCGAGAAGTATCCTAGTATTCTTCCAATACAAACCACAGCTAACACATGCAATACAGGGCATGACCCGCCTCCTCCTCACCAAGATTCCCTACTTCCGCGAAATTATCATAATGTCTTTTTCCTGTGACCACTGCGGCTTCCAGAACAATGAGATTCAAGCAGCCGGCTCCGTGCAGCCCAAAGGCACACATTACGAACTCCGTCTGACCGCCCTCGCCGACTTTGCCCGCCAAGTTGTCAAGGCCGATACGGCCACTGTCAAGTTTATCGAACTGGACCTCGAAATCCCACCCGGCAAGGGCCAGCTTACAAACGTGGAAGGTCTTCTTACAAGCGTTGTCGACGACCTCGAACTGGGCCAGGAAGCGCGCAAGGAGCAACAGCCCGAAGTGCACGATAAGATTGCCCAGATCATCGCGCGGGCCCGCGCCATGCTCGCCAGCGAGGTCTTCCCCTTCCGTGTCTATGTTGACGATCCAGCAGGCAACAGTTGGATATCGCCCGATCTGCGCGACGGTGTAGGCAAGTGGGAGAAGCGCGAGTACGAGCGAACATCTGAGCAAAACGAGGCGCTGGGTCTCTCCGACACAGCAGCGCCAAGCGGCGACGGCTCGATACCTCTGCAAGGCCAGGGCCGGCTCAACGAGAGCGACGACATCATCCCCGATGAAGTGTACAGCTTCCCCGCGAGTTGTCCCGGTTGCATGCACCCATGTGTCACGCACATGAAGATGGTCGACATCCCGCACTTCAAGCAGGTCGTGCTCATGAGCACGGTATGCGATGCCTGCGGTTACAAGAGCAATGATGTCAAGACGGGTGGTGCCGTGCCCGAGCTCGGCAAGAAGATTAGTCTCACGGTCAAGTCGAGCGAGGACTTGGCTAGAGACATCCTCAAGAGCGAGAGCTGCGCGCTCGAATGTCCCGAGCTGCAGCTGGCCGTCAACCCCGGCACGCTCGGCGGACGCTTCACCACCGTCGAGGGTCTGCTGACGCAAGTGCGGGATGACTTGCGGAACCAGATCTTTGAGGCGAATGGGCAGGTGGGTGAGGGCGGTGATAGTCTTAGTGGTGACGAGAAGACACGGTGGACGGCCTTTTTTGATGGTCTGGACAAGGCTATCCAGGGCGAGAAGGAGTTCACCATTGTCTTGACGGACCCACTTGCTAGCAGCTACGTGCAGAGTATGGCGGACGACCCCAGCCAGCCTGATGCGCAGATGACGATCGAGGAGTACACGCGAACGGCGGAGGAGGAGGAGGATCTCGGACTCACGGACATGAAGGTTGAAGGATATGAGGCGGGAGCGGAGGCGGAGGCGGATACGGAGATGGCCGACTAAAAACACGAATTTATGCAGAGCAAATGATTAAAGTCCGTGGACCCTAAAATATGGAAGGGAGGGGCGAGAGTCAAAGAGTTGTGATGGGGTTTTGTATACATTTTATGATGCATCATAGAGATACCAAAGAACGGAGCTTGTTTCTTTTTTCTTAAGAGCTTGTTTCTACTAAGAATTTTCTTTTTCTAGTCGAATTCCCCGCTTGAATCTTGGTCACTTAGAGGCAAACAAATGTATTCCTTCTCTTCTCTTGACGTTAGTATTTACAGCTTCCCGAAAATGTGGTAAATTAGTGTTATGTCCACATACAGAGACGAAACAAGAGTGTATCATAAGTAGCCTATTGTCTCTGTCACCATGTCTGAATGATCGCGGAATAAACAATTTCATTGTGCATGCCATTCTATATAATCTTGTGCAAACATTGCCCATTGAACATAGACAGAAAGTCCCGTTAAGCATTATCACTCAGCATGCTCGATATGAATGTAAGTTGCGACTTTGCTACAAGTACCGCATATTGCTAAAGGGACCGCCCACACAAACCACTAATCTCTCAATCCCCACACTGCTTTCTCAACTTCATCTTCCCAAACATGAACAAGGCCTCTGGGTATACTGCCAAGCACCTAAGTGATGAAAGGATAAAAATCAATCCATTTCAAGGAAAGACACAGGAATGAAGAGGAAGAAGAAAAGAAGCAATAGCACTCTTATTGCCTTCCTGATTACAACGTTCATAACTGAAACAAACAAAAGATTCCACCACAAACAACTGATCCATTTTGAACCCTTTGGGGAGTATAAAAACTCTCAAACACCATACAACGCTGCGCAGGCGGATGGCAAAAAGGGTCATAAGAAGACCCAGCAAGATCAATGCCACTAGGGGGTATTTCTTCTGCAAAACTCCTGGACGCCAAATCAAAGAAAGAAAACCCGAATATGCAAAAAGACGGCAGCCTTTTCCCACAATACATTGAATCATCTCAAATTCAAAGTTGCGACCAAAAGTCCTGGCGAAACATGGAACGTGTGGCTAGAACTCGCAGTCACTCATACTCAGATAAAAGTCGGCTTCGTCAAAACCCGGTACTCGACGTAATCCTCGCCATCGATGCTGATAATGGCGCCCTGAGACACGAGCTTGCCGGCAAAGGGACCAGTGCGCTTCCGCTCATACTTGACGCCCATGTGGATCTTGGCATCCTCGTTGCCGGTGCGAATGCGATGGGCCTCTTGAGCAGACCAGACGTTGTTCAAACGGCCAATGCTCTCACGGAAGGTGTCACTCCCGGGGCCACCGCCGCCACCAGGCGCCAGGCGAGCATCTCGTTCTTCCACTTTGGCCTGATTCGCCTCTATACGAGATACAGCATTGAGAGCAAGATTACTGGCGCGCTCAAGTCGGTTCTCCACACCATTGGACGAGCGATTGGCGGCACGGAAGCTAGGAGTCTGCGGAGATGAGGTTGGGCGGCCTGCTGAGGTAGTAGCAGGGTAGATAGGAGGGCCGCCACGACGTGTGATGGCCTGGCGAGTCTCGGGGGTGGACATTTCCCGGGAGCTGTTGCCAGTCTTGATTTGGGCATGAAGGCCAGCAGAGACGCCATTGGGTTTGGCCTTGGTGATACCAGCAGCATTGCGGCGACGTGCCTCGATGATAGCGAGACGGCGGTGTTCCGGAACATCGGCTTCTCGCTCGCCATGATCAATCTGCCACTGGCGAACGCGGCAGTACTCTTTGATCTCGTCGCGTGTTAAATCAGCCAGGTAATCTTCCCGCTCCCATTGGTGTGTATTGATCCACAGAGCGCCAGCGCCCTGGGGGAAGTTGCTGTTCATCGGGCGTCCATCTCTGGTCTCTCTACCGACTTTGACGCGAAACATATCGTTGTTGCCGAGGATTCCAAAGACGGCATGCTTGTCCGCCATCTCACGCTCAGCCGATTCCTTCCAGTACCCAATAAGGATCTTGGTAGGTCGGTGGCCGGGGAGATCGTCAGGCACTTGCTGGGCTACTGGGGCGGGTGGGACAGGCTGGTTGGGGGCGATCCTAGGAGGCTGAACCGGCTGGTGGTATGTCGGAAGTGGAAGATTCGCTGCGGTGCTGGTGGCGGCCGTATTGACGACGCGACGCCGCTTCTCGGCACGAGAGTATGATATTCGAGCATGCTCAGGTATCACTTCTCCGTACGCAATAAGTGGAGGTAGGGCGCCTTCAGGCAGAGGGCCTCGCTTTTGGCAAGCCTCAATAGCCTCTTGTACGGCAAGCTTGTCCTTGGCCTCGGAATCTTCTACCGACTCTGACGGTGGCATCTCTGCTCTGATTTTGACGTACTCTTTAACCTGGTGTTGATCAAGATACATCAGATGATCATCAAAGATAATATTGTGAAAGGTCACCCAGCTGCCCCCAGGACCAGGCTTCAGTGGGTATTTGCTGGTAATGGTCTTGCCGTCGTGGTTGACAGGCTGGATGCGGGTGCGCAGTCGATCACGAGAGTCGATGAAGCCTTTGACGGCGTGCTTGTCCGGGTGGGGTGCGTCAGACTCGCGCCAATACCCAAGCAAGATGCCCTTTGCGCTGGGCAACCCGGGGTTGCTATCGATGGCCTTGAACTGGGCGTTTCCGTAGACAGGTGTAGCGGGGTCTTCCATGCTGTCGTAGGCTATCGGTGTGTCCATCTTCGCCTCGGCAGCACCATCCAGCGAGGCGCGCTTACGCTTAGGTCGCTGCTCTGGCTCTTGGCTGTGCTCGTTTTCTGGGGTGTGTTTTGCATGGTCCATGTCCATCGCTTCGGCGTTGCTTGCTGGATCAAAGGCGACAGCAGGCGTCTTGGGATTGGCAGGCTTGCCCTTGCCAGAACCCACCACGATTTCGTCCTCAGGGCCTTCAGGAGGGGGGGCGGTGCTCGAGTCCGGTGTATCAGGAGGTGGGCTCAACATGAGCGAGTCGTTATCGTCTAACGCATGCGAATCGTCGTTGTTGGTACTTTGCTCTTCCTCCTTGTGAGCTTGAGTGACCTCAGACTCGCTCGGTGCTTCCCCATTGTTAGGGGCAGGTTGTCTAACAGTATCGACTTTTTCGCTGGCCATGTTGGCAGAACGTTTTGTCATGTCAGAACTGTTGGGGGGATGGTTAGCTTGGTCAAACTGCAGGATATGGAGGATGTAATGGAGAAGCAAGAAGTTTCGAGAATTGGACCACGAGTGAAATGCTTTGTAGAAAGGGTGGGGAAAGCTCGTTGATCTGGAAAGGTATAGAACGAGAAGGGACGTGGAACGACAGAATGACCCTTCAACTTGTGGCTAATGGAGTAGTAGCGAATGGAAAGTAGGGTCGAAGTATAGTGTCCATGAGCTAACTGACGATAGGCTGCTCATGGTATGTGTGATACTGCTGTGATGAGTGCAAAGTAAGGCTGAAAGGGGTTCGAACAGCCCGTAGACAATGCCAATGGGCTTCCTGTATACAACAGCATCATCCAAGACCATCCGATCCTGCTAGACCAATTTGCATCTCAGTCATAGGAAACGAGCTACTATAAGATGTAGGCAAAGACAGAGAGACAAAATCTCTAGCTTCAACGCAACAGGCTTGTTGGAGGCAGAGTATCAATCATGCCAGGACATGCCTGGGCAGGAGGAGGGTGTTTAAATACCGAGCCTCTTACTGGAGGCAATAAAGTGGTTGTGCACTGGCACAAACCACAGAGCCAAGCCACAAATTGGAAGGGAATAGAGGCAGAAAGCGAACAAGCAATGCCTATAATTAACTGAGAGGGGCATGTGAGATTTGCATGCAATTGTCATCGAGCCACAATGATGCCGCGTGCTGCGACATTGTTTGGATTGTCTGCCTCCAGTCTTGCATCCAGACTTACAGCTTGCAAGGGGTTGAGTTCAATGCTCAGGGGGGTATACTGGTGGCTGTATCTTGGCCCAGCCCTGCTGCCCGGCGGAACCGTCCCAGGGTTGTCACAAGACGATAGCCCAGGCGAGAGGTGAATGTAGGGAAGGTACCAAAGATGCAAATGGGTGGAAACGGAGATATTGATACTGGCTTGGGCTGATAAACCAAGAATTGTGCGCCATCCATAACATGATACAAAGGGGGGGGGGAGAAGAGATTATCAAGCGTGAAGAGATTGCCGCATAGGGCCAAGGGTAGAATATACTAGGTATACGTGATTGGATCTATGCACAAGATGGTGATGCAATGCAAGGCAGTCCTGCAAAGATTGGGCCGCCAGCAATAGTGCACACTGGAGTGATGGTGGAATAAGGGCACAGAAGGAATTGCTCAACACACTCACTTGTCGTGCTCGATTTTGACGTGGGCCGTATGCGGCCGGCTGCCCTCGATGTCGTTGCTACTGCTATTCCGCCGGTTGAGCTCGCGAGGCGTTTCCTTGCGTTTGATGGCGCCATCCATGTGCTGGCGGCCGTTCTCGTTGTGAGAGGCGGGAACAGAAGTGTCGCGTGAGGGCGCAGGCGTCAATTCCTTGGAGGAGTGGTCTGCCATGTGCGCGTCGACGGAGGGGCTCAGGGCATGCTCCACGGCCGCACTCGCCGTACTCGCCGTACTCGCCGCATTGGCCGCCATTGGGGGCTGTCTGGAAAGCACCTTTTCGGCCGCTCAGAAAGGACGCAAGTCGGCAGGCTGACGAGGCAGGCAAGTAAGCGGCCAGTCAGCTAATAAATAGGGCGTGGGACGGTGCCGAGCTAGTATTCTGGTAGTCGCCTAGAGCCCAGGGCCGCAGACGAACCAGGCCTACGACTAGGTAGTGAACGGTGCAGGGAGAATGAGGAAAGAAAATCAAGACACACAAGATAGCCAGACAATAGGACACAGCCCGTGGTGCTCGTCTGCTGGTCTTGGTTGCACAGATCCAAGCACCAAAAAGAAACAAAGTGGTGAGCACGTGCGGAACGGCTTCTCTTGTGTGAGTGTGAGAGAGTGTGTATGTGTGTGAGTGAGGATGTGTAAAGTCAAGCGTGGTGTGTGTGTGTGTGTGTGTGTGTGTGTCTCGATGGAGGGAACGAGTAAAGAGCAGACAGCCGGGACAGAGACTGGCCGCGAATTGGGAAACAGTTTCGAAGTTGGGTCGAGGAACGGGGGCTGCCAGCTTCAGAGGGTCAGGAAGGGGGAAGCTGGGAGTTACGGGGGAGCAGGTGCGCTCGAAACGTTAATCAGCAGCGGTTTCAACGCAACAGCTAGCGCGGAGACACCTAAAACTACCTCCTACTATATACGTTTATACACCTGCTATCTAGGTGGGTGTTGCCTAGCACCTAGGTAGGCATATACTGCTTGTCATTGGCACTTGCGGCTTGGCTGGGCGCATAAGAAAAAACAGCTACTAATCGGCGGGTGGGGAAGGACAGCCAATGCCAGCGTTTGTTTGGACAGAATGTACACTATGTAATCGGGACT
This sequence comes from Coniella vitis, assembly GCA_011317545.1. Lineage (NCBI taxonomy): Eukaryota > Fungi > Ascomycota > Sordariomycetes > Diaporthales > Schizoparmaceae > Coniella > Coniella vitis. The sequence continues at coordinate 3,925,715 of WUJK01000002.1, forward strand.
ACCGTTATTATGGTGGTGATGATGATGATTACTATGTATACATGGTACTATGTAGTGCTCCTATTGCAACACCCAATCTCACCTTTCGAAAGCTGGTTGGTCGTTTTGCCCAGAGCCCGCAAGAGTCCTTGGCAGTTTTTGGTCACAATGCTGGAGGCTTGGAAATACGCAACATGCCATACTTGCAGAGCAAGCACACATATTCCACGTCTTTGAAAAGGACAGCTGGTGCTGGTGCTGCTGCTGCTGCTGCTGGTGATTAGTGCGCCGGATACGATAGGCTGCTCCTGCGCAACTCGGTCTCGGTAATAGGCAAAGTCAATTTCCCAGTCACCAATCCGGACTGCGATGCTAGCGTCACAACATCAGCACACACTGTCCCAGCAACATGGCAGATGGCAGGCTAGTCACAATCAAGGTTTCCAGATTGTGTCCACGTTGTGTTCGCCCACTGCATGCCAAGCTGGAGCAATGCTACATACACATCTGGGCCTTTTTCGCAACCAGTAATGGACACTTTCCCCCGGGATCCCACGGAGGCCCTGGTCCATCCAGCATCTTCCCCAGGCCGCTTCACAGTATACCATGAAGAAGTAGGCAGAGTACTGTGCCTTGCTTGGCTCTATGATTAACCGATCGTCCGTCCCACATCCAACAGTTATCATGGCAGAAACTGTGGAGAGTCAGTTGATGCGAAGTGGGCATACCACCAACTAAACAACCCCCTTGCCCCCTCTCCTCAAAAGCAAGAGAAGCCCAATCCTTCCTCTTCTTCACTAGCTTCTCCTGTGGTTGCCCCTCTCTTCTTCACCTATCTATCATCTTCTAAGAATCTTGTGCTCGAAATTAGGCTTTCATTGATTCTGGGATATTAGCTCAACCACGAGCTTCTTGGGGCCTTTGTTAATGCAGTGGAAATTAACTTCGCGCAAAACATTACCCTATTCTAAGGTCTAGACCCAGGAACCCTGAACCAGCCCTCTACTTGCTCTGCTATCAGTTGTTCGTGCTCTCACATTAGTGGTATAAGCACCTGGAAAGTGGCAGACTGCTTCTTCTAGCTCTCGAAACATGAGGGTACATCTCTTTTTGCTCCGAGCTGCATAATGTGGATCGGAAGCAATCAAATTTCACTCTGTACCATGTATTTGCCTGAACAAGTTTTTACCATACGGGGGGTGGGCTAAGTTATGAACACGTGAGTATTGCACAAATAAGCACAAAGCTCTTTACAAGAGTCTAGAACCTCATCAATAGATCCAGTTATATTAAAGCTACTATATAGGCAAGGAGATAATATTGAGTATCTTTCCCTCATTATTGGCTTCTTTACAGATTCTCGTAGCATACCTTGATCATATTCGGCTCAACACATTAACTCGGCAATCTCTGAAAGACCAATTCTACATATTCCCAAAGTGTTCGGGGTTGCTCTGTGCTTTAGTAAAAAGCACTGAGAGATTACAGCGTTCACTAGCTCGAAGCAATCGCAAAGTGTCTGCAGCTAGACATATGCGGCAGACTGTACGTACTTTTGAATGCTATCTGTGCGATATGCCCATCTTCACGTCTCCCTTGATAAGGACCATACTGGCATCCGACCGTTGAGGGGTTCCATCCAAAGACAGATGCCACAACGTCTCAGCATATACCAAATGAGTGGTCGACGTCCCAGGCAACTCTCTGCTTGCTATGGATCTTGCCCCGATATATGCAGTATGCGATTTTGCGTCGAATGAGAACATGTGCTTGAAAGAGTCATCGCTTGTATGCAAGGCTTCCCCAAAGCTTTCCCGCCTTATTAAAGGCAAGCGGGCCATCAGCTTGAAAAATTCTGACGACTTTGATATTTGGATCGACGGCCATGAGACTAAACGACTCACCAACAAAGTGTTATTTGGCCGAGTACTTGGCTGATGGCCCAACCCTCAAGCGGAATCGCCTAGTCTCAAAGCTCGGGAAGGTGAGGGCTCTGCCAGGTGCCGAAATAAGGTCTGTGAGGCCAGACTGTAGAGACTAACACCACAGCATGACTGGGGAAAACATCTGACCATGTCTTTCCATGCTTTGATCAGATCATGATAGCAAAGGCTACGATCTCGTTTCAACCGCCTCTGCCACCTCGTCCTCCTCGTCCTCTCCCTCCTCTACCACCTCCTCTGCCACCCTTTCCTCCCCGTTTGCCTCCTCTAGGCCCTCGTGCAGAGTCGAAGTTCTTGTACAGTAGCTCCTCGCCAAAAGCACCCTCTGCAATTCTCATGAAATTCACCAACCCGTGGTCCACAACAGCCAAAAGCACGTTTCGATGACCATGCTTCAGCCTTTGATGCACAGATAGCGCCTTTGGCTGCTCTGGGGGCGGCGCATACGGCACGGAACTCAAGAGCGCTGCAATCTCTGCCCCTGTCGGCACAGAAGTATCCTGTGCGTCGACAACGGCGAGGTAGTAGTCTGGAGAAGTGGGCGGCTTGGTCTTGGACCAGTTCGGGGTGCCGGGCTTCCATACGTGGTACTGCACTCGGAATGGAGAGTCAGCAGTGAGGGATGGGTGCGCAGCTGGATGACCCGTAGGTTTGTGCCGGGGAACCACGGCAAGGCGTTTATATATGGAGGCATAGGAGCGGTAGAGACCAGGCTGGACAAGAGGGCCGTAGGCGGGGTGGACGGGTTCGCGTTCGGAAAAGAGGAGGGTGGAAAGCTGTTGCCATAGAGATGTTGTTGTAGGCTCGCCCTTGGAGCTTGGTGTAGATAGCACCACCGAGTCGGGTGGCGGGACGCGGAGGACGTTGAATCCTGCGCGATTTAGGTTGGAAAAGACTTGAAGGTTTCGTAATGTGACCTTGCCTCTTTGGCCTTCGTCGCCCACAAGGAGCGCATATGCAGCCTGAAGGCTCAATGGGAATCCGAGCGCATATTCATCTGTATTGTTGTCGCTGCCCATTTCATCGTCCACCGAAGCAGCTGCCTCGAGGCCTGTTCCGCTCTTTGAGGAGAAAACTTCGTCCATTGAGGCAGTCGGCCACCACAGGTCCATAGTACCCCTCTCAAGCAAGAAAAGTGCTTCTTCTGGCAACAGCCACACTTGGTCCCAGCCCGCAACCTGCGTGCCCTGACCACGTATCCTTCTGCCCAGCGTCCGGTGCTCCAGGCCGACGCACACTACCCGATCCCTAGCATGAATCTCCCTGCGCTCCGCCGCCTTTTCCCGCGCGATCTTGAGCGCCTTCTCATCCTGGATTCCATCTCGAATCGCTTCCTCGCCCTCTTCACCAGCAGTAGCCCACCGGTCGGGGAAATACCATCCTCTCACCCAATCCTTGCCAGGGTTGTGAAGCCGCGTGTAGCTGAGTACATCTTCCATGGCGCGGCGGCTCGTCTCGAGCGCGCTGGCCTGGGAACGGGTGCCATGGCTTTCGAAGTCCTTTTCGCCCTTGCGGATCGCTTGAGCCGAGATATTCTTACGCTGCAACGAGGCAAAGTGGGCGAAATCTTGAGCTTCGTCTTCGAGCGCCTCTTCGGCTGTTTCTTGGGCCTGTTCCGGGGTTTGGGTGATGGGCAGCTGCTTCGTCAGATCATCGTCGTCATCGAATGCCATGACTGGTGGCTGCGCAAAACGTATTTCCGATTTCTGGCTCGCCCTATCAGATAACGCCGAGAATTCAGGCAAGATGGTGTTGTCGCTGTGAGTTTATGTCTCGTCGCGAGTGAACTTGTGAAGAGCCGTGTGTGTTTACGAGCAAGCCAAAATTTTGGACTAGGGGGGGTCTGTTCACATGCAAATAGCAGAACCTGCAGCACTGGCTTACACGCACACACAAGCTTGGGGGCCGTACCTCCGCAAACAATCCTTTCTTATTCCATATGATTCCTCCAGAATATAAAAGACTGCACTATACAAAATCAATGTAAGCTAGTACCTTGAGAGTCAACACGCTGGATGATGGTCTCATGATTTTGGCGGGAAAGGTTGGCTTTCCATTGCAGTATAGGATAGTATTTTTGCATTAACGACACAGTATAAGGCAAGATGGCCGAGTGGTCTAAGGCGCTGCGTTTAGGCTTACCTAAGCATCTCACCGCAGTCTTTCGAGGCGTGGGTTCGAATCCCACTCTTGTCATAATTTTTGAGCTCTTCTGATAAAATGGTTTAGTTCTTTTTGTTGGATCGGCTCTGTACGTACGTACGTGTGGGTTTGATGGATTCTGTATTCTTGATGATCATGTCTAAGTTAAAGGGAGTGCAATCTGTACGAAGTGCATCCCTTTCTCTGCTAGCTAGATCCCGCAGGCTTAGTCATAAGCCTGCTTACGTTCGATCACCACCAGTGTTGTTGGTGGTGTTCCAACATCTTTAGACATATGAAGCATCTAGACTAATAACTTCTACTACAGAAACATTTTACAACTATCTGCTCTGCTAACCCCGTAGGTCTCTTTACCGCATATATAGAGATCATAATAAACACGCGTCCCCTTGCCGTCTCGGCGCTCTCAGTTCCGAGGCTCGACCTAGCAGCTGCGCCTAACCTTCCGCCCTTTCTCAAGCATGCTTCGACCTCGTCTTCAGCCTCGCAAGCGCCCGACTACCCGGCACTTACGCAAAATCCCAATATTATCTGCTGAGAATAGCCAATAGTACCGTATTGCGCTCAAGCGGCCTAAATTCTGGCATATTTTTAACACCCAGCTCGATCAATCGGCATAAGCAAAGTCGGGACTATCGCGGGTTTCATTAAGCTGCTATATCGCATTATAATTTCAGGTTTAAAGTAAGGTCAGCCAGCAGCTTATACTCAGTAGTCGATCGCCTTGAGTTGATTTATATGCATCTCGTATACCGAGAAGAAGTCTGAAAATATGTTGAAAGGAAAGTTTGAAAGTCGTGTCGAGAGAAAGTAAATGCCGTTTCCAGCATTAAGAAAACAGCAGCAGTCAACAACAATTACCCAGAGCGTGCCAGAACAATAGCATTAAAAAGAGAAACGATGGTTAGTCATAGTCTTTTTCCGAAAACCGTTCACCTGGATCGCTAATATATTCTTTTTTTTTTTTTTTTCAAACTCACCTTATTAGCCTTCTATATCTCGTACAATGGCCGCAAAGACATTATGTCGACCATGGATCTCTTCTCCTTCGTTGTCCTACGCCTGCTGCGGTATTTTGAGATAGATTATGAATTCGTATGTACGACGGCCGGTACACCCTCAATCTTCAGTTGATGTGCAATCATCATCATTACCATTAATAACAATACTTAGGTATAGGCGCCAAGGACTGCCAGATGTGCCTTACTAGCTGGTACGCTGCGACTTACATAGTTGCAATTCATGAATTATTAGCAAACATGCTTCCGAGGATGGCGAAACTCATGCAAAGGAATTGTCCGTAGATATTACAGGTTTCAGTCTGCTGAAGTCCAGGAGAATAAACAGCGCTTTCTCCTGGCTATTTTCGATTCACCACGTTAGGTGTTTTCCAGACCTATTACGATCGTCCTCATCTGATTCTGGCACTTGTGCTGCAATCGACAAGTTCAAGGAGGCTTCCATCTGGGCCATCGAAATAATGTATATGCCTCGTGCCGAGTTGCTCCGAGTACCGTTGGACATAGTCTAGGATTCTTACGTTAACAAGCCTTCCTGACTAGAGGGTCAACATCGTGTTATCGCCCATAAATAAATGCCATCCGTTGACATACATAGGGACCCGACCGCTTGTCTTCGTAGTTCCTACATCTGGTCCATTCCTCGTATTGAGGGCGTCTTCCACTTAGGATTTTGCTGTAAGCTTTATCAGATGCTTCTATAGCCGTCGTTGTGATGGTGGCGAATCTCTCAGGATCTGAAAGAATGCAACGTATCATATAAGTGGTCTCGTCAGGTGATGCGACTTCGTCGCATCATTACCCAATCTTTTAAGGAGGGCTCCTGGTGCAGTGGTGTCGGGCGCTGCATCGTGATACAGAGACTTCCAGAGACAGTCTTGATATTGCGCACTACAAAGGTCCTCTATATCGAGCGAGTTTTCTCTTCGCATCTCGCAGCTGATAGCCTAGTATTGCACATTTTCTTCTATAATTCGCTTGTCCTTGATGCCTACCCCTTTACATAAACAACGTATTCGCTCCATATCTCCTGTCAACCCGCTGGTATACTGAAGGCACTCGTTCTATATCCCTTAGCAAGACTTCAGTGCCCTGCTTGTTCTTATTGTCCACCCATTGGTGCATCCAGGCCACTGGGTCCATGTCCCTTGTCAGAACCTCGGGCGATATGTCCAACCCTTGGAGAGGTTTCGCGAAGCCTGGGAGCTTAGGCGCAAACTTCGCCAGCCAAAGCTTGCTCGTCTTCGAGCTACGGACTACATGTCTCCGTTTGGCAATATAGCCCTTGGCAGGTGGCGAGTTCGATCTGCCGGAGCGCTTTGGGGCGGCTCAGGCGCACAATGTATCAACCAAAGCTTTTGCTCGTCATGGAGCCGCGGATCATATGTATCCGTTTGGCAGTGCAGCGCATGTGGCGGCTCATGGGGATGCTTGTCCTGACTGGCAGCCCGGTTAATTGGTGCCTGTGTCTAGCTGTTGTACGCCATCCTTCATTGTGCCGCTATGTTTCCAAGAACAGAGACTGTTAAGCTCATCATTTCTCGTCGTCCCGATTTAGCCAGTGCGGGTAACCTAGCAGAGCATGTCAGGTCTCGTCTCAGGGTCCAAAAAGCCATGCTATATGCGGTTTTAGGCGTTGGGGGCCACGGTGTCTTTATACTCACAGTCTACCACCACGACCACATCCCTCCCAGAAATCTCATACTCTTACTACCAAAACGCCAGGAAACTCGGCAGTACCCACGGAAAGATCCGCCCCTTCGGTCCTACAGCTTAGGTAGGACAGTATAATACGCTAAGTCGCAGAGAATAACGGATTACATCCACATCCTTGCTCAAGTGGCCTGGTACATTTATAGCACTAGAGACTATACGGATCTCCTCTGGTGAGAGCCTAGCAAGGTTAAAGACTTTAGTATTAGACAGACTGCCCAAAGTTGCAATGCTACGTGAAGGAAAGCCTTTAGATCTGTCGGAGAGTACTATTATAGTGGATTAATTCGGCACTATGCTTGCTATCACCGCGACAGCCTCAATTTCCAGATCAGTTTGGTTCTCCTAGCTACTAGGTCCCCAAGAAACCAGCAAAGAGCCAGCAGGGTATAGTAACTCCTCCAAAACGGGCGGGTAGTTCTCGACAGTCTGCTAGTTTGATGCCTACCTCGAGTTAAACGACTCCCTTGCCCAACTTCCACGGTTTTATCGCCGCACCAGCACTGACAAATAGCAAGTAAGTATGCGTTGGAGGCTACTGATCCCTACTGTCACGAATACTATGTGATGGCCCTGTCGAACCAGTCAGCGTATTGCACGTGATCAGTCAAGCTGAAGTGCGATCTCACAGCATGCCTCGGCTCTGAATATCATGGCTTCATGAATCAGGCCTCCGAAGCGTAGAAGCACCAAATGCACCAGCCATACCGGCCCCCCTCTAGCTTGAGCCTGTGGGGCCTAGCACAGCGCAGCTGCGACAGCAAGCGCAGATTCCCGAGTCGGAATCTTTGTATGTTAACCGTCTAGGCAGACGGTCGTATTTGCTTGTTGTCCTATCCAGCCAACGGGTTCGCATGTATCGTGATTCTCTCGATGCGTGGCTGCTCTTTCGGTCTACTCTTCTTATCGACCTCCAGCGTCTCCATCTTTGCCAGAGTTGCCAAGCTATCGTCACCGATGACTTTGCCAAAGACCGTGTTTAATCCGTCCAGGTGCGGTGCCTTGTCAAAGAGGATAAAGAATTGCGACCCGTTGGTGCCAGGTCCCTTGTTGGCCATGGCTACGATTCCACGCTGTGAGTGCTTGAGGGTCGGCTTGATCTCGTCCTCGAAGGTGCCACCCCAGATGGAGCGTCCGCCCTTTGGATTCTCTGGTGGTGAAGGATGCGCTGGGGCGCCTGTCTGCACCATGAAGGAAGGTATGAGTCGGTGGAAAGGGGATTCATCGTAGTAATGGGATGCGCACAGAGCAAGGAAGTTCTAGAGGAATGAGCGGAATTAGCAACTGCAAGCCTACTTGGGAATTCATAAGACAGATGGGAGATTCACCTCTGCAGTTTTGGGGACACTGTCGCAGAAAACCTCTATCTTGATGTCCCCGAGGGTTGTATGCTAAGAGACGCCATATTGTCAGTGTGAATGGTGGCATTTGGAGTGTCCATGACCCCATGATGCGGAGCGCAAGAAGCAAATTGCGCTACGGCAGCTGGCATGAAGAGCAGGAGGATTATGACAATAGTCTGCGTCTTAACCTACTAAAGTGACTGACATGGTGACTGCGGTGCTTCGAGGATGCTGCGCAAACCGTGATTTGGGTTTTTGGACGGTGTCTGGCGTTGGACCGCCGTTTGGTTTGCGACAGACGGGGCTCCTGGTGCTGGGCTGCAGCTTCCCTGTTGGCAGCGTAACATGTGATTGGAGCGCTGTATGATCAGAGCTAATAGACCATTTTAGTTGCATAATTTCTGTGCTACAGGTATATGGCGGCCTCAGCGGACGGGAGCACGCGAGCTTTCCGCAGCGCTGGGGCTGTAAGCCCCCCGCGTCGTTACGCAGTAGTATGCACCTATCAGATGCATTGCCCTGGCTGTCGTTGGGAACTTTTGTTTTCGCTTTGACACGTCTAGCATTTTGAGGTAAAGTAGGGCATCTGTGTCGAGATAATATGCATGAGCGACTATGTGCTACACTAGCCTCTCTCCACAAAACATGTGACAGGGCAGCCAACATCGCGTTGCACTCCATTGGGACGTTGAGGTCACGTCAAATGAGGGGCGAATGCGGCTCGCCAGAATGGTTCGTGGAAGGGCGGAACGCTCGTAGTACCTAGGTACTTACTACCCGACTTCGTACTATACTATGTACTAGGTACTATGTACTATGTACTGTGTACTATGTGGTGCTACATCCTTAGCCGCTCTTCCCACTATTTCGCAGACGCATTGCACAATGACCGAATGATTGCCAGATCTGATAGCAGTCCGGCCAAGCGTGGCAGCCCTGCCCTCTTTGTACATGATAGTCGTGACTGCTGCCTTTGCACACATCTTTACCTATTGGTGGAGCAAGGTCTTGTCCAGCCCAGGCGCACCTTGGCCTGTGGGAGCGGCCAAGCACATCAACTGCAGGCAAATCAATGCTTCACCATCTTCAACCTTAGTACCTTGTATCCCTTTCCCTCTTTCACACGCTTCTCGGAGCCCTATTCCGATACTCGATTGCGAGCTTAATCGCTCTGCTGCTTGTTGCATAATAATTGCATCCTACTCCTTTGGCTAGGGGGTAACTTGGAATTGCAAGCGCATCCTGACTGCTTGTGCATGGGCTTGCGAAGGACGGCATCCATCGCAGTCTCCATTATTAATAAAGCTGAACAATCGAAAACCTCGACTGCGAGCCTTGCTATACGATACACCGTACCCAGATGCCTAGGATGCCAGTTGTCAATCTCGACTACTCAGCAAAGGCGATCCTTTACCGCTGTCCCTTTACATGGCCCAGCCTCGCCTGCCCAATAGGATTTCCTCTGCAACCAACACCCATTTGCCCGGCCTTTCTGCTTGTCTGCCCGCACGCACATAGGCTTTGCAGCACCGTCATCTTTCGTTGGGCTGCTTGTGTGGAGTGGACCATTTTCGGAGTTCTGTGGGGACGTCTAGCCAGGCATGCTCGCCATACAGGGCCTTAATACATAGCACAAGCGGCTGAATCGACCAAGAGCTGCAGTCTGCAGCACTTCCAGGCCATCACTTGGCTCCTCGACCTCCAAGCTTGCTTAACCCTTTGCCTCAAGCCGACACACTTTATCAACTCCCTCAATCTCCTGCTTTCGCTCGACTTGAAACCGACACCAGTCCCGCAGACTGCTGCACGTAGGGTCTTGGTCCTTGATTGCGACGCAAAAAAGTGATACCCACGGACAGTCTGCAAACCAGCGGGCGCCCTACAACTTGACGACGTGCTGCACCCAAGAGCCTGGTCCACCTAGACGGTCTCACCCACCTCAGCGACCGCGGCATCTCCTCACTTTCTCACCTCTGCAAGACTGCGCTCACAGCATTTCGAACCCCCCACCCCTTGGCGAAGGCACGATTATCATCTTCTAGCTTGAGATACCTTATTTTAGCTCTGCGCGAAGCGATCAAATCCTCGAGAGCATTGCCTTGCGCTGCGATCTACGAAACCGAAAGCCCGCCCACCTTTACATTGTACCCCACATATTCCGTCTCTCGTACTCTTCCACAGCCTGGGGCACGGCGTGGCCGTCAGTGGCCGGCCCTTTACGTCTATGATCATCTTTCCCAGCTCTGCGAACTCACACTGCGCCTCGCCTGCAACTGCTTGCGCAGCTTTGCGGTCATCATGGCGGCATTTGTACGGGTTTCAGGACCCCCCAACGGCAGCTTCTTGGTCGGATACCCTGGTATATCAGCAACTCTGGTAAGTTGGGCGCCTTTTAGACGGGGCAAAGTGTTTGTAATCATTTGGCAAATCTCTGGAGGCAGTGTGCCGAGGCCCGTGGTGTCATAGAAGCTGATCGCAACTCGCTGCAGCCGCGCATAGAAGGCAAAGTCGAAATCAGACCATCGCAAGGCTATTCCATGCCCGTAGCAATATCGCTAGTCCGAATATGCTTACAGAAAAAAGAAACGATACATCCTGCCGCAGAGAACGTTGCGAAGAGACACCTAGGTACGCCGAGGAGGGAAACGGTCGACGTCGTGGGGAAAGAGCTACTGCTGTTTAGATGCCAGGCCGGCAAGGAGGCCGAGAGCGTGATCGCGATGGATTTGCCGTTCGTGCTCTTCATACCATTTGGCCGAGGTGGTGAGGAGACGAATAGAAGAATCCCGCCGGCCTCATTACAACTACCTTCGCGCACGGCCGAGACGCTGTACGAATTGGTGGTAACAGTACAACAGGGCGCGAGCACACAGAACAAGTACGCCTTCCCAGTACCGCTACAAAGGTACGACACACTCTCGACATTTGGAATGTACAACCGACCCGAGTCGAAAGTAGTTACGGCAGATAATCTGGTAACGCTGGGAATATCACTCCCCAAATGGAGCTACGGGCCTTGTGACCCGATCACAGTATACATAAAACTGGCACCCAATGCCGATTGGATACATAAAGCAAAGAAGGTCACAATCAGGAACATTACGCTGGCAATCGAGGAAGAAATTACATATAATCCGGAAGGTGATGAGCCAACCAAAAAAGTCAACAAAATCGCAAAGCATATACAGCCTGTCGGCGCTAGATTACCGGAGGCGGGTTATGTCACTAATCTGGGCTTGGTTTTCCCTTCCAAAGACCTGCGAGACTCAGAAGGGATTGTCAAGAGAGGCAAGCCAGGATTCCCATTGTACGAGGTTTCAGCATTCACGACAACATCGACACTCTACAAGATTGAGTTTTTCCTGAGCATCAAGGTACGAGCATTAATATACAAGAAAGAGTTTATCCTACACATGTACTGACATGGGTATAGGCGCAAATGAGCTCAGCTCGCGATATTACTTTGCGGCAGCCGATCGTGATATGTCCTATGGACCAGCAAGCGTGCAAAGAGGAGATGGATGCCATAGAACAGGCTGCAAAAGATGCTTCACACGTCGACCCAAACAATCCGATGCTTCCTGCCAGGTCGATCATTGTTGCGAACGATAAAGACGCTTTGCGACATTTGGGACTGTGTGTGGTCGGAGGGCAGAAGAAGATATTAATCGAATGATATCAAGCTCAGGCGCCAAGCGACATCCGTTGCATGAAACACGTGACGTCGGATTGCTGAACGGAGGCCTTTTCGATTGAGGCTTGACTCGTTACGTCTACTGACGCTAGAGAGCGCAATGCGATGTATACCCTTACGCCACCATTTCATCAAGGAAATTATCAAGTCACTATGCCGCAAGAAGTCTGAGGACTTTCGAAGTAGTCGCGCAGCCGTTCTTGGGAGCACACTGGGCCTGGCTCGTCGTGTAACGATGGAATTAACGAGACCGTCAATGCTCGACTATCAGCGAAACAACGACACAACCTAGACTGCTGAACAGCAACGCCATACTTACAACGCATCGGTAGGCAATGATATGGCTGAATTGCAGGCTCCTACATCCATCCATCATCATCTACGGGTGCGCTGGGTTGAAATATCCACGGCGATGCGACTGTGTTCTGATCTTCTGCCGGACATCCGTCATAGGACGGATAATTTGGAGCATCATCCCATCACAATGGATTCAACTCTCCTCCGGAGTCGGTGCGGTCCTGGGTCACAAGGCTGACAAGATAGCCCATACCATGATCTTTACGGCTCAGTTGATTGTATGGATCATTCATTCTTGGTTCTGAGTCTTCTTTACGGGCGGCCAACACGGACACATCTCACGCAATGTGTGTTGAAGCCACCGGCTCGGTCCAATGGGACGGTAAAGAGGGGTGTACCATTGGTATAATTACCCCACGATGAGGCATCCAGTAAGGCGCCAAATGGGTTGATTTTATTCAACATGTCGACATGTTGTGTGATGCTTACCAATGATTGGCTGATTTGATGGGGCATAGTGAGCAATGTGGCACAGGATGGAACATTGTGGTGACAGGTCGCCACTTGCGGATGGGATCTGAGACTTTTGAGAATGGAATACCCATACTGACCGTTGAGATGACTTGAACGCAGATCAAGTAAGTCGCAGGAGTGATTAAAACTTACTTGAATTGAGGGGCCCAGCAGGCATCTGTCAGTCAGTATGGGGATGGATTGTGAACGTATCAACGTAAGCCATGATTGGCTGCTCGGGAACAGGCGATAGATACCAGCATTCGAAAATGTGTGCAATTATCAGAACATCTCAAAGTCTCTGTCTTCAACAGCGTGCACTGTAGGCTTCCTGAGGCTTGCGTATTCGATTGTGACCATAGGTTTACCTAGAAACTGAACAGCATATCATCTTTTACCTACCATTTCCAAAGCGGTCGTCACGAGTCACCATCACGGAACAGCTCCCTCCCCCCCCCACCTGACTATACAACTTCGGGCCAAATCTTTCTTATCTCCAACTTGACCGAGGCCTCCGGTCTTCCTCTGTGCGTCTCTTCTCCACGAAATGCATGGACGCATCTAGACCTTGGTTGAGTGGCCCGTCCCCATCTGTAAGGCTGCATTCTCATAGGGAGACTGGGAGCATAGACTTCTTTTTGGTGCGGTCTTATGTATACACAATTACCTCGGAGTACAGGCGAATATCGAACGAGCATTGGCAGCTGGTATATTTGGTGGCTTGAAAAAGCTGTAGATATATGTGAATCAGACAGGGAGAGGAATGGGCGGCAGGATTTGATAAGCTTAATTAGAGTTTGGTGAAGTACCAGCACATCGAAATTACTGGGGAGATGGCGTGGGTATACGCCGGGCTTCTCGGGGTGGGGGGGGGGCTATTTGTAGGATACATAGTATCGAGTTCCTATGAACTTCCACAAGATACCAAGTGCTACACATTTGCGGAATCGATACGTCGGCGAATCGAGGTCAAAATCGGTTGCATTCAAATAATGCTATTGTGATATTATGCGACAACATTATCAAGTTCCTTTCTCTTTTGTTCTTTCAATCCACAAGTTCATTGATTCTCCAATTGATTGATTAGCGGTTACTAGTGCTCCTTGCAAACATAACCGTCGTAGCGACGTAGATATTGCCTTTTCTAATCAAACAGCTTCAGTCATAAGATTTAGATCATCGTCGTCTCGAATGTCTTCCTTACAGTCCGATTCTTTGGCGACGAATTACATATCTCACAAAACCCGTAAAGAGTAGCTTAGGGGAAGTGGTTCGGTGGTAGTTTAAGATTCATGGCAAGTAGTGATACTATTCCTGGATGGTGAAATACTTGAACGGTACCGTTGTGTTCTCGTAATTTGCTCTTGGAATGGATATGAAGATTGCATGTGTAAGAGATGCCATTGTTTAGATGATCTGCATGTCTGGACAACAGTCCCAAGAACTTTGATACTTCAGATTCGGTTTGCTCTCGACAATAAACGTTTGCATTGTGGAAATTGTAAAAACCCAAGTAACCCACGATATGCAACAAGCTGGCTGTATAAGAAATATAGATGTATAAGGAAAATGAAATATTCATGGTAATGTTGCCTTTCCTCTTTGAACATTCTTCGTTTCAGAGCCTAAAAATTAATAAATATAAAATAGGATAAAAACAAACAGCTGCGCTGATCACTATCTGCTACCATAAGTTTACAGCGGAAGTCGACCAAAAAAACACGTATTCTGAAAAAGATGATCATCATTATCATGATATCTAACCTCCAGGACCCTGAAAACATCCACTCTCCGCTTTTGCTTCTCTTTTCTCTATCTAGTCGAAATCAGATACCTCCTTCCACTACTTGGTCCGTCTCGAATTTACAATGGTCATGGCCGCCTCCTAGAGAAAGAAAGAATAGATTGGAGGTTTGAGTCCGTTTCCGACGAATGTTATAAGTAACCATTCAACAAGCCTTGTGACCGATATGCCATCATTTCCTGGGCGCCCACCTTTGCGGAGCAGGAATACACACTCATTCTTCATACCTTTTGTGCACGAGATGCAACCTCTCCCGAGCCACAGAGCACCAAGTGTAATACTTATGCAAGTAACTATTATGCGGCAGCAACTTAGGCCTGTCGTCGGCGTTTCACAGAGTGCCCATCGAATCCATTCAAATCCGAGCGTTGAATCTCTTCCGTCACAGCAGGACTAGGTGTATCGCGGGCAGCCGTGGCAGCAGCAGCAGCAGCAAAATTATCGCCAAGGCGAGCGGTCTCCGGTGTCTGTACGTCAATGACAGACTGACCAACACTGGGCACCGTGAAATCAAAGGTGGCAGGATCGGCGCCGTCGAACGTGGCGGGGTTGCTGAGGTCGCTGAGGTCAAAGTTAATGTTGTTGGCAGCATTGTCCACGTTGAGCCACTGGTTGACATCGAAACCGGGGTCGTTGAGAAAGTACTCGTCAGGAATGCCGCTCTCGGGACCATTGTAACCTGGGATATGTCCGTTGGGCGAAAACTGTCCGACAATGTGCGCGAGATTATCGATCCCATTGCCGACTTCGCCTAGGTGGTTTTCAATCTGGTCGAGCTGGTAGCGTTGATTGTTGACTTCTTCCCTTGACGGTCCCCGGGGTATGCTGGCCATGACTGGCGACAAAGAGTTACTGGGTTGGGGGGAGAGCGCCAGAGGTGCCTCTGGCACAGGCGATACGGAAACCGGCGGGGGAGCGCTAGGGGACATGCTCGGAGGGCGAAACGCTGAAGGAGGCAGATTATGTCCCGGAGAGACTGTGCGCTGCGACATGGAGTTGAGCATTCGGTTGCGTTGATCACTTGGCATTGAGGCGGGCGTGGCGGCGGCAACTTCAGGCAGGTTAACGCCGGGTGTCATTTGTGCGTTGGTGGCGCCCATGATCTTCATCATTGCAGCTTGAGGGTTCGATTGCAATTCGTTTCGGAAGTATTCGGGCGACGCGGTGTCGGACGGAGATGCGTCGTAGACCTCAGTGACTCGCGAAGCTTGGGGGCCTTTAAGATCGGATGTAGGAATCTCGTCGAGCGGACTCGGCGGCTGGGTAGAGGCTCGTTTCTTGGCAGGAATACCAGGCAAGAGGTGTTGTTGGCGCTTCTGAGGACCTGGACTCATTGAGTTTCTGGCGACGTTTTGCTGCTCCAAATACTCTCCAAGGTCTCCCAAGTCTTGAACAGTGCCGGTTGGGATGCCGGTCTGGCCGCTCAAGGGAAGAATACTTGCCAGCATCTCTGACAAGTTCTCGGCGCTTCCCTTACCCTCCAATGATTTTCTAAATACATTAGCCAAGAAATTGAGGATAGCGGTGATTGAGTTCTCATGGCGCTGATGCATCTGCTCCACCCGATGTGCCTTTTGCATGATCTGCTCTTGATTTTGCCGTAGGTTGTGGATCATAGCCAGCACCTGTTGCTGTTTCTGCTGGACTTCGGCGAGCTGCTCTCGAAATTTGCCTATCTCCGCAGGTTTGGCCAGCGGACCAGCCTCAGCACGACTGTAGGGTTTGCTGGAAACACCAGAGACAGTGTATGTCTGAGTACCATCCTCCATGAATTCCTCATCACTATCGGCTTCAATGACCTCTGGCACGTCTCGCTTGGCGCCGCCTTTTCGCTTGACTGCATTCTTGTTGGGCTTTTGAATGAGCCATTGAAGAACATCGTAGCCCCGGCGAAAGTACTGATGAGCATATTCGCTGGGGCTCTTGTTCTTCTTCTCGCTTGCTCGCATCGAGTTGTCCGACAAGCCGACCCTCTTGTGGAAGCCATACATATTGAGCTGACGCACGAAAGAGGCATAATTGTTGTGCTTGAACATCTCGGGAATTAATTTCTTTGCAAACTCGTCCTCATCTAGGACAATGAACGAGTCGCCCTTTTCAGACCATCGGATGAGATCGCTGTTCTTGCCATTGTCTAGGAAACTATGCAGACTGTCAGCACATATCTATCAATGCTGGAGGCTGTCACGGCACAACGTGAGGAATGGCAGACAGAGCAGTCAACATACCTGGCGAGCTTTTGTACAAAAGGTGGAATGCTCCTCTTCTGGTTCGATCCTTCCTTCGTGGCCTCTTCTTCAATTTTCCTAGCACGAGCCAGTGCTTCACGCAGCTGTTGCTCAGGATCGGGTTCGGAGACACGCCCATTGGTAGCAGGGACGAGCGCAGTCTCAACGTTGGTCCATTGGTCGGCTTGATTGTCGAAGGCGGGCCGTGGTGTGGTTGAGACGAGTGCGCGATTGGCATTGTCGCGCAAAGCAAGCACATTAGACGGGTTCTGGGGTTGAGGCTGAGGCTGGGGCTGGCCCTGGTAGACCTGCGGGCTGTGTGAGATGATGTGTTGTGGCTGCGCCTGTTGTTGTGGTTGCTGTTGGTGTTGAGGAAGCTGAGGGCCTTGCATGTATTGATTCGAGACATCGCCAAAGTTGTTTCCATTGACAGACAATCCATTCCAGCGCATCAAATGATCCTGCGGCGCAAATTGCTGAGAGCTTTGCTGCATCGGGCCAGGTGGCAGAGGGTTGGTACCTGGAGCAGGGCGCTTACGAGACGTAGGCGACGACATCGTGTGGTACATTGGCTGTGGCTGAAGGCGCAGATGTGAAAGGGATCCGCTACGTCTGCAGATTGGGATGACCAAGAGCGCGAAGCATGGGGATGGATGCGCGGTCGCAAGGCACCTCTCGCAAGGCTATGGCTGTCTGCGATGGAGCCACGGACCTCCAATGACGGAGATGAGGCTGTCGTGACAGGTCTCGGGCTGGGGGTGAGAGCGATCGCAGGTTTGTGAAATCTTCGCGAGGGTTGTGGTCGGGTTGTCCGGGTGGAGCGGGGGAGGGGTCGGTAGACTGGCGCCGAGGAAAGGCTGCTGATGTTTTCAGATGATCATATCGTCAAGAGAGCTCGTGTCTGGGCAGCAGGCTCGAGTAAGAGCTGCAAGTAGAGGAGGCGGAGGGGGATTGGAGTGGGTAGCAAGTGGGTAGGAGCCGTAGAAAAAAAGAACGTGGTCGTGGGGTTGTGTGTGGAGGTGCAAAGTAGAAACGGCCGCTGATCATGAACGTCTAGGTAGTGGGAGGTTGCAGTTGCAAAAGTGATGCGCGAGTGACGAATGCAAGGCAACCAACCTACTGTAAAAGTAGCACGAACCAGCACAGTAGGCGCTGAAGACCAGCAGGCTGTACCCCACAAAGGGTTAGCCGGTGGAGTGAGGCTCAAGGACAGACAGCCCTGGAGCTAAGGCCCTATAAAAGTTGCCAGGGCTGCTGGGTGCTGGACCTGCTGGGCCTGCTGGACCGCTGCAATGAGCTGCGACGATGGTCAAGAGGATAAGACAGCTGGGCGTGTGTAATTGGATTGTGAGACGACGTTTCTCAGTACGCGGTCGAGACCTGTCTGGGTGAGATCTGCTCTTTTCCTAGTCTTTTCTTCTGTCTTGCCGACTTGTCGCAACCAGGAACAAGAAAGTCATAAACTTCCTCCGCTCCAAGAGCGGATCAAGCCCGGGGATGGGTCGTTGGCTCATATATAAGAGTCTAACTACTCGTGTCAACAACAAGGGAAGATAGCGATTAGAAGCTCGAGGAAAAATTTACGGCCGCAATGGGTCCAAAGCCAATCTGGGTTCCAAAGTACTATGTTAGGCCATTGTCCTTGCATGTCTGCATTCTTATTTATGACTTTTGAGGCTATTCAGCATGGCAGTGTTGCAGCCAGCATGGAGCCTTGACAGCCGCGCCGCCAATCAGAAAGCCTCTCTTTCTGCTCGACAGGGCGTGGGGCTCTCCCCGTCATCGTCTCTCTGGCTTGTGATCGTGGTTTAGTAGAGCAAGCAGCTCTGTGGGTCTGTGCTGCGCCCGTACCCGTCAGGCCCATCTCCACGTTTCCGCACGGGAACAGTACCTGGAGGCCAGCCCATCCAGCGCCATTCCCTTCTAGGCCTGCCGACTCGACCCTAGGTAGGGCTAGTGAGCACTTAGGACCTACTGTTCCTTTTATGGCCGGAATACACACGCATAGTGCATACCATGTACACTTGCGTAGCATCATGAGCAGCACTTAACCAGTATATCAATACAAAATCTCAATTTGCAGACTTTGCGGACAACCGAAAAGCCAATCTCGTTCCCTCCAGTGACAATAGTGATCTTGCTGCAGGTGGACGCATCCTAGGTCTTACAATGTTCTTCAATGGACCCACCCGGAGCGGAACCTCCGGTGACTCTATGGCAGTCCTGGTGCCGAGCTGCGAGTTGCAACTTGTGCTGCGATTCCCATATCATGCGCCAGGCGTCACACCATGGTCCACGCCAGCTCGACTGTGTAACGACTGACTCGGCGCAGCTCTGACAAGAGCTGTTCTGACCTATGAGCATAAATTCCATGTGAGTCCACGGTAGACTGTTTGTTGGGGGTATCTCTATGGCTATCAGTCCAGTATGCTGCTGCTGTACGTGTGCTACTATTATTACATGTGTTCGCTCGTAGCTTATTTTGCACCTCTGCCCGCCAAAGACGAGGCCTTGGCCATACGCGCGTTCCTTGCCATATCGTCCCAAGCGCGTCCAGAGGACCCCTCCTTGACCTTGCGCTCCGTCTTAATATCGCGAGCCTTTGCCAGCGGGTCAATGACCACAAGTTCTTCCTCCGCCTTCTTGCGATAGGATAAGTCTTTACCCAGTTTATCTGCTGCAAAGCTCAGCGAATGAGACATCCAGCCCTCATCGTCGCTCTCATCCTTCGCCTCTGCCTTGTCCCATGCCTTGCAACTCTGGCAATTGGCAACAAAGTGCAGGTCGCAGACTTCATCCTCTTCCGCTGCGCCGTCTGCATCGTTGTCTTCACCGTCCTTAGTAGTGTTAGCACCTTCTGTAGTCTTCTCTGGTGGTGCCTGGTCCAATTTGGCTTTGAACGAGCTCAAGAAATCCAGTGCTCTCTTCTCCTCCGCTGCTGTGCTGTTGCTGCCACCGGTTCGTCTCTTGCGGCCCCTAGTTGCTGTTTCCGGGATCATTTGTTCCAAGGCTGATTTCTGCCTCTCCTCGGGAAATGCATGCGATACGTTTACTGTCCTTTTTAAAGATGCTTTGAGCGCCGCAATCTCCTCGTTCGTTCGCTCCAGCTCGCTCTTGAACTTAGGTACTTCTGGCTCTGGTGACGACTCAATTTCCTCCTTGACCTTGGATTTACTTGTGGCTTTGCTTGCTTTCGGTGGCGGCGAGCGCTCAGGAGACGTACTCGTTCGTCTGTGTCCTGCTATTATGGGAATAGTCCTTGTGTCCTTTACCTCCCTTAATTTCACGGCAGTCTTCGCCTTTTGGGTTTTAGGTGCTGGCTGTTCTTTCTCATCTGCATCCATCATGACGATCCTGGTATCGAACTTGGGCTTCTTCGGTAGAGGTTCAATATCGCCTTCGCCTTCTTCGTCGCCAAAACTGAGTAATTGCTTGCCACTTTTTCTTTTTTTGTCCCTTTTCTTCTCTGGGGCAGCTGATCGAGCTGTCCGCTGTGCGATGCGTTCCCGCTTCTTCATGTCATCGAATGGGTTGACTAGGATCTCGACGTTTGTGATCTTCGTAGGATACAGTGGACGTTCGCTTGTTTCTTCCACCTCTGCCTCCCCCATTTTTGCTAAATTGTAAATCGTGTCACCCGCTACCCGCCCAAACATGGTGTTTTTGCCGTCCAATTCCGCTGTCTTGTCCAAAGTGAAGAAGAACTGGCTTCCGTTCGTATCCGGCAGGCTCTCGTTGGCCATACCGAGTAAGCCCCGTCGATTGAACTTGAGTCGCGAATGAAACTCATCCTTGAAGTTCACACCTGTAGGACCTGCATTCTTGCCGCGCCGTTGGTCCATAGGCCACGGGTCCAGATCCCCACTGAACGCGCCCCGGTCGTAGATGGACTCGCCGCCATTTCCCGTGCCTGTCGGATCGCCGCCCTGCAGGATGAAGCCCGGCACGAGTCGGTGGAAGATTGTGTTGTCGTAGTAGCCATCGAGGCAGTGCTGCAGAAAATTGCGGCAGGTGAGCGGCGTTTGTTTCGCAAAGAGCTCGACAGACAGGTCGCCGTGGGTGGTGTGCAGGATCACAGAAGCCGTGGGCTGCGGCTCGGTGTTGTAGATACTCGACATGACGCTTCGACTACCAGGCAGAACTCAAAAACTCCGGTAAGCGCGAGATCGGTTGGCTCGTTTTTTATGTCGTTTGAGGTGGAAGCTTGCGCTTTACAAAGGAAAAGATTGCCTGCCGGGCAATTGATGAGCATCTATGCTGCTACTACTTATGTACTACATAACATGTTACGTGCTGGCTGCCTGGCAACTGGAACGCTTTATTAGGCGGTGCTGATCGCTACCAAGCGCTGCCGGCACCCACTCAGACGCATATATTCATTTGTTGCGATAATGCCAGCACAATTAATGGCTTTCTACAACTTACAACCTTAGAATGCAAGCTTTTCTCCTGTTCAAAGCGCAGATACTGCCCAAAGGGTTGGTATCGTATGAATATTGTGCTACACACTACTGTATGCCATAGGCGCAGTGAGACAAAAATAGCAGTTGGGAGTCTGACGTACGTCCCTTTGCCATCGAATAGTACCCTAGAAGCAGTGAGAGAACGCCTGTAGCAAAGGGTATCCACAGCTAAACACAGCGGTGTCTATGCTGGCCGCCGCTCCACCCCTCTAGTCCTCCAGAGCTTATCTCCACAGACCTCCAAGCTCTCGAACACTTCAGACCCTCGAGAGTCGTCATCTGTCACTTTCGTCCACTCTTCGCTCAAACCCATTCGCTCAAACCGCTCTTTCCTCACGATACAGCAGCAACCATGAGCGACCCACGAGAATCCTCCTCTCACTACTCGGTGAAGCCACACCTCAAGTACAACACCGTCGGCGGTGTGAACGGTCCCCTCGTCATCCTTGACAATGTTCGTCGTCCCCAAATACTGTGCTGCTAGGTGACTGCAGAGGACTAGGGAAGCTGATGAGCATTCTAGGTCAAATTCCCAAGATACAACGAGATTGTCAGCTTGACTCTCCCAGATGGCACGACAAGACAAGGACAGGTGCTCGAGGCTCGAGGTTCGTGTAAATACAGCGGCTGAGGCAATTTAGATGATCACATACTGACGAGTTGTTGAACAGGAAACCGAGCCGTTGTGCAGGTACACGACTAGACATCTACCACGTAAATGCGAGAGACTCCGCTGACTGACGGTACCAAAAGGTGTTTGAAGGAACTTCAGGAATCGATGTCAAGAAGGTGCGAAACCACTGGGTAATTGGAGATGCGAGTGGTGTGTGCTGACAATGCTGCAATAGACAAAAGTCGAATTCACGGGCGAGAGCTTGAAGCTTGGTGTGTCGGAGGACATGCTGGGTCGTATCTTTGACGGTTCTGGTCGCGCTATCGACAAGGGCCCCAAAGTCCTGGCGGAAGAGTATCTTGACATCAACGGCAGTCCCATCAACCCTTTCTCTAGAGTATGAAAGCGTCCCAAGACTAGGCATGCTAGGAATTATCTGTGCTGACAGCGACTAGGTGTATCCTGAAGAGATGATTTCCACCGGTATTTCCGCCATCGACACCATGAATTCGATTGCCCGTGGCCAAAAGATTCCCATCTTCTCCGCTTCCGGTCTCCCACATAACGAGATCGCCGCCCAGATTTGTCGGCAAGCAGGTCTGGTGCAAAAGCAGGGTGTCACGAATAAGGGCGTGCACGATGGCCATGAGGACAACTTCTCGATTGTCTTCGGTGCCATGGGTGTCAACTTGGAAACCGCCCGTTTTTTCACCCGTGACTTTGAGGAGAACGGCAGTCTGGAGCGTGTCACCCTCTTCCTTAACCTTGCCAATGATCCCACGTTCGTCATTGTTTCCTTTCCTCCCCAAAAGGTGGGCAAACAATCAACTGACTCTAATGCAGGATTGAGCGTATCATCACTCCCCGTCTTGCTCTTACCACCGCTGAATACTACGCCTACCAGCTCGAAAAACACGTCCTGGTCATTCTTACCGACCTGTCGTCCTACTGCGATGCTCTGCGTGAAGTCTCAGCTGCACGAGAAGAAGTGCCCGGTCGTCGCGGTTTCCCTGGTTACATGTACACGGATTTGTCGACCATTTACGAGCGTGCCGGTCGTGTCGAAGGCCGCAACGGCTCCATCACTCAAATTCCCATTCTCACCATGCCTAATGACGACATTACGCACCCTATTCCTGACTTGACGGGCTACATCACCGAAGGACAGATCTTCATCGATCGCGGTCTGTACAACAAGGGTATTAGTCCACCCATCAATGTGCTCCCATCGCTTTCTCGTTTGATGAAGTCTGCCATTGGCGAGGGTATGACGCGTAAGGACCACGGTGATGTGTCGAATCAGCTGTACGCCAAGTACGCTATCGGACGTGATGCTGCAGCCATGAAAGCCGTCGTTGGTGAGGAAGCTTTGTCGGCAGAGGACAAGCTGTCACTCGAATTTCTGGACAAGTTTGAACGCCAATTCATCAGCCAGGGAGCCTACGAATCCCGCACCATTTATGAATCCCTGGATTTGGCATGGTCCCTGCTGCGTATCTACCGCAAGGATATGCTGAACCGTATTCCCAAGAAGATCATCGACGAGTACTACAGCAGACAATCGGCATCCGATCGCAAAGCCAAGGGCAAGGACAAGGGCGTCAAGGACAGCGCTCCACAGGAGGAGAACCTTATTGATGCATAGGGTTGAGGGCTCTAGAACAGAAGGGCGACTTAGGTCCGAAGCATCCTTTTCCTTGCATGCTGGACCTTTGCGAGAGCAGTGTGCAAGAAGGAGGGGGTTGTGTATCGAAAGTATCGATTCTGAAATTTTGCGTTTGTATTGCTAGCATATTGCGACAGGTAAAGAGCAATGGCATATGTTATATATTGGGCGGTCATAATTGGTACTCCTGTGGTCTGAATACTGTGACTGCAGAACTTGAGCTTTGGTGCAGTCAATGTCACTTAGCGTACACAGATTGCCTGTCCTTGAAGACGGCAATGTACGCTAACTTGGTCGTTATTCGGCCGTACCTTTCCTACGTAAACAAGTGACCTTGTGTGAACTCCCTAGAAGCCTCGCTGCGTAACGGACACAAGCCTATCGTTCTGACCAATGCCCCGCGTGCCACCAAGCCGGCTACCCTTGACATATTCGTTACGTCGCTTGTTTGCCTGTCTATGCCTCCAAGGGTATTTGCATCATCGCCATCACTATGCTTACGCCGTCCCCACGGGCTCTGGCCTCGAAGAGAATACAATCTTGTACTTGACAACCTCGACAATCTCCAAGTCGTCACTGCCTTGCTCCGCAGCCCTTCTCCCCACCACGGCCATGGCTCGCGGTAATTTCTTGACCTCTCCCGTCAGCCGCTGGTGCTGTCCGACAAACAAGTACACGCGCTTCATCCATGCGGTGCTAGACGGGTCAAAGGCAAGGGAGTCGGGTTTGTAGTCGGGAAAGTCAAGACGGCCGATGTTGATGGATGCTGCACTGCCGGAGTCTTGGATGGGGAGGTTGATAGTTCCTTGGAGCTCGAGTAGTGCGAGGCCTGCTGGTGTGTGGAGGAGTTGTGGTAGTGGGTTTGATGTGGGTGGTGATGTGGTTGTTGCTGATGGCTTGGTGTGTAAAAGAGTTGTTGTATTTGTTGCTGGGTCGGCCATGACGGGGAGAGATCAGGCACCTTTGCGGCTTGTATGACAAGCGGCTCCAGGTGGTGGATATTCGATGGTGCTTTCGGAAAGCGAGTGCGCTGCAGAAGTGGTGTAATCCGTCCCCTGGGGATTGAGATCAAGCCAGGATACGTTGTCTCTGGGCCGTTATTGTTGAGTTTAATTTTGGTGATGCTGGTGCGAACTTGATGAAAAGCCCACAATCGGCTGCCTGCGACATTCTTGCACCGGCGTTCCGCGCTCCGTTTATCATGTACCCAACACTAGCAACAACGCGACATCCTAAGCTATATGAGCTACGAGAGTACTTGTTGCTGGTATTGGTTATCGTGCAACTTAAAACATCCCAAGCATTTTACCGCGAGAAGCTGGTTTTTTTTTTAATACGTATATATATATTTTTATTTTCTCATTAAAAAAATAAAAAACTGTATTTGTACTAAGATCTAATCGAAGTGAAAGTGCTTTCCTTTCACACTTGGGCATGTTCAAGATTGGTATCAATTCTGAAATGACAGAGAATGGAACTCGCCCGAGGCCATGAGAGACAATGGTATTACTTGTAATCGTAGCAGCAACCGGCATAGTGACTGGCTATTACTTTAACTTCTGCGGCACTTTTTCTGAAGTCTGTGAATGCACTAAGCTTGTATCGAACGATCATATGCTCGATTGATCTCGATTGAGAAACGCCAAATTTTATTGCATTTTTAGTTTCTGTGCGGACCATGACCAGCCATTCAAGCCGCTTCCACTAGAGGCGCAGGCGCAGGCTTCGTCCGCCCCAATCCATCCTTTCCGTAGTAGTCCATAGGATACACACCCTTGCCCCAATCTTCTTTCTCTCCCAAAGCAATCAGAGCTTCATACGGCGTCAAAAGAGGCCTTGGGAATGCGTAACCCCAGTCTATACTTAACCGTGGACAGGCAACCTGCACCCAACATTCCACATCACTCATCGTCGCAAGCTTGCCAGGGAATATTTCGCTGAGCAGTAGATTCACCCACGGGATGCCCATTTGTGTGAGCTTCTTCTCAATGAGAGTCATTGTGTTTGGGTTTCCTTGCCTTCCCAAGGAGCCAAGTATAAGACCCCATTTCTTTGCAGTCTTGGCTGTCTTGATAGCCTGCCGTCGCAGATCTTGCATTTCCTCGTGGCCATACGTCTCGTGGGTGAGCTTTCGCGAGTATGGGTCATATCTGTAGGCTGGTATGCTTGGGTTATGTATCATGATGCTCTCGAGGTGAAAGCGACCGTCGCCAAGGTAAAGAATCAAATCCACGGGCTCATCTTTGGCGTACTTGGCTAAATCAGGACTTGTACAGCCCAAAATCTCGCCTTTTGATAGCGGAGCGATTTGCGGGACAATTACTTGGAAGCCTGCTTTAGTCAAGGCAGCGCGGACTCCATGAATGGTTGCGTTGAACTGAATGGTGCCGACCATGGCGATAGTCTTTCCAGGCGTAAAGTTCTTTTCTATTGAGGCCAACAAATGGGCGGTGTCGATACTAATGTCGACGAACACATAGAGCGTCTTGATCTTTGTGATGTCCACTGGTATCAGACAAGAGTGTGCGTAGTGGACGAGGAGATCACAGCCCATGGCACGGGCAGTATAATCATCGATGCAGCAAGCGCCATACGTAACATCACCCATGATGAGCGTTTCGATGCCGGGGCAGAATTGCTGTAGAATATCGGATATTGTTGTAGCGAACATGAGAAGACCTTCCGGCATCTGGAGGGCCACCTTCTTGGAGCCAAGAGTCCGGATACGGTGGATCGTCTTTGGAATTTCAAAAGAGTAATTTGCAGGCAAGATGGAGATGGCCTCTTTGAGTTCTGGATCTTCAAGGATCTCTGGAGGCACTTGGTTCAAGAGACGAGGTGCCCTTCTTGGCTGAGCGACTATGTACGGTGTTATTATGAGTTTAACTATATTTTCATGAAATGGAAGGACGCTACCCTGTATTGCACCGGCATCTTCAATAGATGACGAACCCTCCCCTGCCTTCAGCGCTGCAGCTTGCGCTGCCGTACGTCTGCCGACGAAGCGCTTCTTCGGTTGTCTGATGGCTGGCTCGGGGCTTTGCTGCTGTTCAATGTCGGCAGCAATGCCTAAATCCACTTGTGCTCTGTCGTCCTCCATTTTGATGTGTTGCCGTCGATCGGCCAATCAGGACCCCAAACAGACTGCGCACACAAATCCGTTCTTGGAAGGCTGGCAAACTAAAGAGATCTGATATTTCGAGAGGTGCCGAAATTTGTAGTATATGAAGTCTATATCCGTATAGTAGGCCTCGACGTCGCCTGAACATGAGAGAGCAAGGTTTCTTGAGATCGGTGTTGAGGTCTTGGAGGCAAATATCCTTAGTCATCTCTATGGTGTTTTTCGTGGGTAAGTTTGGGGGCGCTGCAGTGAAGAAGGACCCACCCGAGAATTTACCGAAGCGCTAATAGCCGACTGGGGAATAGCGTGAGTGCACGGACGCAAAATTTAGCCCTTCGCACAGAAATTCCGTTTTTTGGCCTACCTTGCCTGGCGATTGCACGTCTTGTTCGACCTTTCCTCGTCTCGAAAATTGAAGCCATTCGCCCATCTCCATCTTCCTCGACTTCACTCTTTCAGTCCACGAATCTCGACTGAGAGCCAGACAAAATGAAGTTGAACATGTACGTTCTGACGATATCACTCAGTTCTTGCCCAAACGCCAATCGATTGTTCTGCCCACCGCTGTTCGAGCTTCGATTGTCCACGTGGGGCTTCCTCACGACGAACAGAATACTGACATTGACGGTCTCTTTACAGCTCTTACCCTGCCAACGGCAGCCAAAAGCTCGTCGATGTTGAAGATGAGCGCAAGCTCCGCATCTTCATGGAGAAGCGCGTACGTACCCACGAGAATCGAAACCCAACGAACCAATGAAGACGATTGCATTTTCGAAGACTTTTCGTTATACAATCCACACAATCACGACTACAGAAGAGATGCACCTTGGCCAAGAAAAAGACTAACACCTCTGTGTTCTGCAGATGGGCCAGGAGGTCCCCGCTGACTCCCTCGGCGACGAGTGGAAGGGCTACATCTTCCGCATCACCGGTGGTAACGACAAGCAGGGTTTCCCTATGAAGCAGGGTGTCATGCACCCTACCCGTGTCCGCCTTCTCCTCTCCGACGGTCACTCTTGCTACCGCCCCCGCCGCACCGGCGAGCGCAAGCGCAAGTCCGTCCGCGGTTGCATTGTCGGCATGGACCTGTCCGTCCTTGCTCTGTCCGTCGTCAAGCAGGGCGAGCAGGACATTCCCGGCCTGACCGACGTCGTCCACCCCAAGCGCCTTGGACCCAAGCGCGCCACCAAGATCCGCAAGTTCTTTGGCCTCACCAAGGAGGACGATGTATGTCAATTCCACACCGCATACAGTTCCGTCTTCGCCTACCCGATGACTGCGTTGGTGGAAATCAAGCAGTTTGGGTAGAGAGTGAGAGGAATGAGAGTTCTCGACCAACATTCGAGAATCTCAGGGCTAATGATCATCTACTTTTTTCCCACCGGGATATAGGTCCGCAAGTACGTCATCCGCCGCGAGGTCCAGCCTAAGAAGGAGGGTGCCAAGCCTTACACCAAGGCCCCCAAGATCCAGCGTCTGGTCACTCCCCAGCGTCTGCAGCACAAGCGCCACCGCATTGCGCTCAAGCGTCGCCAGGCCGAGAAGGTCAAGGACGAGGCCGTATGTATACCCCCAGTGCCCCGAGATGATGGGCACTGTTGATGAAGCTAACACACTTGATCTACAGAACGAGTACGCCCAGATTCTCGCCAAGCGTGTTGCTGAGGCCAAGGCCAACAAGGCCGACGCTCGCAAGCGCCGCGCCTCTTCCATGCACAAGGCTTAAATATTCGATGTCTAGCGGGGGTGTCGTCGTCTTTTGCGATTCGGGTACGGCTCAGGAGGGATATGATGGCTGGTTCGGCTTAAAAGTGGGAAGGTATCTCGGGCTCGACATGGATGAAACTCCAAACAGCAGCTATACAATGATTGATACCTCCATATTCAAGGCGTTTGGGACAAGTGACCAATTACTGCTTTGCAGGCTTAACTGTTCCGTGTTCTTTAGATCCGGTGTCTTCTGCGTATATGTTTTGCGTGATCGTCGATTGTATGCATTTCGTCATAAATCTTTTCTGTTGAGGGCACGTAAACGACCTCCGTTCAGAGGATTGCGTGGTTTCTGATAATTCACTACAGCCTTAGAGGAGACTTGAAATACACATCTACATATGCTACTTATATGTTCACATTTGCAGGTAACAATGATGGACGGGCCGAGTTATGCTAGTATTATCAAAACTGCAGCAGATTGTCATTTCGTCTGAGCTCTCGAGGCTCTGAGCACAATGCATTTTCGCTCTATGCTAGGCTAGTTACCCATCAGTGATCACACATCATGAGTAGCACTATCCCTGAACTGCTACACACAAACATGGCATTTGCTGCAGATTGAGGGCTTGGGCCCATTTCTATAGTAAGATCTGTCTCTCATACACGCGCGCGTTTGGTTTTCCATAGGCTCTTGAACGCACCCACTTGGTCATCGGCACAGTGCCTCTTTTCACTTCAAACAGACAACACCTACAACACTATACGACGGCGAAGTGAAAGCCAAACATTGGCTTCCAAGCCCACCTAAGACACCCGAATACTGCACTAATAATGTATCGGGCGCTGGTAGAAATCTGAGCCACCGAAACAAGCTCCTGAGCAACAACATCAATGACAGCTGCCCAACATGGCCCTCACTATCCATGTTTCTTCTTCGTCTTCTTTAAAAGACATGCGTAAACAAATAACTCACACTTTCGCCGTTGTGTGTCCGGCGAATGGACTCAGCTAGGGTCCCGCTGACGTCCATGACCTTGAGCTTTGGGCACCGCTCCAGCTTGTCACCCAGTGGGACAGTGTTTGTTACCACGACCTGCGACAGTGCGCTCTTGTTGATGTTGTCGATGGCCGGACCGCTGAGGATTCCATGGGTGACGATTGCGACAACTTCGCGCGCGCCATTTTCCTTGACGACAGCCGCAGCTTTGGCAAGGGTTCCACAGGTGTCCGCCATGTCATCTACCAGGATACACACTTTGTCTACGACATTTCCGACAAGGACCATGCGGCCGACTTCGTTGGGTCGAGGGCGTTCTTTGTGGATAAGGGCGAAGGGAAGGTCGAGGCGGTCTGCAAGCGAGGTTGCCCGCTTGGCGCCACCAGCATCTGGAGACACAATCACGCAGTCCTTGACCGAAAGGTTCTCTTGCACCCAACGCAAGACAGACGGCTCGGCGTAGAGGTTGTCAACTGGAACATTGAAAAAACCCTGAATTTGCCTGTAGTACGGACGCAATTAGTCTTCAACTGGAACAAGCTTCCAATGCGGGGGCTCTGTATTACGCACGATGCGTGCAAATCCATGGTGATGACATGGTTGCAGCCAGCAGTGGTGAGCATGTTCGCAATGAGCCTTGCGCTGATGGGCGCCCGACTCTTGTCCTTCTTGTCTTGTCGCGCATAGGGGAAGTTTGGTATAACGGCTGTGATGCGCCGTGCAGATGCTGTCCTGCCTATTGTACCATTGATGATCAGTCTTCTAACTCTAGCTTTTGTTCTTGTAGAGAGTGCTCGCGTCGATCATACAGGCGTGTATCATGATCAAGAGTTCCATGAGGCCGTCGTTGATGTCGCCCGGGGCTGTAGACTGGATGATGAAGACGTCCTCATCTCGTACGGACTCGCCGATGGTGACGCTGGTTTCTTGGTTCGAGTAGTTCAGGCTCATGGTCTTTGCAATCTCTATACCCAGCCTACGTGCGCGCGCATCGTCAGTCAGGCATCAAGCCTTGTGTCGTCGTGATCATTTTAGAGTGCCTTGGACATAGATACTCACCGGTTGGCAACCAGCTGGGCCAGCATGGGGTGGGAATTCCCACTCAGGAGTTTGATCTCGTTCGACATGGTGGACATAGTGGAAGAAGGGGAAAGGCTTTGCTTTCCGGGAAATGCAGCTTTTGGACCAGTTATGGGCACAGGACGCAGAACCCCAAGCAAAGTCGTACAGGCCCAGACAGTGTGACACGCTGAATTTGGCGGTTTTTAGCGCGGGGTTGTTGGCAAGAGGGCGTGTGGGTTTCACGAGGGCTGCGAGGGGCAATGCGTCGTTTGCTCCAGCAGGGGCTGTGTCGCACAAGTAAGTGATTGCTTCTGATGGCAGGCGAGGGCAAAGAAGTAGCGGCTGAGGTATATTTTCTGAAAGCAATCGGCAGGCTGGCAGGGTAGCTGGACGACCGGTTTTGAAGGAAGGCTTGAGGGCGGTCGGACTTGCCATTACTAGCCTTCACAACTTTTCTCTAACTTTCTGCCGTCACAAAGCCGATTTCAGCTAGATCCTGGCCCATGCCACAGCGGCCTCGGCTGCCCGCGAACCACTGGTACAAATTTTATACCATGTACTTTTCCCCGCGAAAGAGTCCAATCAGATTTCTGGTATATACGTGCATACATAACTATGTGGTACATTGTTCATAGTATATTCTCTGTCCTTAGACATGGGAAGTTCATCTGCCCTGAGATCATTCTCTCATAATACAAAAACCTAAGCTCCATCCTGTTCTGTTGTACACAAGAAATGAAACCGGCACATGATGTTTTCGACACGCGAGATTCATGCATTCATTGGGTTTCCGTCATTGGCAGCATACACACAGACACACAATGGACTGTTTGCAGATTGAGTTTATTTTGCGCGTTGGTTGGGCTGAAGCAATACTGTGTATTTATCGGCCCGCGATCTACGTACATAGTAAAGGTGATGCTGTTGCCGTACTTATTTCAAAGGTTGCAACTTGGACTCCAACCAGTGCTACAATATAGTGATAGCGGATCCGGTGCGACTGGCCTTGAAGCTGGACAGAAGACTTGAAAATGGGCTGCGAAATGCCCGAAAATATTGCTCTATCTGGAGCGAATGGCAACTCAAGCGTATGTATGGACTGCGAACGGGGCATTTCATGCAGCATTGAAGGGCACCTCGGCATGTGCTCGTCACCATGCTGCGATTGACACACGGTCTTGCCAGACTCATAATTGGGGCCCAGCCGAGATTCAGTGGCCGTCTTCGGCCTTAAGGACAAGATCGAAGCCCGGGTCCCATCTAGCCCGGGTCCGCCTCCGATAGCAATCTCCGAATTGCACGACGAACTACAAGCTACACCAAGAAATCGCTACATAGCAGGATACGGTGGCCCTAGTAACATGATGCTTGATAGGCAAAGACAAAACGAAATCTTGTCTTGGTACAAATCAATCATGGCTACAGATACAGTTAGCGAAGTGCCTGCTTAGGTTCTAGATGTTCCAGGCTTTGACCTAATACACATCGACAACAAGCAAGCAAGTACCTACCGTTTGTAGAAAGTGCATCTCAGATGATCCGCAGAATTTCGAATATATACTATGTATAAGCAGTGAGCAAGACCAGTTACTCACCGAACATCCACGCCAGTGGATATTTAAGCCTATAGCATGGTGAGCAGTGGGTGGCGATGCCTGGAACAATGGTAGCAGCAGAAAGCAGTCTGGACAGACGAACAGGAGACGGTGCAACTGTATTGTCATATCCATATGAGCTTGCTTCAAGCCATGTGTATTACCGTGTGTACTCATTTGAAAGATAGTATCATTATACTCGTGGCTGTTGAGGACTTGAGAATCCATCTGGTGTATATACCCATGATTTCTACTCGTGTACATAGTATTTACCAACTGCCAATATAGTACCCGGCCGTTTCTAAGTTACCTTCCCCTGCCCCTGTCTCTTTCCCCCACTGTCAGCCAAAAGTTTCCAACAGCAGAGCCGCCTGCCGAAAAAGTGGAATTTGCAGTCTGATCGCGCGCAGCATTAACAAACTGTGTTGAGAGAAGACTTGTCATGTCATTGTACTGTGCTAGGTACCCACTGCTACCGCCCGCCTTCTAACGTACTATGTAGCAGGACAGCAGGAGTGCCTGACACTGCCAGATGTGCTGTAGAAGCTCGGGCCAATCCTGGGAACCACTGACGCAAACTGCCTGCTGCTACAAACCCTTCCCCAAGGTCCACTCACTGCCGCTGCCTTGACTTTGGACCTCAACCTTCGCAACATCAAACTCGCGACCAACCGTCTTCCCCTCCCGCCACTGCCCAGCCACCACAGAGTGCGTTCGACTCATACTCGTATCACTTTCCTCTCTTCCTGCAGCTGCATCTGCGTACCTCAAGCTGCTACAGCTCACTGCGAGAAAAACGATCTGCCAGGCTCAAGTCACGACGGCCTGCACACGACGCGGCTGGAACCTGAAGGCTTTCGTCCCTCACCTAGATTCGCACCCACGCCGCCCGGCTTCTTCAACAAGTGGCCTGTGCCTCGCTACAACCTCGAACCTGAATCACGCCTCAACCTTCTTGTCATTCAAATTATCGGCTGCATAGTCTTTTCGCCTTTTCCAGTGCCCTCCGATAACGTAGGACAGGCGCCCTAAAGGTAGTGGAGCGGGAGGTTGTACGCCTGCGGCGTTGCCGCGCCCACCATCACGATGGGGAAGATTCTCAAGTCCATCCAGCCGAAGCACTGCGAGACTCTGGTATGTTATACATCATAGTCTTCTTCTGGCTGGCATCGTGGTTGTTTGCTAATTTTTAATGCAGTCATTGTGGGTTCACGATTTCGTGCAAACAGCATCCTGCGAGCCTCTGCCGCTGCTTCCGCAAAAGCTTCACACCTTTCCAATCGCGAAGTGGCCGTTACCACGCGGCGATCTTTACCACTGGATCCGTCTTCTCAACAGATTCGACAATATTCTGGAATGTTTCAATAAACTTTACAAGCTGGATGAGGGCCCGCAGACACGCCCTTTTGGTTGTGACCTACTGTTGGGCCGCCAAGTTCGCGTTGAGGAATATGGTTCAGAAGAGTGGGACGAAGAAAAGCTGAGAGCCCTCGACTACCGAGAAGATGGCGACGCGCAGCTCGTTACAACTATTCTGCAATTCACACAGCGGCTTTTGAGCCATTGTGGTAATCGCAGCATCTACGCTAGTAGCCCTCACCTTAACAATCTCCTCAACAGCACCGATTTATCAGTCGTCCACGCCACGCTGGAGGTTGGACTGGAGCTTGCTGCGCGCTACCAGGCTTCTGTCAAACGCATGAGCTCGCCTAGCCGTCAAGTCAGCAACGCGCTACTTGCGAACCACTACAATATTGACCTCGACCGCGTTCAACAGATTGCTCAGCCATTTGTCAAGACGCCCATCATATCCCTGAGCGATGCAACAGTGCAAGCGATTTCAAGTGCAGCAAGTAAGTCCAAGGATAGAGAAAAGGGATCTTCGGTTGCTGCCTCCAGCGCAACAACATCTATGCTCGCCAATGATCTTGCCGCTATTATCTCCACTGCTGAGGCTTCGGAGGATCAATGGAAGGGCTGGGGTGATGTCAAGATTGCGTATTATCCTCAGACTGAGGACGGCGACTTCTCTGCCCAGGGATCGCTTGAGCGAACCAGCAATTCAACCCCTAACACGCCCACGCCGCTGCGCCGTAGCTCTACTATGGGAGCCCAGCAAAGTACTCCACGCAGCTCTAGGACTGTCCAGAGTGCCGATGATGGGTCGTCCTCGGCATACCGAACATCGAACACGAACGAAGACACTGGAGCCGGCTCGAGCCAGCGATATCTCGAAATACCGCAAAGTGTAGTAGCATCTACTCCGATCTATGACCTTCTCCAACGCATCCCCGACGATATGCCCAAAGTTTCTCGTTACGAGGCCCTCAATCGTCTCCGGATATGCAAAGCTTTGATGTTAGGTCCCGATGCGCGTCAACAGGCCCTTGCAGTTCGCTTGTTAGCTATAGCGAATTTGGCCCACATACACCCCGAGTCTGTGTTCCTCGAACAAGTGCTTAAGCAAGACAATGATGAGCCTCGACGGTACCACCTCGTCTATCAGCTTGTGGAGCTGATCCATCCTTCGACGGCTGGCCAAGCAGCTGCACCTCGTTGGTTACAGACCATTGTTCTTACTCTGCTGGAAAATATTTCTCAGTACAACGCCAAAAGTCAGGATGTTATATCAGCCTTGAATGCAACTGTTAACCATGGGGTCTTATTGTACGTCATCCGTAAGGCCGTCGTCGAGATGCGAGATCACGTTGAGCAGTCTGAGCAAGAGTCGGTCGAATTGCATGATTGGCGATATAAGTTGTTCAAACTTGCCATGTCTCTTGCCTTGGCTGGTAGAATTGGCACTGAGTTGATGTCCGCTGGCCTGGTGGATGTTCTCGTGGACATCGTTAATATGCGCACTCAAGTCGCGGATCGCTGGCATCATGATGCTGTTCAAAATCTTGATCAGCTGATTGTTCACTATGGATCAACAGCTTTCCAAGCATTCAACAGCGCCAATGGACTCGCAAACGCCGCTCAACTCATGATACATACTACATCCACAGCTAAGGATCTAGCTGAAAATGGTCATGGCACACGGCCCGACTTTTATTCTACAGTTGTCGACTACGAGATTCCGTTTTATCAGCAGCAGACCCTGAAGTGGTTGCTCAAATTGATTCACCACATCATGAATCCCAGCGGTTTTCCTCACGGTGGGGTTGCGGAGCGTCTCTTGCGAAATCTAGTCGACAACTCAAAGCTTCTTGACAGCCTGCGGACAATCATGGAAAACACCAGAGCCTTCGGAGCTGTGGTCTGGACGAATTCAATCAATCTCTTGACAGATTTCATCAACAACGACCCCACAAGTTTTGCGGCAATTTCCGAGACTGGTATGATCAAGAGTTTACTCGAGTCACTTACAGGCCGTGGCTTGCCTTCGGAAACGAGCTCAGAACGTCCGGGAGATGAGGATTCTAACGCAATGGGGGCTGCCGCTGATGATAGCATCGTCCTCGAGCCAGACCTACGCCCTCATCCTCCAAACGAAGAAACGCTTGCCAGTTCACGCTCGGGTCCGCTTGCCGCTGGTGTTCTAGCCTCCCCAGAAGCCATCGGAGCCATCGTGCCTGTTATCAATGCTATTTGCCTGAATCAGACTGGAATGAAGCTGGTAGTGTCATCACGAGTCCTCGAGAGCTTTCTGGAAATATTTGAGAGCGAGCAACACGTGCGTCTGATGTTCATTGACCAGGATCTTGCCTACAATATTGGACTGCAAATCGATGAAATTGCCAGACATCACCCGGCTCTGAGGCAAACAATAGCGAACTCAGTCATCGATATGATTGCCCGAGTCCAGTATTTGGGAAAGACAAAGGCGACATCTGATGGCTGGGGCGCAAAGCTAGTTGATGTATCGAGCACTGAAGAGGACAAGTCGGTGAAGACTGCCTCTCAACCAACATCTGGTAATGGAAAGGGCACGGCTGCCTCCTCTGAAGACGTGGAGATGACCGACGTAGCAGCCTCACAGGAACAAATTTACCCGCGATCCTACGGGGCCCTTCATGAAGTGCCCCAGGGCATCACTCCCTACATCTTCGCAGTGGCGCAATTCCTCCAAACGTATGTTACCAATGCACCTTTGCGGAGTTTTCTCACAAGGAGCGGTGGTATTGGCTATCTACTGGATCTCATGGAGCTTCCCAGCTTGCCACACGATTTTGTCAAGTCTTTGCCATCCAAGATCCTAGAGCAAGTACTGGGAGTAGTCGTTGAACATGCGCCCGTCGTTGGTCTTCCTGCCATTTTGAATCGTCTGCAAGACTCGTTGCAAGCTCTGGAGCCTTTGGTTTCAACACCCAGTTCAGAACCGTTCTTCCGTCCAGCAGTGGAGTTCAAGACACTTTTGAACGACTCTTCGGCTTCAGAAATTGAGGCTCGCAGTACATACAATGCAAAGGGCACAGCTCTGGTGAAAGCGCTCTTACGCGCCCAGAGTCTACTCAAGACTTTGAACGAATGCTTCCCAGCTGTCACACCTGGCAGACCCGCTTCGAGTATTGCGACAGTGAATGTTTACGACTACCTGCTCAATGTTGTCCAGTCTGTAGGACCGTTATTCCGAGCGGTTCTTCTCGAGGAAATGGCCCTTGTCGCCTCGGTCCCACCAGAATGGACGTCAAGAGGAGATAATCAGCGGGTCGATAGCACAGACGACTCGCCCGACACTCATGAGGCACTCTTGTCTGAGCTCCTTGGTCAGGTAAACATTGCAACAAAAAATACACAATCAGATGCGAAGCAATCCATCTTGCACGAGACAACCCCACAGTTTCAGAACTACCAAGTGATTCGGACGCTGCTACACAACTTCAAGCCGTGTGTGTGGACATTTCTGCAGACCTTGGGCAAGGCTCTCATGCCGCGCAGAGAACGGGACAGTTATGTTCGTTCGAAACATATGCAAGTGGCCGACGCGCTGGCTGAATTTCCCCTTGGTCGACTACAGCCTGTCAAAGATGAATCGGTGACGCTTACGGATCTGACATACTGGACTGTCTTTTTGCACGTCATCTACAACATGCTAATAGACGCAAGTCGTCGAGATGACCGAGCAGGACCACATATTATCCTTCCTGTTTTGGACGCCTTCAAGAAGCAACATGGCATTGACACAATCAACCAGATTATCAAGCTCTTTGCACATGAACTGGCCAAGGATAATGCTGATTCGTCGACAACTAAAGTTGCAAGTACCGGACTGCAAAAGGCTCTCGACTTGTATTCACTGATACTGAATGGCAAGTATATTTCTGATTCGGTTCACCAACTCAGCGTCGCAAGCCGTTCATCTTCCAATCGTCAGCCTGAATACTATCAGACAATGAGCCAGTTCATTGTGGAAACGCGAATGTCGGTGTTGCCCGCAGTGGTTGACTTGTGGCAATCACCCTTGATTGAGCGGGCATCTACGGATGTGGTCAGCAAGATTGTTGGGATTCTCACGGTCATTTCTTCGGGCGAACAGGAGAGTTCTGCGCTCCGTAGAGCTGACCCTCCGACTAATGTACCGGCTTTATTTAAGCGAGAGACAGTGAAATTTCCCTGGATCGCTCATGCCTCTGTTTTGACACGCCTATCTGAGGAACAGCCCGAGGATTTGGCACGGGAAGCTGTGTACCGCGCCCTTGGAACTTTGGACCAGGCTACCGACTATTGCAGATTGCATCAAAAGGGGGTTGCTGGCCGACGGAATCCAGTTCCTCCAGAGGATGCGTATGAAACATCTTCTCCGCCTCGTCCAACCCGCAATGGTTTTGGCTCGTTTACCGAGGCTCTTCTTGACGATCTTGACATGAATCAAGACTCTCATGATTCAGTGGATGAAGATTCGCACGCTGACCGTACTGAATCCGCATCAAGCTCAGCCGCAGCTACCATAACACCACCTGCAGCTCAACCAATAAATCAAGACCAAGAGACTGAGGCTGCGACGCCTGTTTTCAAGGATGACCTCGACGCGGAGCGTGAAAAGTTGCGCCATGATCTTGTGGATCACTGTCTTGACGTGATCAGAGCACACCCAAAGTCGGTTTTTGAGGTGTCCGAATTACTTCATGTGGCCATGGGCATTGACCGCTCAGAAAGCGAAGATGCTCGTCAAGAAATGGGCGAAACCCTTGCCAACGCACTCATGTCGTTTGCTCTCGATGACGACGAGAAGAAGACCAATGGCAGCAATATTGCTGCTTACGCTCATCTCTTATCTCTCATGCTTCATGGATCGGAAAAGTTTTTCAACACTACAGTTAAGATCTTGAGAGGCAACGTGACCGACTATCTCGGCTTCCTTAAGGTTCCGCCCGGCAACTCCACCGACGAACTTCCGCCCTGGATCCCTCACATCCTCTTAATCATTGAAATGCTCCTTGCAGAGGATGCACAGCCGGTCGAGGTGAGATGGACTCCGCCTCGAAGTGAGGACGAGGAAATACAACCCCCCGTCTTGCAGGCGAAGGATCCAATCATCTCGGAAGAAGCCAAGATGGTTGTGCTCGAATCAGCTCTTGATATTCTCCCGCGTATCGGCAAAAATGAGAGTTTGGCAGTGGCAGTTCTTCGAGTGATCGTCATGCTCACCCGGACTCGAGCCATTGCCAGAATTGTTAGGGAGAAGAGGAATCTGCAGCGTCTCTTTGTTATGGCCAAGCAGCTGGCGGTCCTTGGTTCCGCTCGCCTCAAGGAGACAACAATCACTGGCAACATCATGACAATCCTGCGACACATCGTCGAAGATGAGGATACGCTTCGCCAAATCATGCGCAGCGAGATTCGCAAGTTCTGCGAGCAGAGCCCCAGGGGCTCACGGGCCATCGATGTACCAACATATACGCGTCAGCTTGCACACTTTGCGCTGCGTAGCCATGAACTCTTCATCGAAGTCACAAATGACATGGTCAAATTGTCACGGTTCGTACCCTCAGGAGAACAAGCGGGATCGAACGCGCGGGGTGTCACTCTGACGTTGAAGGACAAATCGCCTTCGACGACCGCGCGCTTTGCCGTTCCAGCGACCGGGGAGAGCGAGTCTGTAGAGCCAGCCGTACAGACCTTGACGGAGGAACTTACAATAAGCGACGTCAAGCCCTCTACGGAAGCTCCGGATAAAGGCACGACTGATGCGAGCAAACCCGCCCAAACTGAGTCCAAGCAAAATGAGTTGAAGCGGCCAGTTGTTGAGAATCCCGATGGCGTGGTACATTTCCTTCTCTGCGAACTGCTCAATTACAGAGATGTCGTTGACAAAGAATCGCCATCAGAGGCGCCCAAGGAAACTGAGTCTCCTGGCGATGCTACACCAAGTACCCCAAGTGGGGAGACTCCTACGCTCGACGAGCAAGCGCAAGCAGAGAGCAACAGGGAAGAGAAAGACAAGAAGGCGCCTAAGGCTCTCTTCAAGACTGATGAGCATCCCATATTCATCTACCGTTGCTTCCTACTGAATTGTTTGGCTGAGCTTTTGCAAAGCTACACTCGCACGAAGATGGAGTTCATCAACTTCAAACGCAGTGCTCCAATGTTGGGCAACACTCCAGTCAAACCACGAGCAGGCGTTCTCAATTATCTCCTCCAAGACCTCCTTTGCATGAGTAGCCTCACCAATCCACTCGACAGCGTGGCTGCAAAGAAGAAAGCAGCAATGTCCGAGCAGGCTCGTCAAGTTCTTGTGGCTCTTGTAGCAAAGACAAATGAGAAGCCCATTGATCGGGCCCGAGATCGCTTTGATTACGACGACGACCCAGACCTGCTTTTTGTGCGCAAGTGGGTTCTAGATATGATCCTGCGCACATACAAGGATGCTGCTACCCCTCACGAACCTTTTGACGTGAGATACGCCAAGCTGCTGTCCCTGGCCGAACTTATGTTAAGCATGATTGGTGAAAAGGATCGTGACTCAAACAGTCCGCGAGGATCGTCTGACCCCTCAGCACAGCTCAAGCGTCTCATGTTTGAGAAGGGATTTCTCCCAGCACTCACTGCTTCAGTCGCAGACATCGACCTTACCTTCCCAGGCGTCAAGCGAACAATCAAATACATCCTTCGAGTCCTACAGGTTATGACAAGCACTGCAATATCACTTAGTCATGCCAACCTTCTCCCCTCCGGTCCCCAAGATAGCGTCGAAGACGAGATTGCGTCCGTATCATCCCTCTCCGACTTGGACGATGGGCGGGAAGAAACACCGGATCTCTACCGCAACTCAGCCCTGGGAATGTTGGAACCTGGCCGTGAGGATGATTTCGAGGATGACTCGGAAGAAGACGGTAAGCTCGCTCCTTGTACTCAATGCTGTCACCATTTCATACTAACGCATACTCAAATCTGTTCAGAAGATGAAGAGATGGATTACGAGGATGGATATCCTGATGAGTTGGATTATGACGACGAAATGCTGTCCCAGGACGGCGAGGAAGACGTGAGCGATGAAGATGAAGAGCTCGGTGAAATGGGAGAAATTGAAGGTCTTCCTGGTCATCCTGTCGGTGTCGAAGTTATCATGGAAGATGATGACGAAGACAATGACGATGAGGACATGGATGATGAAAGCGACGACGACGATGATGGGGATGATGACGATGATGGTCCATCGGAAGATATGGATGACGATCTTGAAGACCGCATAGAAATCGTCGACGAAGATGGAAACCCCATTGATGATGACGGCGCACCCGGCTGGGAGGACGAGACGAGTGATGACGATGAAGAGGACGATGAAGACGATGGAGAGGAGTATGGTGATGGCGTCCAAGACCTGGATGAATTGGCGGATATGCCAGCTCAGCTGCATGGGCTGCATGATCTCATTGAGGGTGCAGGCGATCTCGACAGCCGCCACCACACGCACCACCATATATTGGCGGACGATGGGTTCGGGTTTGGTGTTGAGAGATTCGATAACGATGTGGAAGAGGATGAGGGTAAGTACAACCTCGTTTATAGCAGCTGCCTGCAATTTTCCCCAATTCTCCCCACCCTTCTCATCCCCCTTTTATTTCTTCAAGTGATCTCCTACCATGGCCATATTCGCAACCATGCTAACCGTTAGCCCAGAAGATGAAGAAGAAGAGGATGACGATATCGATGGCGATGATGCCTACATCTACGAGTACGCACGTAAGTTTACCAATTTTGGTTCTTGTCCCATGTTACCCTCTGCACACAGTGGCCAAGTTGAACCTGGGCTAATGCATGGCGATTGTAGACCCTGCTGGCGACATTCAGCCTCCCATTATGCCGGCTGGTTTGGGCTGGGATGCACTTGTTGTGGATCGTGGTCCGCCGCGTCGACACCGACCGTTCCCTGCCGGACCGTTTGTTGTTGGGCCTCACGTCGCCGAACCACTCAGTGGTATGTCTTCTCGTGAAATGCAACTGGACATTGTCAGGCGCGATGCTCGCAATTTTGAGCAAGAGATGGGGGCCCTTCTGTCAAGCCTCATTCGCAACCGCCATGCTGATCCTGCGACAGACTTCCGCAACTTTTTCCGGGGCGGGCGACCATCTGGCCCTCCAATCAATGGAGAAGACGGTCTCAATCCCCTACTCCGCCGAGGCCTGAACAACGGACGTGATCTTCCCTCACGCCCTTCTGCTTCGTTCCTGGGAGGGCGCGGCCAAATGCCAAATCGCTTTTTTGATGGACCTATGCACATCCTCAGCGACATTATGGCCAGCTTGCCGCCTGGCATCACGCCACCCCGAGGATTTTCTCTTCATATCACTCAGAACCCTGGCAGTCGTGGAGAGACCTTCGAGATTGCTAGCAGCTCGCGAGTGTCACACAGTCACCATCCCCGCAGCGAACCTCGACGTGATACGTACCAAGAGCCCCAACAAGCTGTTGCCTTTGTGCCTGTGACAACCGAACAGCGATGGCTAGAAGAGGCCAGGATCGTCTTTGGACACACATACACAGACAAGGCGTCTCGGTTAAATATGTACATCTGGGCGAAACTTACACCTCAAGCTGCCGAGCTAGAGAAGAAGAGGAAGGCCGAAGAGCTCGAGCGCCATCGCAAGGAAGAGGAAGAACGTCGAAAGCGCCAAGAAGAAGAGAGAAAGGCGCGCGAGGCCAAAGAAGCCGAGGAGAGAGCTGCTAGAGAAAAGGCTGAAGCTGAAGAACGTGAACGTCGTGAGGCTGAGGCAGCCGAGGCAGCCGCTCAGGCTGTAGAGCATGGAAGTGAAGCCGTCGGCGGTTCTGAAGACACAGAGCCACAAGCTATGGAAGGCGTTGAAACCACCGACACTGCCCCTCAGCAAGAAGGAGAAACTTCGGTGCCTCAACCTCGAATCTTCACTACCATCAGAGGCGAACAAGTCGACATTACTGAGCTTGGTATTGACGCGGATTATATGGAAGCCTTGCCAGACGAGATGCGCGAGGAAGTCATTGCACAAACAATTACTTCTCGACGTACTGAAGCCCGTGAGGCCGCGGCGCTGTCAGGAAACCCTACTGCTGAACAAGGCGAAGAATATCAAGAGTTCCTTGATGCTTTACCTGAGCATCTGCGCATCGAGGTCGTGCAAAGTGAACGTCAAGAACGTCGACGGATCGAGCGGGAAACAGCACGTCGTGCGCAAGCCGCGGCTGGGCAGGCTGCTGCGGCTCAAGACATGGATACAGCAAGCATACTTGCGAGTTTGAACCCAGAGTTGAGGCAGCAGGTTCTCTTGGACCATGGTAATGAAATTATGGACCAGCTGCCCCCAGAGATGGCAGCGGAAGCTCGCGAAATCAACGAGCGTGTACGGAGCGCTTACATCCCTCGGGTGCGCGACTCGAGCCGTCATCTTGCTGAGCCGGCTGTTGCTAACGATGTTAAGCCACAGCGCCGTACCGTTGTGCAAATGCTGGACAAGTCTGGCGTCGCTACGCTCCTTCGTTTCATGTTCGTCGGCCAGCAAGGATCCATTCGCAGCTATTTATTCCGTGTTCTTGGCGATATTTGCGAAAACCGGCAGAATCGACTCGAGGTCATTGGCTCACTCTTGCAAATACTTCAGTTCGGCAGCACTGACATGGAAGCTGTCGAGCGAAGTTTTAGCGCCCTTTCTTTAAAGGCCAAGCAACCCAAAGATAAGGAAGCCAAAGATGCCAAAGATTCCAAAGATACCAAGCCCCCACAAGGCTTGAAGCGAACATTTACAAATGTTGGCACCAGTCTCGGCGTCCAGCAAAATTCAGAGATATCTCCGCTCCTTGTCGTCCAGCAGTGCCTTGACCTGCTGGTTGATCTCTCTGGCAGAAATCCCCACGTTCCGTCCTTGTTTTTGACGGAAAATGACCTAAGCTTGGTATCCCTCAAGCAAGGCCACAATCGGAAGGGCAAGGCTAAGGACTCAAAGGTTCATAAATACGCCATCAACTCACTCCTTCATCTCCTTGATCGCGACCTCGTGATGGAGAGCTCCACAGTCATGCAATTACTGGTGGACCTT
Organism: Coniella vitis; assembly: GCA_011317545.1. Classification (NCBI taxonomy): domain Eukaryota; kingdom Fungi; phylum Ascomycota; class Sordariomycetes; order Diaporthales; family Schizoparmaceae; genus Coniella; species Coniella vitis. Next base: position 3,969,095 of record WUJK01000002.1, read on the forward strand.
CTGAACAAGGTGACCTTGCCGCTTCAAGCGCTCGAACGTCGCCGCAAGGAAGCTGAAGAAGAGGCCCAAAAGGCAGCGGAACATGTCAAACTTGACGCAGAGAGAGGACAACAGCAGGCACAAGAAGAAGCAGCTCGTGACGACGCCGCTGCCGGAGATATGCTTAACACCCCTGATGCGCCTACGACGGCACCCGTAGGATCTTCTGGTGAGGGGAATGAGAACAAGGACGCGCAAACAAATGAGCAGAAGAAGATCCGCCAATTGCAGCCTCCGCTGATTCCCCCCGAGAACCTCCGGCTGGTTGTCAAGATCTTCGTCGCTCAAGAGTGCAGCTCGAAGACTTTCCAAAACACAATCTCGACCATCAAGAATTTGTCCAATATCCCGGATGCTAAACAGGTCTTTGGAAAGGAGCTGGTGAAGCAAGCTCAAATTCTCAGCAAGAACATTGTCGCTGATCTCGACGAACTGCTGCCCCACATTGAGAAAGCTGAGTCTGGCACGGAGATTCAGGGCTTGGCGTTGGCCAAATTCTCCCCTGGCGCTTCGGAGCAAAACAAACTCCTGCGCGTCCTGATGGCTTTGTATCATCTCTTCGAGATCAAGAAGAATGGTAATCGTGACGCAGACCAGGCTGCTGCGGCTGACGAATGGTCCGCCTTGCTGATGACGCTCTACCACAATGAGACATTCAATAAGATGTGGGATAGATTGAGCGACTGTCTCTCCGCCATTCATCAACGTGACAACATGACCAACGTCGCGACCATTCTTTTGCCTTTGATTGAATCGCTGATGGTTGTTTGCAAGAACACCACGGTGGAAAATGAGCCACGAGCGACAACCAACAAGGACATAGTTCTCTCCAGCCCAGAACCGGACGACACGATGGCTGGTCTGTTCTTCAAGTTCACGGATGCACACCGCCGTGTTCTCAACGACCTTGTGCGCCAAAACAACAAGCTCATGTCTGGTACATTCTCCGTTCTTGTGTGGAATCCCAAGGTTTTGGACTTTGACAATAAGCGTAGCTATTTTACGCGGGTCATCCATGCAAAGAACAACGGGCAATCTCGTCCCTCTTACCCATCTCTAACTATTAATGCTCAGCGCAAGACCGTCTTCCACGACTCTTTCAGAGCACTTGCGTTCAAGTCAGACGACGAGGTGAAATACGGCAAGCTCAATGTGCGCTTCAACGGAGAAGAAGGTGTTGACGCGGGAGGCCTGACTCGGGAATGGTTCCAGGTTCTCACACGAGCCATGTTTGATCCCAACTACGTGCTCTTCACGCCTGTGTCGTCTGACCGCACGACATTCCACCCGAATAAGAGCAGCTCCATCAATGATGAACACTTGAACTTCTTCAAATTCATTGGCAGGATCATCGGTAAAGCCGTCTACGAGGGACGCTTACTAGACTGCTACTTTAGTCGTGCTGTGTACAAGCGCATTCTTGGTAAACAGGTATCAGTCAAGGACATGGAATCGTTCGATCCCGACTTTTACCGAACGCATTCTTGGATGCTGGAGAATGACATTACGGGCACGGTGTACGAGACCTTTTCTGTCGAAGAGGACGTGTTTGGAGCCAAGGTGACTGTTGATCTCATCGAAAACGGGCGCAACATTGACGTTACCAATGAGAACAAGCACGAGTATGTCCGTCTCATTGTTGAACACAAACTCCTCTCATCCGTCAAGGAGCAGATGGACCATTTCTTGAAGGGCTTCCATGGTATCATTCCCGAGAATCACATTTCCATCTTCAACGAGCAAGAGCTGGAGCTTCTGATCTCTGGTCTCCCGGATATCGATGTTGATGACTGGAAGAGCAACACCGAGTATACGAATTACACGGCTGCCTCGCAGCAGATCCAGTGGTTCTGGCGCGCTGTTCGGGCATTTGACAAGGAAGAGCGTGCCAAGCTCTTGCAATTCGTCACTGGAACGTCAAAGGTACCTCTCAATGGGTTCAAGGAGCTTGAGGGTATGAATGGCATCCAGCGTTTCAACATTCATCGTGACTACGGCAGCAAGGACCGTCTGCCCAGCTCTCACACGTGTTTCAACCGTAAGTTGACCCCTATCGTCCTTGCTTACTTGTCCCTTGCTCGATTGTCCTATTCAGTTTACTGATTCCATTTCTTTCTCAACTTATAGAACTTGATCTTCCCGAATATGAGAGCTACGACGCCCTTCGCACTCAGTTGCTGAAGGCCATCACTACAGGTAGCGACTACTTCGGCTTTGCATAAGGGAAGAGTTCGGGAAACGGCGTTGTTTTGTTTTCTTCTTTACATGACCGCCGTACATTAGCGGACCCAAAATGGAGTGATTAGCGGGGCTTTGGTGTTTTGGTGACTTTTCTTATTTGCGGAAATAGCATTGGCCAGCACCTGCTGCTGGGCCTCTTGTTTTCTTTACTTTCTCCCTCAGTCTCTGGTTTCCATTCTTCGAAGTTGGTATTGCGTTTTGGCATTAACGTGGTACCAGGTATGTGGTGCGGATATTGGGGCAAGAAGTGCGGCAACAGGAGAGTCGGGCCAACTGCCGCTGATCAAGCACATTTTCTTTTACATTGCTCTGAAGTGTCAAGAGGCCACAGTGGGCTGAACGAAGTTGTTTCGAGCAGCTTCGTTGGACGTAGCCATGGGGCTGGTTGGGCAAGATGTGACACGGAAGCGGAGTGCAGGCCGCGGAAGTAAGCCACTTGTCCTCCTGCTTTTGTGGGATAGCGAGTTGACCATGCGAGGATATTAGCATAATCCACAGTTGTAGCGATGCAAAGTTTTTAGCACTTCTTGACGTGAGACAAATAGTGATAAGAAGCAGACCTGTGCTCGTTGACGTGAAGCACAAGGCTGCGTGACAACATGTTCAGGACCGAATTCGGGTCAGCTGCCGTCAATATGCAGGGAGGGGGAAATGGGTTTATTACTGGATCAATTATAGTACTAAGCTACTGCAAGCCTTGTCGATCCGATGCGAACGTTGTTCTACATAGTACACCAAGTTGGCGTGTGTGGGCTGACTTTGATTTGGTTGGAGAGAGGGATTGATGGATGGGTTGTCTTGTTTCAAAAGCCAAAGTGGATTTCTAGTTTGTGTTTGCTCGTGCGGGTAAATCGAGATATGTAAATGTTTGTTTTTGGGGGGGGGGGGGGAGAGGGAGGGGGCGCTTACATAGTATTTCCGTACTCATTGACCTTGTGGGATTGTCTGTGCCTCCAGAAGGGGTGTCTGCTGCCATGGCCTGCAGAGTGCATGATTGCTATACATAGTACATTCAGAGGGTTGCACATGTTTAGATATGCTCGGGCATGCTGTATGCTCGTTTTCTTCACCTACTATGTATAGGTTTGATACTGCCATTCGTATTTGGTTGTCGGTCATTTCATCAAGGGTGCAAAGCCAAATAGAAAAAGAGTGCCAAGCATGAGGACGCGCCAGGGGCCAGATGCCGCTGTCTTGGGCGGAGACCGGGATGTCCGCTGTGCAAGATGGATTTCTGTGCGGAACACATCCCCACTTGGGGTGCTGCAAAGGAGGGGGGAATAGGGGGGTCCGCAGCCCACTAAGAGCTTTTGCCGGTGCGGTAGCTTGTGGGCGGGCGGGCGGTGCCCTTGACCCCTAGATGGACGGGTCCGCATACACATAGTAGTATACTATGTACAGAGGTGGCTATACACATGAGCTAGTACTTTTTCTACACGCAAATACAGTGATGAGATGGATGGCAATCCCACTCAGGCAGGCAGCCAGCTAGCCGCCCCAAGGAATTGGTAACGACAACTTTTATTTTTGTTGGTGAGAGGAATGCGGAAGCTCAGCGTTGACAACGAGACCCGAAAAGGCGGGCCATTTGTCGACAGGAATAGAGAAGAGGTGGCACCTTTTGTATGCTGAAGATGTGTCTTACTTGGGGGCAAGCTGGGCTGTGACGCGCCCATTATAGAGCGCATTTTACAGCGAGGTCGAGCAGTGTAAGTGCTGAATTTGCAAGGAGACAGGCATGCCGCGAATCCCACCGTCAGCAGTTCAGCACACGTATACGATCCCGCCTATTTTCAGACAAGCACCCCGTCATCTTCTCATCCTTTTCTTCTGCAAGTAATAATTGGGCAGGAGAAGAACCACCCCCACCCCCATACAAAAACAAAGAACGGAAAAGGCAAAGAAAGAAAACATCGTTTGCTTGGCCCGTTTTCCCTCATTTTGGCAAGGCCCCCGAACAGAAAGCCAGATGCTCCACCGGCAAGGGCCTTGTCACGCAACGCCGGGGACCACGCAGCCTTAGTTGGGACGACGTATCCACCCTCGACAGGTCCGACTACCCGCATCCAGACACACTGACACACAAAACTTCCTTCGACCTCGACACCGCCTTGACTGCGTCTTGCGCTGGCTTTGCAGAGATTCTTCGCTTTTCTCTCCTTTGGCTTGCCCTGCTCGTCGTCATCCTCTTCTACCAGCATTGCAGAGCTCCCCTGCTGCCGACAGGCGCTGGCTGACTGCCGCACTCTTCGACGCCCGCCCACCACGACGCTCGCTCGCTCCCTGAACTGACACGCCCAGCCAATTCCTTGTCGACACCGCTCCACTTGTCGACGCTGCTTTGCATGTCTGGCTCGCTTGCACCACTCCATCCAACGATCCACTCGTATACTCTTGTGCTTCTCATGGCCTGAATCTCTCCATGAGCTGCCGCCAGCTAGCTACCTTTCTCTGAGCCCGCCCGCGCGCCAAAACTACGGCCCCCCCTATCTCCCACTTTGCGACCGCCTGTCCTGCGATTAACACCCACCGCCACCACCGCCAACCTGACCGACGTACCCTCTTGTGCAGACACGCCAATTCAACATGTCGGAGATTGGAGAGACGGCCATCCTGTCGCCAGTGTCTGCTCACATGGACAGGCCCGACGCCGAGACTGTCTCGATTACAGACTCGGAAAGGGACATGGTATGGCCTTTGCGCTTTTCTGCTGTCACAATGTCCCCTCCACGCAAGACGAAATTGCCTAGCACAAGTATGCAAGTGTACATACGTACCTGTAGTATGCGGGTGTATGTTTGCATGTTGCCATATTACTCTCCAAGCAGTCCTGCGTGCCAAATCCAAACAAATCCCACGCACCTGCATTAATGTACCCATTCACGGCAAGCCACACTACAGTATCACAGCATATTGCCCAGACCATCGTTCATGCTCGTTCCATTCGACGCAACATGATGCTTTAACCATTACCTGCTTCGGCTCCCTGCCCTTGGCTGACCACACATTTTGTTCCCAGGACAATTTTGAAGATGCCCACGATGCTGTTCCCGAAACCTCGTCTGTTCGGTCCCTGACCTCCCGAAGCATGACCCGCTCCAAATCACCGCCTGTTGCAGAAGAAATCAAAGAAGAGGAAAAGGAAGAATTACAGAAGGAGCAAACCACTTTTCATGCCACGCAGGAACTTGCGTCCGAGCCCCAACATGCTGAGCCTGTTAATGAATCTGAGCGCGAGCACATCCAAGAGCCCGAAATTACACAGCAAGAGACCAAGCATGATGAAGTAGAGCACGAGGTCGAAAAGGAGGCAAAACCAGAGCAGGAGCCAGAGCCACAGCAGGAGCCAGAGCCAGAGCCAGAGCCAGAGCCAGCCCTTGTTGCCGACACGAAGGACGAATTTGAAGAGGTCGATACCACATCAATCAGCGACAGTGACGAAGCCACTCTGGCCCAACAGCGCTTGTCCATCCACTCCAATGGCCAACTAGACAATGTCAGCTTGGACGATGAGGATCTCGAGGGAGAGCACAACGACCCAGCAGAAGGGCAGCACCTCTCCAAGAAACTGGCTTGGCTGACTGGGCAAACCGCAGACGTAGAGAAGCCCACCACCACGGAGATCCCCGAGCCAGAAGCTGAGGCCCCCAAGAAAACCCTTTCTCTGGGCAGTTTAACGAATTCGCTGCCTGCAATGCCATGGTCTCCTGGGCCCCAGGCCACAGCAAAGACTCTAGACACGCCGCCCACTGTCGACTCCACACCTGCTGCAGCAGCGCCTGGACCACCCCCTGCCAACAACGTTGCACCCGCTGCACCCCCACCTTCGAGGAAGCTCGCTGGGGCTTTCTCTTGGCTATCCCGTAGCTCGTCCAAGGACTTGACCAACGTGTCGCCGCCGGTTAGCGCTAGGAGGAACACGGCCAGCTCGACCACCACCCTCACCAGCAACCCCGATGTTATGGGCAGGTTGGATGAGGAGGGGAACCCCAGAAACGTACGGCACAGTCTCAAGGATCGCTTCAAGGCAATGCGCATGAGAGAAGAGGCGGGCATCACCAGTCTGCCTGAGGACGGCGATGCGAGCGGCCTCGCCAATCTCGTCAACAGGGGCTTGAATGGCACGCTTGGTTCGCCAGGGGAGGAGAAGGAGAGCGGCGGCGCCGTGCAGCCGCCGCCCTCGCCACGCCCAGCTCATGCAACATTGGCGCCAGGAACCGCTTCCGGCGCGGCTGCTGGGCCATCTACCCTCTCGACTGAGCCTGTAGACTGGGATCTGTGGCAGTCTGTCGTGTACGAAGGACCAACAGCCGTGGCCAAGACGAGTGCAGAAGAACTTCGCAAAGCTACCGCAGCGGGGATTCCAAGCGCTATCCGGGGTGTAATATGGCAGGTCCTGGCGCAGAGCCAGAGCGAAGAGCTCGAGACTGTCTACCGAGAGCTGATTGTCAGGGGCACGGACAAGGAAAAGGACCCTCCGGGTAGTGGCACGGGTAGCAACAGCAGTACACCAGCACCTGGCTCTTCGGCCTCGTCGGTGCACTCAGATAGAGGCGGCTCACAGCCGCCTTCGCCGCCACCAAAGGGCTCTCCCAAGGACGAGGAAGCCGAGAAGAAGAGGAAAAAGGAGGACGTGGTCATGATACAAAGACTAGAAAAGACCATTCGGAGGGATTTGGGGCAACGAACGGCGTATTCCAAATTTGCCGCCTCACAGGGCCTACAAGAAGGCCTTTTTGGTGTTTGTAAAGCTTATGCGCTGTACGACGAAGAGGTCGGCTATGCACAGGGCATGAACTTTTTGATCATGCCTCTACTATTCAACGTAAGGCGAACCCCCTCCTCTTTCGTCTTCCTTATGCGCAGTTGCTTGTCAAGGAGAAAACTGACATTCTTTTTTGTTGCAGATGTCCGAGGAGGAAGCATTCTGTCTCCTCGTAAAATTGATGAACAACTACCATCTGCGGGATCTGTTCATCCAGGACATGCCTGGCCTACACATGCATCTCTTTCAGTTTGAGCGATTACTCGAAGAGACCGAACCTGCTCTGTACTGCCACCTAAGGCGGCGGGGCATTTCTCCTCATCTCTACGCCACACAATGGTTCTTGACTTTATTCTCATACCGCTTCCCTCTTCAACTCGTCCTGCGCATCTACGATCTCATCCTCTCCGAAGGCTTGTCGGCCATTCTCAAGTTTGGCATTGTCTTGATGCAAAAGAACACCGAGACTCTTCTGGGCATGACAGACATGGCACAGCTGACAACTTATCTCCGCGACCGCTTGTTCGACGTCTACATTGAAGCCACGCCCACCGCCAATAGCATCCTAGAGAATGGATTCTTTGGCAGCTCGACGTCGAGCATGGACAAGGAAGTCTACCGAGCCGATCAACTCGTACACGACGCCTGCGAGGTGAACCTGACCGCCGATACTCTCCAAGCCTGGCGCGCCGAATGGGAAGAAAAGACGCGTGAGGAAAAGGAGCGCCAGGTAGAACTTGAGACGCTCCGATCGCAAAACATCAGCTTCGCAGCCAAGATTCGCAAGCTGGAGGAGCGGCTGCAGGCAGCCGACCGGGAGCAGGCAGATCTGGCGACGGAGCTCGTGCATACCAAAGTCGAGAATGAGGAGCTCAAGGACCAGAACGAGTCGTTGACCGGGCAGGTGCGCGAACTCAAGATTGTAATTGAGAGGCAGCCGATCGATATCGAGGACCAGTGGAAACTGGAGCGCGACGCGCTCATTGAGCGTAACCAGCGCGTGCATGAAGAGAATGAGCGGGTGGAGAAGGAGATGGCGGAGCTGGAGGAGCAGCTTGTGCAAACCAAGATGCAATACGCAGAGGTAAGACAGCATGATCACCCTTATTTCCTCCCCCCCCCCCCCTTCGGCCCCCGTTCGGCCCCCCTTCCTTTTTTACTTTCTTCCTTGAAGACAATCTGGTAGTACCAGGTAGCTAACAAACTACACGCAGATAAATTCCCAACACGAAACACTCCAGAGAAAGTGGAACGATCTGAAGCGAACCTTTGCGTAAAGATTGAGGTAAAAGAATAATGGGAGTGCCCTCAGAAAGAACGAATCGGACACATGCACACAAATCACGATAACGATGCATCGACGTCTCTTCTTCCCTTATTACAATTTGACTGCATCATACCGCGTTGTATCGTGTCTTTTCTACCTGAGAGGGTTTCGTAGAGGATAGGCAAAGGTCAACGTTTAGGTTACTAGAATTGCACTGCTACTACTAGTTCTTATACTATTGAATGTATGTATGCATCTATGGACTTGAGAGAAAGAAAAGCACGTCGTCGCTTAAAGGACGTACGGACCCAGGATGGAGGAGGTGTATAGCAGACAGCAAAGCACAACGCCAGCGTGCGTGTGACTGACAACCTTTGATTATCGAGCCAAGAATTGATTTAGTTGTTCTTTTTCTTATTGTGTTGGGTACTTGTGGTTTATAATGGTAATGGTTGGGACATTGTGGCGGGTCTACTTGATAATGTTTGCTGCCTTGTCGATGGCGTTGAGACAGATAGATTCGAACCCCCCCCCTTTTTTTTTTGTTCCCCAAAAAGGCAAAAAATATGGAGATGACTGCAAGACAGCGGTCAAAGACAAACGGGTAGTGCGCGTCGGTAGTGGGATTGCAAGCGCCGTCAGAGGGCGAGCGTTGAGCTTCTCAAAATATTGATTCTTGAAACTGTGTCTGCTCGTCCGGCCTTTTGATGCATGAAATTTGTTTGTTCTCTTCAGAACACGGGGCTAATTGGTTTGGTACGTGACCGAAATTTCTGCTGCAATCCTTAGTCAAGATGTTCGAGATCCTGGGGGCAGAAAACTATCTCCCGATAATAGGCCAGAGAATCATCGAATACATAGAATTGGCATGACAGGGGCCAAAATTCATTCTGAGATAGTACGCATGACGAGAATGAGACGATGCGTATTCGGAACATGACACAGTGGAAAGCAGAATGGAAAACGGGCGCGGTGTTCATTGAAGGCATGTCTTTTTTTCCCATTGATCCCCTTTACCCATCCATTTGCTCCTTATGCAGTGAACATGTTGTGAAAGGGAAGCACTTCGCTGCTGAACTGACAATATAGCCATAAGAAACCACCATAAATCATCATGTATAGGCAGCCGAACTGATCCATTGAACACCGAATCCGATTTTTGTTTTGCCTGATGTATGATCAGGGATTGTGGATGAGGATTTATCGACGAGAAGATAACCTCCTACTAGACGAATTCTTGTCCCCTATCCTCTTCATCCAGTTTCTGCCATAACATCCTACAGGGTATCATGACGCCACTCCGACGTCAAAACAACCAACCAGCACCATTTTTCAGGCGACAAGTTTACTTGTGGAGCTTGCGCTGGTAGAAAGCGAGCTCCTCACCCTCCAGAATGTAACCGTCGCAGCGACCGCTCTGACCGGGGCGGGAAGCGACAACAGCGTACAGACGACCAGCCTCAAACTGCTTCTCAAGGGCAGGGTCGACCTTGCCGTGCTTCTCGAAGCGCTGGGCCTGCTTCTTCTCAACAGACTTGGACTTCTTGACCTCCTCGACGGCGTCCTTGCCACCGGCGGCCTTCTGCTGACGGCGACGACCCAGGGACTGACCGTAGTGGGCCTCGTACCACTGACGGAAGGGGGCGGCGTCGATTTGGATGACGGCAGACTTGGTCAGGGTGTTGGTACGGACGAGCTCGTTGTTGGAAGGGTGGTAGACGACACCGATGACACGGGTCTTGCGGGTGGCACCCTCGGAGGCCCAGGCAAAGTTACCGCTGTCGAGACGCAGGGCACGGTACTTGTGGTTGCCGCCACGAGTGCGGACGGTGTGGACGCGCTTGGCACCGATACGGGTCTGGGCCGGCTGGCGACCAGCCTCGAAAGCGCGCTTCTTCCCTATTGACGGAGGTCAGAACGTATGTTCCGGAGGATGAATCTCTCTCGCACCGCCAAACGGTGAAAGGGAAAAACAGAGCTCCGAAAGCGATACGGGCTTTCGAATTTTATGTATTATTTCATTTCGGGCTCGACGTACGGTAGTAGGCACGCTTGGCGCCGGAGGCGGAGCGCTTGTGACGAGAGTCGCGAGAGATACCCATGATTGCGGTTTCTATTGTGCGAGGATGCAAAGTCAGTCGAGGAACTATGGGGGAAAAGAGGAAAATATTTCTTTATCGCTGAACGGCCCAAGGCAAACGCAGACTGTAGCCTTTGTTTTCTTGTCCGATAGCAGGATATGCAGAAATTGAGCAACGCCACTAGTTGGTAGAATCTCGCTGTCCAGCACATACCTGATGAGTTCGGTGGTCACCAGAGGCAATCTTTTGAAATGGTGGAGGTTGGTTGTCGGCTCGTTTCGTTGGGATTGTAGAAGGGAAAAGAAGAAGTTGCGGGATTGAATTTTGGTAAAGCTTGTGGGGGTTGCAAATTTTGCGCTAAGACGATTCGGCTCTAGTGCTTCTCTGGGAAACAGCCATGCACGTGACGCCCATCTCCTGCAACAGCTGCCCATCGTTGTCTTAGCAGCCTCATCTCGAAAGCGTTCTCACAGTACAGAAGAAGAACAACATTCAAGTTGCTGATATCTTGCTCATTAATTCTCACCATTGACTCATCTTGTCCTGCAGGCATGTGGTGATGCCGTCCTAGCAGCGATTTGCCCATTGCGGGCTGTGATCAAGCATCGCTACGAGAGAGTATGAGGACATGTAATGCCTCTCAAATGCTTTACAAAGATCATTGATTTGTTTAATTCTGCAGTTCTAACTCATTGCACATAATCTCAACTTAACACGTGCTACGATCGAGCACTGCCTGAAGAACTATAGTCGTCTAAATCGCAATTAGCAGAGTTCTTCGAGCAAAGCCTTAGCAGAAACGCCATGGGCCATCTATTTACTGGGAGAATGACCCTGCAGAGCAAGATAATGGATGGAAGTCGCTGAAGGCCAAGGGGGGTGCATGAAGCCTAGTTGATTTACTGCAAGCCTTCACAACCTGGAAGGTTTCAAAGAGCGCGAGTGTGCGTCATCAGTGCAAAGGACGCTGCGCGAACTTGATTTGTATGCGTCCCGGTGACCACACCTCACGATAGCCCGAGATCAAGCCATCATGGGTACATGGACCAGCTGCATACACCGGCCATCGAAAGCCAAATGAGGATTACATGCACATGTTTTCACATTTCCAGGTGTAAAAAGTCCATTCAGGGTCAGGGTTCCCCATACGAAACCGTGTCGTGGAGCAGCTTCGTTCGAAAACGCCCAGTTGCCTGCTGTTGGCACAACCCTTTGTGTGACTGGCGAGAATGCTGGGGAACATTTTCTCGACAGTACCCAAAGTACTATGTAAGATTTCATGCGAGTCAGTACCGAAATTTTCAAATTGCTCTCTCAGTCCTCTTAAGTAAGGCCGTTTAAACTACCTTAGCCTTAGCATTGTGCCCCCCCTTCCTCCACAACCTCCAGCCCATGAGAGTCCGTTGTGCCTGGGTAGGCTGATAGGTTTTGGTAGATTGCAGCTAATGTATCTTGTCATTGGCTCTTGTGTGCGCATTTTATATATATCATTTATTGCAGGCGTAAGGATGCGTCGTTTGACCTACGCGGCATATGTCTTTGACCTCAGAGGAAGAGTGTAGCATAGCGTGCATACACACTAGGTATGTCTCGACCTGTAGAGTGATTAATCCATTCATTCAACACTCTGTATTCGAATCTCGAATACTACAGAAGACGCCCGCGTTCAATGTACTATGTAGGTAAAGTACTTCTGCTACCTATGTAGATACTTCAAGACCCCTGTTGGTCTGTTCACGGACGCTCCGCTTTTTGGCAGGCACACTGGGAGTACGCGGGTACTTTGGCGACAAGCACATGCGCGCGCATCAGTGGAGATTTTCGAAGGAAAAAAAAAAGTAGCGGCCGATTCCATCTATCTCCAATCTTGCACCAAAGCAAGTCTCTCGAACATCTCACTCTCCAAAAACACCGAAGTGCTCACAGTCGACGATGCAGTAATGAGGTGGCCACTCGTAAGTATCCATATACATCCAAACCATCGTCTCTGCCTGACAACCTCTAATCATTGCTTGCCACAGCCAAACTCTACGTTGGCAACGCTGCACAGGCCCTCGATCGGCCTGCACCGACTACGACACATTGCCGCCGTTCTACCACCGGCTTCTCTGTCCCTCCTGGGCCACAATACACGAACGCTGGCGGCTTATTCCACATCGTCAAAACCTAAACAGCGCAGCAGCAGCAAGAAGAAGAAGCGCGGCACAGTAGTTGCAGCCCCTCCACTGCCCGACCGCCGAAAGTCAAGATCACGACCTGTCCAGCATGCAGATCGCGACAACCATGGCCGTGGTGCCAAGAAAGAGCCCATACGGCGCTTGAAGCTTGAATTCGACGACGCAACGATTCGGTCATCACTTACTCTTCCCACACGCAATGAACTTCCGCAGTCGCCCAGGCACTTGTTGACGGATCCGGCAGACTCCTTGCGTCAAGTTGTGGCCTTTTTCAACGGCACAACAGCTACAGAAGTCCACCAAATGGTCCATGATATGTCTCGGAAGAAATACATGCGGGCAATCACCACTGTTCGCCTGCCAGGACAAGAAACCCTTGAGGTCCCAGGCGACGGTATCGACATGAAGGCGGCCAAAAAAGCGGCGGACTTGCACGCCATTGCAAAGTTACACGCCCTGGACTTACTCAGGCTGGCGTGGCCGACAACCTCAATCAGTGCGAAGGAGCTCAAGACCGAAAAGAATGGCATCACGGAAGTTTTCAACTATGCCGCGCGTTACGGCTGCATACCTTCGTATACGAATCGCCATCATCGTCGTGGAACCGTCGTCCATCTCGAAATGCCCGAGCATGAAATCAAAGTTGATGTCCACACCATTGGGTCATTGGATCATGCAGAGGCTGCCGCTTCCCGCGAATTCAAAGCACAAGCCGAGTTATACCACAAGAAGATGGGCGCGGACATGCCAGCCGTTGACGAGCGGGCAGTCCTCACTGCTGCAAATGCCACACAATTCTTTGATTACTGTCGGGACGTGGAAGATGATGCGGGCTTCATCGAGGTAATAGTCGAACAAGACAAACTTTCGGATTGGACGGCTTATGCCATTGTAGACGGCCAAGAAATCGGCAGCCGCATCAAGACCAGGAGCGGAGGCAAGAAAACCGCCGCCAATCTAGCCTATCTCACCGCTGCCCTCTCCGTCGTCAAGGACAAGCCGCAACTCTGGCAAGATTTTCAAAAGAGGCTAATCGCTGGTAATGGCAACTACCTGAGCAAAGTTCCGCCCAAGGATCTTGTGCTGAACACACATTCCTTACTTGAGATGCAGAGGCTCAATCAATATGTACGGACTCTGGGAAGATATGAGGCTCGGCCCTCCAACGAAGCTGCAGGAGCGCCAGCCCACCAGCCACGACGACGACTGGTGTTCACTGAAGAACAGCTAGCTGCGAAGTCGAATGTACTGGAGCAGAAGCTACAGGCGTACAAGGAGAACCCAGATTTGGCAGAATTGCGAAACAAGAGATACGATCTGCCCATGAGTCAGTATGCGCCTCAGGTCCGCGAGATTGTCGACAACAACATTTACAGTGTCATTATCGGAGCGACGGGCAGCGGCAAGACAACTCAAGTGCCTCAAATTCTGCTTGACCAGGCCATCGAGAACGGTACTGGTGCCTCTTGCAATGTTGTTTGCACACAGCCCCGACGCATTGCCGCCACTTCTGTCGCCAGGCGAGTTGCCGACGAACGTGGCGAACAGTTGCAAGACACCGTTGGCTACCAAGTGCGATTTGACTCCAAGTTGCCGAAACCGAATGGCAGTATCACCTATTGTACCACGGGTATCCTGCTGCAACAACTTCAGCATGAACCGGACCAGGTCTACGATCACGTTTCACATTTGGTCATTGACGAGGTTCATGAACGAGACATTATCATTGACTTCCTCTTGATCATCCTCAAAAAGACCATGGCGCAGCGTGCGGCAGCAGGCAAATCAGTGCCGCGCGTCATTTTGATGAGTGCGACAATAGATGCTGAGCAATTCTCTGAATACTTCAAAAACAGCATAGAAACCGAGTCACACAAATCAGCTGATTGCCCGACTTTGAGCGTACCAGGCAGAACGTTCCCCGTCAAGGAACAATACCTGGAAGACCTTCTCTCTGAGCTCAGGAGCAAGCACAAACAAATGAGCTTGAAGCTTCTCACCCAGGACCCGCAGACGTCTGATTATCTCAAGGCAGAGAAAGCAGACTCTGCTTCAAATGGTACATACGTGCAAGATGCGGTGATAGATTGGAAGAGACAAAACAATGCTGCCGCCGAGGCCATGATTGATGACCCGAACGACACTCTTGTGCCCCTGGGTCTGGTCGCGACGACTATTGCTCATATTGCAAGCACAACCAGCAGTGGCGCCATCCTTGCCTTCCTTCCAGGTCTTGACGAAATAGTCAAGACAGACAAAATGCTGCGAGAACAATCGATTCTTGGCGTCAATTTCAATGACCAACAGCGCTTCCGCATTTTCCTGCTACATTCTTCCATACCGGATGCGCAAAAGTCGGTCTTTGACCCGGTACCCGAGGGTTGCAGGAAGATTGTTCTTAGTACAAACATTGCTGAGACGTCGGTGACTATACCCGATGTACAACACGTCATCGACACTGGCAAAAGCCGTGAGACTCGGTACGATCAATTGCGGCGCATTACATCGCTGCAGTGTGGGTGGATCAGCAAATCCAACGCGAAGCAGCGTGCTGGACGAGCCGGCCGTGTCCAGAATGGAAACTACTATGCTCTGTACACAAGCACACGAGCGAAAACTCTCAGGGCCATTGCCTTACCGGAACTTTTGCGCTCGGATCTCCAAGAAGTCTGCCTCGATGTCATGAGCCAAGCTTTCAGGATGCCTGTACGTGAATTCCTTGCAGAGGCCATCGAACCGCCTTCGGCCACTGCAGTTGATGCGGCGATGCTCAACCTCGCCGATCTGGGGGCAATCACACCAGAGGAGACCTTGACTCCCTTGGGTCGCATACTGGCATCTTTACCTGTGCACCCGAGCTTAGGCAAGATGATAATACTTGGTATCATTTTCAAATGCTTGGATCCTATGATAATTCTGGGAGCAGCAGCAGCAGAGCGTTCGTTATTTGTCCAGCCCCTCGAGGCGAGAGCGCAGGTGAACAAGGTCAAGTACTCATTCGCAAAGGATTCTGAAAGTGATCATCTCATGTTGTTGAAGGCATTTCGCGCTGCTCGTCAAACTGCAATGCGCACTCCTCGAAATGTGCACCACCTGTTCAATGAGAACTTCATTCATGGTGGCGCATACAGGGCGATTGATTCGACTGCGCGCCAGATTGAAGAAATTCTCACAGATGCTGGTCTTGCAGAGGCACGCAATCCGGCATTTGCTCTGCAGTATGGTGGACCAGAACTGAATCAGCATTCTGGCTCCGATCACCTCATCAAAGCTTTGTTGTTCGCAGGCTTGTATCCCAACATCGCCATTCAAAAAAAGACTGTGCAATTCCGCATGAAAACAGAGAAGAACACATTTGTGCACCCATCTTCAGTCAATTCGGTCGAAAAGAAAACGCTGAAAACACCACGTCCTGTCCTAACCTTCTCGACCCTCGCGCTCAGTGCTGACGGCGGTCGCATGAACATGCGAGATGTCACAGTAGGGTCGCCGCTGATGCCGGTCCTTCTCGCTGGCAAGGTAGAGTTCGATGGACCTACACTCGTGCTTGACGACTGGCTGCCATTCTTTGTCAAGACGGGCCGAGACGATCGCAGCTTGATGGCGAGGTGGCAGGGCCGCCTTGTGTCTAAAGATGTGTTGGAATTCCGACAAGCGCTTGACAAAATGCTCGAGAACGCGTTCAATAACCTGGTCGCTAAGAAGAGGGGCATGGGTGCAGATGAAATGCGCAATACACTAGCCGACGGGCTGGTCAAGCTCCTCACTTGGGAGGCAGAGGGAATAAACGGAGAAAGGAGCCTTAAGTATATCCAAGACCAGAATCTACCCCGCGGCCCGCAGGAGCAAGTTCGATTCGACCTGGAGCAGGCGCGCTTCAGCGGCAATCTTGACAGATCCTCTTCCCAGGGCCGTCGTCCCTTGTCGTCATCACCACCAACATCCTCACAATGGTCCATGAGACAACCGCAACGACGCTTCAACGAAGAGCGATTCTCGCCTATGACAGGCGGAGAACAGGAGCAAGGTCGCACCACTAACGGCCGTGCTCTCTGGCAGAGGATTGTACAGTCGGCGCAATAAGTGGCAAAAACGGTTCTGGAGAGGATGGTGGGTAGGGTGGTGCGATGGTCAAATCTTGCCAAAGAGCTTGAATAAATTTGAAAATCTGGATTCATTTTTTTTTAAAAAAAAAAAAAAAAAAAAGGTGGCGCTTGGCTCTACAAACAAAATCGGAATTGGCGCAAGGTGATACTGACTGGCGTAACGGTCAAAAAGGTCGGAAATTAGAGGGATTTCATTTTGTATTTATTACGACTCACCCATATCCCCATTGCATCTCTCATAGCAGGCACAAGCTCTAAAGGGAGAGGGGATACCCAAGGGGAGGAATATGTGTGGATCTTGGAGAGGGGCAGATGAGGCTTGGTAGAATGTGTCGCTTTGTCTGACCACTCGTGTTCGATGGGAGGAGATAAGAAAAACATTGCTCTTCAAGCTGTTAAGTTACTGGTTGTAGATGAATCTGCTTCATCTGTATATTCATTTACTTGTATGATATACTTGCATATCCACTTCCCACTCAACGAAAAATGTAATGTCTTCATTGTTCCTTTCAGTGAGATGTGTCCATGCCATAATCTCACAACAGTGCCAGCAATATTATCCAATGCTCGTGTAAATGCTGGAAATGGAATCAGGGATTTGGGAGCATGTATTGGGGTATACTGTTTACACAAATAATATGGGATAGTATAGCTAATGAATGTATTTTTGCCATGGATAACTTCACGCCATGGCGCCTTTCTGACATATATCCATCATTTGGCTCACATGTGGGGAGCAACACTCGAATATAGAAGCTGTGCAAATTGTATTCAGGAAACCTGCGCCAGTTTGATCGCTACTAGTATATTTGAAGTCAAATAACACTAGAAGATATCCGTGGACAAATACAGTCTACAGACTAGACTGCCTTCCACCTCGGCCAAGGGCCATTCAACATAACCAATCTTCCGGGGAAATGGATATTGTTTGTGAATATTTTGAGGACATGGCCTTTTCTCTTCTCCTAATGTTGCTGTGTACAAGTACAAATAACAGAGCCCTTGCCTTCTTTCCCCCATCCAAATGTACAAGCAAGGGTAGAACCAAGCAACCATATAAATAGCTACTAATAACGTTCGTAACCCTAATGAATCCCTTTCCAGTTTGTTTGCCCAATGTACAGCCAATTGACACAAGCACAAGATATCGATGGCAAGACAAATAGTGTAAACAATAATACCAAACCCTGCAGTCGCTTTTTTTAATTGCCATATGCCCTCTCTGACTGATGGACTGGACCGGCCCGCCTCAATTCCACCCAACGCCAAACATGCTAGCAAACACACCATGACAAACGAAATGCAATAGAAAGACCAAAAAGAATACTATCCCAATATCTGCCTCATAAGCAAAAGATGAATGTTTTGTTGTATGTACGCAAAAGCCCAACTTTTCGACCATCTTCCGTATGCATATGTAGAAATGACGATTTGGTTGTGTGCAAAAGCGAAGGACATGATGTTGTTATTATCAAAAGGCAACTTTACTGCCATTGTTAAGTCGCAACGGGAGTGGACCGCCATTATACACGGAGCCAATTGTAGAAGTCGGCGTGACAAGCTCGTCAGCCGACGAAAAGGAGCTGTTGACAGAGCTCAGGCTCGACGAATTGTGACTTGAAAAGGTCCCTGTCCTTGAACCCATGGAGCGTCCACCGTATGCCATGAGTGCATCTGCCCGCTCAAAGACATTGCCGTTGAAGGCACCTGCGAAGGATGCACTCTGCGGCGTGGAAGGCACAGTTGCCTGGACAGCGGGCCCAAGAGCGGCAGACTGGGGCGTCATTGGCAGCTGGGATTGGCTGTGCGTCGATATACCACCATAGGCACTGGACGTTGAGGTAGAATGGCTGTGGGCGCGTAAGGACTGAGACCATGGAGAGGATAGAATAAGGTTGCCAGTTTCCTTGACACTCTGGTGTACGGGACGGAGCCGCTGCCGAGTATCGTACGGGAGTTGTACTTCTGGTATGGTGATGGACAAGTCTTTGATCGTCTGGCCCACTTCAGACCAAGCATCCATAAAATTGTTACAAAGCGTCCAGAAAGCGCCATGGGTTCTGATGCCGGGCTCCTTGAGCTTGATCAAGGAAAGCCGTTTCTTGAGGGCCTCTGTATGTTGGATAGCCATGTTGCACTTGCCAATCAACATGCGCCAGCATTGCACAGCCTTGGGACCGTTGTTTGCCATGGCTTTGTCAAGGCAGGCACCAAACTGGGTGTTCAGACCTGGCAGTACGCGCATAATCAGGTCGCTCGACCTTTGAAGCGATAAGAAGATTCGCTCGAACGATCGGTCCTCCTCATTGAACTCTCCATTCGCGCCCCTGCTGCTGTTGGAAGAAGCCCATGACTCTCCTGAGCGTGGGGTAGGGGTTATAGTTGCTGTCCGCCCCGTCCCGTTGATAAAGGGGACTGGCAAGGGGTTGAGGGGCACATCAGTTGCAACCCTCAGATTGCTCGGATTGTGGACGAAGTTTCCACTTCGGGATCGGAAGCCGTGTGGTGGGCGCTCGGCAGTGGGCGTAACAGAAGTCTCGCGTGAATGAGGTGGGGGTGGTCGGATTGTACCACCTATGGCAGCTCTGCTGGCAGCCTTGCGGTATCCAGCATTGGGATTGGGACTCATTATAGTGACACGAAGCTCCATAATGCTATTATAAAGCTGCATGAGAAGCGTACGGATATAGCGGGGATCGCCGTTCTCAATGAACATGTCGACATGGTTCGCCAAAAGCACACATACGTGTGCGTAAGCATTCACCAGCGTGATGCATGCCCGCTGGGCACTTTCATTCTCAATTGGACCGCCACCCTCCAGTTCGGCTACCTCGTGTCTTTGAATCTCTTGCTCTAGTACCTCGACGTGGACGCTTGTGTTGTAAAACACAATCTCAAGACTCGATCTCTTGGATGAGCCGTCGTTGGCAAGGTGCATAAGCATTTGAATCATGGGATGAATCTGGAAGACCGAATAAAGCACGCCCTTTGCGGTTTCAAGAACGGGATCGATGTATTTGGACTCTCGCTTACGCTCCGGCAAGACGGAAAGACGCCGCACATATATAGGTCGCTGGAGGTATGAGTCGGCGGGGCTGGCTGGACTTTTTGCAGAGCCCATAGCACTGTTAGGAGGCTGTATTGCTGATCCATGACTAAGCCCGCGATAATGGCTGAATCGATTATTTGCTTGTGTTTCGTCCAGGGTGCCTAGCTCTTGCGTGCGCTTGGACATGGAGGCCATGCGTCGTTGGCGATCCATACCTTGCTGACTGCGTGATACTTGGAGCATGTTATCCGAGTTGCTCCGCAATCTCTCGTTGACGTTGCCGATCGTCAATGGCATCACGCCCGGTCGGCGTATCGCCGTATTTTGTTGAGAAAGACCTCGATAGTGAGACCGTGTAGGAATTGGTGGAGGTCGCATGATGTGACCAGGTGAGCGCAGATCGGGGACATCTGTGCCGTTGACTTTGATAGGAAACCGACCGCTCATGACGCGCTTTATAGGCGGCATGCGCGGCGTTTCGACGCCTTCGGATGAGTCCTCACCACCAGTAGAAGCCGCAGCGGCAGCTTCGGCTTCCATTCGGTCATTAAGAATGTGTTGACGCAGGAATTTCTTGATATTGGTCGTCACTGTCACCTCCTTGACTTCTGTTTCCTTGGAATAGCCGTCATAAGGCGGGCTGGCCGCTGGCACTTGCAAGACTTCTTTAGGAGGGAATTGTATTGGGTTTCCGTCCAATTTGATCATCTGTAACGAGCCCATTTCGGCGAGGCAGACCGGCAGTCGCTTGATGAGGTTCTTTTGTACCGCGAAGACTTTGAGTGAAGTGAGGCGCGCGATGTCGGGAGGGAGTTCGCGTAATTGATTGCGGCCAAGGTCGAGAATTTCGAGGGATTTCAGGTCACAGAGCTGGTACAGAACGAGTTAGATGTGACAATGTTTAAGAAAATATGGGCTAGATGAAGAGGAGCATTGCTTGCCTGCAAAGGAAACTCTGTTATCCTGTTGTTGCGAACGTTCAAGTACCGCAACAGTGTGCATTCAGAAAAGCGGACAGGAAAGGTCGAGATCTTGTTGTGAGAAAGAGCAAGTCTAGCAAAGCAAAAAATGACGACGGTCAGCAGCTGCACATGTCTCCGCACATTATAGCTCCCTCAAATAATCAGCACAAAGATAACCTACCTTTCGAGTTGGTCTTTTATAATGTCCACAACCTCTTCTGGCAGTTTCTGAATGTTTTTGTGGCTCAGGTTGACCGTCACACCCGGTTTGAGATCGTTGCTCACGCCGCTCGCCTCGGCTGCCTGGCTCTCGTTTTCTTCGACAGCCTTCTTCATTGCCTCGCGTGCCAACACAATAACCTGGCTTGCAGCAATGGGAGCCGAAGCAGTGAGCCCCGAGTTGGAGGGCATCTTGCGTACAGTTTTGGGGATTGGCGGAGGCGGTGGAATGTTGTTGAGCCCTGCAGTCCCAGCAGGAGCAAAAGCCCTCCGTCCCTGGGCAGGATTGCCAGGCAGCCCCATCTGCGGCCCGCCGGATGGTCGATCCATGATCGTTGAGATCATATGTGTAGCCAGAATTGTTGCAAATGCTCAAGCACGCGCAGAATGGCTTTGATTTTACAGCGGTCCCTCACCTCGATCAGCCCCGAGGTTGTCCTGTTCTCAGCAGCTGCGGGTGGAGTTGTGACGGGATGATTCCCAGATATTGAACTCGGGTTGGGAAGCGCGGATTCGTTTCGGCAAGGGCAATATCGACGAGCAAAACCGGCTACGATTCTAGAACAGGTGCGCGAGCTGCAAGTCGTGAGCAGATAATGGCATAATGTCTCAAGCGAATGTAATGGATGTCGTGGAAAGCGAATCAAGTAGTCGACGAAGCCCGAGAATGTAGTTGGTCGGGCAGGAGTGGATCTCTTTTCCTGCTCTGCTGGTCGTCCTCCCTGGTCTCGAATTAGGATGGAATGGTTTTGAAGAGAAACGGACACGGGCCGGATGGTACACTGGAGCGCTCTCCAGAGGCAGTAATTGCAAAGCAAGCCAGGGGATCCAGTTCGACTTGGGGGTTGGGCTTGTGATGGACTGAGTGGCTCGCAGATCTCTTGAAGCAGCGCAGTGATCCTGGGACGCAGGACGTCAATGCCTTATGACAGCCGTAGACACGGGCGTAATGTGAGCAGCAGGAGATCGGTAGCGCTCGTCGAAGCTCGGCGACGGGGCGTCGGTGTTTGGGTGATCAGGGTTCTTGAGAGGCCGCGGTTGGTTGCCGGTTGTCGAGAGCCCTCAGTCCTGCGTCGCAATGGAGTGGACGTTCAAGGTGTTGGCCGAGTCGAGGGTCGTAAGTAGAGAAGTGTGGTTTGCGGATGGAGTGAAGAGGGTTTGGGGCGAGTAAATGCCAAGAGTTGCCGCTGGGCATTGTTACAGCAGGCACAGTAGGCTGGCTGACTGGCTGGCTGGGAAGGGAAAGGGGTTGCAGCATAGCGGCGGATACAGCAGCATCAGGGCCCCAGGGCTTTCCAGGGCTTTCCAGGGCTTTTCAGGGCTTTTCAGGGCTTTTCAGGGCTTCAGGGCTTCAGGGCTGCATTTTCCCAGGTAGCACAAATGCCGACCATATACATAAGACACGAGGTACCTCACATGCGTCCTATCAATGATTGTTCCGACGTGCAGCAGCAGCAGCACATGCAGGCGACGCGTCTAACATGCAAACCACTTGGGTATCGGAGCAATACGCAGTACTGTAACGGAAACGACCACAAGCCTGGAGATTGGTCGGATCTCCTTCTCCATAAGTGACTTCGTGACGAAAATGCGGGACGAGAAGCATCGCAATGGCCAGGCTTGCCAGGCTAACCGAATTGGGCGGCCCGCAATAAGCAGACCTAAGATGGGCTCGTTTTCTACGTATACTTGGCGATGGCATAAGTTTCCTGTTGGCATCGGGGCTTTGATCGATTTTCCGTGGTCTGATCGTATCAAGTACATGTGATTTTGTGTTCTTTTTCTGCTTCTTTCTTTTTGCTCCAATGATTTCACATGTTCCAGCTTAGAACCATGTCATTAATCTGGCCTACTATGTACATAGTAAGTCAGGCCCGAAGGCCAAAGCCCCAGACCACAAACACACAGACCCCGCCGAGGCCCTGACTGATGTCAGTGAGACTCTAAATGGATGGGACTGAGACCCCTTTGGGCGCCCGTCTTTCGTATCGCAAGCGCAGTGCTGTGTCTACCATAGTATACTGCCATCATTTTTTTCGGATCCCCCCCTGGCCGTTTCCCCAAAGAAACCAGCCCACCAACAGCAACTAGCCAGCCTTGTTATATGTTTATTGTTTCAAAGAATACATTACTATGTCTTGATAGTCAATGGTGCTATCCATCGCAAGTTGATGCAACCGTCTTTGTAGGTATGCAAATACCTGATACTGTAGGCAAAGCCCTGTATTCAATGTACATAGTACGTAGCACGTACAGTACTTGCTCGACTACTATGCATAGTAGGTTACAGGGATGCTCTTGGGCTTTCAAGGGGCTCGGTCAGCATGGCCGCCGCGCCAGCCATTTGGTCGCTAATCGCCAGGGATCGATCGCCAATCAACGCGCTTCCTCTGAAGAAACGAGGCAGCAGCATAGTTCCAAGACATGTTCTTGCCGTGAGATCCTTCCAGCTTTCACTTGTGTGTACTATGTATGTGTGTGTGTGTGAGTGTGTGCATGTCTTCCCACCGTGTGCACTCCTTGTTTCTACAAAAACATAAAACACACCCTCTTTGGGGCTGATGGATGAAGTCTTGGTGATGGCACCGGTTAGCCCGAGCCTATGGAGAAGGCATCCCATCCTGCAAGGAACAGCACTAAAGGCCGCGGGTCTGTTACGGGCCGGCAGCCAACCATGTGAATTTTAAAACTTGCTGCAGCGCTGCTAGACACCCTGCAAAGTAGACTTTGATCTACTGTACTAAACACTGGGGCCTGTTTTCTCTCCACACCCGGATAAACCAGACTTGCACATCACCACTCTCCTTCAGACGGCCCTGCACTCACTTCACGTTCCTCCCGATTGGCTGTACGTACGAGCTTCTACAGTTCAAAAGAAACCCTCGGCAGGCACGCCTCTCATCTCAGTGTGCGATGGCAACGGTGACATGACAGCTTCCCGCGGTGTCACACCTGTGCCCTGCAACCTTGGAAGGCGACGACCATCCACAAGACGTTACCGTGTTACGAATTGACTGGTAGCCATGCAACGGTTCCCACGGCCAATATCCCAACATGGCGACTCTGTCAAGATCCAACTCATATGCTGATCCCGAGTTTACTTTGCGGCGGCAGTTTGGTAAGCAGTCTTTCAGGTAAACTTCAGTCTTTTTGCTTTCTTTGCGTTGTAGATTCGACAGGCCGCACGATCGCCAGTGCCAGTTGGCTATCAAAAATGCGTGAAACACTAACTGTCATTTTCTAGACCCATGCAAAAGGAGATCATCGAGGCTGCCCTCTCTGGGAAAGATGTCTTTGTCCAAGCCGCCACCTCCTTCGGCAAGTCACTCTGCTTCCAGCTGCCCGCCGTCATCGACCATGGTATTACTATAGTCGTATCCCCGCTGCTCAGCCTCATGATGAACCAAGTCGAGGCTCTGCGCCTCGCCAATGTTGAGGCCCACACCCTCAACAGCAACACGCCGCTCACCGCCAAGGACACCATTTACGCCGACCTCGCCACAGGCCACCCACGCACCCGCCTCCTCTATGTGACGCCCGAACTCTGCTCAGGCGAACACTTTCGCTCCAAGCTGCGCCGCGTCCACGAGCAGCGCGAGCTTGCCCGCGTCGCCGTTGACGAGGCCCACTGCATCTCGGAATGGGGCCACGATTTCCGCAAGGACTTCAAGCGCCTGTCATGGTTCCGGGAGGCTTTTCCCGATGTGCCCATCATGTGTCTGACAGCCACGGCCAACGAGCAAGTCCGCAACGATGTCCTTGGCACCCTCGGCCTCTTACGCGATCCTGCGCGCCTACGCACGTTTGCCATGACGGCGTACCGACCCAATCTGCACCTTGAGATCCGCTACACGAGCGATGAGGCCGATGACCGATTCGATGACTTTGTCACGTGGTTACAGGGTGTGTATGCGCGGAGAGAGACCGATGAGCGGCAAGCTGAACTCAACGCCAAGGGAGAACGGACAAAGAACGTGCCCGGCATCATCTACACCAATTCACGTGATGAATGCGAAATGATTGCCGCGGCCCTGCGCAACGAAGGCATTGGCGCGCGACCCTTTCACGCCAAACTGCACGCGCAGCTCAAGCAAGAGACGCTGACGCGGTGGATTGAGAACCGAGAAGGTTATGATATTATTGTTGCCACGACGGCGTTTGGCATGGGCATTGATAAGGAGAATGTGCGCTTTGTAGTGCATTGGCGCATGCCTAAGAGCTTTGAAGGGTACTACCAAGAGGCTGGACGCGCGGGCCGTGATGGGAATGCGAGTTATTGCTTCTTGTACTATAGTCGCGAGGATCGCGACAGGCGGTGCAATATGGTGGGGCGTGAGGTCAAGGATGGGGAGAATCGCGAGGCTCGGCTCAAGAGCTTGCAGTCCTTGACGCAGTATTGCGAGGCCACGGATGAGTGCCGACACAAACTGATATGCAAGTATTTTGGTGAAGTCGAGACGCCCGTGTGCGATTTTGCGTGTGATTGGCACAAGGACCCGCAGGGACTAAGAAGGAGAATGATGAAGGGTTTGGCGAGTGAGGAATGGGTGAGTACGCAGAGGCAGGAGGGGGCGTACGATGTGGGTTACGACGATTATTAGATGGCTGAGACTGAGCTCTATTTTCGCTTTGCGATTCCTCTTATTAAATGATACCCTTTTCTATACAGTATATAGTAGAAGTGGAAATGGCCGAAACAAGTCTCGGTATCCCATGCAGTATCTTTAATCCCGTTCAATGCCAAATCTGAGTAGCAATTCATCCACCATCTGATCCTTGAGTGATTCCATGCCCTCGCCGACAAGCTTGGCCTTATTCTCCTGCCACTTGATGTACGCCAAGCCCTGCAACAAGCTGTCCGCCAAGTCATCCAGCTTTTTGAACCCATCTGCAGTCCCAGCGGCAGCCCTCTTGCCCCTTTTACCATTCATATGAGCATTCCACTTGTCCATGTAGAGCTCGCTCGTCAACCGCACTGGCTCGTTCCCCTCCTCAATCGCCACTCCGCCACCATCACGCAACATGCGCCCAACAATATTCTTCTTGATCTTCTTGTTATCGTCCGCTGACGTCTTGTTCCAGATCTTGGAAGCATCCTCGGCGCCACCGCTGTGGTACACGGCCATAAATTCGAGGACGTTGCGGGCGACGACAGCCTCGACACGACCGTCCGGAGTCCACTTGCCAAGCTGCTGCAGAATGTTGAAGATGGCGTAGAGCATCGATTCAAGAGTATTTACACGCAGGGTCCACTCAAAGACGCCGACACCACCCATGGATCGGTAGCGCTGTTGCTCGAGGAGGATAATATCTGGTTTGAGGGGGAGGAGACGGGTATTGACGAGTTTGGCGGCGAGCTCGGCTAAGCGGGGAGGGGAGTAATCTTCGACGGGGACGAGGGTGGTGGGGACGTTGTCTGTTACTGAAGGGATGGGTATCGTATCACCTGAAAGTGCTTCTTCAAATGCTTGGTGTGTTAATAATTCTTGTGCTGTTTCGCTTTTTACCGCGGTGACTCTCTTTGTTCCTGAGGTGGTGGTCTTGGGTTTGACCTCGTCCTTGGGGACCTCTTCCTTGGGGAGATCGTTCCTAGGAAGAACGCCCTTGGGGATCAAGGCAAGGCGTTCCCACGCACAGAGGATGGGGACAACGCCCGGCTCAGGTAGGACGGGAGGAGGTTTAGGTTTCACCATCTGCCCCGCCTTGTTCTTCTTTGCCAGCCGTAACTCCTTCTTCCTTGCTTTGCTCATCTCTTGGACCACGTCGGGCCTCATCAAGGTCGCCGCCTTGGATTCCCTCGCGAGCGCCAAGGCTGCATTGGAAGGGGGTTGGTCGAGTCCCTCCTTGGGAATCTCGAGCAGACTGTAGGCCAGGTTACGAATGCCCAAGTCAATGCTCAGGATGCGCGTGCCGGGCGCCAGTGGCTTGAAGTCTTTGGTGGCATTGTTGAGGCGCTCGACGATGGCAACTTTGCTGCCTGTTCTACTCACACCGATGAGCCTAGCGACTTGCTTGACGTGGTGCGCTTGGAACCCCCGGGCGAGCTTGATCATACTTTTCCCCTTTTTGGTCGGACCGGCTGCGTCTATGCTAGCTGATGCTGTCTCGACTGCCTTTTGATAAGGGTTTCTTGTTCACCAACAACTCACGCAGGCCACGCTCCTTCACTGGTG
The DNA here is from genome assembly GCA_011317545.1 of Coniella vitis. Classification (NCBI taxonomy): domain Eukaryota; kingdom Fungi; phylum Ascomycota; class Sordariomycetes; order Diaporthales; family Schizoparmaceae; genus Coniella; species Coniella vitis. The sequence goes on from WUJK01000002.1 coordinate 3,996,174, forward strand.
CACCTAAGCAAGACCATGTTAGCAGGGATATACAGCAGTTGACAGGATTTTCTGACCATGAAATGAGACAATAAGTCTCTTATCTTACCTGTAAGCCAAATGTTGGTGCATAAGCGTGGTGTTTTTGCAGGATGTCAAGGCAAGCCCGTTGAAATTCCAAATTTCTGCACAACGAATATCAGCCGACGATATTCCAAATAGGGTGACTTTTTTTTCTCCCCTTGCAGCAAATGCAAGACGCGCCAGGCGACGCGGTAAGAGCCGTTGTCGGGATCCTTGCAGCATGACGCGCTGGATCCCTGGCAGCCCAGGGGCAGCCATTAGTGCTGGGCCGCGGGCTGGTAGTGGCTCGCCTTTGACTTTTTAGGGCATCCTTGCCACAGACGGCAACCGCACCTGCATAGTATACACAAGCCGAGGGGCCATCTTTACATAGCATAGATGCTAAGCTTACTGCATACAGTAAATATGATCCCAAATCATGTGCTTACAGATGTTGCACATCGTACGTAAATCGTCGTGATTTTCCAGCACATGCTACCGTGACAGTATTATCAATCACTTTATCATGTAGAAGGCTGCAAGGATACTATGTATAGGAGCGCCGTTTACTTGGTAAGTGCCTATCTAGGTGTCCGCACCGCCTGTCGATCGCTGTGGATGGTATGGGGAAGGAGCTACTAAACGCCGTTGCTCACTAATCGCTGCAAGCTGCTAATGCGTCTGAAACTACAGCCCTGCAACACATCGATTACCACTACAGATCGTACCCTGTTCTTGCCTGTATTGTTCAGCCGTAAGCTGGAAGCTGCACATAGAACGTCGAACCCCTCCCCCACTTCCGTCATACAAACACATTCCGATCTTGCCTCCAGGGGTCCTTCCTCATATATATTTCTCTTCCTCCTCTTTGCCTTCTTCCTGTCAGGCCTTGGCCCGGCGCTCTCACCCCTCATGCTAGCATTCGCAACTCTTACTCGGGCCTCTTCCAGAACGGCTTCCTCCAGACTCACTACTTTCTCTCGCCATTTCTCAATCTCGGCTGCCGCCATGGCGCCCATCAGCAAGGAGACCGACTTCCTCGTTATTGGCGGAGGCAGCGGAGGCCTGGCCTCTGCCCGCATGGCTTCCGCCAAGTTTGGAGCCAAGGCCATGATTATCGAGAACAAGGGGCTGGGAGGAACCTGTGTCAATGTTGGGTAAGTCCTCAAACCAAAAACAATCCTGTCACCGAGCCTTTTTCAGATTAAGAACCACAAGACCCTCTGACTTGACACCCTTTACGCACGACAAACAGATGCGTACCCAAAAAGGTCACCTTTTACGCTGCCATGTTGGCCGAACAAATACACGACGCAAAATCATACGGCTTCTCTCTCGAGCAGACGGCTCCCTTTGACTGGTCCACTTTCAAGATCAAGCGCGATGCATTCATCAAGCGCCTCAACGGCATCTACGAGCGCAACCTGGGGAACGACAAGGTCGAGTACGTCCATGGCTGGGCCCGCCTGCTCTCGCGCAACGAGGTCGAGGTGACGCTCGACGACGGCTCCAAAGAGACGGTCCGCGCGAAGAAAATCCTGGTCGCCGTGGGCGGCAACCCCACCGTCTTCCCAGACATCCCGGGCGCCGAACTCGGCACCGACAGCGACGGCTTCTTTGACATTGCCACCCTGCCCAAGAAGGTCGCCCTCGTGGGCGCCGGCTACATTGCGGTCGAATTTGCAGGCATGTTCAATGCGCTTGGCGTGGAGACACACTTGTTCATTCGCCACGACACCTTTTTGCGCAACTTTGACCCCATGGTCCAGGATGCCATAACCGCCGAATACGAGCGTTTGGGCGTGCACTTGCACAAGGGCTCGTCGCAGAGCAAAGTTGAGAAGGATCCCAACGGCAAGCTATCTTTGCACTTTAAGGACAAGAAGAACGGTGAGGGTGTGCTCAAGGACATTGACCACCTGATCTGGGCCATTGGCCGTACACCAGCTACCAGGGGCATTGGTCTGGAGGAGGCGGGTGTCAAGCTCAACGACAAGGGATACATTGAGGTTGACGAGTACCAAAACTCGAACGTTGACAACATTTTTGCGTTGGGTGACGTGACCGGGCCAGTGGAGCTCACACCCGTAGCCATTGCTGCCGGCCGCAAGCTGGCACACCGGCTGTTTGGTCCCGAGGAGTTCAAGAACGCCAAGCTGGACTACAGCAATGTGCCCTCTGTTGTCTTCTCGCACCCTGAGGTGGGCTCGATTGGTCTGACGGAGCCTCAAGCGATAGAAAAATACGGCAAGGAGAACCTCAAAATCTACAACACGAGCTTCCCTGCCATGTATTACGCCATGATGGAGCAGGACCAGAAGGGACCAACGAAGTACAAGCTGATTTGCGCGGGACCCGAGGAGAAGGTGGTGGGCTTGCACATTCTGGGTTTGGGCAGTGGCGAGATGCTGCAGGGCTTTGGCGTTGCGATCAAGATGGGCGCGACCAAGGCCGACTTTGACAGCTGTGTCGCTATTCACCCAACCAGTGCTGAGGAGTTGGTGACTTTGAAATAGAGGTAGCAAAAACTACACATGAAGATATTCCATGACTCCTGCTATGTACATAGTAGGCTAATACATGTATACCCCCAGAAGCCGTTTTACATAAGGTGCTGGCGCAGACGATTGAACATTCAACATCTTCTACTTATGGCAGTCAACGTAGTTTGTTACAATTTGCACCTGCCAAATTGCAGCATTCCGACATGAATCGAATCCTCCTCAGCATTTCTCTCACAGAGAAAACTCCAGTCGATTGCCGGCATAGTCCCTCGCAAAAAACCGCTGCGGGTATTCCACACCCTTTGCACCACTATCCTCTGCGCCGGGTTGGTCCGCGGCCTGCGGTGCGCCCTCTCCACCGCTCTGGAAATGGTCCCAGATCTTTTGGCGCAAGGCAAGCAGATCCTCGGGTGACCCGACACGGAAACACGGGTGGCGGCTGGATGGGAAGGTGAAATCTTCCGGTTTGCCAAAAGCAATGTGGACTTGTTGCGGGTTGGGCCCAGAGCCGACGTCGAACCAGGCCAGCGTGTCGCGTTGGGCGGCGGGGACGGGACGGGGGCTTAGGCCGAGAGTTTGCGCATAGAAGGCGTGGGCGGCGGGGAGGGTGGAAGGGGGAACGACGAGGTTGATGTGGTGGATACCGGTTATCATTGTGGAGGTGGTGTCGGTGGTAGTTGTTGATTTGTTGATTTGGAGGAGCCGTTGTGAGAGACCGATGGTTTGTATGAGTGATTATTAGTGAGGTTGTTTGTTTGTAGACTTATAGTAGGCGCAGCAAATAGCCAGCAGGTCGGTAAACGTGGTTGGACGGTGGCGTCCTTTACGTTGCACTATTCTCTTTATATATCAAAGTACATGGTAACTCTTAAGTGCATTTCCCACCCCCATCTCTCTCCTCTTCCCGCGAAAACATTCAACCTCACAGTTTCTCTTGCCCGGCCAATGAAAAGATTCCCTTGACCAAGCATGAGTCTTTCGGCAAGAAGAGCGGAGGATTGTCGTAGGACATAGTAGACCTTTTTGCTTCGTAATCTTATAGGGAAGCACAATTGGAGCTTGATGAGTCAGGGTTAAGGGTAGCGAATTGTGCTTGGGCGACACATGGTACATAGATACATAGTAGTCATAGTACTCTGTACCCCGTATGCTTACATAATCATTCCTTGCCGACAGCGGCAAAGTGATGCTATCACCGGCGGTCCATTAACATTACCCTTTGGTAACGCGCATTGAATTGTTTCTTTTTCCGTGACTGACTTGACCGCAGAGCCAATCGCCCGGCTCGAGAGGAGCTTGTTGCCTCCACTTTGCCAATCCATGATTGATCGAGATCGAGATCGAGATATTTACCCGCACGTCGCAGTTCGTTTGTCTTTACAGGTCAGCTCTCTTTTTACGCATGTGCCCGTTACATCGTTGCGGGTGAAGCAATCTTGATTCTTTGATTCTGGTTCAGGAAAGCGTGTATAGGAGATATAGGGACTGACGATCACGGCCACCATATATCAGTCTCGTAACTCCAAACGTGTCATGAACACGTCAATTTCTCCGTCAGAATCTCAAGGCATCTACGTAGACGCCCCTCTCCCACTTCTTGCTCACACGTGCCTCCAGACGACGTCTATTTCCCGTGGGTATCGTCGGCGCGCTGGACAATCAAAGACTGAAGGCTGTTCAATCCAGGTCGTTGGATCGTCAAGTAGAGTCAGCGTCCGAAACAATGGCACAAGACACGGGCAGGGCCTATACAACCCAGATTAGTATACCCAACGTCATTATCCCAAAGCTTCACAAATCCAAGCGTTGGAACCTCGACATCAAGGACGGCCAACCTGTTGCGCTCGTACCCTCTTCACCCTCCTCCCCAGATCCTCCAAGCCTCCTCCTCCCACCGCTCTGTCACCCTCACATTCACCTGGACAAGGCCTACATCCTCACTTGCAACCGCGGTCCAGCAGCAGACTCCAAGCGAAACCAGCAGCACCCAGACTACTCTGATCTGCAGCCTGTCTCCGGCGACTTCGACGAAGCCCTGACAAACACAGCTGCCGCAAAGGCCCGCTACACGCCCGACGACCTGTACCTCCGCGGGTCGCAGCTCATTGCAGAAGGCTACACCCGCCATGGCGTGACGTGCATGCGTGCTTTTGTCGAGGTGGACCATGTTGTGCGGCTCCAGACCCTCGCGGCGGCAGTGCAGCTCAAAGAAGACTTTCAACACCTCGTTGACGTGCAGATTTGCGTGTTTGCACAAGACCCCTTGTTCTCTACCGAGCATGGCGAAGAGAACCGCAGCTTGGTGGTGGAAGCGCTGGACAAGTACCGAGGCGCGGTGGAAGCCCTCGGTACGACGCCCTATGTTGAGAAGGGCGCTGAAGCATCGAATCTGAACATTGAGTGGGCTGTCGACACGGCCATGGCAAAGGGGCTGCATCTGGACTTCCACCTCGACTACAACCTCGACAAGACACAGTCATCGTCCGTACCCAAGGTGCTGGAGTATGTACAGCGCAAAGAGTGGACGAGCCGTGCTCACCCGGGCAAGACGATTGTGATTGGCCACTGCACAAATATCACGACCAGAAACGAGGCCGTGGAGGAAATCGCAGCGCTGCTCCACCACCAGCAACAACCCAGGCTCCCAGTCCATTTCGTTGGGCTGCCAACGAGTGACATGTACATGATGGGACGGCCGCAACAACAGGTACGCGGCACTCACTGTACCTACCAGCCGCACGAGCGGCCCCGTGGGACGATGCAGATTCCCTCCATGATTCGCGATTTTGGCCTGAATGGATGTCTTGGGGTGAACAATGTTGGGAATGCGTTTACGCCATATGGCGATGGGGATCCCCTGCAGTTGGCGTGCTGGGGCACGGGGATCTACCAGGCTGGCACTGTCGAGGATGCAGAGGTGTTGTATGAGTGCGTGAGTGAGCGGGCGAGGAGGGCGATTGGGCGGGTTGATACCAGGGGGTCGTTGACCGATGCTGCTGATGCTGATGATGATAAGAATGATGATAACTACAGTGACATGAACAAGGTTCCAATTCCAGGTCTGCTGGTGCGCAATCAGAAAGAGATTGTGATGGCCGGTAGGCGGGACAGAGCTTTGGAAGTGCCCGCTAGATGGAGGTTGAGCGTCAAAGATGTTGTTCGGGATCCGCCAGATACTTCGCTCCGGGAGGTTGTTGGATGAAGATGAAGCATATATCTTGAATGATCACTTTGTTGTAGATATTGGGTTTGTCACGCACTTGTGGTGTCTTTATTGTGCTTGGATGTAACGACCACGATTGTACACTGTCACAACGGCCTTGAGTAAATATCACGTTCATGCTGCCGCTTGTTGTGTATGTTCATGCGCAATTCTACACATTATTCAACCGTAGTATCTGCATCTACACACCTGTCACGGTCTTATTAGAGGAAAGCAACAAATGCAAGTACCCTGGGGGATTGCGAATGGTTTTTTTTTTTAAGTACCCATGCGGCACTGGTTCTTTGTCCACAGGCTGCTATAACATCCCTTATATTCTGAGGCTGCCGCGGCGGACACTTACATGATCTTTGTCACCTTACATTAGCGTTAGTATACGGTCATACGTACTTCTTGCTGCTCAGTGGCTGGATCTTACCGGGCCACTTTGGTGGTGGTGGAGGTGATGCTTCTTCTTCTTTACATAGTAGCTGAACGAGACCCCTGCTTGCATAGCACACCATCTCCATTTTCTGGCCCCTCCTTCTTTCGAACTTGTTCAACCGTGTCCCATCCCCGATTCACCCAACCCCCCAAAGGGACTCGCAAAACGTATACAAAGGTGAAAGGTTGAAAAAAGCCCTTCAGCATTCAGACTCATCTCCAACCATGTCAGCAACCAACGCTCCTCCCCGCAGTCCTCCCCGCCCACCCTCAGCCTCAACCTCAGCCTCAACCACAACTTCATCCACCTCGCTGAGAAGCACCATCTACCCCAGCTCGAGCGGCGGCGGCGGCGGCGGCGGCGACAGAAGAGGGGTCGACGATGGCATGGGGTGGGGCGGTGCATCGACAACGGCCTCATCGTCTGTATCGGCGTCGCAGTTCCCATTGCCACCGGGCCATTTCCAGCAACAGCACTTTGCGCAGCAGCATTCTCATCAGCTTCAACATCGCCACCATGGAGGACCACTGCCACAACAACAACAACAACAACAACAACACCACCAACCTCCTCACGTCCGCAGACAAATCACAAGCGCACCTCCTCTCCACCTAGAAGAGAGCACCCACAACCCACCACCAATCTCCTCCTCCTCCACCAACACCCTTCCGCCCTCTCTCCACTCCCCCACAAACCCAGCCCACCTGCCGACCCCTTTGCAAGCCTCCCAAACAGCTCAGGCTCGTGACGCCCTCGTCGCCTCCCTAGGTAATGCCCTGGACACGGAGCTCTCGTCGCGCGCAAGCCTCCTCCACGCCAACCAGGCGGCGATTGAGAAGCAAGAGCGTGATGTGCAAACCGCGCTGGGTGCGTTCCGGAAAGAGAATGACAAGTTGGCAAAAGTCCTCGCGGATGGGTCGAGGCAGGTCAAGGAGTTGGGAGATGTGCAGAACTGGGCGGAGAAATTGGAGAGGGATTTTCTGGTCTTGGAGGAAACCATGAGGTTGGTGCAGAGGGGCGAAGGCGAGGAAGGAAGCTCGTGCGGGGGTGGAAGTTATACCGGGAGTGAAAGTGGAAGCTGGAGTGGGAGTGAAGACGGGGGTCAGACCGAGGGCGAGGGTGAGCAACATAGCCAGCATAAGTCTGGCCCAGAACATCACGAAGACCAGCCCGGGGAAGATTCCCACATGGCTGATGTCCATGACGACACGGAGGCTGCTCGAAGCCCAGCTGATCTCAGTATTCAACCAACGGGCAAAGACAAGGGGAAGGGAAAAGCAAAAGAGTTGAACGGTGATGAGACGTCAATAGCAGCACGAGGAGATGCCATGGACATGGAGACTGAAGAGTCTCACCGTCCCGCTGGAGCCCTTGCTTGGAACACGACTGAGACCTCGAGCGGCATTCACCACGATAGTGCCACAGCGCCGCCGCAGGCTACGGCTGGGGTGGGGTGGCTGAGACGCTTAACGTGGAGAGGCACATGACGGGGTTTTGCATTTAGTCGCAGAAGAGACATCACGGGTATACGATTTACGATTGAAGCGAGATCAATATTGTTGCAAGTTCACATATATGCCTTGAACAGGGCGAATCTTGAGTCCAAAACTCACGGTTTGGAGCTCATGACCACATCAGAGAGGTATGGGCGATCTTATCTGAAACGGTGCTGCGAGTGTGTATAAATCAGCACTACCAAGACTGATGCCCCTTTCTCAGTTATTTCCTGTCAACCGCTCCTTTTCTTCCCTCCAGTTCATTCAGGGATTCTTTCCACTCAGTAGAAACCATAAAAGAGTGTGTACTTCTTCTTCTTGTACTTATCACCAAATGTCTGCCTCAGCGCCTTTTCCTTGTCGCGCGACCAGGACATCATATACGAGGTGCCAATAGCGATGGACAAGGCAACCGACCATTCCCGCGAGACAATAACCATGCCAATCCACGCAATAATTTCAAACATGTAGTTGGGGCACGTCACCAGGCTGCTTCCAATGCAGCTGGGAATACCTTTCTCGGTCGTCCCAGGTCGACGCAGTCCAGCAAGATGCTTGTGCACGACAAAGTTGGCGAGCTCGCCCAAAACGTACATGGCGATGCCGATATAATCAAGCAATCCAAGCTCGGAGCGGGCAGCATACGACTTGGGAGAGTAGATGAAGGCGGCGGCGAGTAGACCGGCCGAGAGCCAGTAGTAGGCCGAATTCTTGACAATGTTGAAGGCGGGCATGGTGTTTGCCGAGAACTTATGCAGGAAGGCGGTCTCGAGTTCGCGCTTGACAAAGTGGAGGAAGAGCATCCAGAAGCAAATGTTCTGCACCAGTGTCAGGGGAACCTTGTCGGCGCCCTTGTACAGGAAGGGATCGATTTTGGCGAGGTGTGGCCGGAGAAAGTAGAACAAGGGGTGGCAGAGCGTGGGGCCGAGATATTCGACAAGGTAGACAGTGCGCCAGGATATTTGAGGACCTGTTCGAATAGAAACGATCAGCACGATAGTTCATCCAGTTGGGAACCACTGTAGCATGAGAGCTTGACCATACCAAGGTCCTGGACGAGAATCTGCCCGTTGTCTATAACATCTTGCTGGTCGCGCACAAGGGCTTTGCGATCTCCAATTCTCTTCTTGGTCGAAGGGTAGAAGAGGCCAATACGGTTGAAGTCCTTAACACCAGCCTGGCGAGCGACGGCCTTCTTCACGTCTTCAATCTCGGCATCGTAGGGCACATCGACGGAAGCTGGGAGCTTGCGCAGGGGTTTTTTGGGCGCTGGTCGTATTCGTTAGAATTTTGCCACAATAATGGATAAAGCGAAGTAGATGCAGGCTATTCTTACCCCGGTTGGCAAGCGCGAGTGTTATGGGACCAGACATGCTTCAATTGGTGCGTGGTTGTCGTGGCAGGCCGTGGTTGTTGAGGGAGGATGAAAAGGTTGGGCAGACAAATTACAACAAGCAATGCCAAAGTCCTCGGCTCGGCACCTATCGATTACATACATAGTAGTAGTATCTTTCTTGCTTCCATAGTACGAAGTACTCACAGGGTTGCAAGCTCCTTGTCACTACATAGTATCCCTGAAAGCTTAGGTCATCAATTTCCAAAGCAAAGCTGTGCCCCACCCGTCCGGCCCGCTTGGAGCTCCGCACCTTGCATCCGCCTTCCGTTGTCGCCGCAGTCCTGGATCCGGCCTTCGGCAACGGGAGAAAGTATCTCAAGGTACAATATCATGATATATCTCTGCTTCTATTCCTGCTGTCTCTTTCGTGCACGACTTCCTTTCTGACACCTTGCCCTTTCTGCTCTCACAGTCGGTACTAAATGCTTCGCCAGCCCGTCGCACGACTACAGGCCTTATCCCGCAGCTTCACAAGCACTACACCGCTGTCATTCTCAGCCTCGCGCCCTTTCACCACCTCCATTCCCTCCAAAATGAAGGCCGTCATCTACAACTCAACGGGCGACTCGTCCGTCCTCCAGGTCGGCGATATCCCCAAACCCACACCGGGCCCCACCGACGCCCTCATCAAAATCGAATGGGCTGGCGTCAATTTTATCGACATTTATTTCCGCACAGGCCTCTACCCAACCGCCTTTCCTGCCACCACCGGCCGTGAAGGCGCCGGCATCATCGAATCTCTTGGCTCTGATGTCCCCGCCGAATACAACCTCCGCGTCGGCGACCGTGTCGCCTGCTACTCCCAAAACGTCATGGCAGAGTACTGCGCCACCCCTGCGGCCCGCCTCATGAAGCTCCCCGATGCTGTCTCCACCCGCCAGGGCGCTGCGCTTATTTTGCAAGGGTTGACAGCCTGGACTCTCGTTAAGGATGCGCACGAGGTCAAGCCCGGTGAGGTTGTCCTGGTGCATGCTGCTGCGGGTGGCACGGGCGGGTTGATTGTGCAGATGGCCAAGCACCTCGGCGCGACGGTGATTGGCACAGCGAGCACGCCTGAAAAGATTGCCATTGCAAAGGGCCACGGCTGCGACCACGTCATTAACTACTCGCACGAGAGCGTACTCGACGAGGTTATGCGTTTAACGGATGGAAAGGGTTGTCACGCTGTGTTTAGCGGAATTGGAAAGGCGACGTTCAAGGATGACCTGGAATGCTGCCGGAGAAAGGGAACCATGGTCACATTTGGCAACGCCTCAGGCGCCATTGAGGGGTTCCGCCCATTGGAGCTAGGTAAGAAGAATGTGAAGCTGCTAAGACCCCGGTTGGATGTCTATGTGAGCGAGCGTGAAGACTTTGAGCAAAGGTCTGCTGAGCTACTGGACTTGGTGGCCAAGGGAGTTGTTAAGTTGGATATTGCAAAGGAGTATTCAATGGAGCAAGTCGGACAGGCACATGACGACTTGTCAGGACGCAAGTCGACAGGCAAGCTAATCGTTAAGATTGCTGAATAAATAAGCTGGCAAAAATGGAGGGCAGGATAGGGATGATGATAATGATAATAACCAAAATCAATGGTCAATGGGAGTTATTGAATGTGATACTTGCATGGCCACCTTATCTTCAGTCTTTTTAAGGTGGTACACATGGTTTGGCCTTTCTCTTCGAAATTTCTTTCCCAAAAGTAGTTGGAACTTGCATTGAAATGAGCAAATGATTCAATTACCATGATCTTACACACTCTCCTCAACCAGAGCTTTGAAATTCCCAGATACATGATCCCAGTCAATTCTTCAACGATGTTTAATATCTGTGGAAAACAAAACATTTCCCATCCCAAGCAGTACTAGCAACAGTACTAGTCAAAAAACCCTTGCTAGCATAGACTCCCAAGTCAGACAGAATGCACGAATCCAAAACGCCTTATTTCTGTAATCCCTGACAAAGGAAACCAATCCTATCCCTGCCATCAACCCACTCAGTCTCTTCTTTCCCCATCATCAACAGCCAACATCTATTCAAGAATGTTTCTAGCAGTGCATTTTTGCTTCATCTCAGACACGCCTTAGTAGTCACCGTACTGGAGGCTGTCACGCTTGAGGATCTTCTCGGCATCCTTGATGATATCGCTAATGCTGAAACGGGCGTCCAGTCCGTCACGGCGGAGGATACTGCCAATAACGCTCTCGCCATCCTTGATCAGGTCTTTGAAGGAGAAACGAGCCTCAAGGCTTTCATCACTGCGACGCAGAATGGAGCCTACGATCTTCTCGCCATCCTTCAAGAGGTCGCCAAAGGAAAAGCGGGCATCGAGACCGTAGTCACGGCGGAGAATGCTGCTCACAACCTTTTCGCCATCCTTGAGAAGATCACCAAAGCTGAAGCGGGCATCAAGACCATCGCGTCGGAGGATACTGCTAACGATGCCCTCACCGTCCTTGATCAGATCAGAGAAGGAGAAGCGAGCATCGAGACCGTCGCGGCGCAGAATGGAACCAAGGATGCTCTCGCCCTCCTTAATGATGTTGCCAAAGTTGAGACGGGCATCGAGGGTATTGTCGCGGCGCGCAAGGTTGTTCTCACGGCGCAGAATGGTCTCAACGACCTTCTCGCCGTCTTTGAGCAGGTCTGAGAAGGAGAAGCGGGCATCAAGGCCATCACGACGCAGAATATCACCAAGAATGCTCTCTCCCTCCTTAAGAATGCTACCGAAGTTGATGCGGGCCTGTAGCTCATCACGGCGCAGCACGCTGCTCAGGACCTTCTCGCCATCCTTGAGTAGGTCGCCAAAGGAGAAGCGGGCGTCGAGGCCGTCGCGACGCAGAATGCTGCTCAGAACCTTTTCTCCATCTTGGACCAGGGTGCCGAATGAAAAGCGAGCGTCGAGACCGTCGCGGCGGAGGATGCTGCCAATAACGCTCTCGCCATCCTTGATCAGGTCTTTGAAGGAGAAACGGGGGTCAAGACCATCGCGCTTAAGAACGCTCTCGACATCCTTAAGGATATCACCGATGCTGAAGCGGGGCTCAACTCCACCATCGCGTCGCAGAATGCTGCCAACAATCTTTTCTCCATCCTTGAGCAGGTCCGAGAAGGAGAAACGAGGGTCAATGCCGTCGCGCTTGAGAATGCTCTCAACATCCTTGACGATATCACCGAAGCTGAAACGGGCATCAAGGCCATCACGTCGGAGAACGCTGCTCAAAATACTTTCCCCGTCTTTGAGAAGAGTAGAGAACGAGAAGCGGGGGTCAAGAGTGTCGCGGGGGAGGATGCGGTCAAACCCAGCGCCGTAAAACTCCTCACGCTTGGAGATAGCCTCGATATCCCTGAGGATGTTGCCAATGTTGGAGTCACGTGCCTGTACATTACCTTCTTCTGTAGGAATTTCCTCGGCGGGCTCAGTCTCAGATTCCCCGCCGAAGCTGATAGTAGGACTCAGGCTGATTGAGTTTCCACCGTTGCTGGAAGACTCAGGCTTGTTGTTGTTTGAGTTGGAAGCAGGCTTGTTGTTGATTTGACTGAGAGAAGGCTTCTTGCCCTGCTTGGCCCGCGCCTGGAATAAGTTGAAGTCGTCCTCGCCACGAGCTTGCTTGGCGGTACTCGCGCTAGCAGCGCCCTCGATAGCAGCACCACCGGCAGCAGCCTCACCGGTAGCAGCCTCTTCAGGAGCACCACCGCTGGCAGCGCCCTGGCTGGAACCACCTTGCTTGTGGCTGCCCTTTCCGCCCTTGCCACCCTTGCCTTTGCCGCCAGAGTGACCGGCGCGAGCCTCAAAGAAGTGAGGTTCGTCCTCGCCACGAGCTTGCTTGGCGGTACTCGCGCTAGCAGCGCCCTCGATAGCAGCACCACCGGCAGCAGCCTCACCGGCAGCAGCCTCTTCAGGAGGACCACCGCTGGAAGCACCCTGGCTAGAACCACCTTGCTTGTGGCCGCCCTTGCCACCCTTGCTCTTCCCACCCTTGCCGCCCTGGCCCTTGCCGCCAGAGTGACCAGCGCGAGCCTCGACGTTCGGGATAGTTTCGGAGAACATGTGTGATTCAGCAGCCTTATAGCTTGAGATGTCTTCAGCGGTATTTTCCCAAGGCATGGCTTGCCCACCGCTGCTGCGTTGGTGGTGGTGACCTCCTGAGTTTGGCGTAGGCGAGTTGGACTGACCCTTGCCCTTGCCTGCGAGGTGGCCACTCGGTCCGGCTTGGGCCATGGCGGAGGCCGCGAAGACGGCTGTAGCGACGGCGGCGAGACGCATCGTGTCGACTAATCAGAAAATTTGCAGAACTTTGTGTGTGAAGAGATTGATGATGAAAAACGTATTCGGCTATAAAGACAGACAAGACGAAAGGGACGAGATAAGAAAAGAGAAAGAAAATTGACAAAAAGAAAAATCGCAGCGCGCAGCGCAAAGGCCGAATTGTATCAAAAAGGTACAAAGGAAAGATGATGAGGTTGATAATGATGGAATGGATGGACAAGAATACTGAAGGGTTCGAGAGAAGGTGCTTATATAGAACGAACCACGCAAGCAAGCGTTGGGATGCGGTAGTAACTTTTGCTTGTATATCGCAGGCCAATGGCCAGCCTCAGATCAAACAAAGGAGTTTCGTAGGCCATTAGGCCGGCCTCCATCCTAACAGCGTGGTGGGCGGTGGTGTGGGAGCGCGTTGAAGCACACAAACTTGAACATTAGCAGTGCTAATTCAAGAGCTCGCGAGGATTGATCGTGCAGGATATCATCCTTCGGCGGCCACAGCTACCCCTGCAAGTCAACTAGGAGCCTCCAGGACGGACAGGGCTTCTCCCCATCTCTCTCTCTCTCTGTGTGGGCGTGTTTTGCGCCTCGACTCCTGCTTCCTGTTGCGAGGTCCTTTGGTGTGGGTGTGTCCAAGCCATCGCTAGCATGCCGCCGGATCTTAGGGATTACGGCCGTATTTCGGTATAGATAGTAGAATACCGCACTTTGGCCACCATCCACGGTACCAAGCAGGCCCGCGGAGCGTGCTTTGGTAAGACTTCGAGGGAACGAGGGCCTGTAAGCTTACCCAACCCCAACTCCCAAAGCATTACGCTCAATCTCGAGAGGACTTTCTCTGACTGAAGCGTCCGGGGTTCACATCCTCTTGCTTAATGCCAAGGAGCGATGGCCCATGGCGTCGTCAGCAATTGCTATTCGTGCTTCGCCTGGCGGGTCAGACCTCTAATCATGGGTTTGGACCCTCGCTTCGTTCTATTCGATCCACTCGTGTCATCCTTGGATATGTCTCGTTGGGTACAAGGCGGCTGGTGAGTGTTGTAATGAGTTGTTGGGTACTTGGTTAACATTGCATCGTGCATGTTTCAATACGCTCGCGGCTGGTCGTTGCGGCCACGATACGTTGATCGTACAGGAAACTGTTGGAAGATGGCCCGCAGTCGACCTGGGGAAGTGGCCTGGACAACCTTGGGGTTAGGGCTCGTCATGGTGGGGCTTATGAATCGCTGCAGTTCGTTCTGTACATCATAATCATAGTACATTACCAGGATTACATAGGTACCTAAGTATTTACCTGCCTGCTTCAGGGACAACCACATGACAAGGCAGCCAATGGACGTTCCGATCTCAATGTTCTAAAAACAGAACATGCCAGCCTTGTCCGGAGTGGCCAAAATCTGGGCAACCTTACTGCGCGCCGCTGAGTGGTGGCTTGACCAAGGCCATAAACGCGGCCCCGAGAACAAGCTTCAATTCCTCCACCTGCAATGAGGGTTCAGATAGACTGACAAGTATGTACTGTAATTCCTCTGAATTGGTCGTCAACCGGTAGGTATGGGTGATGCCTGTTCTAGCACGTGGTCCCTAATCTTAGATCAGGGCACCAAGAACCGAATGTCGACTTGAATTCGGCGAATTTACCATCTGTCATATCTATATTTGAGTCTAACTAATAAGACTGCCTAGGCATTTGCCCAATATCCTGGCGATGGAAGCATTTACCCCATCGAGAAGTTTCTGTTGCCCAAAATATCTCGAGCGAGATTTGGTCAGAAACGTGGCAGAGACGTATTCTGACCATGAAATCAGATATAATACAATCTCTAGCCCCCATGCAGGATCTTCCACTTCCTCTACATTGCTCCTGGCATCTACCAAAATCTCACTGAGGAGTCCGATGTGCTAGACATGATCAAATTTGGGTTTGTAGCTAGCACTGATGGTGGTCATGTTGTCATTGAGAAGAGTGAAGGCCCAGCCATGCGTTGTATTGGTGGTTAAAAGGTCTACAGTTTGGGGGCTTATGTAGTCGATTTTGTCAGGCTTGAAGATTCTTGGAGAGGCACCACCTTTCTCTCTGCAATTATGCGCGAACAGTTGAAATGATTTCCCGCAGTTGATGTAAAAATAATGCTATGAAACCAATGAGAATAATCTTTAGGTTCAAACCGTGACCATATAAGCATTCTATTGAAAAGTCATCTAGAAAGCTTTCTGCTCACGAATCATGATCACTATCTTCACAGACACCAATCTTCTCAAATCCATTCCAGCGGCTTAACGCTACATCGTGCCACAGATCCTATCTAAGCCGCGCAACGCCGTTGCGTTATCACCCAGGGCGCCCAGGGTCAAGCCATCCTTAGCATGATCGGCTATTCGAGTTATTTATGTTTAGAGGTTTGACTTTATTTGTGATGATTGAGATTTGTTGTGAGTCGAAGACCTAATATCTTTGGCAAAATCCTGTGGTGGAGATCATAGTAGTGAGAAAGATTTATTAGTGGAGGGTAGTCGCACAGTCGCAGCACCACTTCCCGCTTTCGGCTCACATGCCAAGGTGGGGCTCGAAACGGCAGGGGTTCCAGGGGCATGACTTCCTGGAACGTGTATGTAATGAATGCCCAGCATCGTTACGACTTCGCTTGTCATCACATCCGCAACCCCCCAACATCCGCATCTACAACGTCAAAAGTTATGGTATAGACATCGAATGCATGCCAATACGGCGCTGTTCTCTAATCCAGCCGCAATCCGCGTACGATGGACGCACCCCAGGTCAAGCTCTCGGAGCTTCTCCGCATTCCCGATGACCTTGACAAAATCACAACCCTCAAGCAGGAGTTCCTGCGCAAAAAGGGTGCCGTTGACGCCCAGCTTCGCAGCGGTCTGCGCGAGCAGCTCGAAACGACGCAGTCAGGCATGAATGGGCTATCCGAGGGCCAAAAGGCCGTTCAGCAAATCAAGGAAGAGATGATGAAGATCGACAAGCTGTGCGCCGAGTCACAAAACATGATCAAGGATTTCAAGACCATCAACATTGTGTCGCAGGCCCATCGCAACTTTGGCGCCGTCGAAGAGATGCGAAAGAATCTCGAGATATTCAACGACCGTCTAACTGGTGTCGAAAATATGCTTCGCGAGGATGAGGCCGATCAGGAGAACATGCCCAACCTGTTGCCCATACACTATGAACTCACCCAACTTCGGAACATAAGAGACGATGCGATCGAGCAAATACAAAGAACGGGAGAGCAGGATCTGCAGTCGACTCTCGAGGATTATTTTGAAAGATTAGACGGCGCTATCGAGTGGTTTGACGAACACATAAATCTGATTGCGACAAGTCTGATTAACCTCGTAACATCCGAGAATAACGGCTTGATCGTGCGATTTGCTGTCATCATAGAAACCGAGGAGAGGAGTGATCAGAGAGTTTTGGCTTTGCAAGAGGCGCTCAAGGACCACAAAGAGATGGCGACGAGATTCCAGAGCATAACAGATGGAGCCAAGACTGTGCGCGGATACAAGGAAAAGTTCATGGAGGCTGCCAAAGTATACGCAAAAGCTCAGTTTGACGTAAGTCGGGAAGAGTTCCTCAACGACCCGAGCAAGCTGGAAAAGATAATGAAGTGGTACTTCAACGACCTGAACGCTGTCAGAATAGGCATGGTGCCATTGATGCCCAAGAAGTGGAAGATATTCAAAACGTACGCGCAATTATATCACGGACTTATGCACGATTTCCTGATTGGTATAGTCGAAGATCCCGAAAGCAGCTCGCAAAATGCCCTCGAAGTTATAAATTGGCCAGAAAAATACTACAAGAAAATGCGAAAACTTGGTTTCACCGAGGACCAGCTGATGCCGCACGTCATCGACAACCGAGAAACCGAACTGGTGCGAGACTTCCGCTCCGTTATCATCAAGTTCTTGGACGAATGGATGGATCGCATCTTTGCACAGGAACGGAAGGACTTTGCCAACCGCAACGTCGAAGGCGGCAACCTGGACGCTGACGAGTATGGGTACTTTCGCACCAAGAACCTTGTAGACATGTGGAGGATGCTGCGAGAGCAACTCGACGGTGCAGCAGGTTCTCAGCGTACAGACGTCGTTGAAGGTGTAGTCGATGCCATGTTCATGCGGCTACGGCAGAGACAACAAAACTGGCAGCAAATGCTGGAAGAGGAAGCACTACGTTACGAGAGCGGCCAAGTGCCTGAGCTTGAAGGGTTCCAGACGTTGCACGACTGGTTGGTTGCAACTGCCAATGACCAGATTGCATGCATCGACGACAACGAGGAAGAAGGCCGATTCGCATACTTGACGGGCTTCAAACAAAAATTTGAAAGCATGGTGTCGGCACAATACATGGAACGTGCTGAGGCAGAAGTCGCCTTGCTTCGTGATGGCTACGTCGATTTCAGCACGTGGTGCATCACCAGATTCGCCCATCTTATCTTTGCCGTTGACTTCAGGACCGTCATGGCCGACTTTTTCACGCCCAAGTGGTACGGTAATCAGGTTATGAAGCAGATCATCGTCACATTCCAGGATTACGTGGAGGACTACAAGATGGTGTTGCACCACAGCATCGTGGATATTTTTGTCGAAATTTTCGCAGACGAGCTTCTCGTACGCTATCTGTCGTCTGTACGCAACAAGGGCGCCAAGTTCAAGCGTGCAGAACCGTTCCCAGACAAGCTATTTGAGGATCTTTCTGCAGCATTCGAGTTCTTTGACCAGCTCGAGAGGCCAGAGGTGGGCGAGACGATCAAGGAAACGTGGCGGGCCACAGAATACTTCCTCGAACTGTTGACGCAACCCAAGGATGCCATCCCAGATGTCTTCCAAAACTTCAAGCAGACGTACTGGGACCTGCAACTAGGCTGGGTAGAGGCGGTTCTGAAGTCTCGGGACGACTACGAGAGAAGTATGTTGAACGCTGTTAAGAGCAGAGCAGCAACTATCACCGTAGACAGGGGTTCGGAAACCATCATGGGGAAAATCAAGTAATACGAGTATTGAATTTCCGATGCTAAAGGAAGCCTCCATCGGAGTAAGTTACAAGTAGTGCTTGGGCGTTAGGGAGCCGGCGTTGGTATAAACTTTGGGCGAGGAAAGTAGCACGATCTAATTAGACAGCAAGCATCAGACGATAACAAATACTCTGACTACGGTGATTCCACCAGGTCAAAAAATGTCTCCCAGTCGAAATAGTAGTATGTAATGTGTGATGTGAAATTTGTGACTCTTACTATAGTAACAGTAGGCACCCTCAACAGCATCAATGCCACTCCCCACTGTACTTTGCCATGTACACCGAGTAGCCGCACCGCGAGGACCCCTAATGCCAGTCAGGTCTAACTGCTTACAGGGCACAGGCCAATGACGGCAGCCCCCATAGCAACTCGGCTGGCATGGGGTATTTATCAGCTTAATCGGCCGTCTTGCTGTTATACTGTCCCCAGCAGCCAAACCACTAACTGAGAGGGGCAGCGTCTTCAGAAACAACCCTTCTGTTCCCCCCCATCCCAGACTGTCTGATTCCTGAAAAGCGGCAAAATGGATCCAAACGAGCAGCAGCCCAGCATGCCGGATGCTCCTGATAAGGAGAAGATGGAACAGGTACGCCATGGTCTAAGGGAGCAGCCGCGGCACTCTCCAACCAGTGCTACTTCGGTGACCGGAGTCCTTGAAGGACTGACTGACCTGCCCTGGCATATAGATCCGACAGCGCCGACTAGCTAAGCTTGGATCTTCGGCAGCAAGCCAGCCAAAGTCAGAGGGCGAATCATCTGGAGCGGCGAGTCCAGCAAAATCGACACCGAGTACGCCGGCGCCTGTTAGCGATGCGAAGACGAGTGAGCCCGAGGTCAAGCGGACCAAGATCAACATCACACCCTCAACGGCTGCGAGCCCATCTGGCACAGGAGGCGCCTCGAACCCTTTCTCCCAGCTTGGCGTTGGCTCAGGCCGATCTACGCCGACTTCAGGTACGCCCGCTGTTCGCCAGAAGCGCCAGAGCCCAGAGACTGACGTTCATGGCCCTTCAGGCACATCCATGCCGCCCACCAAACGAAATGCAGGCGAGAAGTTTGAAGACTGGGCCGACAGGACAATCAGCCAAGTCTTTCGAGTCACACTCAACGAAAGCCGGCAAACAGACGCCCACGGCCGCAAGTTGACGTACCTGCCTGCTCTACATGCCGAGTTGCAAGAGCAGTTCCCAGATGGACCCGTCCGACTATCTTCCGACAACATTGAGCAGGTTATTCTCGAGGGGGCTAGTGCGTTTCCGCATGACAAACCATTGCTGGATCATTTGCTGCCTTGTTGGAAGCGGGTAGTGCAGGCCAAAAAGAGCATAATGGCACCAACACCTGAGAAGGAGGCACTGTTGGCAGAAGCAAAGCGGTTGTGCATGAGCTACTGTTTGTTTGCGGTGACCTTGCCAGATTTATTTGGGTACGCTACTCAGTATGGGATTTCTTCACCTCATAATATGCTAACGTATAACAAATCATAGTCGCGAGGCTAAGCCCGAGCATGACACGCTTGTACCGTATCTTCTACACGACATCGATCATGAGCATGGCATATGCCTCGATTTCATACAAGAGGCAGTTGCGCGTTTCCCCGAAGATGACAGCTTACCACACATCTTTGTCAAGGCGATGGTAGAAATCAGCACAAGGTTGTCGAAATTAACCATGAATGATAACTACAAGCCTCATATAAATGTAGGTTCTACCTTCGCCGTAGACCAGAAAATAGGTGATATTCAGCTGACCAGTACAACGTGGCCAGGCTTTGAAACTCTACTCGAAATTTCCGTCATTACTTGATGCGCTTGCAAAACACCCAATGTTCCTCATGGCTCAATCTGCGCCTGGAATTGAGAAGCATACGCTACTGGGCCCTTTCTTTCGCATATCGCCACTTCAAACCGAAGTCACTCAAACTTACTTTGCAGGGCCACGAACCATAGACAGAGGTGCTATCAAAAACGCGCAAAATGCTCTTCAGATTACCATCAACACGCACCAATTAGATCTCCGGGACATCATCAACGCCTTTGTCCGAGCTAGCATTGGTACGCGTAACAAGCTGCTCGATTGGTTTGCCTATATAATGAACCAGAACCACAAGAGAAGAGCTATGCAGGTTGATCCGAAGGAAGTAGCCTCGGATGGTTTCATGATGAACGTCACTGTGATTCTGGATTATTTGTGCGAGCCATTCATGGACTCGACATTTTCCAAAGTCGACAGAATTGATGTCGGCTACTTCAGGAGAAACCCGCGCATCGACATCAAAGAAGAGACCAAGATCAACGCCGACCAGGCACAGTCTGACAAGTTTTACGCGGAAAAGCTTGATGGTGCTTCAAACTTCATATCAGAAGTCTTCTTCCTCACGCTGGCAGCTCACCACTATGGAAGCGAGGCCACTAATTCGAAACTCAAGAACCTGGACAAGGACATCAAGTTTTACGAGAAGCATCTCAAAATCCTCGAGGCTGAGCGCCAAAAGTTTGTAAACTCTCCACAGCAGCTTGCCATATTCGACATCGGTGTGCGCCGCCATACAGATGTCCTGGAAAGAGCCATCTCACTCAAGTACGCCATCGAAGGTTGTCTGCTCGATGAAAAGATGCAGGGCCGGTCTTTACAGTTCATGAGGTATGTGTGCGTGTGGCTACTCCGCGTAGCAAGCCAATCAGACTACAAACCAGACAAGACGCTCCGGCTGCCACTACCAAAAGAGCAACCGGAGGCCTTCAAGTGTCTTCCTGAGTATGCGCTCCAAGACATTGTCGACAACTTCAAATTTGTCTTCCGCTACGTGCCTCAAATCATCTTATCAGCCATTGGAGACGAGATGATTGCCCTTTGTTTGACGTTCCTCGAGTCTTCTGACTACATCAAGAACCCCTATCTCAAGTCCATGCTCGTGAGTCTCCTGTACTCGGGCACATGGCCGACTTACCACTTGCGCAAGGGTGTGTTGGGCGACGCCCTGACAAACTCGTCCTTTGCCAATCAATACCTACTCCACGCTGTCATGAAGTTCTATATTGAGTGTGAATCGACGGGCGCACATACTCAATTCTATGATAAATTCAACATCCGATACGAAATCTTCCAGATCATCAAGTGCGTCTGGTCAAATGATTTCTACAAGGATCAGCTCGGTCGCCAGAGTCGGGTGGAGCGGCAATTCTTTGTGCGGTTCGTCAATCTCCTACTCAACGACGCTACCTACGTGCTAGATGAAGCTCTGTCCAAATTTCCCAAGATTCACGATCTACAGATCGAGCTGCGGGAGAATCAAGGTTTCTCCCAGGAGGACCGGCAAAAGAAAGAGGAAGAATTGTCGTCTCTCGAGGGTCAAGCTACGTCGTACATGCAACTGGCGAATGAGACGTTGGCTATGATGAAGCTCTTTACCAAGGCCCTTCGCGACTCGTTCACATTACCTGAAATTGTGGCGCGGCTGGCTGGTATGCTTGACTTCAACCTCGATATGCTGGTCAGCCCCAAGAGCCAGAACCTCAAGGTCGAGAATCCAGGGAAATACCACTTCAACCCGAAGACACTGCTTCCCGATATTGTGGATATCTTCCTCAATCTCGGTAAGGCACAGAGTTTTGTGGAGGCCGTCGCCTCGGATGGTCGCTCGTACAAGGCCGAAACGTTTGATCGCGCATCCAACATCATGACGTCAAGGGGCCTAAAGGCCAAAGAGGATCTGGATGCGTGGAACGAGCTCAAAGTCCGTATCGCCAAGACCAAGGAGGAACTGGACCAGGCCGAGCTCGATTTTGGCGAAATTCCCGAGGAGTTTGAGGATCCTGTCATGGGCATTCTTATGAACGACCCGGTTATCTTGCCTTCCAAGAGCATTGTAGATAGATCGACGATTGTTCAGCATCTGCTCACCGTTGAGTTGGATCCCTTTACGCGTGTGCCGATGAAGATAGAGGATGTTATCCCGGCAGATGACTTGCGAAAGAGAATCGAGGCGTGGAAGGCAGAGAAGATCGCCGAGGCAAAAGGTGCAAAGAGCGGTGGTGATGCTATGGATACGACGGAGGGTTGAATGAGTTTGAAAGGCTTGCGTCGTTCGGCGATTTGGAAGAAAAGAGCGGAATTTGATGCTAGCGTCGTGCTTTTCACGCTTACTCTTCACGGGCCACGCTACATCGTAGGGAGTTCCGACATTTCTGGGTTTCACCAATTCATAGACTTGTTGGCGTTGATGGGAGAATTGGGAAAGCAATTGTACGTATGAACGATCAATTAGGTACACACGCGTCCAACAGCCGCGTTCTTTCGGTTTGCAGAGAGTGTTTGTTTTAAAAGGCCGAGAAAATGCGAGAATACCATTGAAATGTCTTTAAGCTGGTTTAGGTCTAACTCCTTATGCTTTCTCTGACTTTGGCTTGCTGACTGACGAAATCCCGTGTTTTTTGTGTAAATATGTAGGTCTAATAATGATGGTATGGAGCAAGTTGCGCGCTTAACTCTAATCTCTAGATCCGGATCATCTCTTCCAAATTTCACCAGTTTAAATATCGATATTCGTGCTTATAGGTGTTCTCTTGCCTAATGATTGACTTGAAGCTGATGCGAATACGTAGGGTTCGCTACGCAGCCTTTGTCTGCCCGTTTTGTCTGGCGTCTGTCATGTTGAAGGGGTCTTTGCCGTGCAGAGTTCACCAACTTCCAGCTTATCCCCATCGCAACCCAGCAGCCATGTCGATATTCTCTGTGAATGCGTGGAGGTGACGCATTTCGCCTCCGTCTGCCGTGGATAGAACGTAGTCTAGATCAAGGTCCACTTGACAGTAGCCGGCCTTGAATGCTTGTCCAGCTTTGTTGTCATTGTAAGTATCACGCGAGACGACTTCATCAATTGCGTGGGAAAGCTGCGTGACTTGTTGCTTGGCAGAAGGGTCCAGTCGTCGTTGCTCGAATGCATGGTGCTTCTGCTGCTCCTGTTGCTGAGTTTTTTCTTGCTGTACTTCTTGATCGTTCAATACCATCGCGTCTTCCATTGGTGGGAACAGAGCTGGGGCAGCGAGGCCGAACGTCTCGGAAAAGGAAACGTAGCAGCTTGAGGTGTCGGATTGGACTGATTCGTATGAGGTGCAGGTTTCCAGTGCGGAGAAACTAGCCGGCGATGAGGATAAGGGACAAGAAGAGTATATGGAGAGGGAGGAGCAAGACTCGTCGTTGAAAGAGGTTGAGGTTTCTTCTGTTTGTGGCGTTCCGTTGGGGTTCTTCTTTTGTGAGGCCGGTGTCCTTGGAGAAGTCGTCTGAAAGATTTGTGGAGGAGTGACTGCTCGCGTATCTTGTGGAGGGTGGGCTTGGAAGTGATCTTGACGCTCCACATGGACGGGATGGTACGCTGTTTGCGTTGATAAGGGGGTTGTTTCGTTGTCCTTTCGTCGCGCGAATCCGGCCAGTATCTCAAGGTTCTGTTCCGAAGAAGATGATTTGGGTTCGATCTTGGGCTTGGTGTTCGAACTCGAGGTATTTCCGCCTTCGTCCCGGCCGGCTGCGGTTTCAAAACGCGTCTTTGGGACGGTGACGGTGCGGGCGCGAGTGCTCGTACGAGAGACGCGAGGAAACGGGCGGGCTGCTACAATGCCAGCATGGGAGTCCTAGTCCTCTGACTGGTAGGTAGCAAAGACCTCGTCCGGCTCTTGCTTCGACAGGGCCGTACGGATGCTGAACATTGCTGTCGGCTTGTAGGCGGGCGCGTATGAGCGGATCTTGCGGCAGAGGGTGGAGAGGATCTGGCTCACGACGGCGGATTTGGTTGCGCTTGAGCGGTTGTTGGAGGTGTGGCGAGGCATTTTCTTTTTTGTATGGTTGAGTGAGGGGTTGTATTTGCTGGGTGCGAGAATATTGATCAACATGGGAGGGATTAAAGTTGCGAACCTTGAATTGATGGGTTTAGTGGTGTGAGGGAGGTGCGGTGCATAACGCTGTAGATTTCTAGATAATTTGAAGAATGGAGATGAGACTGTTCACTCGGCGGTTCTGAGAAGGACTGCCCAGTATAAAAATTCCACATCAACACCATATTCACGCACTGAGGTTTGACTGGATAGTACCGTGGAATGGACTATATCAATGGCTTATTTCTACTGTTCAATGCTCAGGATTAATTCCTTCTTGTATGCTCATCCTCTAATATCACTTCAAAATTTGTGGTCTGTCTGCTATTCATCAGATGTTCTTTCTTACCTTCAGGCATCGTGCCTGGCAGGTTTTACCAAATGCTCAATGCTTAGCTGTAATACAAAATATTAGAAGACATACCTCTCAGAGCCTTTTATCAACCCCGTCAAAGACTGTATGCTTGGAATACTATATAATGATTTCTACTATAAGTGACTTCTTATTAAAACACTTTCGAGGCTGGAAAGTGGCAAAATCAAAATCATGTTTCCTAAGTGCCGATCTTGAGTCCAGCTAACTAAGAGATATTCATAGCTGGCATAAGTCCTTACTACGATATTAGAGTATCAGAAGCCGGTACCTCCATTGTATCATATTCTTTCAGCCTGTGGTAAAAGAAGTGCCTATGTATACATAGTTTATTTTGAAAAATGAATGATACCAAGCTTGATATGCCATGTTTAACCTTGAGCTCACTTAAACACCCGATGATGATATTCTGAGTTCGAAACTGAACCAATATATATCAGACGTATCCCAGATTATAATACAACTTGACCTCTGGTGCTAGCAAACTTAGCCAGAGCATGGTGGAACAAAGAATGTGTTTGCACAGTTGCTCTGACTTTCGCTCGATACACACGCTTCAAAGAGAACGATAGACACATCCAGATCAACAAGATATGGACTATCTAGACGTAAATGGAACATCACTAACAGATTGAAACTTTTAATCCGAATGATAGTCTACCAGATAAGTATCTGATCTGATTTGTCTGTTACAAAGACAGAATCTGAGAGATCACTAGCAGCTAAAGGGAAATGGCATACACAGATTCTGATTAAAGACCAGCCTCTGGTCCTGTATCTCCGCGGGATCAATCACAAACCTGACAGACAGCATAGTATGCACAACAGCTTTGGTATCACACCTTTTGCAAACCTGTTATTTCCCCTCTAAGTAGAGCAACAAGTTTGTCATAAATCTCCTGGCGGGCCTATAGGTCTTGGTCATTCCGAGAATTGCTTCGTGGAGTACTTGGGTAGAATTAAGCCCCCAGATGGGCCATGTTCCATCCGTGGGAAGTCTGACAGTACTGTTGGACTGAAGGCGTGGATTGCACTTTGGGGGCGGAAGCAACCGTTGTATCGGTCACGCTTGGCATACATGAGGTAGGATGCAGGCTGCAAGAAAGGGTGATGAGAAATGAAAGAAATGAAAGGAGCAGCCCATTGGATTTCAGAATATCCAGATAAAAAGGTCAAGCAAGCCGGCGTCTAGAAAGACGTGCGTCTTTGCCATGCACTTGCTCGTCCTTCGTTTTGAAAAGTGGCATGAGATGTCCCGTGCCATTTTATACGATATCAACAGCGTTCAACCAATGCACAAAGTCCTTGGAACGGGCCTGAGACTTTGAGAAACATGTGCAGAATACAGCTTATCCTCCCAGTCTTTCTGGCGATATCAACTGCGTACGCAGCCTCGCAAACATGCTATTGGCCCAACGGCGAGCAAGCAGCAACAGACATTGTGTGTCCGTCAGGTTCAGATGCAAGCAACAGCGCCTGCTGCTACGCGAATGACTATTGCCTGGCGAATGGACTGTGCTATAAGCCGTCAACAATGGATTTTTACCGAGGCGGGTGTACAGACCAGACGTGGAATTCGTCGTCCTGTCCGACTTATTGCATGACGAGTATGTTCAGAATCTCGTTTCTTTTTCAGGTCCTCCGGCCTCGACTGGGCAAGCTTTGTAAACGTCATGTGTGCCGTCGAACTAACGAGTAATGCCTTGCATAGTTACTGACGATGAATGCGGCGTCATGACGTGCAATTATGGTTATGCCGCCTGTTTTGGAGGAACCTGCACGGACAACAATTTCACCATTGCAGCTGGAACGGTGCAGTATAACGAGGCCGCGGCCTCGGATATGGGGCTGCTGGCATCGACAACCTCTGCGGCAGAGGAGACGGCGACAGTCACGGTGACAGCGTCTGGCTCTGGCTCTGCCCTGCTGTCGTCCTTGTTGACCTCATCCACATCCACATCCACAACGACATCACCATCGTCCTCGACGACCATAGGATCTCCGGTAGCAGCCGATACAGCAGATCAAGACCAGGAGAAGTCGGATCAAGCACTCAAGATCGGTCTAGGCGTCGGTGTTCCTGTGGTAACCATCGGAGTCGCCTTCATGGCGGCTCAGTTCTTGATGAAGAGGAAGAAACGTCGAACAGCCCAAAGAGCCGCCGGCGTACTGTCTCGAGAGGCTGCTGGCGCGGATCATTGGCGTCTCGAGTCAATAGAGCAAGTCTCGCAGCAGCAAGCATCGCAGCAAGAACCAGTCCAACCTCACTTTCAGCCTTTGCAGGACTCGTGTGTACACGTGTCTCCCACATGGTCACAGTCAACACGGGAAATATATACGCACCAGTGTCCCGAGCTGCACGGAAAGACTGCCGTGATCTCTGAGCTGCATGGAAAGGCAATCTGAGCACGGTAGAAGGAAACCAAGGCATTTCCCTTGTTGAATGTGTAGAAGATGCGCTGGAATGAACATTTTGCGCTGGTATTTGTTGTTTTTATTTTGAGTGACTAAGAGGATTCACTTAGGGGCGTGGGTGCTGGTGTTTCAGCGCACCGCATCAGCGCATGGACGCAGTAAAATGCTGACAACTTACCATGTACCTAACGTACCTACTATGTAATGTACATACTATGTAGTAGTAGCTGTATACATAGTACTACCCAGGTATGTAGTGCGTTGGCCCTCTTGGCATGTGGGCCTGAGTGCGAGGGCTGCAAGGCTACTATTTATTCATAGCCAGCGGCGATAAGCGAGGGGCCCCTGCCAGTGCTATTGACTGAACAGCCCTAACTGCAAGGTGCCGCGCTTCATGCGTATGCTGGGCATCAGCGACATCCACATCCCTTCATGCGCTCCCCGGTTGGGTTTCGTCTCGTCTCTGACTTGTTGCCAGCTGCCGTCTTTTCTGTTCTTTTCTTCTTCTCGCCTTCCAGCTTGAACCCAGTTTGTCAAGCCATGATAAGCTAACGCAGGCCTCGTTTGTCGCATCCCAGAGCCGGCCACGCACCCACGTCACTCACGCAGCAATGTCCACAAGCCGGCTGGGCCATCGACTCACACATCGACAGCACACGACCCACGATGGACACCGACGCCTCGACGTCCAACTCTCCGCTTGAGTTGGAGCGCTCCATCTCCCAGCTCTCTGTCCGCTCGCGGAGCTCCCAGCATTCCACGACCTTTCGAACAAACAGCAAGAGGAAACGCCTTCCATCTCAGACCTCCCAAGCCGGCAGCTCGGCCTCTTCGATTGCGCCTTCGGACAAGTCCCTGACTTCCTTTCCTTCATTTTCACCAGAATCGCCCCATGATGAGCACGCAGGAACGCCCACCTCGCCCACACGAGCATCTTTGGGGACACGAGGCGAACTTGATGCCTCGACTTCCTCCGTAGTGGCTGCAGCGGCACAGCCCCTCCAGCCCCAACCGCAAGATTCTCGAGCACAGTCCTCCTCCTCCATGGTAGAGACCCTTCTCTCGACTCTATCTCCTGGCCTGCGCTCTCCCAGCCGTCCACGTACTGCTCTTTTCGACGACGATGCGGCGCCTCTCTTGCAGCAGTCCGTCCCAGGCGCGCTCCACCTGGCCGATGACGCCCACATACAAACGCTCATTGCACGTCATGGTGCCGTGGGTCTGGTGCGCTCTATAGCTGAAGATCTGGCCACGCGTGACGCACAAATTGCCGCGCTCAGGCGACGGGCTGATGCCAGGGAGCGGGCGCTGCGAAAGATTATACTCGAGTGCGGTTTGTCCCATATGGACCTCGAATCGAGACTGCGCACAATCGAAAAGGAAGCGAAAACCACGGGCACGAGAAAAGGTGCCGTCGAGGACATGGTGGGCGAAGCCATGTCAGATGAGGTTGTGCCCACTGGTAGCAGTGTCTATGGAGATGACAATGGCGCAACCATTCGTGCAAGGACCACCTCTTCGTCAACACAGAACGGAGAGAACGGGAAGGGCACCACAAGAGGCTGGAAGGACTTTCTCTGGAGTTCGAGCAGAGCGTCTGGCAGCCGGGCGAATAGTGTCAACGGCGAGGACGGGAAACCGACTGTCATCAAGCAGACGCCTGAAAGAAAATCTGTAATGCAAGCCGACGTGTTCCACCCGCCAGACGAACAATCGCGTACGGCTAGCCGCGCTTCTAGCATCACCTCAACAACCGGGACCCGGAAGACGTCTCTCGCTAGCTCCATGTTGAGGCTCGTCGCCGGAGGTTCTTCCATGGCGAGGGACAGCGAGTCCAGAGGGCGAAGCGACGGCCTCACAGCCACTCCCAATTCGAAACGAACTCCCTCAGCATCGAGCGCGGGAACAAACTCATCGGCAAGAGTTGGGCCGATCCAAGCAGCACCTAGAGGCGCTCTCGCGGCGATGCGGCGGACAGCTACACAGCATAACATTCAGACTACAAGCCTGAGGAATCAACAACCAGACAGATGGGATACCATGGCTGCGTCACCTCATGCGGATCCCGCCACACGTCCAGAAAGCTACGGGCCGGTTGAAATGGACAGTATTCTGCCTCCCGAAGATCAACCGCCCACTCTGACCCACCTGTATAACAATTACACTGGCTCCGAGTATCTAACTGATCGCTTTGGATTTATCTACGATCAACGACGAAAGAAGCGGCAGAGAGAAGCGCAGTTGGTGGCAAGGAAGTCCAAGAGGGGTAGCCGCACTGAAATGCTCACGAATGGTAAAAACAACTTGGCCGCGGTGACTGTTGACCACAATGGCAACACGGTCCTCGATATCGGAAGTGATGGCCGTCCAGATACGCCATCCTCGTTGGATGATCAAGACAAAGCCAAGAGATGGCAGGATTATCTCAAAGTTGCCACTTTTCCCACTGAGCTTCTTTCGCACACTCCATCTATCAGCGCTCCCACTATTGAGGTCATGGAAGGCAGCGAAATTCACGAAGTGCCCAAGTCTCCACCTCTGATCACGGCTGAGGACGATCATGGCTTCATCCCATCTGCAAGTGCTGCAACAGTCGCAGTGAGCGAGGAGCCGGCCACAGTCAACGATGAGGCAACCTCCAGCGGTCTGGCTCAGGAAGATGTTGAACCAGTCCGGATCCTTCTCCAGCAACTCAGCGACGTGCATGATGGTTTACAGCGGGAAAAGACGGTACGCTGGAACGATTTTCTACGCAAAGTGCGCGCCGAGCGTCGTCGTGAAGGAGAGGCAGCCAACGCGTCCGCAGCGGCAGCCGCTGAAGCCCGGTTCCAGAAGGCTACGGCCATGACCCCAGAGGCGCGTGTAGCAGACGGTGAGCTGATTGGTGTGGCCAATTGGGCAAACAAGGGCAAGATTGGACGAGCAAAATGGAGCGAGTTCAACAAGCTTGTCTTGGGGGGCATACCGGTTCTGATGCGGGCCAAGATATGGGCCGAGTGTTCAGGAGCAACTAACTTGCGAATCCCGGGCTACTACGATGATTTGATCTCGCGGCCAGAATCCGAGGACTACCCCGAAGTCGTACAGCAGATCCGCGCCGATATCAATCGCACGCTGACGGACAATATCTTCTTTCGCAAAGGGCCAGGTGTGCAGAAACTCAATGAAGTATTACTGGCATACTCGCGGCGCAACCCAGAAGTAGGCTACTGCCAGGGCATGAACTTGATCACGGCCAACCTCTTGTTGATTATGCCCTCAGCCGAAGAGGCATTCTGGATCTTGGTCTGCATGGTGGAGAAAATCCTGCCCTCGGGCTACTACGACCACAGCCTCTTGGCATCGCGTGCCGACCAGCAGGTCTTGCGCGGTTATGTGTCTGAAGTGCTACCCCGGCTGTCGACCCACTTTGATGCCTTGGGCATCGCCCTCGAGACCATGACGTTTCAATGGTTCCTCTCTGTGTTCACCGACTGCCTGTCGGCCGAGGCGCTCTTCCGTGTCTGGGACGTTGTGCTGTGCTTTGGGGACGGGTCGACGTTCCTGTTCCAAGTGGCGCTCGCCCTGCTCAAACTCAACGAGCAGCAGCTCCTGGGCTGCACGACCCCTGCAGCAGTGTATACGTATATCAACCATCAAATGACAAATCATGCAATCAGCATTGATGGACTGATCCAGGCCAGCGAGGGTCTCAAAAGGGTTGTCAGGAGGGAGGAAGTGGAGGTGAGACGAAGCAGAGCAGTTGAGGCTGAAAAAGAACTAGTGAGAGAGCGAGAGGAAAGGCTCCAGGCCTACAAGGAAAGAAAGGCCGCCACCGCCGCCGCCGCCGCCACTGCATCAGCCTCAGCACCAACGCTTGTGGAGAGCAACCGACCAACAAGCGAGACGGCCACTATGGAGCCCGCCATTGTGGTCGAGGCCATTGCAGAAGCGACTGCAGGGGACAGTGGAGTGATGGTGGCTTCCGATTCTGGCGGGGCGACCAGCAGCACGGTCACTCCAGGGGATCATAGTACAGATCCGGCGGCAACGGACCTGGACCTGGACCTGGACCCTATTTCGTCGGGAGAGGGAGAGGGTGGTGCAGACGAGGGAGCAGTTTCGGGAGAGGACCTATGAGGGTAAAAAGATCACAGGATGGTGACTCTCCTCTTTGGGCAGGAAAAGCAGAGCACATCATTGGACCTTTGGAAAACATGTATTTTGCGGGTTTCGGTGACTGGTTTCTGTGTAGCGTTTGGCCTGGAAAGTTGTGGTTTTCCTTGTCTCTGGCTCATGGGAGGGGGGAGGAACAAAAGCAGATAGATCCAGGCTCTTCATGATACCCATTCCTTTGTACGTACATATCTCGACAGGTACTCAGTCTGTATTGCCAAAAAGAGAAACCTATTTGGATACTTTTTTGGGATGGGGGTTGTTGTTTTTTTTGGTTGTTTTTTGTGCAAGTGTCGGGTCGAAACAGCCACCGGATAGATGGCAGCGAGCAGAGAGGTATGAATTGCCTTCTTACCTACCCACCTCGACTGTGCGGGGAAGTCTGTCCATGTTAGCCACCATGTTCTTCTTGAATAATCATTACAGGTTGCAGATTATGAAATTTGTACGATTCAGCAACTCCCCGAGCATCGCATTCCAAACCCACTCTGCAATACTTGCCTCGATTCAGGTGCTCTTATCAATGTCGAGATGCACGGGTTGTAGCACGCCATTGAAGCCCCCTCATGCAAGAACCTCATCAGCATTTGCCTTTTTTTTTTTTTTTCAGTTCGACGCACCATCCTCGCAAATTGTATAGTGTGTAGTTGATATATATATAAATATATTCATAATTCTTTAAATAAAAATAACAGTAAAAAGGAACAAAGCATGGGAATTCAATTACACCGTCACCATACAAGTAAGCGTCCTTGTAAGAAGAGACGTCGTTCAGCATGCGGGATCTAGCATTTGACAAAAGTGGCACGAATGCTATGTACATATTATATCAAATTGTCGGGATCACGAATGATGGATTTGTGACCATTGTTACATAGAATACCGCGTTTTCTGAATTCTTCGGCTGGGCTTGTTGGGAGGCTTTTCCAGGGCACAGTGACGCCATATTGCACAATACTTACATTGTGCTTGGCCTTTTGGTGGTCGGTGCAGGGGGGAGGGGCGGGCTTTACTATGTAGTTGTATGGTCCTTGACTCGGATCGTGCTGAGGACTTTTTGGTGGCTTGTTTGCAAAGGCAACTGTTCTATCTCTGCTGGCTGGTGTCGAATTTGGATTCCTCGAGGCTCGAAGATACTCACCTTTTAGGATTCTGGATTATACGCGTGTGTGGGATGCCACTCACAAGGCGTATGGTGCTCATATATTCTGAGTTCACATCCAAGTGCCCATGTCGCTCATGGTGCGATCCATCCCGAATATCTTGTGGGTGTCGACATCGCGATATCCGGGCCTGGTGTAGGGGATATCGTCGTCTCATCGTCTCAACGTCTCATAGTAAGTAGCCCTATACATACTATGTAGTCCTATTCAAGCCTGATGATCCCCTTGCTGCTCGTGTGCTGCCCACGTGCGGCAGCCGGCCGTGTGTCTCGGATCAGTAAAGCCTCGATGGACTACCATGTATAGGCTGGTCACAGACTAGTTTGAGAATTGTCACCCATGGCTCACCTCACCGTCTGGACCTTGCTATCGTCCTCTTCTGGGATAGGGGCGTGAAAGACAATGTTAACTTCACTACGTTGCATACTACGATGTATACATAGGATAGGGCAACCAGCCCGGCCCAGCCCACCAGCCCAACGCCCACATAGTCTTTCTTGTACGTACGGAATATACTTTTTTGTTTCTTCAATGCACATGGGATCTCGGTCTTCTTCCTTTTGGGTACGTACTATGTATGTGAGTGCGGGGAGTATGCGGTAGTATTACCGCAACCGAGCGATCAACCAACGGAGCAATACAATGTCACCTTAGCCCAAATCACATCATCTGGGCCCTTTTTTTTTTCTTCCTCCCTCCTACATACTACTTACACCATCCATACGACGCGTAACATGTACTCTAGATAGGGCATGGTAAACAAGCAGCCATGCCAATGCCATGCATGTGGCGTGAATCCTTGCCACTGGCACCCCGGGTTGGGGGATTTTATCTTTTCCTGGCCGTCGTCGGTTTCGATGCTTGTTGCAGTTGCGAGATGCAGGCGAGTTGGTTATCGTCGTGGGCTGGTTCGAACATTCAATAATGCACACTGGCAAGATCCACTCTGCCCAGTGATGGTGTTATTATGTGTCGACTGACGGTATGTCCGTCCTGCTCGTGGGCTGGCATTTGGACTCTGCATCTCGAGGTCAGAGGAACCATGACATAAATTGAAAGGGGGTCGTCTCTCCGCCGCAAACTCAGTGATTCCTGTTTTTTTTTTGTTCTATTATATCATCCTTTCACCAGAGAAGACATCTTGTTCTCCTCCTTCTTCTGCCGTCATCCCCCTCCCCATTGGGCAGTATCTTCTGGTCATCTTTACAGTGTCTTCACCGGTCGACTGTTCCTATTCTCCGCCTATCCAGTCTTTGTATCAGTTCTCTGGCCTTCTCTTGCTTTATAAAAGACCCTCACGCTCTAGCTACATCTACACCGAAAGAGAGAAAGAGAGGATACAGAACAGAACAAAACAAAACAAAACACAATCAAACATGGCGACCGGCCCCCCGCCAGCCGAGGCCAGCATCTACGATGCAAAGGACCTGGTCAACTCCAAGGACGTCAGCCTCACAGCATCGAACTCGCCCACTTCTTCATCGCTGCGGCTAGGCCAAGGCGACGGTGGCGTGTGGGCAGTGGGCGGAAATATCGAGCTGTACAAGCCGATTGCCGAGTATGAGGGCGCACATCGCTACGATCCGCATTTCGAATGGGAGGAGGAGGACGAGCGCAGGCTCGTGAGAAGGGTATGCTGTGTTCCCCCTTTCCTTGTGCTTTTGTGTTGTCCAGTCCTGCCAAAAAGTTTTGTTTTCCTTGTATTGTGGAAAGCAAGTAGTCGTTTTCCAATGAGCCCGACTGCCACTGGAGCCCTTGGGCAACGACACCAGGCCAATATCAAGATGGCCTGGGTAAATCAAGAGGACATGTCCAGCAGAAGAGACAGGACGAGTAGAGGCTAACGCAGTGTTCCATCCAGATCGACTACAAGGTCTGCTCCTTTGTGTGCTTCATGTTCTTTGCCCTCCAACTGGACCGCGGCAACATCGGCCAGGCGCTCTCGGACAACATGCTCAACGATTTGCACATGATCACGAACCAGTACAACTATGGCCAGACCATCTTTTTTCTCTGCTTCCTCTGCGCAGAGTTGCCCTCGCAGATGCTGTCCAAGAAACTCGGCCCGGATGTTTGTAAGTCGATGTGCTCCCCGGGTGTCCATATTTCTCCCACTGTTCGAGGAAGAGCGGCGCAAGATATCCAACCAAGTCAGGGCAGAACGCAACAGGCAAAGACTAACATGGCAACCAACCCTCTCTCCCAGGGATACCCATCCAGATGTGCCTCTGGTCCGTCGTCTCCATCGCTCAGTGCAGCATCAAAGACGTCAATGGCTTCTACGCCACGCGCGCCTTGCTCGGCCTCCTGGAAGGCGGCTTCATCCCGGACTGCGTCCTCTACCTCAGCTTCTTCTACACCTCCAAGGAGCTTCCCATCCGCCTGAGCTTCTTCTGGGGCTCCTACGTCTCCACGCAGATCGTCTCGGCGCTCCTGGCCTACGGCATCCTCCACCTCCGCGGAGCGGCCGGCTTCGCAGGCTGGCGCTGGCTGTTCGCCATTGAAGGCGGCCTGACCTTCCTCATTGGCGTCTTTGCCTGGTTCTACATGCCCCCCTCGCCCACCCAGACCGCCTCCTGGTTCCGCGGCAAAGACGGCTGGTTCAGCGAGCACGAGGAGAAGATCATGGTCAACCGCGTGCTGCGCGACGACCCGGCCAAGGGCGGCATGCACAACCGCCAGGGCCTCACGCTCTCGCTGCTCTGGGAAGCCCTCTGCGACTACGACCTCTGGCCCGTCTACCTGCTCGGCCTGACGTGGGGCATCCCCGCGACGCCCATCACGGCGTACCTGACGCTCAACCTCAAGGCGCTCGGCTTCAGCACCTTTGAGACGAACCTGCTGACGATCCCGGCGTACGCGCTGTTCGGCATCCAGCTCTTCTTCTGGACCTGGTTCTCGGAGCGCGTCAACAGCCGCATGTGGACCGTGCTGGTCGCCCAGGTCTGGTTCCTGCCGCTGGTTCTGGGCCTGGAGCTCATGCCCTCGAATGCGAGCCCGTGGTCGTGGTATGCGTGCTCGGCGCTGTTGATTGGATATCCCTATGTCCATGCTATTCTGGGTGAGTTTCCGCTCGTCATCTTGTGGCGGTTGGGGGGAGAAATAGATGTGCAAACAGAAGGAAGTGGCGTAGCTAATTCTCAAAACACAGTGTCCATCACATCACGAAACGCAGGCTCCGTTCGAACACGAACAGTCGGCAGTGCGTTGTACAACATGGCCGTCCAGGCCGCCAGTATCATCGCTTCCAACGTAAGCCTTCTCTTTTTGCCACTTTCTCCTCTCATCTTCAGCCTTTCGCATCCGACCATCATCATCATCTAACAAAACCCCCCTCCCACAACAGATCTACCGCACCAGCGACGCTCCCGACTACCGAACAGGCAACAAGGTCCTCATCGGCATCATCGCCTGGTCCACCGTCGTCACCATCGCCACCAAATTCTACTACGTCTGGCGCAACAAAAAGCGCGATGCCATTTGGAACGCCATGTCCCCCGAGGAGCGCGACACCTATCTGCGCACCACGACAGACCAGGGAAACAAGAGACTGGATTTCCGGTTTGCGCATTAGAAAGAAGGAAAAAAAGTTTATCTTCTCTATTTTTTTTTTTTGTAAGGCGACGGGAGTGATTCGATTTAAATCATTTCTTTTTGTTATACGGCATGGTTGAGATGGGCAAGAAAATTGAAAGACTTTGGCGGGAAAGTTCGGGTTGAAATTATTGAGTAGAGGAGAATATCCGTTGGAGAATATAATACAAAGCAGTCGTGGTAATTCCTGGCGCAATTGTTTCTTCCCAGATTCTCTCGTCTTGGGCGTCTTCGTACAGCTCACGAAGCATAAGAGCTTGATTCCATGAAACAACACGGGAGCATCTATGTAAATTTCTGTTGGACAGTGAAACTGAAACAAAAACAACACCATAAATAATAAACCGTCGTACGTTTTCAAATCCATATGAATATCATAAGAGGCTAAGAATGGCTTGCTATCACTTTTATCAGCAACAAATATGCACAGCATCATCAGCTCGTACATTTTCCCGGTCCATCTTCGAACCCCCAGAACGCGTCGCCAAAGAACAAGCACCGAATCAAACATACAGTAAAAGCTCTCTCTCAAAATTCAGAAATGAGAGGGGTATAAGCCAGGCGACATATATCAACACGCTGATAATCAGCAAAAGATCAAGACACACAATATCAGCCGTCAAGCATCCTGCGCAACAGACGCGATCGATCCTCCTCGTCCTACATCCGCGCTCGATCGATTTGATCACTCAGACGACGCTCCGCAGCCGCTCCCGCCGCCGAGCTGGCCTCGCCACTACCGCCATCCCTCCCCGTTGAGTTCTCCGAAGAAGACCTCGAAGCTGCGTTGATCCCACTACTAAAGTTATTCTGGCGCTGCTGCAACCGGCCAATACTCCTAAGCCATCGGACCTGCATTTCCAGCGAGCCCAACCGACCGTTCACATCATGCTGGCTCTCCTCCAGCGGCTTGAACCGATTCTGCAGCACGACAAACTGGCGTGCGCCCTGATCGTGCAAATACTGCAGCACCTCTGAGTTGCGCGTATCGAGCTCTGCCAACAATCCCCCAGCCGCGGCGCTCCCGGATCCCCCAAAGTCAAACGACGCCATGACTTGCTTCTCCCGCTGCTCGGCAACAGCCGCCTTGAGCGCCTCGTGTTCGGCCACGAGCATCTGGTGTTCCGCTTCGAGCGTGTCGAGCTTGCTCTGTGTATCGTGCAGTTGGCCCCAGACTTGCTGCACCTGCTGCGACAAGCGCGCATTCTGGTGGACGACCGACTCGGCCGCGTCGATTCGCTGCATGAGGCGGTCCTGGAGTTGGCCCAGCTTGCCGTAGAGACACCTGGCTTCGTGCTCGCGGAGATCGCAGCGTTTCGCTTGGACCAAGCAGCCCTCGCTGGTGTAGGTGCATTCTGCGGTCTCATTCCAGCACTTTTCCTGGTGTGCGGCGAGCTGGTCGCGGGGCACGCGTTCGTGGCACGTGTCGCACTTTTTGATGTACGTCGGGCAGTCAAGCATGAGGTGTTCGTATTGGCAGGCCTTGACAATTTCTCCATTGCAGTAATTGCAGACTGTGTCGTAGTGCTGGCACTCGGGGCCTTGCGAACCGCGACTTATGAGCTTGGCGCAGCCCCTAACCACGCAGTGGGCTTTGGTGAAGCGGCAGTTGGAGCGAATGTGGTGCACGAGTGTCGAGCGAGGGCCCGTCCACGTGCAGAGGCGCGAGTTGTTGGGGCATTTGACCTCGAGGTGGTCGAGCATGGCGATGAGCACCCGACCGCAGGGCCGTGTGACGTGCTCTGCAGGTGAGTTCCCGTTGCCGGGAGCCCATGTGGAGAGGTCGAGCGATGTTCTGCAGATGGGACAAGGCCGCTCAGGGTTCTGATGGGGGCCGCGGTTGATCATATCCAGATACAGGTCGAGGCATGGCCGGCAAAAGGTGTGATCGCAGGGGCACGTCGACACAGGGAGGTCAAAGGGAGTGCGGCAGATGCTGCACAAGAGGTTATCGTCAACCTTGGCCACGTAGTCGAGAGCCTGCCAGTCGATGGGCCAGGGCACCTCACACTCCTCGGCCGTTCTGTGATACTCAAGCTGGGAAGAGGAAGGGGAGGCTAGAGAGTCGTGCGAAGACTCTTGGCTGTGAGGCTCGTTCGAGGTCCCTGGGTTCGTACTAGCGCCCCTCGAAGACGCTGGAAGCTGGCGTCCAGGCTGGATTTGAAGCCGAAGTGACTCGGTTTCGGGACTTCCAGTTGGCTCGATCGGCACCGCTGTGCCAAATAACCGGGCCATTTCCTGAGCGATTTCTACAGTCCTGTCGAATGGCTCTGCCGGCGCTGCTGTGCCAAACAAACGAGCTCGTGCCCATGCCCTGGGCCGTTCTGCGTCGTATTCCTCGCCGACTGGAGTGTTGTTGGGCGGCATCGCAGCGAGACAAGTTTGGAGTCACCGCGGCTGTGACCCGTATTAGCTCCTTGCTTCACCTGGTCTAGGACGTGCAAGTGATCAGCTTACCTTGGCTTGGAAGGTCTGTCAGGTCCAGACGCCCTCTCTTGCGCGGCGCGTATGCAGGGCGATATCAAGACTGGTTGTTGCAAGCTGTGGCGGAGAGAGGAGGAGTAAACGGTCTTGTGAAACGGGCGAGAGGCGAGAGCAGTTCGAACCGAAGTACTTGTCGCGCGTTTCAAAACACGGACCGACGGTGCGATGTGCTCGTTTGCTCGGTGTGATACGGGCATGTATTTGTTCCTTGAGGAGGTGGCACAGGGCGCAATTAGTCAGGACTGCCAACTAGCTTGCTTTTTGAAGCTTTCATCTAAAGGGGCTCGTTCTTGTTGATTGTAAATATCAACGACATGAAGGATGACAGGGGAGACTACCCAAGTAAATCATGAATGCAGCTAGTGTTGGCCTCTGTAAGGCACTGAACACCATCCGGTAGAAGGGAGCTGCTTCGGGGCCTAATGAGCCGCTGACTTATCCTTGGGTCCCTGAGAGCAGGTGCTGGGTGGAGGAGCCAAGAGTGCTGATTCGACTAAGCATGTGCAGAGAATAAGCCACCGAAACAACAGACCTTCAATCTCATTTATATACATTCCAGAGCGAAGGTACACAGAAGCTAGATTGTCACTTGCCGTCTTGGAAGCCATAGACGTGAGCAAGTAGCATGGCATTCATATCAGCTCAAAGGTCAAAAGTAAAGGTGCTTGCTTTTGTGGGAAAATGAGCCAAGGACTTGTAACACAGTATCGAATAGATCAAGTACATGGTTTGTATACTTGGCAACCATAAAACACAATACTTTGTAGACTATATAGTATGTACATAGTATGAGCAAGTACCGGAATGCCTTTGCTTTTGATCAACATATGCTGGTCACTATTTAAGTACTGAGCACTTGACTACTTATCAACAACAAAAGCACAGAACCATAAAGTCCTGGAGTAGCCAGTGATGGGGTACTTGAACCAGTAACCTCCCTAATAAGGAGAAACCTTGGAAATGTGAATGCTTTGCGTATAGCAATAGCTCAGCAGCCCCTGCTTACCCAACTCACCTCCCAGCCCACTCGACTTGAAACCTGAAAAGAATGCATTCTCGTTTGGTATCTCAAACTTGTTGATGTAAACGGACCCTGCCTCGACTCTCCGGGCGAGGCGCTCGGCATATGCAACATCCCGGGAGTATATAGCCGCGCCAAGGCCTGCATTTTCCAGGTTGACACGGGCAAGCACATCCTTTTCGTCACGCCATCTGAGAATGGGAATGATGGGTCCTGTATGGTTGTGATGATTAGTCAATTGGTAGCTGTACTCCAGGAAAAAGCCTGTTCCCTTTGCAAAACTCACCAAACTGCTCTTCCTGCACGACCAGTGCGTCTTCTGTCGCATCAGACACGATTGTTGCAGGAACCCAGTAGCCCTTTTCTGGTATGCCGTGCTCAAAGCTTTCCGTCTTGAGCCCTCGCTCTTTGGCATCTGCAAGTATACGCTTGACAGTATCAAGCTGCAGCTTGTTGGACACGGGCCCAAACAAAGAGGGCGCATCCTCCTCGTCAACAATCTGGTACTTCTCCTTGACCTCTTGTCTGAATTTAGCCAGAAAAGCATCATAAACGTCCTCATGCACGTATATGCGCTTGGTGGCAACACACATTTGTCCTGCGTTGAAGAAGCTTCCTGTCGCGGTCTGCTCCACCGCTTGGGCAATATCGACGTCTGGACAAACAATTGCTGCGTCGTTACCGGCTAATTCGAGAGTCAGTCTTTTGAGAGTAGGCGCACAGGCCGCCATGATTTTCTTGCCCGTCGCAACGGTGCCTGTGAAAGAGACCTTGGCAATCTTTTCATGAGTGGTCATCTTGGCGCCGAGGTCCGCGCCGCCGTTTAGTGCTTGGAAGACACCGGGAGGCACAACGGCCTGGCACAGCTCAACGAGCTTCAGGACCGCATAGGGCGTAAACGGTGATGGCTTAACAATAACACAGTTGCCGGTGATGAGGGCTGATGCAATCTTGATGGTCGAAAGAATGACCGGGAAATTCCAGGGGCAGATTGCAGCCACAATGCCGAGAGGCTGGTGAGTCGCCAGTATCTTGACCTCGCTGTCTTCGTGCTGCACGTGATCCTCTGGTGCTTGGCTGGCTGCAAAATCAAAGTATGTCAGCAATTGCTACATGTACTTTGATATGTGCAGCATGCGCCTAGTTTGACATACCGATGACCTTGATTTGCCTGGTGGTGTTGCCAATCTCAATCTGGCCCAACAATGTAGACTTGCCCGTTTCCTTCCTTGCAATATCTGCCAGCT
The DNA here is from genome assembly GCA_011317545.1 of Coniella vitis. Taxonomy (NCBI): domain Eukaryota; kingdom Fungi; phylum Ascomycota; class Sordariomycetes; order Diaporthales; family Schizoparmaceae; genus Coniella; species Coniella vitis. The sequence continues at coordinate 4,036,872 of WUJK01000002.1, forward strand.
CGGCCGCATGTTCTTCGATCACCTGGCAGATCTTGCCTAGCACTTCTTGGCGTTCTGATAGCGTGCTCCATTTCCACGATTGAAAAGCCTTGGCTGCTGCCGTGACTGCTTCCTCCAGGTCCTGGGTGGTTGCAATGGGAACTTCCCACAGGAGTTCCTCGGTTCGCGGGTCGGTCACGCGGTGCGTATTCTTCGCCGTGCGCTCCTCACCATTGATGATGTTGTAGAACCTGCGGTCACCAGCGGAACCCATTGTGATTGATTTGTTTGCCAGTGCTTGCTAGCCTATGACGAGTGGAGGTGGGATCTTGCTTCAATTTGTTTTTATCACAGACACGAAACAATCAAGACCATATCTATCCGTACTCAGCAGGTGGTGCAATTGAAAAGGGTCAGACCAGCCAAATCAGCGGAAAGGAATCGGGGTGTGCAGAAGGAGCGAGAAATGAGAGTACATATATAGTACATAATACCTACATGGGAGGCACGGAGATATATGTATATGCGGTGCTTCCTGGAATCTTTTCCGCCGTTGGTGGGCTCGAAAGTGATCCATCATCCTTATGTCCAGCCTTGACGCCGTTCGCTACGCTTGTAGAGTAGAGCGAATTCGCCGGGCAGGCTGTCACTAAAGGCGTGCCGAAGATTTCGCTGAGTGCGCCATGTGGGGCAGTATTTTGTTGGCCGGTTCAGGATGGGTCTCGGCCCTACACATAGTACCGTGTTCATAGTATTATGTATTGGATACTATGATATTTTAGGTCCATCTTTTGCTCAGTCCCGGAGGTACGAATGCAACCGTTGGCGGTGCAAAGTGCCCAGTTCTCTCAGAAGTCGGCCTCGTTCCACTTATCGCGACATTATCAGAGCTTCTTGCTTGGCGTAGCGGCGCTTGACCAAGGGCCTAGACTTGGTATACGTAGGTACGTACTTTGTAGTATAGCAATGACAGGTGCCAGACTGCTGGGTTATCGAACCAGCGACGGTACCTGGAAGCAGACATATCAGTGGGTACGATGTGTTTGAGACCGTCTGATGTTGCAGTTACCCCCTGATTCCCAAGCTCCGGGTACGACCATGACACTTTGCGAGTGGCATCATGAATGCGCACCGTGCCAATGGTTATGCAGCAATGCAATGCAAAGCAATCGCAAAAGAAGCACAATCGTAACGCAGCGCAGCGCAGCGCACGTGGGGCTACATAGTAATTGCTACCCAGCCCGTCCTGCAGGGCCCCTCCTCATGGCTTGCCAGTTGTTGAGTGAACATTCGAGAAGACATAGAGTGGACAGTGGTGTTCGGCAGATTGGACGATGTCAAGAACCTGGAATGCGAGGACTGCTGAACGCACATTTCGACCATCTGATCAGCCCTATGTACTTGAGTATCTGAGTCCTACCAATGGGAATCTGGGCCTACATGTTGGGTCGCTCTGAAGGATGGGGAAAGAACGGCCTGGGCGGGCACTAGCACTTGCCGTCTTGTGCGGGTGCTCTCTGCACATCGAGTACAAGTACATTGTGAAGTCAGGTATCGTTACGTAGAAGTTGGGATGCGTGACTGGTCCTGGTCGTACCGTGTATTTATCATTGTAGGTTTTCTTTTATGGCGCCTCAATCGATGCGTCTCTTGGGGATTGTTCGCCGCTGGCCGTTTGTGCCACCCCACATGTTGCAGCCGGACCAGGCCGCTTGTTTCTGCCGAAGCGGACCAGTGCTACTAGGTAAATAGTACATATATGGTAGTACAGACTTCAAGTACGAATCATGTACCGTGTACAGTGCTGCAGCGCAGGTCACTTAACATAGTGGTGGGCAATGTTCATAGGCAGACAGCTGACAAATCCTTACATACATTGTAGCAGCTACCATGTACGTAGGTAGTTTGGAGCAATCGCTGGAGCCATTATTCCCACTAGAACCCACTGGGAGGGTTTGGTATACATAGTAGACTCGCCGAATCGCCTCAGTAGAATTACAACCTAGTACACCAAACCGCATAAGCACTACCATGTATCGTAGTATACACACGTTTTGTGGCGACTCAGCCTGGAGGCTTCTTACTAGCACTACAATGTGCAGGCCGGACCAAGCACGGGGCACTGGAAGGCGGCGGCTTCCGCTATCTCCGCCACGAGCATGCGTGGCGGCACGGGGAAGGCGCTGCAACCAATCCCGCTAGCCTGCTTTGTTATCAAACAACGTCGACGCTGTTCTTGTCCTTTCTCATCTTGCGGTTCCTTCAACGTCTGAGGCTAGCCTCATCCTCTCATTCTTCTCAGCCGCCCGATGCTGCTGTTGCAGTAGTACGGCATGTGCATGCATCAAATTCTATCATCTTCAACCCAGCACCTTGTCTCGCAGCATGGCTCCCAGCGCAATATCGCCAGAGCGGCAGGCTCCAGCGCTTGACGACCTGACAACCGCCTTTGATGATACTCTCCGGTTCTATTTGAACGGCACCCGAGTGGTTCTCGACGAGATTGACCCAGAAATCACGTTGCTTGAGTATCTCCGAGGCATTGGCTTGACAGGAACTAAACTGTAAATGAAGCACCCAATTTTGACATAGTACGAAAGCAACGGCCAATGCTGACCTGATATTGCAGCGGCTGCTCAGAGGGAGGTTGTGGTGCCTGCACTGTTGTCGTCTCTCAGTACAACCCGACGACCCAGAAGATCTACCATGCCAGCGTCAACGCCTGTCTGGCACCATTGGCTAGCGTTGATGGGAAGCATGTCATCACAATCGAGGGCATAGGCAATGTCAAGTCTCCTCACCCAACCCAAGAACGCATTGCCAAGGGCAATGGCTCCCAGTGCGGTTTCTGTACCCCGGGTATTGTCATGAGCCTATATGCCCTTCTGCGAAATAACGACGCCCCAACGGACGAGGATATTGAAGAGGCCTTTGACGGCAATCTGTGCAGATGTACTGGGTATAGACCCATTCTCGACGCAGCGCGGACCTTCACTGCTGGAGCCGGGTGCGGAAAGGCAAAGACCAATGGCGGCAGTGGTTGTTGCATGGAGAATGGAAATGCAAACGGCGGCGGATGCTGCAAAGACAAGAAGGGAGTGGATGGAGACCAACAACCCATCAAGAGATTCACGCCGCCTGGTTTCATCGAGTATAATCCGGATACCGAGCTCATCTTCCCGCCGGCACTTAAAAGGCACGAATTTAAACCCTTGGCTTTTGGCAACAAGAAGAAGAAGTGGTACAGACCGGTTACCATGCAACAACTACTCGACATCAAGAGAGCGCATCCCGCAGCCAAGATCATAGGTGGCAGCACGGAAACGCAGATCGAGGTCAAGTTCAAGGCTATGAAGTACCCTGCATCCGTGTTCGTCGGAGATATACCAGAGCTGCGACAATACTCGTTCAACGACGACCATATCGAAGTTGGTGGAAATGTCATATTGACGGACCTTGAGGACATCTGCCTTGAGGCGATCAAACACTACGGACGCGAGAGAGCACAGGTGTTTTCAGCCATGCACAAACAGCTGAAATACTTTGCTGGACGCCAAATCAGGAATGTTGGCACACCAGCTGGAAACCTGGCCACGGCATCGCCCATTTCTGACCTCAACCCCGTCTTGACTGCCGCAGAAGCGGTGTTGATTGCAAAATCAGCGACAGAAACGACCGAGATACCCATGTCGGGCTTCTTCAAGGGGTACAGGCGGACAGCCCTTGCACAAGACGCCATCATCGCCTCGATACGCATTCCGCTTACCCGTCCCAAGGATGAGTTCTTTAGGGCGTACAAGCAGGCCAAAAGAAAGGACGACGATATAGCCATTGTCACTAGTGCCCTCCGCGTGAGGCTTGGGGATGGCCGCATCGTCCAGGAAGCTAACCTCGTGTACGGTGGCATGGCAGCGTGGACCATCGCTGCCAAACAGGCCAATGAGTTTTTGGTTGGCAAAAAATTCGATGAGCTCGAGACTCTCGAAGGCGCCATGAACGCATTAGAACAAGACTTCAATTTGCCGTTCAGTGTGCCAGGTGGCATGGCTTCTTACAGGAGAGCACTTGCATTGAGTCTTTTCTACCGCTTCTACCACGAAGTAATGCTCGAATTGGGAGGTAGCGAGAACCTGGATGAACAAGCGGTAGACGAGATTGAAAGAGAAATATCCACTGGACAGACTGACGACACTGCGACATTGGACTACCAGCAAAACATTGTCGGCAAGGCGAATCCTCACCTTGCAGCACTGAAACAGACTGTTGGTGAGGCGCAATACACAGACGACATACCAAGGATTGCTGGTGAGCTTTACGGTTGTCTGGTCCTCTCCACCAGAGCGCACGCCAAAATCAAGTCTGTTGACTTCACTGCTGCTCTGGATGTTCCCGGTGTCGTGGACTATGTGGATCGCAACGATATGCCGAACACCGAGGCAAACCACTGGGGAGCACCGCATTTTCAAGAGGTCTTCTTTGCCGAGGATGAAGTCTTTACAGCAGGCCAGCCCATTGCCTGCATCTTGGCGACATCACAGCAAAAGGCTGTTGAGGGTGCACGGGCTGTCAAGATCGAATATGAAGATTTGCCTGCCATATTTACTATTGAAGAAGCCATTGAGAAGGACAGTCTCTTCAATTTCTTCCAGCAAATCAAGAAAGGAGACCCAGAAGAGGCTTTTAAGAAGTGCGACTACACCTTTACTGGCATTGCTAGGATGGGTGGACAAGAACATTTCTATCTGGAGACCAACGCTTGTCTTGCCATTCCTAAGGAGGGCGGAGAAATGGAAATTTGGTCAAGTTCTCAAAACTGTAATGAGTCGTGAGTATACCGCATCCCCAATCCCAATGCTGCCGTGAGATATTGTTTATTGATGCGATAACTTTCTCCAGTCAAGCTTATGCTGCGCGTGCTCTCGACGTGCAAGCCAACAAAATTGTGGTCAAGGTGAAACGTCTGGGGGGTGGCTTCGGCGGCAAGGAAACGCGTTGTATTCAGCTGAGTACGATTCTCGCACTCGCAGCTCAAAAGACGCGGAAGCCCGTCCGTTGTATGCTCACTCGTGAAGAGGATATGGTCACGTCGGGGCAAAGGCACCCTTTTCTGGGCCGGTGGAAGATTGGTGTCAACAAAGACGGCAAGATTCAGGCGCTCGATCTCGACATCTTTAACAATGGCGGTTGGTCCTGGGATCTTTCTGCTGCCGTCTGTGAGCGGGCAATGACTCACAGTGACGGGTGTTACAACATCCCCAATGTCCACGTTCGCGGACGAATTTGCAAGACAAACACCATGAGCAATACAGCTTTCCGTGGATTCGGTGGCCCGCAAGGACTGTTCATTGCGGAGACGTACATGACCGAAGTCGCAGATCGCCTGGGCATAGCAGTCGAAAAGTTCCGGGAGATCAACATGTACGAGCCAGAACAGACAACGCATTTCAACCAGGCTTTGACGGATTGGCACGTCCCCTTGATGTGCAAGCAAGTCATGGAGGAGACACAATATGTGAAGAGACAGGAAGCTATCGCAAAATTCAACAAAGATCACAAGTGGCGGAAACGAGGCCTGGTAAGATCATTTTTGAATTCGTCTCTGCAGGAACACTTCTGAGGTGGTTACGATATTGACTGATTATCACAGGCTCTCATACCTACCAAGTTCGGAATCTCATTCACAGCACTATGGTTCAATCAAGCTGGTGCGCTTGTTCACATCTACCACGATGGCTCCGTCCTCGTTGCCCATGGTGGCACCGAAATGGGCCAAGGCCTGCATACCAAAATGACCATGATTGCAGCGGAAGCCCTCAAGGTACCCCTTGAGAATGTTTTTATATCCGAAACAGCTACCAACACAGTTGCAAATGCCAGTGCTACTGCAGCTTCTGCGTCGAGTGATCTGAACGGCTACGCCATCTTCAATGCCTGTCAACAACTGAACGAGCGTCTTGCTCCTTATCGGGAAAAGCTCGGGCCTGAAGCAACCATGAAGGACTTGGCACATGCTGCATACTTTGACCGAGTCAACCTCTCAGCGCAAGGCTTCTACAAGACGCCCGAAATTGGGTACACCTGGGGCGAGAACAAGGGCAAGATGTTCTTTTACTTTACACAGGGAGTTGCAGCTGCGGAGGTTGAGGTCGACACGCTCACGGGGAGCTGGACATGTCTGCGTGCCGATGTCAAGATGGATGTTGGGCGCAGTATCAACCCCAGCATTGATTACGGCCAAATTCAGGGAGCTTTTGTGCAGGGCATGGGTCTTTTCACCATGGAGGAGAGTCTGTGGCTCCGCAACGGACCGGCAGCGGGCAACCTGTTTACACGCGGGCCTGGAGCATACAAAATTCCCGGTTTCAGAGACGTACCGCAGGTATTCAACGTCAGTCTACTAAAGGGAGTCGAATGGAAGGATCTCCGGACGATTCAGCGCAGTCGCGGCGTCGGCGAGCCGCCGCTGTTCATGGGCAGCGCGGTGTTCTTTGCTATCCGAGATGCGCTCAAAGCGGCGCGGGAAATGTATGGAGTCAAGGCCAAGACAGTGCACGACGAGAACGGAGGAGAGATTGGCAAGGCCGGCTGGCAGGCTGATGCAGACGATGGCTTGCTGAGACTGGAAAGCCCGGCCACGAACGAGAGAATCAGACTGTCATGTGTAGACCCCATCATGGAGAGGGCGCGGGTCCAGCCGAAAGATGGAGAGAGGAGTTTCTTCATTGCTATTTGATGGACTGGAAGGCAATGGTATCGGGAAAGTTAACTAGGATCCGGATTTGTGATGAGCTCGGTGTAAGTTGTCATAATGCAGGATGGATGTTTTGGATTTGACAATTTTGTACAACAAGCGAAGGGCTATTTTACGCTCTTTGAATGACTAGACAAAACAATGTCTTTGATTCTGGAAGTAGCAAGATACCGTTCGTACTTTTTTTGTGCTGCATACCAAGCCCCAGCCTCTTTTTAAGTTGTCAGACCCAGAACCTGATCATCAACACGGGCTAGTGCATATTGCATGTTGTATCATAGTATGTAGTGTTCAGCCCAGACATGCAGCTTCTCGAAGAAGCTTATGGCGGTACAGCACTGCTATGACTTTGCTTTCTTTTTTCCTTTCCTGGGTAGCACGTGTTGCCTGCATGACTTTGGTTAAATCAAGAGTTTGGGCAAGGTGGTGTGAATACGAGCTTATACATAGTAATACTTCAGCCGCTGGAGGACGAATAGACGCGGATGAGCAATTACGTACTGTATATATCGCAAAATCATACTAAAAGAGAAGATAATAGTAGTGCCCTTCTACTATAAAACAAGAATAGGTCTTGTATGTGGCGGTTATGACCGGTACTAATGTACTTATCCTGTCCAGTTGAGCCATGATTGTAATCACTGCCTGCCAAGGTATCAACTCACCAGGCGCCTACAGCAGGACGCAGCCTTAATAAATCAGTCTCAATATAGTAAGATCCTGAGAATATACTGTCAAAAAAAGTTGAGTTGGAACGTTATTTTGTGACTTGTGATGGACAATCAGAACGCCTTCTATATACGGAAAGTATTCATGTACCTGACAGTAGTATGTACATAGTACTCCAGTAGAGCGCACCTGCCCGGGCAATGGGCAACAGCAACAGCAATAGAGCCCGCTGAGCCCGCTGACGGGCATGGGGCGGACTTAGGACCAGGCACAAGGCACTGCCCCATGCGTGCTTCTCGGCCCTCCGTCCGTTCCCCATAGCTATCCCAGAAGATTGCCATTCTTGTTTTTTTTTTTCTGGCGCTGGGCTCTGCTGCTGACATCTGCAGCTCGGCTACCACCCACGTTGAAAAAGAGCGCAACCTCGAGTCGCACGCACGCCCACGGCGTCATACTGGTCGTTCTTAGGTACATATTTTTGCCTGCAACACGGGCGACTCAGCCTCATCATACATACATACATACAACCACCCGCTCTGCCACACCACACATACGCACCCACTGCTACCCTTCCTTCTTCCTTGGCGCATTGCGATCGCAGCTCCCCTGCAGCGGCCCTGGCTGTGGTTGACGTCGTTGCCAACTCAGGTCCAGACGAAGAAAGAGACGGGGAGGGCGTTCATTCCTTCCCTCTCGGGAGGCGCCTGGTCGAATCAATTCCGCCCCGCGCCCAGCTCGCTGCACCAACCCGCCCGCGCCTTGCTCAAATGAGCCACAGCACAGAGTCGACGCCAGCTGCGTAACCCAGAGATCCAATGGGAACGAGGGCGCATTGAGTGACCGGGAACTGGGATTGGAGCCGTGGGCGTCTCGTCATTTTGAGGGCGCAAGGAAGGAAGGGCAAACAAAGAGCCGGGAACGCACACAACATACATACCGCGAGAAAGAAGTAGACCTGAACAAGTACGCACGCGCCCATACGGACGAACCACTTCCTGGAAGAAGGAGGGGAAGCCCACAGGAGTGGTCACGGGCGCGCGCGCGCGCACAAGCACACAGACGAGCTTGCCGGAAACAATGGACAAGAAGAAGAACGGAACCGCGGGCACCACCGAGGATAACAAACCAGTCCCCTTGGCTAAAGCCAGGCCTGCGCAGTCCAATACGCCTATCCGGCCCAACAATCATGGCGACAGGTCCAAGGGGAGCGCGACTCCTGTGAGCGACAAGGACAGCGTCGGCAAGACGCACGCGCACACGTCCGATGATGCCACTAGGGCAGGGCCTCAGAAGAAGAGGCGCAAGGTTACTCACGGTACGGCCCTTTTGCTGTCGCATCCCACCCGCCTTCCTTTATTCATTTATTTTTCCTGGTTTTCGTTTCTTTTTGTATCCCCTGACGTGCGATGTTCTCCATATCTATAGCAGTAGAATAACCGCCAGTGTCCTTTCCTTTCTGTCTTGTCTACGTCGTTCTGAGAAACGCATACCAAGTCTAATCAAATGATATGCGCATGCTGATCCTCAATTTAATATCTTTTTTGCAGCCTGTGTATACTGTCGTCGATCTGTAAGTTCAACAAAGCCGAAAATACCCCCCTCCCTTCCAAAAAAAACATTTACATGGCGATTGGCTACCACTGCTTGCCTCATAGGTGGAAAGTAATGCCTGGTTGCGAACTCGTCATGGCTACTCAATGACTCGTCTCCACCAAAAGCGAGAATAGTTTTTGTACTTGTTGACGAGTTCGCTCCATATGTGGAATATGAAAACGGCCTACCATGTTGCTGAATTCTTGGCTGATACGATCGTGTCCTACCGGATGCTTAGCATATGACATGTGACCTCGTATGTAAGACCTTCTTTTTCCCTCCCACTTTTGCTTTTTCCTGCTGGCTGCTGCCGGCTGCTGCCCTTTCGCGCCTCACGCGCCTGTTCCCCTTTTCCGAGACCCGTCAGAGTGCTGTTGTGTGATGCTGCAGATGCAATGCAGGCTCGAGTGCGAACAGACCATTGACTTACGGCATGGTGCGTTGGTCTTGAAATAGGAAAGGCCTTGTACCAGGTGCATCAAACGCAACATTGGCCACCTTTGCCATGACGAGCCTCGCGACAATGACAGCAAAAAGGCTGGCGGTGCAAAAGGCAGCACTGTCGCCGGCTCAACCCTTGACGAATCGGAGTCTCAGCAGTCACAGGCCGAACTGGCTCGCAGTACCCTCGCCCAAGCCAGCGCGGCCATTGCGGCAGCAGTATCTAATATGGGCCCCCCATCATTCGATGTTGGTGGAAGTTCAGCAGGTAATGGAGCAAATGCTGGTTCAGGAGGTGGTGGTATGACGGCTGGGTCTACGGGCTCGCTTGACCAGGCCAGCACCTTACAGCAGCTTGTGCGACCGGCACAGCTCTCCCAAATGCAAGCCAGCGGCCTGCGCAATAGCAATATGAACCAATGTAGGTTTGGCCTCGTTTGACTTCTTTTATGGACTTGTTGTTCCTGACGAAGTCGATTCACTGCTTTCTCTCGTCTTTTTTCCTTGTGCCCCCCCCCCTTTTCCCTTCTTGCAGCCCTCGAGTCCCTCTCCCGGACGCCATACATCAAGACGTGGCAGTTTAGCGTACGCGGTCTGTAGCTGACATCACAAAAATAGTTGCTGGATTTTCCGACGCGTGGTTAACTGCACAGAACCACCTGCAGGACATGCAAAATTATCAAAATAACTACTTGATCACTCCCGAGGTTAGCAACGAGTTCAACCTGCTGAACGAATTCCTAAACAGCAGCCTGCTGGATGACGGCGGTTTATTATCAAGCGGAGATCAGAACACGATCCTCAAGAACGACGAGATGCTGCCTGCAGGTTTTCTTGGCCAGGCTGGCAACACACTTCTACCGCCAAGCGCCTTATCACGGCCTGGAGCGGACGCAGCTGAGCTAGAGCAGCCATCACAGCAACAATTGCACAATAATTCGCTCGATTTGTTAGAAAGCGAATCGATGGCCCGGCCTGGCACGACGAACCCAGATGATAAAAAACGTCGCGAGGTAGCCGAGTTGTATCTGCAAGTCGCAGACCCATCCGGCAATGACACGCCCGAGGCACGCATGGAGCGCGTGCTTCGCGCAAAATACAAGGCAGGCCTGCTCAAGCCATTCAACTATATCCAGGGTTATAAGAAGTTGCAAGACTATCTGGAAACGCATATCCAGCCTTCATCGAAACAAAAGATCCTCGCGCAAATCAACAAATTCCGGCCCAAGTTTCGCGAAAAGGTGCAGGTCATGACGGATTTGCAGCTCGTGTACGTCGAGATGTGGTTCGAAAAGACTTTGATGGAATATGACCGTGTGTTTGCAAGTATGGCGGTCCCTGCTTGCTGTTGGAGGCGCACAGGAGAGATCTTCAGGGGCAACAAAGAAATGGCTGAGTTGATTGGGGTCGAAGTTGAAAACTTGCGCGACGTGCGTTCTATTCCCCTGGCTTCATTCTAATCCGATCATCTCGTGTTTTCTGACGTTTCACAGGGGAAAATCGCTTTACACCAGATCCTCACAGAGACGTCGATGGTGCGGTATTGGGAAGAATTCGGGACGATAGCCTTCGACTCTGCCCACGATACCCTTCTAACCGCTTGCGAGTTGAAGTGCCCGACTGAAAAGGGCAACTCGAAAGAGATCAAGTGCTGTTTTTCATTAAAAATTCGACGGGATGAGGCTAGAATGTATGTGTTCCTCGCGCCTCGCTTTTCTGTGTATTACGTAGCTCTCGCCCTGGGTCTTGAGGCTTTGCTGGATACGGTCGACGTGCTGACATCCCTTGTTGGAAATTCACAGACCGAGCCTCATCGTGGGCAATTTTTTACCACACGATCCTTCACATTGATAACTTGTGCGACACCAGGATTCAATTTGCTTTTCATATTGGCCATTAAGTGTTAAAAAGTACGCATGCAACGACATTGAAAACTCACCAAGATGGCTAAGGATGTACGGTCAAAATACCAACTGTGAAGGTGTAAGGAATGCATTATATTGGCATGGAGTCTATCAAGAGCGGATCAAACTCTTTCGTGGAGGCAACTGTGTTTTGATTTCCAGCGAGTACGGATTGTGTGAAGGATGGGTAAAAACCGAGCCCAGCAGGCCCATACCCAGGTAGGTAGGTACCTTGGTACATATAGCAAACCTGGTAGGGGAACAATGTGAAATATCACGAATGGCAGGCACGAACCTGTCGCCCCTACCCTTTGCGGCCGACGCCCGTGAATTAAGATAGCTTTTCGACTGCAAGGCCTCTTGGGGAAGCCCTTATCAAACCTCGGGATTCTTTCATCTGTTCTGTTGCCTGCGCTCATGACTCTGCGCGTCCGCGAGTTCTCGCCGGCCTCATGGCACTGACAGTCACCGATCCGATGGTCTTCTGCGGTTGCCTCTCCGGCTGAGAACTCTACATCAACCTAATCAGGCATTTGCGGCGTCGAGGCTCTGCCTGTTCGGGAGGAAACAATCCGAACTCAACAAATTCCTATTCACGTGCTATTCTCTGAGTAACCCGCTTGGCGGCGCGCCATCACAATCACGATCCAAGGTCGTACTAAACACGAAGGAAGTAGCATGCATACGGCCTCGGACGCTGTGCGCGACGGCAACAAGAAGCCAAAGGCGCACATACAAGCTATCATTTGTACTACTCTAAGCCTCAATTTCCTGTCATTGTTGATCATTTTATACAAGTTAGCAATGCTAACAAGATTGCTTTGTCGAAATCGTAGCATTCGCCTCCAACCTCTGCCAGCGCCTCCCCACCGTGAAAGATGATGTGCATGCTGCAGTCCCTTTGCTCAACACTGTACAGAGCGAGATTCGAGCTTTGGAGAATTACGCAGACAGACCTAATCATGGCATGAGGGGCAACGAAGGACTCGAGCGGGAGGGCACAAGCCTCTGGAATTTGTGCACGCGCCTGAATCGCCTCTGGCTCGACAAAGATTTGACGGAAACGCCCTCTCCAGGTCCAAAATTGATACTGTCCTGTCGCGTACTTGCGTACCAGATGCTTCACCTCGCCCAGTGGTCTGCCGAGAGCTCAGTACCGATAGCAATCCACTTGATGAGGATAGCGCTCAAAGCGTGCATATGTTGTACTGGTATGTTGTTTAACAGTACCGGCGACGGATAATTGGTCCTAGCTCTTGTCGTTCTTCGAACCAGATCGCAGCACATACAATGTTAACCGCAAGATTCCACATACAGATCATCACGATGTACAAACTGCAAGATTGGTTCTGCAGAGAGCCGCAGAGTACCACGGCCGACTGCAGCAGTTGTCTCAGATGCCTGGACATGATCATGGTGACGAGAGCAGACGCCTTGAGGCGGAGTGGACATCACTGCGGATATTATTGGTGAGCTGATAGATCATCCGCTGCGAGCTAAGTTGAAGCTTACAGTATAACCTGTAGGCCTTCCAAGATGAGCAGCTGATGGTTGCCGAGCATACATATACCGGCGCTACCAGTCTGCTAAGCAAAATTGACGCATTATCTGCAGAGAAACTCACAAACAGCCTGTTCCAAGTCGGCAAGGGACTGCTGTCGAAGCGTGACTATACTGCGGCTGAGAAGTGGCTCCAGCGCGCCTGGGATTTGATCAACGGTCAAGAACTTGCCAACATATCTCGCGACGCGGTCGAGTTGCGCATGGCAGTCGTGCAAGCGCTCGTGACGGCACTCATGGGACACGAGACGACTGAAAGCGTGGCAAAGGCAGAGAACCTTGTCAAATATGTCGAGTCGGAGGTTGGCGATGAACTGGTCGTGCTACTGTTACAGTTGGAAATACTAAACAAGTCTCCAGCAGAGATATTCGACGGAGAAAGCTACAGTAATGTGCTCCAGCGGATGATTCGCGGCTTTCAGCCCACCGAGGCAAATTTCAAGCTGGTTGCGCATCACATTCACACTCTTCACTACAAGTGTCCTGGCGTCGCGTGCTCTGTGGCCGACGGATTCGTTTCCTCGCTGGTGCGGACTGCTCGGCAGGAGTGGATCGACAAGGCAGTCATTACGCGGATACACATGGCCACTAGCCAGCGTGATTGTGAAGGGACAGTCGACGAAGCTTTTGCGTCACTTTCGGGGCTAGAGCAGCCTCTGGGCACTGATGCGAGTTTTGCAGCACAGACTGTGAGTGCAGTCCTTTGTGCAATAGCGACTTCGGGTGTCTAACTAATAGGTCGTCAGTTGATTTGGAAGAAGGTTGATAGCAATTACCACCAAGCTCAATTCGCCATGGCAGAAAAATGGTGTCACCTTGGCCTTCATGCAGCTTTCACTAACTCTGGACCGAATAACAGAGCAAAATTGGAAAGGTATGGTTAACATTCTCGTTTGCTTCCATGGATGCCAGCTAAATGGAGCAGGAAGTTGTTGTTATGTGCCATAGATCGAAACGACCCTGATACTGCGAGGTCAATTTTCCTGTCAATGTCCACGGACATCCAAAAAGAGCCTATGACACAGTACCTATTGTATAGGGCAACGATCCGAAGTGGCGACATTGAAATGGCAGTCAAGTGCCTTGACAGTCTGGCAAAGGCCAGTATAGGGCTTGAGTTGTTGTATGCCTGTGTCGCAGACTCGCAACGTGTTGGAAATAAAGTTGCCATTATCGAGGCCATGAAGAAGCTTGCCCAAGTGCACGATTATGGATGCCCAGGCGAGGTGCACTTGCCTGCACTTCTTCGTTGTACCATTATGCTCATATACGGACTGCTCCAAGGCGATGAAACCAGCGATCAAAAAACCACTGTGGCGGATCTGTGCAATGTATTTTCACACGGTAAATGAAATGAATAATGCACCAGGCAAGATGACGCCTAGCTGACAAATTCTCTGTGCAGTCGTCGAAGCAGTTCAGAGAACTCCAAACGCAGCAGAAGGCGTTCGACTTTTTGACTTGAAAGAGTTAGAGTGGTTCTGCCAAAATGCTTACAACCTAGGCTTGAAACATGCTGGAGACTGGCATCTCCGACATGTCGTCCAGATATTGACCGCGTGCGTGAGCTTAATTGACTACTTCCCGGGCGATATGTCTGCGGAAATGGCTAGCGACCTCTCGCTGAGGTTGATATTCTGCAACTTCTTCGTTGCTTGCGCCCTTGTGGCTCTTGCACGCGCCGAGGATAGCGTAGAACAGCAGTTGCAAGACTATCTCACAGCACGCAAGCACATTGCAGCAGTCGACAGTGAAATTCATTTGCGGCTCCAGAGCAAGGATCTGGACGAGATCTCAACCCAGGATCTAAAGACCAAGCTTGCACAACTATTTGCATTCGATTTTGAGGCCGCTGTGGCTTTGAAGCGGTATTCAGATTTGAGTGAAATTGTGTTGAAGGCGTCACAGTGTCAGCAGGTGGGCGCCTTCAAGGCGATGGCGGACTGCGCGCTGCGAAGTCATTTGCCTCCTGAAGGTATGCCATTCATCCAATGCATACCAGGAAACTCAAGTGCAGACAGTCCAAGGTTTGCTAATACACAATTGGCCTAACGCATTAAAATAGAAATTTTTAGTGTGCTTCGGAAAGTTATCAACCAGATTGTGGACATTGGCGACAATGATGCAAGACGACTTGCAAAATACGCGCGTTGTTTGTTCCAAATGACATTCTCGTATAGTGAGAATCTCGGTGATCGCCTTCTTGATGAGACGTGTCAGATGGTGAAGGATGCACACGGGGTAAGTGGAATGCCCTTTCAACCGGATGTAGATCCACAGAATATGTCACCTTCACTTTCGAGCTGTTAGCTGACCACAAATGTCTCCTGCCTTGCGCATCTCCAGGGTCCAGCGGCCTGGCCACCCGAAGAGGTCGAATGGTTCGCTTCATCGGCATACAATCATGCTGTTGATCTATATGGACGCGGAGATCGGGAGGCTTGTGGGCTGTGGGCGCAGAAGGCTCTGCAACTGGCTCATTATAGTGGCGATGGTGGGACTTTGGAGGTATTGTTGCAGGAGCGGTATGTTAAGCTTGGGCTTGACGCTCCGTGAATGTGGGGAAAGATATGTGCTATCTGAAACTTGCCATTGTGTGCGGTCCTGACCGTCGTCCTGATCCATACATGAGCTCCATCATTAATGTCCAGAATTTAAGGTTCAGGCCCCCGCGTGATTATAGCGCAATCATTCATACACATCCACGTCTTCTACCTTCGGCGTCTTCACCTCTCGACGGTGATGCAGGGGGTCAGTAAGGAGAAGCACGGAAGGTGAGGAACACAGTACTGGTTTATAGGATGAAGCAAAGGCAATGGCAACTGAGCCAGTGTATCGCATTTCAATTCCCTTGAATCTAAATCGACGAAATGATGATTGATTAAAAGACGGTGCTTTTCCTCCTCACAGCCTTGCTCCTCGGCATGAAGTCCGACTTGGTGCATACTGGTACCCCGTTTGATGCATGTCCGGTCAAGGACATGGCGCCATCTGCCGGACTATTGCGTCTGCTAGAGGGAGCCGCGCCGATGCCGGGAATATGCACTGGATTACTATGTACAGCGCACTGCTTAAGCTATACGGAAGCTACTGTACAGCAAAGCATGAGCTATCCAAAGCTAGAGCAGCAGTATTGTATCAGCACTTGGAAGGTCGTCCAGCTTACACACCAATTAGCAAGCGGAAGTGAGCGTAATTTGATACAATCAGACGCCGATTCATCCACCCACGCACACACACACACACACACAAACAAACACACACACAAGGGAAACGCCCTTTGGGTGCCAAGCAGTCGCCCACAACGGGGACCTGGATGATTAATCGGAACCGGTTTCCTTCTTTCCTTGCCCTCGCGTATCCACCTTGCCTTCCTTCCATTCTCTCTGCTGTTCTTCTTTTCTTGTCAGCTTATAGAACATAAATGCGGCGCTTCAGCAGCTTACTTGGCTCTTGTCGATCTCGTCCCTTTGCTCTGTATCTTTTTAGACCGTCCACATTGATCCAAAGCACAATCTCAGCTTCGGCGATTAGTGTGAGCTCGAGAGGGTTATCTTCCACCTCGCCAGTCAAGATGGCTTCTGCGGGCAGCCAGAAGCTGCAGCCAGCGGCAAGAGTCGCCAACAACAGGCAGGATGTCTGGTGAGTCCCTCTCTGTTGATGAGCAAACAAAGCAGGGCGTTTGCAGACGATTTCTTGCACATGTGCCACAGCTCTCAGTGACTGACTACATCTACCACACGCTCAGGTCCATCATCAATGAAGCAGCTGCCGCGTCGTCGGTGCAGCCCATTGTCAACATGGGCCAGGGCTTCTTTGGCTACAACCCGCCCGACTTTATCCTGCGGGCGGCTAAGGAGGCGCTGGACCGCGTCGAGTGCAACCAATACTCGCCGACAAAGGGCCGGCCGCGGCTCAAGAAGGCGATTGCTGACGCCTACTCGCCGTATTGGGGCCGCCAGCTGAACCCGGACACGGAGGTGACCATCACCACGGGCGCCAACGAGGGCATGCTGAGTGCCTTTATGGCCTTCATTGAGCCGGGTGATGAGGTCATTGTCTTTGAGCCGTTCTTTGACCAGTGAGTCTTGTGTCTGTGTGTGTGCTGGGTGCAGATGAATCACTGCTTCTGGTGGTGGAGCTGACGTTTGTTGCTCTGCAAAAAAGGTATATTTCCAACATTGAGATGCCCGGTGGTAAGATTGTCTATGTGCCTCTGCACCCTCCCAAAACGGGAGCAACAAAGACTTCGTCGGCGGCAGAATGGACAATCGACTTTGATGAGCTGGAGAAGGCCGTCTCGCCTCGCACTAAGATGATTGTTATCAATACGCCTCGTAAGTAGTAGCCATTCGGCTTTGAGTGAGGACTGACCGATGTATTATTTGGCTAACAATAATATGCAGACAACCCAGTCGGAAAGGTTTTTAACAAGGAGGAGCTCGAGAAGATTGCCGCGATCTGCCTCAAGCATCAGATCATCATCCTGTCTGATGAGGTGTATGACAGACTGTACTACACGCCCTTCACCCGCATTGCCACTCTGTCTCCCGAGGTTGAGAAGCTCACCATTACCGTTGGCTCGGCTGGCAAAAACTTCTATGCCACGGGGTGGCGCGTGGGTTGGCTGATGGGCCCTGCCGAACTGATCCAGTGGGTGTCGGCAGCGCACACTCGCATCTGCTACTCGTCAGTGTCGCCGCTACAGGAGGCGTGCGCTGTTGGCTTTGAGCAGGCCGAGGCCGAGGGCTTCTGGGATGAGTGCATCAATGACATGAAGGGCCGCATTGCGCGCTTTGCCGAGGTGTTTGACGAGCTCGGCTTGCCTTACTCGGAGCCTGAGGGCGGATATTTCATCATGGCCAACATGGCCAAGGTCAAGCTTCCCACGGACTACTCGTTCCCACCGCACGTTGCTAGTCGGCCGCGCGATTTCCAGCTGGCATGGTTCCTGATTCACGAGGTTGGCGTGGCGGCCATCCCTCCTACCGAGTTCTACACGGACAAGAACAGCCACATTGCCGAGGACTACATACGCTTTGCAGTTTGCAAGCCAGATGACGTGCTGGAGCTGGCAAAGGAGAGGCTGCGGGGACTGAAGAAGTATATCGAGGGTTAAAGCTGACGGCTAAACATACTATGAATAAAAAAGATGGTACCACATACTATCTGGCCTTCTACTCTCATTCTGACAAAGCTGCTTTGTAGGTATTCCCTGTGAAAAAGATGAGGAGGGCAAAGATAGAGAGGATACATGGAGGGGATATATGGAGGGGCAGGGGAGGGGTCCCAGTTGGGAGAGCAAGGCAAACTGGCACACCTTGACTGAGAGTCAAAATCACCCGGACACCATTGACTGTGTTAACCATCCTGAGCTCTGGCCAATCAAAAGATCGGTAACTGCAGCTATTCGAGGCCTTGCTGCCATCGCCTCTGCCTGATGGTGCCCCACTTTGGCTGTCGATACTTTGTTTCTTCTCTTACCTTCGCGTCCTCTTGCCCCTTGTCTTCTTACTACACCCTACTCCCCCACGTGTTCCCTGACTGCTCGTCATCTCAAAATCCTATTGTCATTCTCTCTTAAGCCGTCCGAACGCATCAATCCCATCAAAAGACTGCCCTTTTAAAGTTCTTTGTTGATTCTCTGTCAAGTCATCTCTTTCATCTGTTACCCAAGTCAGCAACTAAGCAGCACGATAGGCAAGCATTACTACGCTCTCCGACGTGAATAGCCTGTTATACCGCGCCCTCCATTGCCACAAGCAAGTCTACCCTCAGACTGGCGTTGATTGTTCCAGCCAAAGCAGCGAATCAAAAGTAAGCATTAATCGAAGAATTGTCAACACCGCGTCTTTGTCGTCCCTTGAATCGCACTCGTCAATCCTCCCATCACACTCGACAAGATGCGTCACAGCCTGGAGGCCACTCAGCCGAATTATCGGCGACTCCAGGTGGTTCAGGCACAGCCACTGGCTGTGACAGCCTCCGTTAATGAACAAATATACCTTGGATTTATGCCCCGAGATGGAGGCTTGGGCTCGATGCGACGAAATGCTCTTCAGCTCCCAGACTATGACGTTTGGGAAGAGCCCAACTTCCGCATGGACGAGGATGGCCGTTGGTATCACTGCCGCAGGCAATCGTCCTTGCTGTACACGTCCCTGCGCGATCGATGGAGCCATGAGTTTGTGCCGAGCGGGCGTCTTCAGCATTGGCTCAACAGTTTGCCCTGTCCACGTCGAAGGGCAACCCAAAGCGGGAGTGGTGACAGCTATGATGCCTATTCAGGAGAGGTCTGGACCGGGCACGCGCATGCTTTCGCTGAGACACACCGCACGCGCCGTTTTCCGATGCGCCAGAGCCGTCTCCATCACAACAGAGCCCGCCAGCGCCGTCATCAGCATGACTTTGCTGATGATGCGGGAACCGGTCCCAGCAATCAGTGCCAGCAACGACCTGCAACATATCCTCCACAACCGCTTCCCAGCGTTCGTGCGGCTTCCGAGCCGGTCACCACATCGAACAGTTTTGTTCACTTACTTGACATAGCTTTCAACCCCGCGGCTGCTGAGCAAGTTGAATCTGACCCTGCTGCCCCAGAGGACATCCCCGCTCCCATTGATGAACAAGTTGAAGAGAAGGCTACATTAACCCTTACCAGCGAGCACCCCAATCCCCTCGCCTCACACCCGGTCAATCTTGAGGAAATCTCCAGCCAGCCAGCTGTGACAAAGGAACAGGCATCACTGCAGGTTGGTGAAAATGATGAATCGGCGACCGGCGAATGCTCGCAGCTGGCAGGCAGCACACAGCAAGGAGAAAGTCACGTTCAAGTCGACGAGCTTGTCCAGAGTCTCGAGTCTCTCCAGCTGGAGTCCTCCACTCTGCACAATGCAAGTGATGTTGTCGCTGACAAGGCCACTCCAAAGTCCCTGGGCACCACCAATATCGCCGAGCCTGCTGCTGAGGATCCTCCACTGACTGGAGTCCCCTGTGACATCGAATTGAACCGCCAACGGATCCGAGTGGTGCCCAACAGCAATGGTCCTACCATTCCTTGCTTTGACGGTCTCGCTCCTAATCGAAATCTTGCTCCCGCGTCTTCAACTTCGCGCAAAGACATCAGCACTACTATCACGAGACTGATGGACAGAGCCAAGAGCATGCGAGCGAAAAAGCACGCGCGATCTGAGGTGAGTGATTCTTTCCTGGAAGACCCAACATCCACCCCATTCGAACCCCGTCCATGTTTCCCGTTTCCTCTTCCCAGCACTACGAAGATGATGTTGGTGAAAAGCAGTCAAACTGACCGTTGCGATGGCAAACACTCACAGACTCCCGCTCAGGCGGAGCCTCAGCGTCCCTCAAAGCGCCTCAGGGACGCCTTCTCGAGCGCCGCCAATCGCCTGTCCATGGTACCCACTCCAGGCCCCGATACTGCTGCCGCCGCCAATGATGGAGATGTCGGCCGCCAGAGTCGTCTTGTCCGTCTGGGCTCGGTTGCTTCGCGTCGCTTCAGCTTTGCTGCTAGTAACATCCTGTCGATGCGTGGTGAGAGGAGTCGTCGCAGTAGTGCTGTCACTGTTGCGCCTGAGCCTGTCCATGTCCAAGCCAAGCTTGCCGTTGTTGGTGACTTGCGTGTTGGAAAGACTGCTCTGATTCAGTACGTGATGTTACTGATTCCCATTTATGTAACTACTGTAGCAGACACTGACCGACTTTTGCTCCTCTTTATAGGCGTCTTCTTACCGGAGTTTGCACCGATGTAAGCTTGCCTCCCGTCCCTTTTCGTTTGCCTTCTCGCCAATAAGATCCACAACCTCTGCTTTGTCATGTGACTAACGTTGATTCCGCAAACAAGGCCAAGCAATTGACCGACAAGGAGATCTCGCATGGCTACGCCATCGAGAAGATCGAACTGGATATCGACGACGACCTGAAGGGCACCCTCGAGATTTGGGACGTTTCTTCCCAGTGCGATACTAGCTGCGCTTTTGAGAACTCGATCCGTCCCCTGCTGTTGGCTGCTTTCGACGCCATTGTCATCTGCTACGATATTGGTCGAGAGCGCACCTTGCTGTCCGCCATTGAAAAGGTGAGATTTGTATCTTGCGTCCTTGCCATATCCAGAAAAAGAAACCATCATTATTGCATAACAGATCATCTGCTAATACGTTGTTTTATTGGACTATACAGTGGAAGCCTACTGTTCAGCGATACTGTCCCGGTATCCCCATCGTTCTCGTTGGTCTGAAGGAGGACTTGCGTCGCGAGTATCCGACCATGTGGCCGACTTTGAAGCTTGACTTGATTCCCAACGAGCGAACTGCCAATGCTCGTGGCCAGGTCAGTGCAAATCCTCGCTCCCTTCCTTTTGGTTCATTTTTTTTTTTTTTTTGCTTGACATGTGTCGTTGACATGTACCGTGGTCCATCTATTTAGGGAGAGCAGATTGCTTCGTACATGGGCGCCGCCTCCTACTTTGAGTGTTCTGCCCGCACCGGCGAGGGCGTCGAGGACCTGTTCCACTCGATGGCTCGCTTCGCTCAGCAACAGCAGGAGCTGCATCGCCACCAGCAGCAGCACCAGCAGCAGCAGAACGGCGAGCAGTCGTCTGGCAACAGGCTCAAGGCCTTGTTTGGCAAGATGAAGAAGCATCTGTAGAAATGGCGAGGACGGGAGCCGAGCAGAACAAGCGGCTATGCATCATTCACCCCATACGATGCTGCTTTGAAAGGTATCTTGAAAGACACGCGCAGGCATGGCACACGATATGCCATGCATCAACGGACGATGGATATCGGCGAGTTTTACTTGAGAGCTCGATTTACCCTTTTTGTACGAGCAGCAGCGGTGGCTCAAAAGCCAGCTCAACAGAGGAACAGACGAACGACCAGACGAACATTACAAAACATCGAGAACATTCTCGAGACAGTGATGAAGAAACAAACCGTCCTGCGAGCTGCCACACTCCCGCCGACTACTTTCTTGCGTACACCACTGTGTCTCGCACACTACGGGACTTGATCAGACGTTTGATGGGGAAAGCATGCGTGATCAAGAATGACAGCACGAGAACATGCGTTTGAGGAAGAGAATCATTTTGTTTTCAGCTATGTAACAACAGGACGGGCACACGTCACGCAACCGATAGTACACGGAACTGGGTTACTTGAAAGTGTTGAGGAACTGCCCACAATACAGCGGTAGACCGACGAAGATACATCGAAACACCACCTAAAGAGCTTCCCAAAAAATCGAAAAGACAAAACAATCACTGAAAAAAGAACGACACAAAAGACGAATGACGGACGAAGATACAGAAAAAAAAGAAGAAGAAAAGAAAAAAACTTGAAAAGCCACACGTGCAACCAAACCTCACCTAAAAAAAAGAAAAAGGGACGAACAAGGAAGGAAGAAGTTGAGAAGGCGCTATTATCATTTCAGAGGACCGCGCCCGCGCAATGCTATGTTTGATGAGATTGAGGGATACTGCGGGATTGATGTGCCTTTTGCTGGATTGAGTGTTGACTGAGACTGAAGAAATCGGCCTTGTGTAGGATACTCGTGGTGGAGTTCCTGTGTCTTGAGTTATATGGGTGGCGCACGAGATGAGCCAGAATTTGATGTGGGCTGATACTGCCAGTTGCCCAGATCACGGGAGAGAAATTTACTTGCTTCTATGAAATATGGCAGCCATCGCAGTGGTGACATCGTTGCTATGTGACCCAAATTTGGTTTGGCGGGGTTGATGCCGATTTGATGGCGTCCAAAGGACGTGATTGCGGTGCGATAGCGGCGATTATGCAGTAAAACAAAGACCCCACATAGCACTCCCTCAATTGCATGCATAATTGCTTATCTTATCGCGCCCGCGTGTCCCGGAACCTTGACTGCACGTCATCGTTGCTATGTACCGGTACTTTCAAGGGTTCAGCAGAGTAGCGACTGCCGGCTTTCCCATCAACAACATGATCAATTTTGGCTCGTGAGATCTCTCAAACATCTGGGATCATCCATCCAGCCTAGACCAGAACCACAACCACAACCATCTCGGACCAAGATCAGCTGATGTGATTGCTCCGCCGTACAATGTTCACCCAAACACCACCCTCGACCTCGTCTCCATAAATCATGGCTGGAGGCGGCAGTAGCAGCGCCAACGCTCCATCCTCCTCCTCGTCCTCACGCCGCGCCGCGCACTTGTCGTCTTCAACAGCCCAACATCATCGGCCACTCCAGCACAGATCAACAAAAGAAGCCTCAATAATATCGACACCATCGCCCCTTCTCTTGACCATTCGCTTCTCCACTGCCCTGCCCGACCTCCTCCTAGACATTCCCCATCCACAGCGCACCACCATCGTCGCCCTCAAAACCCAGATCCGCTTCCGCCTCACCCAGCCAGACTCGCAGCGCCGCCTGCGTTTCATTCATGGTGGCAAGATCTTGCCGGATCGCGCTATTGTTGCATCGGTTCTGAAACCGCTCCCACCGCCGCCCCTACCACCGTCATCATCATCCGCCAATGCAGCAAAGCATGATCCGAAGGGTAAAGGCAAGGCTGTTGAGAGCCCATTACCACAGCATTCTTCCTCGTCTGCCGCCGTAGGAGACGTAACAGCAGGGTCAACACCGGCCCACACGCAGCGCGTCTACGTAAATTGCAGCATAGGCGACCTCCTCACCGACGCAGAACTCGCCCAGGAGGCCCGCAGTGCGGAAGAGCCAGTGCCAGAGGATGTTGTCAGCTCAGCATCGAGGAACACCCGTGCGGCCAACGGCGATGAGTCTTGGAGACGGACGACGGGTGATGGTGGTGGCAACTTTGGCGGTGGATTCTCATCTTCTACCGCTAGTGGTAACGGCGCTGGCAGTACGTTGCCGCCCGGGCCTCGCGGCTTCGATAGACTGCTCACAGCAGGATTCACACCCGCCGAAGTGAATCAGCTCCGTCTTCAGTTCCGAAGCATCACCGAGGCACGGCACACAGCCGACTCGATGCCCAGCCCCGATACACTGCGAAACATGGAAGATGCATGGATGGAGAACAACAACGACGGCCTTCCAGCTGGCACTTCTTCCACCACCGACGGCGACATGGATGGCATGAATACGGGATGGGCCAGCGGCGGTAGCGGGGATCCACTTCTTGGTGCTCGAAACGCTGCAGGCGGTGGTGGTGAAGAGTACGGCCTCGCAGGAATCGTGGACTTACTCATCTGGGGCATGTTTATCGGCTTTGTATGGCCGCTGGGCGCGATCGGGTGGCTGGTACGCGGCGCGGAAAAGATACCCAAAAGAATGCGTGTGTTTGTGTATTGTGGGTTTATGCTGAGCTTGCTTGTGGGCATCATTCGCATGATTGTTTAGAGAACGGGGAGAAATGGCAGAGCATATGTAACAGTAGCGTCACTATTCCAGTTCTGTTCTCTCGTTGTACGGCATGTTATTGTCAGTGAAAGAGAGCGGATTTATTTTGTGTTTTCCCAGGGAAACAAGACAATGTGATGGTTGTATATTGGAAAGCATTATTGTATGCAAGCCTGGGAATGGAAATATCCGTGGATTCAATTTCGCAGTGGTATTATAAGCATATGCGGACGACTTTACATGTGAAGAGATATCCATTCGCAACTTAGTTAGATGAGGCCCGAGGTTATCAGTCATACGAGCATAGGAGCTGCATGCAAAGCACAAACGATCACAACTGATACTATCAAATTCAAAGTTTGCACAGTCCAACGACGATAAACACCAAGACGTACACATAATTCTCTAATATACCTAGGGATATGCTGGACAATCATCGTCGTACGGCCAATTTTTCTCTTCCATGTGCCACAGTGCTGCTGCCAGAAGCAAACCTCATCTACCTATCTTAACAAGATCGATAAACACCACCACCTCATGAACCCCAGAACAAGACCCCTCACCCCCTACCCAGAGAACAACCAAGCACACACCAACATGGGCCGAGATTTTCAAAACGCCTCAGTGGTATTGCGGGGAAAAAAGAAAAAGAAATTGCGATATCAACGTCAACCGCGAACGCCGGATCTTAAGCTGTCTTGCTTCCTTGCATGCATAAAGACAAACAGAACCCGGACCATGTAACAGACCCCTCCCAAAACCCTTACATTTTCTTTGCCTTAAAAGAAGTTGTCCCAATTTCTCAGTTCACATATTTCCAACTCTAAATGTACAAGCTGTTGGCGGCGACAATATCTCTCTTGATCATCTTGAGAGAGGCCTCGAATTTCTTTTGCAGCTCTTCGCTGCCCATGACCTTGCCTGCTTGTGCCATTTGACGCAAGAGCTCCTCGAGACGGCGGAAGAGGCGGATTAGTGAGCCTTCGTATGCATTGGTCATTTTGCTATTGTTGGATTCGAGAGTCAGCC
Organism: Coniella vitis; assembly: GCA_011317545.1. Lineage (NCBI taxonomy): Eukaryota > Fungi > Ascomycota > Sordariomycetes > Diaporthales > Schizoparmaceae > Coniella > Coniella vitis. The sequence goes on from WUJK01000002.1 coordinate 4,062,171, forward strand.
ATATGCATTTTATCTCATTACCGATGCGTGGACAAAAAGGTGAGGGGGGGAAGGGAAAATGGATGAAAGCACTTACCAGATCTCAACAAAGGGCTTTCCCTGAGCCCAAGCAAAGACTGTCTCCATAAGCTGCCACTTGAGACTCTGCACGTACTCTTCCTCGTTGACATCGAGCTTACTCTCCTGGCTGACCTTGGCAATCGTGCGCGCCGTCGTTTGAATCTCGCGGTATGGCTTGGCGAGATCTTCCTTGAGCGCCTGTGTCTCGACCCGCTCGTCAAAGATGAAGACGCTGAGCAGCGAGGCGCATAACTCGGGCGAAAGTTCGTTGAAGAAGCGGTTGAACAGCAGCTCGCTGAGCAACAGCTCGTGACCTTCGGTTGAGGAAATCTCGCAGGCGACACGCGCTTTCATCTGAACAACCTCTGATTCGTTGATGAAGCCGAGCCGGCGCAGGACACGCTTGCGGGCCTTGAGCTCGTCGAGTTGGGCTATACTGTGAGCCTTAGCGATGGCCTTCTTCTTACCCTTAATCTCATCACCCAGAGCAACCTTCTTGGAGTACCGCTCCCAGAGCTCGGGCAGGCGAGATGAGCCGTGAAGAGGGTTGGAGAGGAGGCGGGACTCGAGAACTTCAATTTTGCGCATGAGCTTCTTGAAGGAGTCGTCCGTAATACCCATGTTCTCGATGGGATCCAAGATGGGGATACCATCCGGGAAGCGTCGCTTGGCCTCTTCCAAGTTCTTGCCACACGCGCCCATTTCTTGCTCTGTCTTGAGATCACCCTTGACAAACAGCCGAATCTGGCCAAACGCTTTGACACAATTCAGAAGCACGGGCACAACTTCGTAACGGCAGTATTTCGAACGGCTCTCGACAAAAGGACGGATACCGGGGGGCATAACACCCTTAGCAGGTTGAATTCGCCGGACTTCTTCGCTGTCACCGTCTAACCGGAGGAGGACATCAATGAAGATCGATTCTTGTGGTGAGTATGGCGGCTCGCCCGCTTTAGGGGATCGGCGCGTAACAAAGTTGATAATGACTCCCCAGTCAAAGTCCTCACCGGTAGGGGTCTTGATTTGTACAAGACGGCCGGGTTGGAGGAACTCAGTGCAGTAGTTCGGGTGTTGTATAACCGAGACCATATCCTTAGTATACTCCTCGAGTTGGTTTCGCAGGTTGTAGTACTCCTTGACAATGCTCTCGTCGGCAATGACCATATTGTCCCTCTCCTGCTGCAGCGAGACAAGTTCCCTTTCGAGGGCAGGTACGCTGGCGTTGTTCTGGAACTGGTAGAAGCATCGTTCCAGCATGAATTCCGGCGAAATGGTCTCAATACGCTGCAAGTTCAAAACCATGTTGTAGCTCAGATAGAACGCAGAGTTGAGTTTGTCTTGTTGTCCAGCGACCATTTCCCGTGCAACTTCCGGCTCAAGCTTGTCATCGATCATCATGATAACAATACCTCTGTCATCAAGACCACGACGACCTGCACGACCAGACATTTGAATGTACTCTCCTACTGTCAATGGGCGCTGTTTAGTGCCGTCGAACTTTGTGACTCCAGAGAAGACAACCGTTCTTGCAGGCATGTTCAGACCAATCGAGAAGGTCTCCGTTGCAAAAAGACACTTGATGAGACCTTCTTGGAAGAGGATCTCAATTGTCTCCTTCAGAATCGGTAACAATCCGGAGTGGTGGACGCCAATACCTCTCTCCAGCAACGGCAGGATATGTACGAGCTGCGGCAAAGAGCGGTCCTCTTCTGAAAGGGTGGAGATGGCATTGTCGAAAACAGTCTTGACCATGGCCTTTTCCGAAGGGGTGTTGAATGTCATGTGGGAAATTTGGAGGGCCATAGCCTCGCATTCTCGTTTGCTGAAATTGAACACAATCACCGGGTGGAAAGACTTCTTCATGATCATCTTGATAATCTTGGAAATGTCGGATTGTGAGTCTGCACCACCGCCCTTGTTCGTTTTCTTGTTCTTGCCGCGGCCCTTTTGCGGTGCGTTGATGTCGCTTGGATCTGCTCCCTTTTTGGCCTCAATAAGAGCCATAGACTTTGCAAAATTGTCCTCCCTGAAGTTGCCCTTCTCATCCACAATAAGGAAGATGCCGTCACCACCAGCAGGGAAAAAGTAGTTTTGCAAAGGCGTAGGTCGGAAGTCAGTATACACGACGTGGCAGGCCTGACGATGTATCTTGGCGATCCACTCGGCGAACTGGAAGGCGTTGGGAATAGTAGCTGACAAGAAGACGTAGCGGACCTTATCGGGCAGCAGGATGATTGTCTCCTCCCATACTACACCACGAGACTTGTCGCGCAGATAGTGAACCTCGTCAAAAATGACCCAAGCCACTTCGCGCATGATTTCGGAGCCGCGGTACAACATGGACCGCAGAATCTCGGTCGTCATGACAAGACAACTTGCAGTGGGGTTGATGGTCACATCTCCGGTCATGAGGCCCACATCACCAAAATCAGCCTGGAAATCCCGATATTTTTGGTTGCTGAGGGCCTTGATGGGACTCGTGTAGATGACGCGCTGGTGGTTCTTTAGACATTGCGCAATAGCGTATTCGGCCACGACCGTCTTTCCGGCACTTGTGTGTGCGGACACCAGGACAGACTCATCGCGCTGAATCGAGGCAACGGAAAGACTCTGAAAAGGATCGAGTTTGAACTTGTACTCGCGAGCTGGTTCGGCTGGAGGCTTGTGGTTGGAGAGTGGAATATATTCGTAGTCAAGATCCGGTGGTAATGCGACTTGGTGCTGAATGTTGTGTGCAAGAGTGAGGGAACCATCTTCTTTGTTAGCTGCAAAGCCGGCGGCGACGGCCACTTCTCTCGACTCGGCGGTGGTGAAGTTGTCGGTCAAGACAGGATCGGCCTCGTTCTCCTTCTTCCGCCGCTTTGAGTCTTGTGGGCTGGCTAAAATATCTGTCGCAGAGGGCTTTTCCTCCTCCTTGGGCGATCCAACGCCAGTTTCGCCCATCTCGTCGTCCTCCTCGACAGCGCCATTCTTGACGTTGCCGTCTGCGTTGCGCTTCCGATTCTCCTCTCGTTTTCCTTGTGTTCCGTTTCTATTCCTCTTGCCATCTTCGGTCTTGCCAGATTCGACATTGGCAGGTGTGGTGTTCGTTGATGCAGCCGCCTCGCCCGCGTTCTTCGCCCCGTTGGGCGCCTCATCAAAGACGTCGAAGAGCTCGTCCATATTGACGGCTGTGCGCACGGAGGATGCGCCTGTTGTACTCTGGGAAACTCAGACAACGAATGAGCAAGTACAGAATGGTTTGTATTAAGAAAAAAGCCGCAAAATGGTATAGCGATCCCTCTGCGGTACGCGATTGCGGCTGCAAGGTTTCTAGACCGCGTGGGAAGTGCAAAGATCGGTAGGGTTGGGTGAGGCGGTGGTTTGCTGCCGCTAGCAGGAGCGTTGGAAGTCACCGTGGATCGAGATCGCCCAAACTTCTAAACTTTTTTTACAAGCGCTGAGCGCCGCCAACCTTAGCTGCCGCTAGTTTGCTCTATCTTATCTCCGCTACCAGGCTCACACCCCTAACCCTGACTTTGCTTCTGCTCGCAGGCCGCCAATGTAGCGCATCGAATTTGGTTGCCGCCAATTCCAGGCTGAAAATAGCTAGGCCGGCAAGCAGCTTTCAACGCCGTACGACATCAACGACTCCAAAAGCCGCAACGTGAAGCCTCTCGTGACAGCTCAAACGCCACAGCTCTCCAGAACCACTCCCCTCTAACAACAACTATACCCACATTCAAAGTACGTGTTTCATGCCTTGCTACAACTACATGCGATCAATCAGAAAGCAGCCCAATATACCCCCAATTGACCGAGTATTGACTGACGATGAATCCCTTCTTCCAGATGTTCTCCCGTGCTGCCGTCCGCGCGACCACCCAGGTCACTGGCCGCCGTGCCTTCCACGCCACCCGCCCTCGCATGTCCTCGCCCTACCACTATCCCGAGGGTCCTTACTCCAACCTCCCCTTCGACCCCAAGAAGAAGACCTTCCCCATCCTCTTCTGGGGCTACGCCATTGTCGGCTTCGGCGCCCCCTTCGCCATTGCTAGTGCGTCATCCTGCTGTCTCTCACTGCTCCGGCGATACTCTCGTGGTGACGGTACTGCTGCTACTGCTGCTACTGCTGGAACTATTCCGTACATCAACACTTGGATCTTGATACTGACCTTGTCTTTCTTTCAATTCAGCTTGGCAAACCTACAAGCCCAAGGCCTAAATTGTTCGTTTTGGGTTAGTGGGAGCGCTTGTTGTGTATTGTACCAAATTAACGGCGGAAAATGGCGGGTTGGAAGGGCATCAGACAAAAGAAGCTGTGCCTGGATAGATCTGATTATAGACGTCTTTAGCAATCAACTTTCTACCTGGGTCCTGTTCACCAATGTCGTGCGTGAGCATCTGGGCGTAGGCTTACCAAGGTCTTCCTTTTCTAAAGTGCCACCGAATGTAGCTGTATACGTCCTTTTAGAGACCCAATGGCTGGGCAAGATAGGCTGTGCTAAGTGTGCATGTCTTGCTCATCACAAAGATCAACATGTCGACTATGCCGAGACTCTTCTATATAGCAACAGCAACCACAAACTCAAGACTTTGATGTCAGCAGGGTTCACAAGGCTGGAATGCAATGGGACTCATGCACACCAGCAAGCACATTTGAGAGAAGAGTTATATGTACATGTTGCCATTTCTTTTGTATCTATGCAATTGGTATCACGTCTATATAAGTATGTCCACGGATTATATCATCCAGTGTCAGTCCATGCCTTGCGCCGCTCAATATGTCCAAACCTGCCCTGATCACGCACCGGCCTCCGATCATATCCATCCTTGAAGAGTGTATACAGAAACTCCTCAAACGGCGCCACCTGATCCGGCTCAAAGTCCGTTTCGCAGCGTGGGCGCAGCTCGGTCCACACCTGCCATACCCTGTCGCGGGAGTCACACTTGCGAAATGCTCGAAGGATCCACTTGGCCATCCACACGTCGACGTAGAGGTCATTGACGTTCTCGTCAAGCGCCGAGTTGAAGGCCACCCATACACTGTTGAGACGCTGCGGGCTCCACTGCTGTCCATTGGAGCCGCCGTGAATGGCGAAGCCCTTGAAAAGCGCGAGAAATACGGCGCCATGGAGGGGGACCTGGAACCACTTCATGTCGTCGAGGAATTGAGCGACCCTATCGATGGAGGCGAGGCGAACAGCATAATGGTTGAGTAGGATGCGGTAAGTCTGGATGTCAGGAACGATGGGCGACATCTTTTGGAAATGCCTGCGTAAATGGTGTACTTCTTTCTCGGCGTCGTGATCCTCTGTCGTGGTGTTTTTCTCATCGTCAATGACGGTAGCTGTAGTGGTAGCTGTGGCAGTTGGTGTTGATTGAGAGGATTGCTTGGCAGCCGGAGAATGTTGCTGAGAGATTGTGGCAAACATCATGAGCACCTTTGTAATGACCTTGTTGTTCATGTAATTGCGATATGGCATGGCCGGTAGCCGCTCGTGTGCCATCTTCATCTTACCATAGACACTCTCAGCTGCGTATTCCTCGCCACAGCGCAGGAATCCCGCAATGACACAGTTCAGGACAACGGTATCAATCATCTCGCCTGATTCGACCATCTCCTTGTACGCGGCGCGTATGCCGTCGCTGTCCATTCGCAGACCGAAAAAGTGAATCAACGATACATGATGATAGCGATTGAATTTGAGTCCTCGCTTTTCCATTTCCTTGTAGAGCATCTCTGCTAGGACAAAGTTCCCCGCTTTGGATGCGACGTCGAACAGGATGTTGAAGGTGACTGAATTGCCTTTGATCCCAGCCTTCTTCTCCATTTCCTTCCACAGACGTAGAGCGGCCGTCACCTCTGTCTCGGACGAGTGTCCCACGTACCGTGCTGCAAACGATATCATGCTGTTCCACTCGCCTCGTGTGAGACGCAAGCCGCTGCGTTGGATGTCTGCCACTACAGCAAAGTAACGTAGCATGGCTCTATGCTTCTTCTCCTCCTGCCCCAGGACTTTTAACAAATTGTGCCGAATCTTGGAGTGAAGGTACGACATCCGGGGCTCAGGTATTCTCTCGTAAAGCTCATAAATGTGGTTAATGTCTGTCTTGTAAGGGTTGGCCAGCCGACGCTGGATGGCGCGCCACAGTTTGACGATGTTCTGCTGCACACTGCCGCTGCCTTCCATGACCTCCAGAAAGGATGGAAACTCTTGATCATCTTGGAGATCTGAAACGGCCAGATCTGGACCGTCGGGTGCCGCATAGCCTCTCATGTACGGATCCCTGCTAAAGTCGAGATGGTCACGGAGTGTCGTCGATTGCGTTTGATCTACCAGAGAAAGCATCTCCTGTCTGTCCTGGGAGACTTTTGCCGGCAGCCCATGATGGTGGGAATGATGGTGTTCCCACTGCGCAGGAACTTCGGCTTCCTTCTCAGCGCCCGAGTGGCTCCATCTCTTGCTGATTGGCGTGGCTCCGTACGAGAAGGCAGCATAGCCCGCGCTTGAGCCCCCAGAAAGTGTCTTGATCGAAAACGGCGACGGGACCCACGCAACAAAGAAGTCTGGCCTGTCTTGCTGATGCAGTCTCTTCTTCTTCAAGGCACCCTGAAGAGGATCATCTGCTCGACGTTGCTGCTGCCTCGGGCGCGAGGCTGGTCGGCCATGAGCGTTGGGGGTCCTATGCGCGGCGGCTGCTGGATCGGCGGCGCGCGACAGAGGGCTGCTGCTGTGGCGTTGGATGATGCGAAATGCGCCGCAAAAGGAGCCTTCAATTCGACTGGAGATTTTCATGAGCTGTCCAACATGTTGGCTCCGCTGCCCGCTGTGCCGCCGAACCTGTGAGAGAACGAGCTAGGCGGCGAGGGAGAGAAGTTGCGCACGCAATCGCAGAAGCTTATTGGAAGTGCAACAACGGCCGGTTGTTTCTGGTGAGGTGGGCGACAGTAGCTTGTAAAATCTTACAAGCTCTGCTGCATATGCCCGCCGCGCCGAAGATGGGTATGGAATTTTGAGTGGGTCTCCCGTAGTCTTATCACTGGGATGTACAAGCTACAAGCTGCTTTGCTAGGGGCCGCACTAGGTACCTTGCAGCGGATAAGCTCTAGGCCTGCCGGCGGCCAGCGAAATTTCGATTCCCCAACCGACCAGTGCAGCGACGACGACGACGAGGAAGACGAAGACGAAGACAACGACCGGCCCAGAATTGACAAGGGCATACCGGAGCCTTCGATCGTACTCGCTCACATCACGTCCGTGCAACTACAAAGAGCAACCCAATTGTGCCGTTGTTGCACCCACCACGCCCACAATGGGCTACTCGTTCCGCCCCGCGCGGGCGTTCCAAACTGCCAAACTCGAACTCGCCGTGGGATCTCGTTTGGAGCATGCCCTGCCGCCTGTATGGCTCAAGGTGCTGGAGAAGATACCGCCACCCGAGATATTGACACGTCCAAAACCCATCCCTCACCGCGACCCGAACCCCAAGCAGCGTAAACCGAAGAACCTGTTTAAGCCACAGCGCATTACCTTTCCTGAAGACGAGCTGCGGCGCAACTTCTTCAAGGACCACCCTTGGGAGCTGGCACGCCCACGAATTGCTGTCGAATACGACGGCAAAGACTCGAGATATGTGAATTGGGCAACTGGCTTGAGACAACCGGGAATGCAGGTCACGGGAGAATCGTAAGCCTCGCTTCGTGCAAGGAACAACCAGCTTCCCGAAACTGACAGAAGATTGTTCTAGTGTAATTCAGCGACAACTGTGGTTGATGGAGAATGGCCTTCCCCATTACGAAACGAACGAGGCCACAGGGGAGATGGTGGTGGCTTACTCTGAACCACTAACTAAGGCGCAAGCCTACGATATCGCAAGAAAAGAGTTCTACACAATACGGCAACATGAGGACATCGAGAGGAGAATTGCGCAAGAGGAAGCGCGCATGGTGGGCGCATACTTTGGCAAGAACAGGTTGCAGGTGGGTATGGAGCTCGAGAACCAAACGTACAACACCTGGATGGACTGGGCCCAAGCCGAGTCTGCCAAGTTGGCTGCAGAGAAGGAGTCTGCGTATGCCAATTTTGGCGCAGAGGAGAGCAAGAGCACTTTGGCAGAATTCGAATTGGAGACCGAGGCCGAGCTGGAGCCCCAGCCGACAAAGGCATAAATGGGACCAAGGCTCTAATAAAAGCACGTTTCAACAAACAAATCTTGTCTGCTATGTTAAGAGGTACCCAGTGTAGCATACAGAGGTTTCTGTTTTTATTTTGTACAAGACACGGATGCGTTAAGGGAAGTCAACGCTGACCTCAAGCCAATTATGTCTTTGCCAATACTTCTTGCTACTGCGTCGTCTTGGTGTGCTCAGCCCCTGGGCGCGGTAGGTGGGCGTACCGGAAATTGACGTTGCCGATATTAGCTTTGCCAACGGCTTTGGCTAGTGAAGGGGATTGAACCACGAAGAGGTCAGCGATCCCAGTCATATTGAACAGCTTCCCAGTGAGACCGAGCTTATGATCTCGGGCCCACGTCTCGACGAAAACTACCTTCAACCGGTCTTTAGGAACCCAAGATATGACCTTAAGCGTAAACGCTACAAGTCCCACAATGAACCCTGTGCCTGGACCGTTGGTGACAATGACGTGAGGCCACCTGAACAACGATGGACCAGGGGCGTCTTCGCGTTTGGGAGGCAACATTGTCAATGCCGCGATGATCTCGAGGGCAGACCAGGCTGACGTAAAGACGGACGTAAGGAAACTCTGGTGCACTGCACGTGCTCTGGTGACAATAAGTGTATCATGGGTGCCCGCACCTTCCGGGCAATTTGTACGTATCAGTCTCTCTAGGGCTCTGCTTTGGTTGAGAGAATGCGGATCGCCATCTGTAATGATGTAGCGCCTGTGTTGGTTCTTGTTCGCCTTGAAACTCTGTTTGATGATGGCTATCATCTCAGTGGTATGGCCGCCCGAGCCCAGGACGTAAAGGTACGACACTGCGGGGAGTTGGGCAAGGTCTTGACTGGCATTGATTTTCCCGCTCTTCAGGCCTGGCTCCAGTTGCGTCCTTATCCGCATGCTGCGGCGCCAGACTAGCACGACGCGGAACTAGGAGAAGCGGTCAATGGTTGTTCAAGAAGAAAAAAAAGTGATTCGTGCTATGCGCGTTGTATGGCTTACAAGAATTGCCAGAGCTGCTAAGGCCAACAACGAGATGATTGCATATAAAGCTCCAGCGAGACCAGAAGTACAATATGCCGCCGCGATACAGGCTGCTAGGGCCAGCACACCAAGCAAAAGCCAAGTAATTATTCGGAGAATGTGCGAAGAGGCGTCCAGCAGTGATAAATCTGGCTGGTCCAAGCCCAAGTTGCGGGAACTTAAAGCGCCTGCGTTGGATGGTCGCAATCGAGCCTGACTACCTGACGAAGTGGTGGGAGGCATTGCGGCTAGATATTTGTATCATATCTAGGATTATTATATGAGATGATTTGATTGTAGCGCAAAGCAATACGGCTGGCTAAACGGTTGATATCGGAAAAGGCTATAAATCGGCTGTTAAATCCAAAGTTGTCGCATAAAGGAGGCGTTGTACACTAACATGGCGAATTCCGGCTACCGTGCGTGGCGTCTTGTGCTCTCACTGCCAGATTCCATTTAAAAGGGAAACAATTGTAAGATATGATCTAGGCTTGTGGCTATTGTGTTATGGTGAAGTTTGAGACCATATCCGTGATTAGCACCAGCTATGTGGTTTTTGAATAGAGTCGTGGCTGAAAAGAAGACAGCAATACTATGTAAGGTGCCGGGGTCCAAAAGAGGACGAGGGTACTTTGTAAAGGGTACCCAAGTACCGGAACCCCTGCTACAGCAGCAGCCTTGTACTACGCAGTACGTGCCCAGATATTATACTGGTAACGCTCTGCCATTGGCCGACCTCGTTCAATGTTTCGGTCTGGCATATCCCCAGTCGGCCGGCAAACTTTCTAGTTGCGCATGTCGTAACCTCCCTGTACCGCAGCCTGTGGTAACCCTCTTTCAAAACAACAACAACGACAACAACACTGAATTCCAAAAGAGTGCGGAACCGATATTCGAACAATTCCAGACCATATCTACACCCGCTCATCACATACTGCGATGCATAACTTTTTCCAATGGCGCCTCGAAGAAAGCTCAATAAGCTCTTGACCTGCTTCTACTGCGGTCGCAGGTCCACAACACGATTTGACGGTCGCATTCAGCAATTTGAATGCGAAAAGTGCAACGCCACCAACTACCTTGATCCTGTAAGTCCTCTTACTTGGCCTCGTAATGGATGTCTGGCTCATGTGTGCGAACAGAACGGAGAAATCACCGATCCCCCGGTCGCGACGACTGCTATTCCAGAAGCCCCGACTTACGTCCGTCGAGCCTCTTCGACCCCTCCTCCGAGCGACCCAGTCTTCTGCAAAAAGTGCCTGAACAATCAGCATTTGTTCATCTCCTCGCTTGCGCAGTACTTTCCCGACGATCCAAACGATCCAGAATATGCAGAACGGGAACGAAACTATTACAAATTCCGTCGCGGACTCGAAAAGCGCTACCCTCAAGTCTGCGCAGACTGCGAACCGAAAGTTCACGCCAAGCTTGATAAGGCTGCCTATACCGCAAAGACCGACCACTTGCGCCGCATGCTTGACCGTAGCGCTCAAACACGAGTCCTACTGAGCACCACCCCCGGTCATTACTGGCATTACCTTGGACGATGGCTGTGGATTTTGTCTTTTGTCCTGCAAGTCTTGTGGCACGCATTGCTTGTAAAAGATAATGTACTAGCCGACGACGAGACAATCGAAGCGAAATCATGGGTTATCTGGGCTGCGCGAACGCTTGACCGCTTCGCAGACTACCTGCCGTGGCCGAGCCGCATCGTGTTCTGGAGCTTCTGGACAAGTGCGCTAAGTATCTGGTGGAATCCTCGCTGGGTCGAAACTTACAATGGGTTTACGAAGCACATTGTCGGGCGCCGCAGCTTCTATTCCTACCAGACGCTCATTCTGATTTTGAAGTTTGCTGCCTGGCGCAACCTATACGCTCTTCCTGCTGCTTCTGCGTCGCGTGTTACCGTCCATGTTGTCGGACATACCTTCATGGCAATCTTCATCTACTTCCTCTACACCAAGGCCTATCGATTCGTCCGTACAGACCACACCCCTCTCTGGAGGCCAGCACCGCGCGACTTTGGCCCAAAACAGACCTTGTCGCTACCAGAACAGTCTGCTGGGACGCTAGCTGGCGCTGAGCAGAGCATGGCCGACATACTCGATGAGATATTGAATGGTGATTTGGCGCAGCCTGTTGTTGAGCCCTCGCCTTACATCTCCAAATTCAGTCATAACGATGAGTTCGATCAGATGCCCGACACAAGTCGGCGGAGATTGTTCGAACCAAGCACGACATCCTCGACTCCAAATCCATTCAACAGCAAGAATAACACGCGCTCTCTCCCTTTAACAAGCAATTCATACGGGCTAGGTGGTTTGAGCTTGTCAGACCGCCCGGGGCCTCGAACTCGGGCTCAAGTGCGCAACAGTCAACAGCTCCAATATGAAACGGAGATGGATTGGGCACCCACTCAGTCTCAGCATCGGGCCTTCAATACCCCTAAACCAAACCCGTCGCGTGCTCTCAAATTCAACGAGACACCAGTGAACGAGAAGTCTGGTGTTTTCTGGGCCAAAGTGCCCCCAGCTCCTACCACGCCTGCACAGCGGATCTTCAACCCGCCCAATCTGCCAATGATCAGGACTTCGCCAGCCACTACAGCAGCAGCAACAACAACACCAAACAACACGTTCCAGTTTCAGGGTAGCAAGTTGAGTTCGAGCTTCGGCCCAACCACAACCACGTCAAACGACGAAACAACATTTGCAAATCCCACCTTCTTTCCAAAGCAGCCTCGAGACGAACGCGATGCGTTGTCTGGATTATTTGATGCGAGTCTCGCGATCAGTCCGACCCGTGCGGACCGCCCTGGAATTGGGCAAGCACCCCAGAGTAGTCCACAGGCGCAGACATTTGGGTCGAAGATGCTTTATCTAAGCCTTGGGCTTGGCATCGCCATTGTCGGCAACTGGGCCTATAATTATCTGCTGCAGTCTGCCGGCTCGCTTCCAGCATTGTCGTCGTTTATTTCACATTGAGGCTTTCGACCCAATGAAATTGATACTAATAAAGTGATTGATTCATTTTTCCTCATCATTTTCAAGAGATGAGCCAGAAAAGCAATGCTTCGCGCCTGGCCAGGGCAGCGTCCTCGACAATAATCTCGGGGGGCGCGGACTAGGTGCCATGATGACTTTTGCGCGGACAAGCGAGGAGAAAATGGGCGTAGCAATGCATTTACAGTTTTTGTATTTCGTGCCGTCTTTGTATTTGGGGGCGTTTGATCAGGGCATACATGTACAACCCTGGGTTCATACATTGGGAATTGGCGTTATCTGTGCTTTGAATGGTTTGGGTTAGGTCATGGGTCGGGTGGGTTACAGACTACTGCTGAAATGAAGCGCGCCAGTTCGAGCACGCTGTGCATATAGATAGAACCGTCTATGTACGTCCGGAGGCTCCAGGATGACGAGTACAAGGAAATTTGATACCCAAAAGGAGGCATGCGTGTGCTCTGAAACCATCCAGACGCTACATCCAATGTTGCACCGTGATGCTGAACGTGCCCGGAGGATTGGCTTGAGTTTGGACGAAACAGCCAGATTCCATAGCAGATCTTGTGTCTGGATCTAAAGTTACCATGCAACGAAGAAGGCGTTGGTTTTACTGCTGGTAAAGCCAAGCTCTTTTTGCTGCGGTGTGAAACCTTTCGAGAGAAGAAAGCTAGCAATACCGAGAGCACGGATAGCAACAACGCAGCGAGCGCACTGGGCAACAATGGCACGAGATCAGTTTGAACCTACATGCTTCTGTCCCAAGCTATTGGGGGGGGGGGGGAATCTGCTATTTTGTTGAGTCTTTGTTTGATTCCAACTGCACGCTCGGCTCGATATCCAATATCACGCGCCGCCTTTTCAAGACTCTTTGCCTTAACCATCGCATCAGGGAGGATTAAGCAAGTTATTGGTTGATTTCCTACTCGAGAGTCAACACCAAGTAAGGATTTAGAAACAAACCCAAGCAGAGAAAAGCCAATAGTACATGAGGAAAGAAAACCTCGAGCTGGTGGCAGGCAAGCCGTCGTGGTGTCAGGTCATGGCGAGGTCGAGGTGTTTTTTTTTTTTTTTTTCCTCTGTCTTCTTTTTTTTCCCCACCACATTTGGCTCGATCTTTGCAATGCAATAACACTCTTAGCGCTGCTCTCAGTACCTGCCAGCAACGCCTTTGCAATTGTGTTAGTCAAAAACAACGCTCGCTTCACGGGGAGGTAGTGGTCCCGCCCACTCCAGTTTTGGCGCAACGGTCCAACCAGCGCGATTTTTGCGCTTGGGAGACCGATACGATATTCACTTACGGGTTCGACATTACGCGATGACTGGAATGATTCAAGGTTTGGGGAAAGAGACAGAGGGGGGTCATAGCTTGTAATGTACCAGAAGTCGCGGCCCCCCTCCTGCCTTCTCGCGAAAGGAGCGGGAAATCGTCCCTGCCTTTCCCCGGGGCCCCGGATCCAAGGTCCACCTGGACCGTGCTGGGCAGTTAGACTGTCATCTAGCTGGGGCCAAACGGAGAAAACGGGGGAAGTATGGTAGCCGTGGAGCTGGAGAAAGATGTAGACAATGGGGAGACTGGGACAATCTCGGTCTATTCAGTAGGAAAAGGAGACGAGCGGACGGGGTCTACTTTTCCCCGTTTTTATGGGGGGTCGGCTCCCGGGGGGGGGGGGCGTTCCTGTTGCGGTGGGCTTTTCTAGGGGTTCAATGTCTTATCTAAACAAAGAGTTTCTGTATTAGGTGAATGTGTGTCTGAGGTATCTTGATGCCTTCGTACTTCTGTACCGTCGTCCTCGTTCGGTGGACGTGCTGGTAATATGGTGTGGCGCACGTTTGACTCTTAGGAGGCCCTATGGGCTAATAACATGCCAAGTGTCGTCGACTGTGGGGTCGGTCTTGAAATGACATGTTGGTTTCTGTCAGATTGCTCAATTGAGAATTGCAGAGGCGAAAAAGAGTGATGGGTCTGTGTCCTGGCCGTGAGGACGACGGCTCGGATCGGAGAACAGCTTCACGGCGTGAAGGAACCTGTCGTCCATACTGTGAATTCCAGAGCTTTTAGAGTGGTACTGGCAGCAATAACCCAGGACTTGCTGGTCTTCCCTACCCCAGAAACCACACTTTGCCGACCCGACGGCAAGGAAATCACACCATTTCGCAAGTTGGATGAATATACCTCTCAACACATTGTCAACAGAAAGAGAAAGGGGCGCAACCCTGGGTACTGGTCGTTTAGATGCCACGTGAACCAATGTAATGATAGGGGTCCTTTTTTCCTCCTTGGTTCAAGACATAATAGAGCAATCATCTTCAACACTTGTTGGGGAATGATCAAGGTCTCAAATGAAACGTCTTCTGGAACGAAAGAAGAGAAAGTCAAAGAGAGGAAGGAATGTGAATTAGATAATAAGGGATTACTTGTCCCGGCACGGGACGGGCCGTCACTGTTATTGTACATAATATAGACAACCAGAATTGCCAGATAGATCTGAAAGAAAAAAAAAGGGGGGGGGGGGCGGGGATGGGGATTTCTCAAAATCTCGCATCTCTCTTCAAACAGTTATGCAATTTTTGATCTCATAATGTGTTTGTTGGGCTGTCTGTAAGGTACACGTGTCTTGGAAAAGATGGAATTGTGTTCATGTTGTGGGTGTTGGCGGTGGTGTCACGTCATTCACGACTCGGAGAACAACAAAAGAAAAATCCGCAAGCGGCGAACAATAACGCCGTGTGATATGTACTAACTGGATATAGACGCTATAAAGACGTGGAACAATAAAGACCGTGGTTTCGACTGGTTTATTAGCAGAATTCTTTCCCAGATGGGGAATTGTTCGTAGTCACAACAAGTCGATGTCATATATAGCTTGGGAGACTGGGGAGGTCAGGTAAGTACACAGGGTCCAGTAGACGATCTGAATCCTCGAACCACTGAGGCGTGCTTTCGGAATGGTTTGCATGTGAATGGACAATTCTCCCGACATCCCCCCAGTCTCTCCCAAGTGACGATTTTCGAAAAGTTACCTAGTACAGCGACTAGCCAGTTAGTTCCGTTGCAGGAGGGGAAAGGAAAAGGAAAAAGAAAGAAAAGCTCACATGTTCCTGGCAGTGTTCCTGTACAAGTTCCATACATACATAGTAGATAGGTGCCAAGACTTGTCAGAATCCGGTCGGGCCAAAAGGGCTTCAACAACCTTCGTTGCCCGGCTTGCGTATAGTACGTAGAGTCAGGAGTATGTACTCCGCGGAACCAGTATAACAGAGACGCAAGCAGCATCGCGACCCCGCAATCACCATCTCAGATCTTGTCCGACGTGTCACACACAGGGAAGCCTAAAGGATGGGGAGGGGTGCTATGTAACTGTGCTTTGAGGGGAGTGTGTCGCAAGCCATGCCGCGCGTGCAGCTGTGCATGACTGGTATGTGGCCCAATAAAAAGTAATTTTGGGTTGCGGGAGGCAGCAAAAGGTACATTCGTCGACAGATTGACTTACATGGCACTGCCCGAGCTGGCTAATGATGTTCTATGACTCTACAACCGGTCAAGGAAAAAGAAAGAGTCTTGGTGGTCTGGGGATCCTCGAGGGAGGGGTGCTGCGCTATTGTTCCTTTTTTCCTCGTTTCGATGCGCTTTTGCGATGGATATGGTAATTAAAGAATGTTCAGTTCTATGTGCTCCGTACCTACAGTGCCACATCACCTGTCCAGCCATTGCTCTGCTGTCACCTGGCATGTGTGAGAGGTGGTACTATGTGTGCTATGTATAGTTCATGATGTTACTTCCAAGGCAGTGCCAGGATCTTGTGGCAGGGGCCGGTAGAAGACGAGACTGATAGGGCGAGGGCTTCCGTTTTGGGCTTGGTGGTTTGTTATAGGGGTCTTGTTGGGCTGACTGGCTGATTGGCTGACACATTCCAGCACTTGCTCTGCCATGCCACTCAGGTACCCTACAAAGAAAGAAGGCGACAAGCGAAGAGCGCAGCGGCCTGGCACCCGACAATGTGCTGTCTCACCCCCACGATAAGTTTGACTGGACACAACAATGCATATACTAAACTCGCCACTTTACAGCCACTCACTGTGCGACAGATCTGATGTGGCCGGTGTGGCTGTGTGGCTGTGTGGCGACGCAACGGAATCAGCCCCGAGACAGGCTCTTTCAAAGTGTGGTTGTTGTTACTTTGAGAGTGCTGCCGGTAAAGAATGGCCAAATACATAGTAGAGAATTTTTTCCTGTCTGTGCAGTGACTGGCCATTCCGCTGTTCTGCTATCGACGGACCATAGTAACTGCTCATGAAAGTATAAAAGTGGAAGCTCTGCTAGTGGACAGTCTTCTGTTCTAACAGTATGAAAACATCATCATTACACGTGACGGCACCCTGCAGTAGCTGCCACTGCACACACGCATCTGACAAGTCACTTGAGAAGAAAGTGGTACGGCGAACCGACCTTGCCGCATTTTCCCTTTCCAAAGGAATGTGAGGCAACAACTTGAGCACGGGCGGGTCTCTGGTTTCATGCCTTTTTTTCTTCTTTTTTTCTTTTGGCGTGCCCGTCGTGTTTTGTTCCCTCTGCAGTTATTTCTTGACGAGAAAGGTAGCAGCTCCTTTCCGGATTACTTGCCTTGGTCGAGACTGGTCTTCTTTGGTACTTGCCGTGCAATAGCAGAGAAGCATGCTTACTAGCTTATTTCTCCCCTGGCCTGGCACGAAGAGACAAGCTCGAAAAAAAGGCCCAAGACGCCCAAGACACGCGCGCGATTGTGCCATGGCGTCAGCGCCGTCTGGGATCGCAGGACCTAAGCAGGCCTAGCACAGTCTTGGGCCGGATGATCCGACCCTTTCCAGACAGCATAGCTCTCATACTCAGTAGCACCGCAAGAAGGCGGGTCTCGCTCGGCCTTGCACGGGAAAAAACTATGCACAGCGCAACGGTTTTATGTTTGCTCCGCGCGCCGTCTGCGTACTCACTCGCAGCTAAAGTCCGAGTTTGCGCGAGTGGCGCCACACCTAAGCGCTTTAGCGTGTATCTGGTATCGTGGGTATATCTGGACGGGAACGAGCTCACCAGAAACAGGAGCAGCGCCCTAAAGAGCTTCTCTCCCGGTATACGCTATCTAGAAGGTGAGTGCTGGCACAGTGGAAACACCATGGGGGGATCAGGCAGATCAGGCCCAGAGAAATAAAAGGATGAAAAATAAATAAGAATGATGTGCTAACAGCGTGGTGGGTGTGGGAAAAAGAATAAAAATAATCAGTTGCAGGTACAAGACACCACTTAAGACAAGACATTGGTGCAAGTACCTTTCTTAGCACCTCATGTCTAGTTCACACCTGGAAGCAAAGCAGTCTGTATCTAGCAGTTGATAAACGCAGGATGGGGTGATGCAATAGGAAACAGGGCCTCGCCATCCATCTTCCATTTTGCTCTGGCCTCGTGCGAGCGATCTTGACTTTTTTTTCTTCTTGGCTGCGCTGGCCATAGGCTACATGTGCTATGTACAGCAGTACTACCTAGGTACAAGTACTTCGTAGCAGTCGCGCGTGGCCCCAAGCTCGCCTGTACCCAGGTACTTTCTTGCCTGTCTTTGCCCTGCTCAGGGTACAGTATCAGGTACGAATTCGGCACTAGGGTTGCTGCTAGGGTGCTGCTGCGCGGCCTAGCAAAGCCAAGTGTCCCCCACATTTTGCTGCTGCTGCTGCCGCAGCCAAATATTGCTCAAGCCCCACATCCTGCCAAATTTCCCCTTTTCCTGCTTTTCCAATACCAATCGGCCGTCGCGCCTTACATCAACTCTGCCCACCCCATAAATCCACATCCACATCCACGCCCACGCCCAAGCCCATGCTCACGCTCACGCCCACACCCACACCAAGCTTGGCCGTTGTCCTTGAAACTCATCTGCTCCCCAGACCTCTGCTTCTCCAATCCACTCCCACGATCTTCGATATTTCTTTGTCCTCCTCTTCTCCTCTCGAGTATCAACTACTCTGCACCCTGTTCCTGTGCACTCCCTGACCCATCTTCTGAACTGGTTGCCTGCGGTCCCGTGTGTGGTCGATTCAATTTGATCCCGGCCTGACACACCATACAAGTCCTCCAACCACACCCTCTGCCCGTCAACTACCCCCAACCAAAATGGACATTCAGATGACGCTCGATAAGACGAATTTCGCTCTTTGATCCAGAGCCCAAGAGCGGTGGGGCTACACAATAGCCTCAAGCAGTTGCTCGAGACCTCTCCAAATCCTACACATCCGCCTCCACCAGACACCATCTACTCCATTCCCCTCGACACCCTTCCAGACAACCCAACGCGCCTCGACTCGACTGGACTCCAACTCGAATACTTTCCAAAGAGCATCCTCACACCACACTCTCCATACTAGACCACAACTTGTTGTTCCTTGCAATCAATGCAACGTGCCCCTCGAACCACTTCTTAATCGGACCAAATACCAAGAAGCAGGCTGCACCCCAAATCCACATCCCCTTCCCAAAATCCATACAGCCAGACAACTCCAAGCAACCACTTTGAGTAGAGCATGAACTTTGTGCTTGTACAATTCTTGGCAAAAACAGGCTTGGAAATTGCATTGGTTTTGGTGCATCTTGTGGTATTGCACGCGCAGCAAAGAACGTCCCCACGACAATTGGCAGACAGACATTTGGAAGTATCGACGTCATACCCGGTTCTTTTTTCAAATATCTTCAACAAAGCCATGGAGAAGAGTGACGACACCCCAGCCATGGACATCCGCGGAGGAGCAAAGCAGCGGCGGTCGTACTTTAGTGCTGCTGCCGATCAGGAGCACAAGCAGAAGGTGCCGGTTGACGAGCAGAGTGTTGAGATGCGCCGTGAGGGCTCAAGTGGCCAGTCTTCCCTCAAATCCCAGAGCTCAGTTGCCTCTCTGGGAACTGAAAGCAGCTATGCCAAGGAGGCCACCGAGGTCGTTCTTCACCCCGGCCAGCCCAGCAACTTTGGCACTGTGGTACCTGGCGTCTATCGCAGCAGCTACCCTCAGGAAGCTGACTACCCTTTCATTCAAAAGCTGGGTCTCAAGACCATCATGTGAGTCCTTTGGCTCTTGAACACATGCTCCACTACTGGAAGGGTAAATGCTGACTGTGACACCAAAAAAAGCACCCTCGTCGACAAGGAGTTGCCAGAGACTTTCCTGCCGTTCATGGAGACCAATGGCATCCGACATTGCCACATTGTCATGGAAGGCACCAAGAAGCAGACTATTCCTGTCCAGACCATGTCTGCTATCCTAGAGGTTGTCCATGACAAGCGCAATCACCCTGTTCTGATCCACTGCAACCAGGGTAGAGTAAGTTTGCTTTCTCATGCACCACTCAATTGTCTTGGTTAAGATGTACTAATCTGTATTGCAGCACCGCACTGGTTGTGTTGTAGCCATTACTCGCAAGCTGCAGGACTGGACTTCCGAGCGTATACTCGAAGAGTACAAGTCCTACGCCCACCCCAAGATTCGAGATGGCGATGTCGAGTACATCAGCACCTTTCAGGTCACCGATCTCAAACACCTCGGCCTGGTTCCTCTGACCGAGGCCGCCGCTGCCATTCAAACCGTGCAGCCGCGACCCCGCCCCATCCGTCTCTACGTTGTTGCGGCCTTCATCATCACGGTGTTCATCACTCTCCGAGGTCTCATGCCTGCTACTCCTCGCGCAGCCCGCCAACCGGCTCCTCTTAGTCTCTGATCTCTGATCTTAGCCTTGAGCGATGGATAACTGACATCCCGACTACACTTATTCCTGTTGTCTATTCCTGTAGACATGGAGGGTTAGATGCGAACCGGATGCTGGATCTTTCACCAAATCGAGTGTGGTGCTGATTTTTTTCATTTTCTTTCCTTTTATTCCTTTTTGTTCTGTGCATCACCTGCATACAGGAGAAGGTCGGAAATCTGTCTTATGGGTATAGACAGGGTTACTAAGGAGGCTATCAAGAGCTGAGACGACCTCCTGGCGTTTGGGGAAGGAGGAACAGTGGTCCGGGCCAAGTCCAGGCGGCCCCCCTTGTGATTTGAGCTGGACACTTGATTTTGTCTGGTCCAGCGGGTTCTTTTCGCGTACCGTCCGCTCAAAAAAGTTATGGGTTCGACAAAGGGTTCTACTGTGGCAGCGTTTTTGCGTCAAGCGACAGGCTTTGGAAAAGAGCGGCGCCTTTTTTTTTTTTCTCCGGTGGGTGCCAGCTGAAGCGACTATACACAGATACAGAGACACAGACACACAGACGCTCAGTACAGAGCAGGCTGAAGAGCCCATAATACAGTATTTGCGGAATGACTTCGCACAAGCACAATCGTCTTGCACCTGATATTTGTTTTGAGAATCTCTTTTTGTGTTTGTCTATGTAAACACGCGCGCCTGCGCGATGGTTATAGAGCTGTTGCTGTGACTTTTGCTTATTGAAAGCAGTGATGGTAGACATTGCTCGTGGTGTACGCAGTAATGTTCCTTTTATTGCAACTTGTTGGGGCTGAGTTGGTATGCTTGTATGTATAGCAGAGTTGTCTGTACCGCTCCAATCCCGTCAACCCAGCACCTTTTTCATTGCACCTTTTCCCCACATCCTCAGCTGGATAAACCAAACCCCCTTTCCAACCACACCCCTCATCATTCCTTTCCTTCTTTTCGCCTTCTCCTTTAACTCTGGACTCCTTCACATTCTCTCACTTCCTCTCCTCCCTCGCGCCCTCGATTCCCCACCGGTCCCTTTCCTTCCTCTCCTCCGTCTCCGCCTTGCGATCCCCCGTAGCATAAACCCAGCCGCCAGCCAGCAGATTCGCACCACCCAGACCCATAGCCGCACCGCGTACCGCGCCACGAGCCGTGAACCTCTGGCGCAAACCTGCCACGGTGGGGCGCCGGCGGGCAGCCAATAAGAGGTACAGACCGGACCAAGCGGCGGACAGGCCCGCTGCGTCGATTTTGAAGCCGGCGACGTTGAGGTACGAGGAGAAGAGGAGCATGGGTGTGAAGAGGAGCATGGGGAGGCGGGCAAAGGGACGGAAGTGGAGGGCCGTTATGAGTGTTGCGAGGCCCATGGGGGGCATGGATGATACTGTTGTGTGGTTAATAACTTTTTATTGATTTATTTATTTTTAAAGAAACAAGGGGATGTCTGAGGGCTGGCCAAGGGGCCGTTGGAGTTGGATCATTAAACAGGGACAGAGGGAGCAGGGACTTACAGCCCCAGGCTTTGAGGCCTGAAAGGAATGCTTTGGGGGGTTGAGGGGTGTCTGAGGTTGCCATTTTTATTTTATAGTTGAGTTGAAATGTATTGGCTGGCAAGATTTTGGTGGTTGAATGGAGGGTTGCCTAGGTTATGAGAGAAGAGAGAACGGGGTGAAAAATGTCAAAGAGCGAATGAATGCTTCCACAGCTTTCTCATGCTATAGACTGTGAATAACTTTTTTGGGGGAGAGTCTGCAGCTATTCTCAGTGACGTCTTCAAAAAATGATCCGGACTAGAGCAGGGGTTCACCAGCAAGGGGGCAAGACAGAAGGCAATGACTAAGCCCCATCAGATAACTGGTGGGGCAGCTTGGTGGAGAAGTCGAATGGCAGGCTGGCTAGGATGCCTATGGTTTCCTTTTACCAGCATTTTGCAACTAACAAGCAACTAATAAAAGGCAAAAGAACTGCCTTGACCACAGGAAGAGGTGAGTTATCATTTGTTTGTTTGTTTTTCTGCTTGGTCTGTCATGCATGTTGGAGTGATTGTGTTCCCTTGAATCCTACCTCATTGGCTCATTGTTTGGAACTGCTTCTTTGGCGGGCTTTCGCTGACAGATACTCGCTCGGCCACGCAGCCTGCCCGGCGCCGAAAGATTGAGAAGCCACGCTATCAAGTGCCACCAGCCAAAGGACAGGGAAGCCTTTTCCAGCAGCAGCAGCAGCAGCAGCAACAACAACACATCTCGAAGCGACAGGCCTCAAGTACCCACGCCTGCTATATCGACTGGCTGCAGAAGAAGAAACCTGTCTTGGGCAGCTGTTTACACACTCCTTGTATACCCTAGGGAAAGAGAAGGCTCAACGCAACCAGCACACCACCCTCGAAAGGCGCTCTGTAATCACTGTGTCGACTCTTGTCTTCCAATTATCCGCCAGCCAAAACCCTGCTCGAACAAGAACGATCCACGCAGCTTCGGTCGCTTGCCCCTCTTCATCCCCAGCTTCAGCGCCGCGCAAGCATTGCTTCGCAAGTCATCAAGACCCTGAACCAACCGTCGATCTTCCACCCCATCCCATCTCATCCCACCCGAGATACGGCCGCGGCGCACTATGCCGGCCAGCGCAACCGCCTCCGGGGCTGACGCCTCCAACTCCAACGGCGCCCGCAACCGCGACCATAACCAGGGCAACCAAGAGCGCAAGTACACGACCGAGCAAAAAGCCGCCGTCCTGCGCATCCGCCGCTGCAAAGCCACCGATTTCTACGACATTCTGGGAATAGAGGCCGTGCGCACTACCTGCTCCGAAGCAGACATCAAAAAGGCCTACCGCAAGCAGTCCCTCCTGACGCACCCGGACAAGAATGGCCACGAGCACGCCGACGAGGCCTTCAAGATGGTGGCGCGCGCGTTCAGCGTCCTGGGCGACAAGGAAAAGAGAGAGCGCTATGATAAGTTTGGTGGGGATCCGGATAGCCGCTTCGGCCAGGCGCAGGCACAGAATCCTTTTGCGGGTTTCGCTGCGCGGCAAGCAGCAGCAGGAGGAGGCGGTGGTGGTGGTGGCGGCGGCGGTATGGGTGGAGGCATGTGGGAGGATGAGATAAGTCCAGAGGAAATGTTCCAACGCTTCTTTGGCGGTGGCGGCTTTGGTGGGCCATTTGGTGGTGAGTATGCTTAATTTTGCTTGTCATGCCTACACATGGGGAGAAAAGAGCCCACTTGGTCTTCCATTTCTCTCCTTGTCACGGCGCGCAAAACCCAAACAGCTTCGCCAAGACATTAAACTAACAAACAAGGCTTCGACACAGGTCCTCAATTCGTCTTCAATCTCGGCGGCGGCCCCGGCATTCGGGTCCACCAATTCGGCGGCGGGCGCCCGCGCAGACGACCACGCGAAAACGAACAAGCCCAGGACAACAGCCTCTTCAACACCCTCATGGGCCTCCTCCCCATCATCTTCCTGTTCCTCTTCCCCTTGCTCTCCTCGCTCTTCTCCGCAGGATCCTCACCCGCGGGGCCCCGCATGGTCTTTGACTCGCCAGAATACCCGTACACGTACGAGCGCGTGACGCCCAAAACCAACTCCAAATACTACGTAAACCCGCACGATGTCCAGGGCTACTCGCGGTCGCAGTTTTCGCGGCTGGATACTAATGCCGAAATCGGGCTGGTCAAGCACTTGCGCGCCGAATGCGAAAATGAAATGATGACCAAGCAGCGGTTATACGATGCGGCGCAAGGGTGGTTTAGTCAGGATCAGGAGTTACTGGACAAGGCGAACCGGTATGAGATGGTGAATTGTCGGCGCTTGGAGAGCTTGGGTGTGTTGAGGTATTGATTTGATTCTTGGTAGAGGAAAGAAGCGGGAAGACTATCGAAACGGAATGTGTGAGGGATGAGGATGTTTGGAGTTTGGCTCGCTGGGGGGCTAGATTTGGAGATTGAGGCGGTCTGCTCTTTGTCTCTTTGTGTGATGTTCAAGCGGTCGGTCATTTTGGTCTCCTAAGCTGCAGTTTTGCAAAGATGGGAATCAAATACAAGGGGTGTATGGAGTCACTTGAGAGGGGGGCCGTTACGATACTTTCCTCCCGTCTTTCCGTTCGATGAGCATTCTTACATGACGTATAGACTGAAGCTGGTATGAGATATTCTGATTGTAATGGACAGAGCATATATTTGTTTTCTTCTTCTCTGTTCTTTTTGGAGAGAACGACATACTGTGAGTTGCTGCCTTGTCTGCCTTCTCTGGCCACGTCGGAGTTTGTTGAGATATTACCAAGAATTCTACGCCCTAAGCAACTGCAGAATTTGACCTCCGACCGACATGCATAGACAGGTGCTGAGGCTCAGCTTCTAATTCGCCTTCGAATGAATATGGTGATTGATATGGCCGTAATCTTGTCCGTCGGGATGTGCATAACACTCAAGTGTCTCAAGCTGCCTTGAATAAGCCTTGCACGACTTGGGACAAGGCAGAGTCGACGACCAAAAAAAAAAAAAAAATGCTTCGTGAAGATCGTGTACCATCATCATTAGCTTACCGGTGCTGAGGCGCCCTATTCATCCCACTGTAGAATCAATGGCCCTCGATCTGCATCTCACTCATCGTTGGCAGGCTCTTGAAGGAGCATTTACCTTCCACCCAGTATCCGGCCGCTGCGTCAACTATGTGGAATCATAGTACTTATGTAGGTGGCCAGACCTGGTGGTCCAAGTACAACGGGAGAAAACAACGGCTTCTTCAAGCGCAAATACAATGGATTTTGCTGACAAGATTCCTGTGCTATAATAGCAATTCTTGCACAGCTCATGTGTAGTTCTTGGGCGACCGGAATTTGGTCTATGGAGAATTAGATTTCCAATCTATTTTTTTTTTTTTTATAAAAAACAAAGATCACATGTTTTAAACCTTCTTTTGTCATTATATGCTATTCTTGCGATCGGTCACATGCTCTTGTAGAGATTCCGGTCTTCGTTGTATAGTTGCCCCAAATCCCTTTAAAGTGCTCAAGGTACTGAACGATATGACTATAGTATACTATAGCACTGGTCACGATATTTCGGGCGGTTCTTGAAGAACGTGATCTTGATGAAGAAGTCGAACGATGGGGCCAGCTGATTGCTCCGTCATGATCGAGCGTCTACACTCATCCCTGATATAGATATAAGATTCTGGCACGGTCGGCACTACAATACGATACCGGAACATGCCAGCGGCCTTCTGATGGACCTAGGAAGCGGCGAGAAGTCCCGGGAAAAAGAAAAGAAAAGAAAAGAAAACAAAAACGCATTATGTGCGAAGCTGTCACCGTGAGATCAGATTCTTGCATACGAGGCCTGGTGTGTTGTCCTTCTTTGAGACTTTGGACCGCTACAATAAGAGATTGAGTGTCTGGAGCGGATGTGCCGCAATTCCCCGATGCTGATCTCATGTTATTCAACGGTTCTTGAAATTTGCTTTTGGGCGATATAAGGCCTTTAGTTCGACCCGTCTGTAGAGCCGTGGCCCATCGTCAGGCCCACGGCACGATGGAAAGCAACGACAGGTAACGATTCGACTGAAAGCCCTAGGATTGTTGTAGAACGCTGTGAATTTTGTGGTGATATTGCTAAGTGCCGTGGTAGTCGTTTCCCAGCATAAAAACCCGACCAGTCCCTCGCGATGCCGACTGACTTGGTTTGAGCACAAGAATCATTCACCAACACTTTTCAATCTATCCACAGGCTCTCTTTATGCTCTGGTAGCATTCCGATCTTATCAATTTTCAATTAAAGAAGCCATTGTCCAAAGACGCTTTTGGTTTTACGGCCCCGTTCTACCATCAAACTTCCACAGTAGTGTCCAGATCAGACATCAGGCACCAGGCGTTCCTTTATCGTCGCAGCATTTATCGTCCTGCAAATCCAGACAATGGTAGCAACACCACTTCTCGCCAGTGTTACCGTTGACCGCCTGGACGCAAGGTACGGCAATATTGACATTCAAATAATGCTTCCGTGCATACCGCCCCTTTGGGAGTTAACCAACCTAGGCCTTACCCTACGTATCAGGGAATCCTATCATACGCTTGTACATGCGATTGTCGAGGAAGCCCCAGGGATCGAATCGCCGCTTCAGATCAACCAAGGTGCTGATATGGTCAACGCACCGTCACTTCCACCGCCAGCACTACCAACTAGTGATCCTCCCAACCCTCGAATGGCAACGCTTCACGGGTCAATAAGACTTGTCAAATTGGAGATGGATTATCAGAAGATGTGTGTGTTTGCAGCATGTCTTTCCATAGTCACAGACAAGATGGGTTCACCATGCTCGTTGCGACTTCGTGCTTGACCTTGCATAAGTGGCGGAGCAGAGCCAAGACGCCGCAGAGACGATAGTTGAAGGTCTGAGTATGATCTCGTGGAGACGTGGAGGCTTCCCTTAGTCTAGTGGGCAAGTATGTAGAATTGGAGTGATCCGGTGAGCACGTGCTTGAGATTCCTAAGATATAAGAGCGTTTAGGTAGAATATCAAGCCTTGGGATGGAGTTTAGTCTGTATTTATTGCACGTCAGAACTTTGGGGCACCTTGATGGCCATCTACAGTGACTGGGGACCCCCTTGTACTGACCAGCCACAGTCTCTCACTCCCCCGCATGTGAGAAGTATCCAAGTATCTTTGTAGCCTGCCAGGCTGCCAGGTACAAGTGTCAAGGCCAACCTTGGGAAGTGACGCTGTAGTGGGTCAGACCGGCGGCGGCGGCGCGGGAAGCGGCCTCCAACGCACGACGACATCCCGCGCATCTGCTACAACTGCTCGCGATCCGCGACACCTGCTTTGCCAACGCCTTTCATATGATAACCCACCCTGCTTTGCATTTCTACCCCATTCAACTGCCACGAACACCCTCTCGACTGACACTCAACGCCTCCTGCAGCTGTCCATTGCTGCAGGTCCATATCCCTCGTCATCGCCTGACCGACGCCCGTGAAGCGCCACCGTCATCCTGCGTTCACATTCAAGGTTCCAAGGCGTTCAGCCTGTTTCATTTCAGAGTGTCGAGCGACCTGCACGCTTGAGCTTCCCGTACCTCGCAGGCTCGGGTCCCATCAGTATTTTTGGAACTAGAGGGAGACCTTCTGGCCATTCCCTCAGGCGCCCGTAGGCAATTAGCAAGCCTACCGATCTTGGGCCGCTTCTCCGACGAGGTCTTTTGAATGAGCGCATTCAAGGCCCTTCACGGACTGTATTGCGAATTGAGAGTCTACATCTAAAGCTGAGACCATGCAGGAAGCAAAAGAGCGTGCCGCTGCTCCGGACACGACCAGCGCCGACCGGATTCCGCATATCCAAGATCCAGATTCAGATGTCGAGAGCTGGGAACGATCCAGCGTCAGCGACGATGGCGACGAAGATGAAGATGGAGCAAGAGTACGAAATGGTCTTCAAAATACACAAGGAGCTCCCTCACAAGATGCCTATACGGAAAACCTGGCACCAGTCGCAGAAGGCCACCATGGAGTGGGTGGCGTGACGAGCAGCAATGTAGAGCCCAGTAACTCAGGACCTGCTGTCCCCCAAGAATGGGACCACCACCATACAATTGAAATAGCATCTGCACCTCCACCTATAGCCGAAGAGACAGCACTCCATGAAACGAATCCCTTCAGAAGAAAAATGTCACTTTCCAACATACATCATCGTACCATTGCGCCCCCAACCTCTGCCGAAGCGCCACCTCCGTTCCCTCCGTCTGCGGACTTGGCGCAACTCAACATCAATGAGCCAAGCACAAATCCATGGCAACCTGTACTCAACGAGCCGCAGCCGCCGCTATTGCCCTCCTTATTGCCCCTCGAAGCTGACCAGGAGTCTGGGCGCAACGTATGGGCCTCCCAAGCCCCGTCGCGAGCTCCTTCGACAGTACCTCAGTCCAATGCCCTCTCTACAGATCGTCTTACCCCAAATGGCGAATCGGGTAGCTGGGAAGAGCAATTGGTGGAGCCGGAACAATCTCCCATTGCTGTGCCTCCTTCATTCCGGAAGCCCTTGGAAGGCGAGGCACTAGACAAGGATAGTCATGCTTGGGATGATCTTGCGACACAGAACAAAGGCAAGGCTCCTGCTGCTGCCCGTCCAGTTTCGCTCTTAGCAGATCGAAGTACAGGGAAAGATGCTTGGAATCTGATTGACGGCGAGCCGACACCAGAGCCTGCGAGCAGGGGCCAATCGTCTATTCCTACTGCAAGCGCTGATGCGATAGGGTCCAGTATTCCCACACACAAGGAGAGCAAGGCACCAGCGCTGCCACCAAGGGCACCGATTTCCACGAAAGGCGAAACATATCAAGTCAAGAACATTAACTGGTATGATGCTCTTGGAATAAAGGGTATACGCCAGTCTCCGATACTCGTACAGAATGCAAACGGCCCGTGTCCATTGATGGCCTTGGTGAACGCGCTGACCCTCACAACTCCCGTCAACGCAGAGGATGCTGTGTTAGTCAACACTCTGAAGACGAGAGAACAAATCAGCCTTGACCTGCTTCTCGACGCAGTTTTCGACGAGCTCATGTCGGAACGGAGGTTGACGCCGGACCGCGCCTTACCAGACGTTACGGAGCTCTACGAATTCCTCAAGGGCTTACATACGGGAATGAATGTCAACCCACGCTTCGTCCCGACTGAGGAGACCGAGGAAGCGTTTAGGCGGACATCTCTCACTCATCTGCACGCGTCCGAGAGGGAGAATATGATACCCGGTACATTCGAAGACACGCAGGAAATGTCATTTTACAGAATCTTCCAAATCCCCTTAATACATGGCTGGCTTCCATCGAGAGACGAGCCAGCGTATAGTGCGCTCAAGCGCCACGCCGAGTCATATGAAGACGCTCAAAACATCCTATTTAGAGAAGAAGAATTAGAAGACAAGCTTAACAACCCAAACAGCTCAGGCCTTTCAGAAGAAGAGCAAAATATCTATCAGGACGTTCTCAGCATCAAATCCTTCCTTCAAACGTCTGCTACGCAACTCACACAATGGGGTCTTGAGGTCATCACTAAGGCCATGCGTCCAGGCTCTGTCGCCATTCTTTTCAGAAACGATCACTTTTCCACACTTTACCGCCATCCGCAAACATTCCAAATATTTACACTGGTTACTGATGCTGGCTACGCTGGACACCAGGAGATTGTGTGGGAGTCGCTTGTCGATGTCAATGGCGAACGGTCCGGTTTCTATTCTGGTGACTTCCGTAGTGTCGGGGGCGAATTCGAATCCGAGGTCGCCGGTGCATCGACCTCCAATGGACAAGGCCAATGGGCGACTGTCCAAAGCAAAAAAGGCAAAGACAAGATCCCAGGCGAGGAGCCGCCGTTGTCACCCAAAGAACAAGAAGACCATGACCTTGCGCTCGCTCTGCAGCTCCAAGAAGAAGAAGACCAGCGCCACCGCTCCGAACAAGCCCAACGCCGCCGCGAAGCACAGCTTTCTGAGCAATTCATCGAACAGCAGGCCGTACGGCGCGGGCCTCTTGGCTTACGGCAGGGTAGCATCAGCAATGGCAGCCGACCGGTGCTACCACAGCAACAGCAACAACAACAATCATCCCGAGGTAGCCCTATTCCTTCCAACAGCCCAGCGGCAGGCAGAGGACGCGGTGGTCGGCCGGTGCCGCTACAGCACACGCAGCAGCAGCAGCAGCAGCAACAGCAGCAACAACAACAGCAACGCATTAGGCCCCTTGTGCCTCCTGTCCTACGCTCACAGGGCGTGCACCGGCCGAACGATGAAGAAAGCGACGACGCGCCGCCATCGTACGAAGATGCGGCGAAGGACAGGCCATATTACCCACCTGCAGGCCACCCCAGCCATCCGAATTCGAGCTCCAACCCGCCGCCTCCTCCGCATGGCGGTGGTGGCAGCAGCAGCAACCCGCGCTTGCTGCCTTCAAGAGCGCCGGGTGTCGCAGGTATTCCGCGAGCGGCGATGCCGCCTGGGGCCATGCGCAGGGGAAGTGCGTACCGGCAGGGTGTGTCGCCGACGACTGCTGCAAGTGGAGGAGGGAGGGATAAGGATTGTATAGTGATGTGAGACTGTTGTGAAGGGATACGAACCTATGCAGGAACGCTGGCGCTTACTGATTGCGTTGGCATCTACCTTTCATTTATTTTCCCCGTGGTTTCTGTGCAGAGCCAAAAGTTACAGCTCATTAATTAACGTGGAGCTTGTCAAGGCTATGAAAGTTGCACTAATTTGACATGAATGGAAGAGGATCAGAACATGAAGCGGTGCTTTGGAGACTTTTGGATTCGCGTCTTTGGATTTGGGTGTAGGGATTCTTTTATTGGTTGCTGACGTTGTTTTCATATCGGGTACCTTGCGCCATTCTGTTTTAGTGGTGGGTGGTGTTTTCTCTTCTCTCCTCCTGTTGTAAGTCACATACCCGTTTTTGTGCTAGGCAGGTTTGTTGGGATGAATTGATGAGCATGGAAGGGGTATGGGGAAAGAGCATACCGAGACGGGTCGAAGTATAGGCTTTTTCATTGCATGCTATTTGAAGTAAAATATTATTCTGAGTATCAGATACGCAGCGGGTTTTGATTGTGAATGCATTGTGATCTTCGTCATGGGATGGCTGGGCCCTTCTTGGTCGACAGCAATTGGTGTGGATTCAGGCCGGTTCGAAGATATCCAAATACACTCCCTCACCACTGATCAGGGAAGAGGGAGATCGATTAAAACTCATTGAATCTCGATTGTGCCTTTCAAACTCTATTCTACACATACACAATATACCTACTTGAAGCGCCTTCTAACATGCTTTCGTCAGCAATTGAAGCTTTGTTTATCTTTCGAAACATGGCAAATTTTCAAGCGGATCCAATTTTCTGTTTATAACAGGTGGCAAAGTGTCGTTGAAGATGTCAGTCTGCTTGCAAGGGGACAGACCGCTTCGAAGGCTGAGATCAGAACTTTGAACTCATTCCATGTCCTCGCATAGGTAGTCCATGGTTTTGGTGGTATGATATGCCCAATGCGCGTTGAATGCCAGGCGGTCAAATGTCTTAAAACGCAGTGGAACGTCAATGAATGGATGTGCTGGCTGGTTGAGCCACGCACTGCCTGGACGCTATGCTTTTGCGCCCTTACCACAGACACATCGTCTCAAGGAGCTAGACATCGAATCCACCATTTAGTTTGGATGAGTTGTTGAGCGCTGTCGCTTTGAGTTTTACGCTCATCCTTTGTCCAGGCCTCTCGCTTTGATAAAGCGTACAATTTGCTCTCTTGTCAGCTTATCGTTATAGGACTCCTGACATTCGTAAAAAGAGATGAGCTCCTGCGTGCAGTCGACCATGGCCTCGAGATCAACGTTGCTCTCAGAAAGCCAGTGCCCAAACCGCTGCACCTTGCTATAGCGCTCAATCTTGTGCGCGTTGCTTGCGTTGTCTGGTGCGGCGCTACCCGGTTGGCTGGATTGGTGGCCTCCTGCTACCGCACCAGGGGTCATGGGCTGCCGGCTTTGCTGGAGTTGATTGAAGGCGGCGGTCATGGCCGTCACTCCGGGCATGCTTGCTGTGCCGAGTTGGGCTGAACCGATGCCGCCACCTGTTGCTGCTGCTGCTGCTGCTGCTGCTGCTACCTGGTTTTGACTCTGTGCGGCGGCGCCGGTACCACCGCTATTGTTTTGAGATGGGCGAAAGACAATGGCGAGGAGGATGGCGGTAAGGGCTATTGTGTGCGGGGGGTATATGAGTGGTAAGTCGGTCATGTAGTGGTCGTTGACGATTGACCAGGCTAGGGCGAGCTCGTCGTTGGTCAGGCCGAGGTTGGACTGTAGGCTAGTCAAGGTGCGGTAAGGCTGGTGGATGATGAGATGGGAGTTCATTTCGGATATGAGCCAGAATTCACATTCGCCGATCTTGGATGGTTCATGGAAGAGTTGCATATCTGGTGAGTGGAGAACAATGTCAGCGTTTCTGATGCAAATGTGTTGCAGTGCGATGCCGTGCGAACCGCCTGACAGCCTGAGGGACCGCAAATCATTTACCGGTCCAGAGCCCTCGAGCTTCTTGGGTCATCAGCCGTATATGCTGGGGACATTCCTCCATTTTACAGGCCAGATATAAAGCAGTTGTCAGGACAAGAAAAGGATTTGTTCTCCGAATCTCGACTTTGGTGTAGAAGCGCTTGATGTAGACTTGAGCAGTTGCGACAGCCTGCTGCCGGATTCCCAGTCGCTTTCCAAGGCGGTTCAGCTCTGTATAGAACAGATGGGGTCAGTTCGCGGATTGCCATGACAGATATCAGAGAGAAGAGGAGAGCGTGCTGACGCTGATTGAAGAAAATGTTCAAATGCCGCAGCTGTGGCAAGCCAAAGCTCTGAACGAGGGCTGGATCTTCATCTTCAAGCCGCTGGCGCGTCGAAGCCAGCTGGTCCTTGGTGAATTGCCAGTGCTTGCGTTGGGTCGATTCCCAGTAATTGGCTGCCATGCTTTT
Organism: Coniella vitis; assembly: GCA_011317545.1. Classification (NCBI taxonomy): domain Eukaryota; kingdom Fungi; phylum Ascomycota; class Sordariomycetes; order Diaporthales; family Schizoparmaceae; genus Coniella; species Coniella vitis. The sequence continues at coordinate 4,094,612 of WUJK01000002.1, forward strand.
CTGTTGAATTGAATTGGGGAAGATTACCGCGTCATGGTTCTATGTTAAAGCCGCTGGCTCTCAAGCAACACGATGCGATGCGCTGGAGGGTTGGCTGAGAAGTTCAGGAAAGTCCGATGGGTTGCGGTGAACGTCAGAGGCTCGGTCCCAGAATCGGCGACTTGAAGTGGCCGGACATTACTATGCAAGTATCATATACTTACGTACTTGGTACTACTACTACAGAGTATGATGAGAGAGTCGCTTGGCAGGGGTTCGAAGACAGGGAATCCGCAGTACTTGGTGCGTAGGCGGGTTTTGGCAGGCTCGGGAGGTACCGAGTCATATGCGGCTGCGGGCTGAATTGACATCTGATAAAAAAGGTAAGATCGCTGACTAACAAGCGACCAAGGTGCCTTTAATTAGGAAGCTTGTGATTGGAGAAACTGAGCCCCACTGGTTGGAGAGGACCAGTGACGTGAGGCACCTTGGACCAGGGGTCTGGGTGTTCCAGGGCCAAGCATTGAGCTGCAAAGTGGGGTTTTGAGCCATCGTCAAGCCCTGGCGAGAGTCAACAGCACCCCAAACCAGCCATATCAAGACGAAACTCGAGGACAAAGGCCAGACTTCCGGCCAGAGGAAGTGCACACGAGGAACACCTCAACCAGGACAATTTGAGCATCCTATGCTCACTCACCTGGACACCTAATGCGACTGACTGATTGCACATGTAATCTTGCGCATTGCGGTTATTCAACGACTAGTGCCCTCTGCCTCCCGTTTCACAGACTCCAAGGCTTGTGGTGGTAGCCCATCCAGCCCAGTGCATGTACGAGATCTCCGGTTCGCATTGCAAGAGACCAGCGCCGGCTTGAAGGAGCCATGATACAGATATAGCAGCCCTGCGCGAAACACCGCACCTTGGAAGAGCGCATCCGACCGTCTTTGATACCCCTGAAATTGCCCTCTCTGCTGCTGCCAACCGATCCTGCGACCGATCCCGCGGCCGACCGACTGTCGATTTCCTTCCAACTCGAGTCTCCACCTCCCCTGCAATGGTCTCCCCATAATCGAGATGCAGCTTCCACAGGTGGTCACTGAACTCGAGATGGGTCTTGTTGAGCCACAGAACCAGCGTGATAAGAGGGTGGAGGAGCTGTGGGGGAAGCTGGCCCCTCAGGGCACAAATGAGCTGGACTTGAAGGGCTTGCAAAAGGGACTGAGGAGGATAGACCACCGTGAGCTGCATGAATGACTAGTTTGGCCCTATGGCAGCTGCTGATGGCAAGAACAGCTTTGAAGAATGCCGACGATATGATGAAGGATATCATCCAGATGGTGGATTCCAATAAGGATGGCAAGATCCAGTACGAAGGTACGGATGTTGTGTTTATTCACAGCGCTAGTATCTTTAAAAAAACGTCTACTAACCTGAGCAATCTGGGTTGTGCAGAGTTTCGGGTCTTTGTTGAGGCTGCTGAGCGACAGCTACGCATGCTCTTCACATCGATAGACCGGGACCACGATGGTCGCGTGGGACCTGAGGAGCTAGCAGCTGCTTTTCGTAAAGCAGGCCTTACGGTGCCCAAGAGAAGGCTCCTCGGTTTCTTTGATGAGATCGACCTCAATCATGATGGATATATCAGCTTTGATGAATGGCGGTAAGCAACGCTCCTCTCCTTCCTCTGTGCTCCTAGAGCATAGAAGCATGCTCCCCCCTCCTCCTTCTTCACCGATCCACTCTACCACATTGTGATGTGCACGACAATTCTCTGCTTGGTGACCTGAAGATGCGCCTGCATAAGCCTGGAGGCATTCAGAGATTTGTTCCAGGAGCTGGGGTGGAAAAGAGGCATAAGAAGTAGACATTGAACTCAACAAGCCCACTATACCACAGCGAAATTCTCATTTTTACTGATCAAGCTATCCTATCAAAGTGACTTCCTGCTGTTCATGCCAAGCAGCCATGGCTCGCCTTTGGAGGCAGCACTATCGTACTACAATACCGTTGTTATGCTTAATGCTGAGGGTGATTCTATGGTTACAGAAGACACCCTCGAAGGTCTAGGTACGACGGGCTTTCTTCTTCAAGCACTCTTTGGGTCCATTCTCAGGCTTGCACAACCCATTCCTCAACAGTCCCCCTACCTGAACCCGCCTTCAGATGGGGCAGCCTCTAGCCCCGACTTTGTCGTGTCGCCAACAACAACTACGTCAACTTCACAGCCTGACCCCACTACTCGACAACGGCAACCTCAGATCTCATCCCAATTGAAGCCGCCACTTCCTCTTACCGATGACGATTGCACCAGCAATAAGAGCTATCCTGCTACAAACCGAGGCAGCATACCCACTCTACAATACTCCCAACCTGCAGACAACGTCGTGTCTAATCTTGCTGCCACTGCTGCCAGCATGGCCCAACAGGATGCTGGGTCACAGGCCCCTTTCACAAATCCATCAGGTACCGCGGACGGACATGGTGGCGGCGAAGTCGAGTTCTTGAACATCCACGACCACGATCCCCATCCCAATTCCACATTATATTCATCTGACCTTGTCCTGGACGGAGACCAATATGAGACTGAAGAAGAAGAAGAAGAAGCAAAATTCGGGCTAACGCAGTACCTACCTGAACCAGGTTACTTTGTCGCTGGAGCTGTCGCAGGCGGCGTGTCGCGAACCGCAACCGCACCGCTCGACCGTATCAAGGTTGCCTTGCTCGTCGCCACTGGTGCGAAGAACGGCAGTACTGGAGCTAAATCCATCACCTCTGCCGTCCACGAGCTGTACAAGGCTGGCGGATTGCGCACCTTCTTCGCTGGTGAGTCTTGACCCGTCGAAGTGAGCCCGCTTGGGTCTGGGCCGTTTTCGGGAATAATGTGCTGATGTGAAATCAGGCAACGGATTGAATGTACTCAAGATCATGCCAGAAACTGCCATCAAGGTAAATGTTCTTGTATACTCGCTCACGGTTATTGTTGACTCACGGCTTCTTAGTTTGGCTCTTACGAAGCCGCAAAACGCACTCTAGCAACGCTTGAAGGCCACGGAGATCCCACCAAGATCAATCCAGTTTCCAAGTTCGCGGCGGGTGGTGTTGCAGGCATGGCCGCACAGTGAGTCGCGATTTACCCAGAATTTCATGTACACAGACATGGTCTCTGACAGCGTGTAGGGCCTGTGTTTACCCCGTCGATACGCTCAAGTTCCGTTTGCAATGTGAGACTGTACAGGGCGGTCCCACTGGCAACGCCCTTCTCGTGCAGACAGCTCGCAAGATGGTGACCGAGGGGGGCTTCCGCTCCGCCTACCGTGGCCTTACCATGGGTCTCATTGGCATGTTTCCCTACAGTGCCATTGACATGGGCACATTTGAGTTGTTGAAGAAGACGTATACGCGACACAAGGCGCGCTACTATGGCATCCACGAGGAAGATGCTGCGCCTGGAAACATGATTACCGGCATCATGGGCGCCTTTTCGGGTGCCTTTGGAGCGACTGCGGTGTACCCCATCAACGTCATGCGTACTCGGCTGCAGACGCAGGGCACCCGCATGCACCCACCGACCTATACCGGCATCTGGGACGTGACTGCGAAGACGTGGAAAAACGAAGGCATCCGCGGCATGTACAAGGGTTTGGTGCCAAATCTGCTCAAGGTGGCTCCCGCGCTGAGCATCACGTGGGTTGTGTACGAGAGCTCAAAGAAGGCAATGGGTCTTCACTAAACGATGCACTATTGCGTCTCGAAAGCAAGAAGCATCAATCGATTGGTCGCGCCAACAAGAGCTTATCCGGGGTGGCAACCAGATCAACCGGCTCCTATCCGTTGAGCGGGATTCAGATGGTGCTTATGAGCGAGGCGATGCAAGGCAGGGTCCGGGGAACAAGGCTAAGAAGCGCGTTAGTGGTACAGGAAAGCATCTGCAAATGGCGTTTCGTAGAGTCAATTCATTGACATGGGTGGGCTTTCTGGGTTTCTCTTTTCTTGTTTTTTTCTTCTACATTTGGATTGATTTTACGTGCCATGTGCCATCCAGGCGAGGTGGCAAGATTATGGAAGAGATGGCGACAGTAGGGAGGAGCGGTGCTTTAGAGAAAGAGGCACAAGGCTTATGCGTTTGCCCACATTGCGCTGGTACGACTACAGGAGATGGTGGGCTGAGGGTGAGCCAGTCTGGGAGAAGAAACCAGGCGTACTGTGTATACCAAGCATAGGACAGCGTTTGGAGACAAGCGATCTCGCGGGCAGCACTTGGTAGATTTCGAGAAGCGGGAGGCAACCAAGTCGGGTCAAGTCAAGTCGTGCAAAGGCCTATAAGAGGATACTTGGTAATCCGTCCATCACGCTCGAGGAACCCCCATGACGTGCTTCTTCCTTCCACGTCTTTGCCCGCTTCACTCTGCATCACAAACCGCAGCCTTGCAACTCAAGGCACCAGGGCAGCAGCATTCATTCTGCTTGATACAAGAAAAAGAGTCGTCATTGCGTTGCGTGCGCGTCTGCGTCGAGGGTATTCGTAAGTCTGGGGCGGCCTTTGCCTCCTACACCGCACCTTTGCACCAATGGGAGCCGGCGAGTGGGATACATGGACGGTCGCGACCATGACCCCTCGTTACAAAAGTACCCCTCCATATGGTATCATGGAAGGATATGCCCCAACCCCTGTCTTGCTTTTAAGCTTACGTGCATGAGCGTCGCCGTTGTGGTGTGCGCCCCACGCGCAGAGCATGGCAATCCATGAACCGACCAACCAGCAGCGGTCGGCTGAATCGTACCATGTCCCCTCTAGTAAGACGGGTGGTTGTTCTGACCTGCCTATTTGGGTGCTAGTGTTGAGTCTGGCGATGATATCTGATGGTTTGGCTGGGGGGCTTTCTCTGCCGGTGCCGGCACCGACATATATGCCATGTACTGTGATGCGGTGCTTGGTGATGGTGCTGACGAGGCCTGTTCCACAAGTGCTTTCCGTGCTAGCCCAAGCAAGCATGCATAGCCTGCGTGGTGGCTGAAGCCACAGATGAAGGAAAAAAGAGGGAAAACAGAGGCAGAATGATGAGGCTGGAATGGAACAAGACAGACGCAGCGTGATTGTGAATGCACATGTTGATTAAGTACAATCAAGGTACATGGCGCCAACCGGCTGTCGCTCCTTCCTTCTATCCTGTGCCATCTCCCTTCTTGTTCGACTGACGAGTCTTGACTTGGCGTGCTCGCTTTCTTTTTGCTCCTTCTCACCTTTGCTATCATTGCGGTTTTGTATAATTGAGCCAGACCGACGAAGCATCCAAATCACGACTAGTTTCAAGCAAGGACACATCATCTCCCTTCCATATACCGGATACGCCGACGTTGACCCGTTCGTCGTCATCGTCTGTTGCCGTTGTCTTCTTGTTCTCTGTCGTCCTTGAAGTAAGACGGGCCAAAAGTCATAGCGACAGGCCCACGACTGGCACACGGCCCAAGACTGGCGATAGTTTCACTGGAACCCCGCCAAGGCGTTTCGGAAACAGCCGCGCCGCCGCACCAATCTTGGACCACATTACACCGCTTACAACACATTGGCCTTGACCAAAAGTGCACTGAATCATGTCGGGCGTCCCTTATTCAGACGACATGTACAGTGGCCGTGGCCTGGACTCGGATGCCGACGACGACTTGTATGCTGCGCTGACAGGCAACGGGGGAAATGACAGTCGTAATCACAGCGATAGGAATGGGTCGACTGGCGTCGATAGCGGAGTCTCTACTGCCGGCGCCTTGTCGCCATCAGATGGGTTCTATGGTCGCAGACAGGAGCATGGTGCTGCGTCGGACACGCGCCCTCCAGGTCGTCGTCGCCCAGGGTTGACGGAGAGCAATTTTGGTGTTGATGTCGATGCCGACAGAGATGATGATGGGGATGCTTTGTACCACCGCCACGACGACGACGAACCATCGCATCAGCCACCACTCCCGCAATCATCCCAGGTTCCCCATGTGCCAGATGTGTGGGTGACGGACCCTTCGCTCGTCCACGGCTCCACTGCCGAGAGCAAGGCACGCGAGGCCGAAGAGGAGCGCGCCCAGGCCAGACGACTTGTCTCTCCGTCTCCTTCGTCTCATCGCGCTGCTGCGTTTCCATCCTTGACGACACCAGCTCATCAGTCTCCACGCAATGGTCGCTCCTCTGTACCGCATGATCGACCGCGAGCAGGCCCAGTCTCGTCCTCTTCGGCCCATTATCCATCCTATCCCTACCCGAATCCTGCATCTTCATCTGCACGGCTGACACAGCAAATTGCCCCGTCTCTATTGCCGCACCCCCCTCCTTTCCATCGCCACCAGCAGCAGCTTTCTGAATCGTCCAGCTTTTACCCCTCGGCTTCTGCCTCTGTGTCTGCTTCTGTTGGCGCTACTGGTACCAGAAGAAGTGCTTCTATATCTTCAGAGCGCTCGTCGCTATTGAGCGAGCCTCCGCCACCAGCCTACACGCCGTCCCCCACCTCGCCGCCTTCATCATCCCCTTATTGGAACAGACTGAATTACCAGTCCATTAACTCACCATTGCTGCCGAGACACAGCTACAACAGTGGCAGGAGTAGCAACCTATCACCAGGCGCAGCAAGCACAGATAGCGACAACAACGTCATCATGGGTCGCCCGTCCGGATCCGAGAGGCATGGCCTGCTCGCTGGCCAGACGTACCAGGCCATTCCACAGAACATGGGCGGCAATCCGAATGGTTACGACGACGACGACGATGTGTACAATAACAGCAATGGTCGCCATGCGCAGCGCGCACCGCGGTGGCGGAGGATCAGACACATCAAGATGGTGGCGCTTGCGCTTGTGCTGCTGTTTGTGACTGTGGGCTTCCTCGTCAGCTCGTTTAGCAATATCAAAAAGGCCGAGGTATGTGCATTTTCTGTTTGACTGTCCATATGTCCCTGTATAAAAACGGAGGCCGTTTGTTGTCACTACTAGTTGTCATCTACGACTTCCCCTTTCCCTCCTGTTTCCCAAATTATTGTTGTTCTCATGATAAATTACAGGCTTTTCAGGCTTCCAGATACTAACCATCTTCAACATGCAGAAGGGCTCTCCATTCCCAGGAAAGGACACCACCTCTCCCCCAAACCAAGGCAACGGTGATCCAAACAGCTCCAACCCTCAGACTCCCATGCCAAACCCAAATATACCCATTACAAGGCCCATCGTTGACGTCGACGGCACCCGATTGGCGTACCCCGTCTTCGACAGCCCTCTTGCCTTCCAAGAGTCCCAGATGTGCGGCTCCAAAATCGCAACAGACTCAAGCGTGAATCTCGCCTTCCAAAGCCTCGTCTTTTCCCGCTCGCACAACATCACCCTGATCCAGGACATCAAGCCTCGCGACAACGAAGACACCCCGGCCACCGGCCGAGATATTCACGTCAACGGAAACGTAGTCGTGCGCCGGGCCGGGCCCGGAACCCCCTGGGCCTCCCTGGTTGTCGAGTCTATCAGCAACGACAAACGCATCCAGCTCGGCCTCGACTGGGACCACTCTACCCAGCAACTGCGCCTCATCACCCCACGCAACATTCCCAGCTGGTCTGGAGGGATCTCCGCGCCATCCCCCTGCATCCAGGTCCGCGTGACCCTCTGGGTACCCCCCGAGTCCGTCCTCGACGCAATCAACTTCCAAGGCATCCACCTCGGCCTGCAGCTTCTCGACAACCTCTCCCTCTCTCTGGCCAGCTTCGCCCGCTTCAGCAGCACCGTAGGACCCATCACCGCCGCCACTGATGGCGAAAAGGACAAGTCCCAACTCATGCACAGTAGCCCGCCGCCGAGCTTCCACCTCAACACGCGCTACCTCGAGGTCAAGACCACCTCGGCCTCCATCTCCGGCTCCTGGCCGCTGTACGACTACCTCGGACTCGAGTCCCTGTCCGGCGCCATCCACGCGGGCGTGCGGCCGCAGAGCGCGCTCGCTGAGAACCCACTCCCGGCCATTTTGTACGCGAAGTCTACGTCGGGCCGCATTGAGCTCTTTGAGCCTATTGACGAGACCTCTGCGTTGTGGACGATGGCGCAACAGCTCGAACGAATTGAGGAAACCACAGCATTGGAAAGTAGTAGTACCGCCACCACGTCCTCAAAGGACCTCATCCCACCGCGCGAATACGACGTCAACATCCGCACCATGTCCGGCACAGTAAAAGCAGACCTCGCCTTTGGTCGCGCTTGTAGAGTCCACACGACCTCGGGCAGCATCGACCTTACTCTGCTCCCTGTTCTCGACCAACGTCAAGCTCATGCTGCCATCACCGCTTCGGACGCGAGCTCCGAACCGAGACTCGAGACTACCTCAACGAGCGGGACTACAAAGGTCCACGTCCTCGATGCGCTATGGTGGACAACGACAACGTCGCCGGACAACAACGGCGTATATGTTGTCCCTCCTTCGCTACCACCACCACCAACCCAATTTCTACCTATTGGCGAACGAGACCCTTACTCCAACCCCGAGCAACACTCTGCCATAGCAAGCCAATCTCCCCCACCCCCTGCGCTCCGCCTCCTCTCCACCCGACACGCCACCACAAGCGCCAAAATCAGCGTCCGCTACCCAGACGCATGGGAAGGCTACATTGAAGCCGACAGCCTGTCCGGGTCCATTAGCCTCTCGGGGCGTGATGTCGACGTCATCCGACAAGACGAGTTTGCGAGCATTGCAAAGCATCTTCTCGCGCACAAGGGGAAGGCGGTAGATGGCGAGGAAGGGAAAATCAAGTTGCATAGTACGAGTGGTAATATTCAGTGCGTGATTGGATCAACGGGGTGATTGGGGATTTTTGCGGTCTTCAAACCGAGAGATAAGTTTGGGGCGGAGAGTGAATATATATACCACACAATGCTTAATGGGCAAGAATGATGATTGACGGTTCGATAATACAAGGAAGCAAAGCAGTGACATATTTGAGAATCTGCTTTTTTACAAATATATATAGCAGAGTCTGGTGTACATCCTGTGATTTTCCTTTTCCTTTCCTTTTCCTTTTCTCTGAATGGGTATCATGTATCATTTAGCAACAAAAGAGGCATGTCTTTTCAGCAGTACCGGCAAATCCTATCACATATCTGCGCAAAGAGACGGAAAGCATCAGTATAAGACAGACAAGAAACTATAACCTATCAAGACTGTATGTAGCTCGCCCATGTGAGTATGACGGGATCTTCCATAACCGCTAACAAACATCAACAGTATTTGGATATAAGAAAAAAAACATAGAGCAGTCCGACCAGTCGCCCGATCTGACAGAAACAATCTGAATTATTTGTCGTCGTACAACCCTACCTAGGCCAATATAGTCGGGGCCACACATGACCAAAATATAGAATAATCATGCATACACGTTGGACGCCAGTGAGGCCACGAGGATAACAGGTAGCAGTCTGCAAAGCCATGGAATTACCAAGTAGCGGCAGTGAAAATGCCGTGAAGACCTCTGGATGAACAGTCATGCCACGACCTCCATTGGACCGTCTATAGGATCACCAAACCCATTGATGCCTGCGTGGCTGTTGCGGATGCTTAACAATCTAGTGCTACTCGTAACTATCTGTAATACTGCTTGCTCCTCTTTTATATCCTGATGGTCAATCAAACGCTGTTTGACTTACCGTTTGTGTACTGAAACAGTGGCACCACACAAGAATGCAAGTTGGCTTTGATCCCAGGCTTAAGCGTCCACTTGGCCTCAAAGAACCGCCCACTTTCTCAACGAATGACATCTCCATCCTTCTCGATTCCCTCTAGATCCTCCAGAATGTCGCTGCCGCCTAGCAAGCCAGATCCACTAACTGTTGCCTTTTTGCCGCCCGACCAGACTTCGTGAAACTTGATGCTCTCGTCACTTGCCGCGACAACAATGCATCCTTCCATCCAAGTACGGTTTCGTCTCTTTTCTCGGGCTCGCCTTTCTAACTGCTGGCTCATCGCACTTCCTGTTGCGTCTCTTGCGGCCTGGTGGTCTGGAGGGCCTTGTGGGTACGGTATCGCATACAATGCTCTGTGCTCCCCTTCCCAAGGAATGGCTGCCACCTGCCGGCATTCAGGCTACGAAAACACGGCTATTCGGTACGGGTGATCCGGCTGCGCGTACCCAAACGTCGCAGCAATCTCCCGACGTGTCGTACTCCATATCAGACTTGTAACTTGTGCATGCACTGCAATGGTCGCCAAGGCCACTCCTGACGTAGTGTGGTAGAAATGGATGCACTTGTCGTGAGAGCCACCACCAGTGGCAACAAGGCCGTCTCGCCAGGGACAAAAAGCAATGGCTTTGACGGCAGCCGTATGTTCCTATCGATGCTTGGCTTGCCGTTCGTCGATGCTGCGTGGCTGGCCCGATGTAATCGCAACCGGGATCCGAGATGCTTCTGATGCCTCCGAGACGTTGTTGATTGGAGGCAACGAGCGGTTCCGATGCTGAGAACGCTCGTCCAAAATACGATTGAGGTCCCAGAAGCGCGTATCTGTGTCTTCACGAACGAAGCGAGCAAAGAAAGTTCCAATATGCGACCGTGAGAGGCGGGCTTCAATCGACTCAAAAGTAACAGGACGGTCTCGGCTGCCTGGCATCATGCCTGAACCCTGCTGCTGGCTTGCTGAAGAGGCATTATGGAGCAGAGGTAGTGGCAATCCCGCCGAAATACCTGTTGTATGGGTAACATCATTCATATGCTGTCGTAATTGGAAGCCTGGTGCGTTGTTATTCTGCGGCAGCAACGGCTCTCGATAAGCCGACCAGGTATTTTCTGCATTCTGGCTATTGTCACCCTCAGCTGGCGGACCACTTATACTCTCTGCTTCGAACAAGAAGCACAGATTATCGTTGCCTCCAGTGGCAAACAGATTGCCGTTGGTCGACCATGAAAGCCCGCAGATCTGCTGTGTATGAGCCGTAATGTACGCAAGACATTGCACGCTGCCACGCCAATTATGACGATACGTCTCCTATGACTTGGGCCACTCGACTGCATAGTAAAACACGTTGCCATGGTCATCACCGACAAGAAGGTCCTCATTCTCAACTAGTGGTCCAGGGTTGTAGGGGTTCACTGATGGACGCATGGAGACGGTTGGTTTCCAGCTGACACAGGCGACTGGGGCGTCTTCGACATGAGGTGCAAAGCTGAAGCGGGGATACTGACGATCATACAGAGTAAGAGCATCCCAGAGTGACATTAAGCTGAGCATGCCATTTGACCGACCGTAGGCGAGAATACACTTTTTGCCCTGAGCCGACGAGAAACCGAGGCTAGTCAGCCATGATGTTTCTCTCAAACCATTGTCTTCGAGAGCTTGTACCCCAGCAAGCTCGGACCAGCTAAACAGCCTGGTTCCCAGACCTACAGCCAGTGTCTGGCATACAGGGTCAAAGGCTAAGATGGAGCAGTAGAAGTCGTCCCTGAGAGTCGGTGCGTCAAGTACTTTGAAAGGAGCGACAGGCAGAGTACGCAATTCGTGGGACTGCTTGGACAACTTCTTCCTCGGATGATCCTCTCTGAACAACTGAGTACCTTTCCAGAACGTCTTGCGCTGCGGCGATTTGGCGAGCCCCCCAGCTGGCTTCTTTGTAGCAGACGAGCCACGATCGAGACTGAGCATTCTGGACGACTAGTCGAGCTGAAATGCAGATGCTAGGCGGGCCTCGTGCTTTTCCATGTCTTCTTGGTCTTTGGGTTTCGAAGGGGGAAAGTGAGTGTTGAACATGGGAGCATTCGTGCCACTGGTGAAAAGGGCACCTCTGCCGTTGTCGATTGCGCCGTGATTGGGAGCCACACCTCCAACAGTCCAGACACTACCGCTCACCTACCCTCGCCCAGCAATATCAGTAAAGGCTTTTGTGCGCTACGCGTAACGATACCACACATGACGTCGTCGAAGGTCGAGGATGCAGGACTCACTGCTCTTCTCTCAGGCTGGTTATCTGATGTTGCAGCAATCATAGTCCCACTTTGGCTTGGTCTTCCGACCTTGCGAGCCTTGGTTGGAGATGGAGGCAGGGCTCGCCGTCTAAAGTAGAAGGGATCAGGAGCATCGTGGTTGTGACGCACCAGCCTTTCAGAAGGTGACAAGTCATCCAAGGCTCTGGTAGTGCGCAGCTTTTCCGAGCTGGGTCTGGTATGGTCTCTGATGGGCACAAAACGATCAAGGGCCCGTACAGAGCTGGCTCTCGACTCGTTGATAGCAGTGGTGTCAGAGCCGCCGCGTTGGTGGAGACCCCGTGACACTGGGGTCATTGGGTGCGATTCCGTCCGCGTGATCTGTCTTCTCGACATTCGCGGAAGTGTCGCCGACCTTTCGCGGGCTGTAGCGGGAGAGCTGAAGATCTCGTGCTCCACTGCATCACTTTCAGAGAGCTCAGAAGCGGACTCTTCAGAGCTGGTACCGTCGTATAGGCTTAGACCAATGGATGGTGGTGTTCTGTCGTCGTCAGGCTTGTGGAGACGGCGTGCTGGATACGTATCGATGGACCCGTAGCCTGAGTCGCCAGAGCGCCCTGTACGACAAACTAGTGTGGGAGAAGATACTTGTGTCCATGGGGTGAGTGGCTTCTTCACAAGTGTGTCGATGAACGTTACCGGTTCCGCCATCTTCGGTCGTGATTCGAGTGGAGGATAGCGGCCTTGTGGATGATCCCTACAAAAGCTCACGGAGCCAAGCAGAAATTGCCGGGCTACTCGAACGACGTAGGCAAAGGAACAGGCCTGTTATGCGGCAGTGTGCTCATTCGCAAAAAGAGCGGACAAAGAGACAAACAAGGTCGGCCCAGGTGTCTGAGCAGCAGTTGGAGCTAAGAGGGCACACCACTCGAGACAAACAGCACTTATGCCATCGACGACATTACGAGTGGCCCTGCGAGATATTGTGGATGGAGAAGAGATGCGTAAGGCTATTCAGCATGGTGCCCGAGGAAGTTCTCGTAGGTGGAGTTGGAGGAAAACACGGTCCAAAGCAAGGCCTATGTAGGGGAGTTTAGCGACCACCTGGGCAGGGAGAAAGCCAGAGCAAGGGAAAGAGGGGAGGAGAAAGGAATACCTAGGTACTCGAGCCTCTCAACAGCCACGGGTCTCGAGCCAGTCGAGGCAAGCGAGACCTCGGTCGTGACATGTGGAAGTCATCACCACTGCTTCTGTCTTACTTGTCCAAGGCTACTTCCGCGAATGCTCCTCACATGGCCAAATGGTCATGTTGCACATCATGTTGCACATCATGATCATGACTTGAGTCAGAGTATGGCATGCACATTTCACTATATATCTTGCGTGATGCGGCAGAATAGCAATAATATCGCGTGTCTGTTGAATGTTGATGTTGTTCCAGGTTGTTTACTAATAAGGTTGCAGGCTTACTACTCGGTTACTGTACCTTCTATGTGTGTTGCTGTTACAGGGTTAGGGTACTAGGTGCCATCAGATGTCACCGACAGCGCCTCAAGCGCCTAAACGTTCCCTTGGCGCTACACATTGTTGCAATACTACATGGTACGACTGCGACTGCACTGTAAATGCGCCCCGCGCTGCAATCAGCCACACCGCGCGTCTCGAGCCAAGCGAACCTCGGCCAGGACGAAGCAGACACTTGCTTGGCCTCCTTACTGTGCCTGACAGTTCTTGCAGTCACGAAATGGCCAGCGTATGGCGCCTTTACCCAGCAATGCCAAAAGGATACGTTGACTGACGACAACCGAGATCAGCATGGCGTAGCCCGCACCACCCGCGCTCGCACCCAAGAACAAAAGCAACAGGAGCTCGACAAGATCGGAAAGTATCGCGAGCTCGAAGAACAAGTCCGTACGCATGTATGTTGGTGTCGCTGTGCTCCTCCTTGGTCTGAGACGAGATGGTAGGAAGGCTGACCCACGGGCGCCTTCTCTCACAGAACGCAAGCAGCGGCTACAGCAGCGAGGCCCTCCACCTCACCACCAGACTCTTGCGCCTTAATCCCGAATACTACACAATATGGAACGTCCGCAGGCGCTTTCTAATATCTGGCTCATTGTCCAGACCCTCGGCTGGGTCTGTGCCCTCGAAGGTATCGCCGAGCTCTTCTCCAACCGCCACTACCACAACCTCTTTCGCCGGTTCCTCCTCCTCTTTGTCGACCATGACCCATCCAAACCCCGACTTCCCGACAATTGGGAAGAGTGGTACTACAGCTAACACGACGGCGTCTGGAGAAAACAACGAAGCTGTCGTGGATGCGGACGCGAATGGCACAAGGGCAAAAGCCCAGCAGAATGACTTGGATGTGCTCAAGTCCGAGCTGGGCTTTACCGTGCCGTTGCTCATGGAATTCCCCAAGTGCTATTGGATATGGAAGTACCGGTCATGGCTGCTCCAGCAGGCAATAGAACGCCTCGAGCCTTCTGTGGCGCGGCGCGTGTGGGAGGAAGAGTTGGGACTCGACACAAAGATGTTGACCAAAGACCGTCGCAATTTCCATGCATGGGGCTACCGCAGAAACGTTGTCCGGCATCTGGAGAGTGCGGCATTGAATGGCACCAGCATGGTGGAGCCTGAATTCGCATTCACAACAAAAATGATCCACGCCGATCTCTCCAACTTCTCCGCGTGGCACAACAGGAGTAAGCTCATACCGAGACTATTGGCTGAGCGCAAAGCAGATGATGCTGCGAGGAGGAAGTTCTTTGACAACGGTACGCATGCTCTTGTTCCGGAATGCAACCGACCTGATATGGACCTTCTAGCTGACATGCATCTCAGAACTGGCTGTCATTCGCGATGCGTTAAATGTTGGGCCTGATGACCAGTCCCTCTGGTATTATCACCAGTTTCTTATGCTCGATCTTACGGAGCACGCCAGCCGCCCAACGATTACTGCAGGTCTCAGCAATGAGGACAGAAATGCCTACCTCAGTGAAGAAATTGCATTCATCAGAGACCTGCTCGAGGACTACGACGACTGCAAGCTGATCTACGAGAAATTGATGGATTACACATTGGCTCTTGCGGCAGTGGACCAGAGACAGGTGCGTGACGAGGAGAAGGCTGACCTGAAAGCTTGGTTGAACAAGGCTCGAGAGTTGGATCCCATGCGTAAGGGTCGCTGGGGCGACCTCGAGAGAGATCTGAATCTGGATCAGTAGATCATTGACGGCCGACTTGTTTTGAGCAGTGGTTTGTCGGCTGCGCAATCTGCCCGGGCCACCAGACACATGAATGACTTTTGATGTGTGTGTACTTCAGCATAGCACGAATTTCCTTCTCATCAGTGCAAGCGCGTTGGATTTGGAGAAAAATGCATATGGCGATGTTTTCCTTCTCTTGACGTTTTCTTTCCCACCTTCGCGGATGACAGAAGCCTAATGTGTGCCTACTAAGGCACTGGCAACTTCTATTCTGGAGTCAGTGAAAATAGCAGAGTGAACAATGGACAAGCCACATCTATTCTTGTGACACTCCAAAACAACGCACAAGGTGGAAGACCTACTGTCACGCCTGCGGCCTACCACACAGACAATCAGACCTTTCGTCACTGCCATACGCCGCATTATTATACTTAGTACTCACTAGTGACCCTCCCATTGTTCCTGCTTCCGCCAAACGCCACGATGATGTATGGCTCCCGAGCTTTCAGATTCCAAGCAACACCCAGCTCAAACGCTGTCATTGATTTTCCTTGGCGTGTGTTTTTCCTGTTTTAGGTCCTGCCTGTCGCTTTTGATCCCACATGGCCCGCTTCGATCTTTCTGCATAAAGTTCCAGGCTAGTTTGACTCCCCAGAAACGACTACGTCTTGGGATGTGATCATCCCATCTCTCGGAACCACGGGACGACGTCACTCAACACCAATACCGAGATTTTTGATTCTTGGTTTTGGCACAAACGACAACAAGTTGGAACCATTAAAAGCCATCGCCCCAGCAGCTTTGCTTGCACGGTGCAAAGATTGCAGCCAGGGAACCAAATCCTCTATCCCACACTCTACGCTACAAAATGTGTCTCTTCGTCTACACGCTTTCCACATGCTCTCATAGCAACTTCCAAAACGTCGCCGAGTGTCCCGTTGCGCAAGGCTTTTGCAACAATGACAATGACGACAATGACGACGACGGCAGCAGCACCGGCGGCAGCAGCAGCAGCAGCAGTAGCAACGCCATCAGAATGGACATGACGCTTGCCGCCACCAAATTCCTCTTTGACACGGCGCGCTCGCATTCTCGCACGCCCGACTTCTACAAGGCGGCGTTTCATTGCAAAAAGCGCAAGGCGACGCGGCCTGTGCCGGGCCTGTGTCCAAAGTGTCTGCGGGAGGAGGCCAGAATGATGAGGCTCAAGAAGAGTGGAGGAGTGACGGACGTGGCGCCTGTGGGCGTCGGCAGGGGCGGTGCGTTGGGGGTGGATGATGACGATGGTGTTATGGGCGTTGGCCGACCGGCGCCGTTTGCCAGCGAGGCTGCGCTTGTGGGTGGCGTGTCGCACAGTTCGTCTTTCGCGAGCACGTCGGCTAGTGATTCGAACGGTAGCACGACTTCAGGTATGTCTCTCTCTCTCTCTCTCTCTCTCTCTCTCTCTCTCTCTCTCTGTTTATCAATGGATCTAGTCGATACCGGTCGAAAAAGGATCAGTTACCGTAAAATGTGCTAACAGCAAGTGTGCTACTCAGTTACTTCATCTCCGAAATCATTCTGGAAGTCAGCGCGCCCGACTGAACTGCTTTGAAGGGACGATTAGTCGAAGGATGGTTATCGCAGTTGTGGGGATTTCATTTCCTTTGGAAGCGGCGCATGGAAAGTATGGGTTTGCATCAGTGGCCACGAGTTACACAGATTGGAAACTTGTGCTTTGAGATGATTCAGAAGCGATGGCGCACGGCGTTCACAAAGTCCATGGCGTTGATGAGATACACTTTCCTTTCCTGAGATTCATGGAATATCAAATGGCGAGCATTGTATCATAGTTTGGGTCTGCTTTCGATTGATCAAGCGCTGAAAATGGCATTCTTGTTTTTAAGTGCATAGTTTCCCAGGGAATGACTGACCATGTTTTTCGTAAAGCATGCTTCTCCCCAATCCAATCTCGTTGAGGAAACATCCGTATAGATGTCGCAGAATTACCCAGGATTGAAGGATATAGCTATCGAGCCATCCACCAGAGGTCATCATGCCCATTTCATCGTCAGTACACAAACGGAACAAGCCTCCACGGCACCTGTTGACAATACTCCCCCCACAGAGCTCCATACTTTTCCCTACAACGCTGATCATCATCCCTTTTGCGGGCAACGAGCAGTCCGACATAGTTGCCCAGTAGTGGGTGTGGAGGTAGTCCCAGGGTAAGAGGCCTGCGGCGCAGAAGGCAGCCCACTGTTGCTGCGAGGACGAGGGGCCCATTTCTAGATCCCGGAGAAGTGAGTTGAGTAGTGAGCGAGTGAGCGAGTGAGTTGAAGAGGAAGATGGTTCCTTGAGAGCAGAACGGGGGACTGACGGACGGTATTTCAGAGGCTTGCCTTTGTTATCTTGCACGTAGCCGTCGACAGGCTGGGCGGGCAGGCTGATGTGCGCAGCGAGGATAAAGAGCTGGAGGAGTGGGGTGAAGAGGAAGGGAGCCAGAGTGGTGGTCATGGTCATTGTGAGTGCTCTTGCTTTGTTCACCAAGCAGGCGGGTGGGTAGAATAGTGGTGGTAGAAGGAGTCTGAAAACGGGCGGGTTGGGAGGTTCATTGGAGACGTCGCAAAGCTGACTGTGTAAAGTACAACTGTCCCTGGTGAGGTCACATCGACACTGGCTGCCCCCTCATACATTTCAACTCCAACAGTAGCCAGCAACATGCACTTGCAGCCGACAAGTTTTCTGCTTGGTGGTTGAATGATTACAAGCCTTTATTGAGAATGGTCTTGAGGAGCAGTGAGACGATTCATTATGTTACACCTTCAAGTGTGACCACCACAGCCCGACCAGCGACATTGGCCACTCTCCCTCGCCTCCCACCAGCCCACCGCCCTCAATACTCGTCCTCACCCGATTCTGCAAATTTGGGATAATGCGGCAGCTTGAAATCCGCCACCTCATCGCTCTGGTCCCCGCCAAACAAGCTCACGATCCACGACACCTTGACCAGCTTACACAACACCCACAGCAAGCTGTGCAACAGCCAAACCTGGAGCCGCACAGTCGGGTGCATCATCCTCACAATCCACTGCCAATATCCCTGCTGCGCTTGTACCCACGGCCGAAAGACCTCGTCGTACTCTTGGAACGCCCGCGCAGGGTGTTCCCCCTCGGCCAGCCTACTCAGCTCCCCCGCAAGCACATAGGCGCCTTCAACGGCAAGCGTTGCGCCCGCGGCCGTAAGCGGCGTCGGGCAATACGCCGCGTCGCCCACGAGCACGATGCGGTTGTGGGACCACCGTGCCATGCGAACTTGCTGCAATGTCTGGAGATAGAAATCCTGCGCTCCGCTCATGGCCTCGAGGAGGCGCGGCGTCTGCCAGCCTGCGTCGGCAAAGGTGCGCCGAATCAGCTCGTGCTGCGTTTTGCGCCGAAGACCCTCCGCTTCCCTGCTCTCGTCGGCGGCGGCCCCCGTCCTTATTGGCGCTGATGCTGTCTGCCATGCTTGCTTGTCTGCGGGTGTGGTGGGCATGTGGGTGAGCATCCCACGGGCAGTTCCATGGGGGTCTGGCCGCGTGGTGACGATGCGTGATCCAGATGCAATGTAGACAGTCCACCAATCCTCGTCCTTGGGCAAGCGCGGCATGGTGAAATACACGCAGTATGTGTTTGTGTCGAGGAGCGTCAGATCCTTGGCCGGGAAGTTCTCCTTGCGGATGCGCGACCATTGGCCGTCAGCGGCGACGAGGACGTCGTACTCTGCGACATCGCCGTTGCTCAGCGCGACTTTGACGGACCGATCGTCGTTGGAGAGCACCTCTTTGATGGTTGTGTTAAAAAGATAGGTGACGTTCGGGTGCTTCCTTGTCGGTTCATAGAGCATTTTTGCGAGGTCACCACGCAAGATCTCGAATTCCGAGGATATGCTCGTTGTTTGCCCTGGGCTAATAGGATTCGCGGCAAAGATGCGTCCTGTATGATCTACGAAACGGGTGCCCTTTTCGTGTGTGTTCATGCGCCTCAGCTCGTCCATAAGGCCCATTTTCTTGATGATGGCTATGGCAGAACCAGAAATGTCAATGTTCTGACCAATGGAGAGGAGTGAGGGAGCCTTTTCGACGACCGTAATGTGTGCGCCGCCCTTGGCCAGCCAGAAGGCTAATGCTGGGCCTGCCACGCCCGCTCCGCTAATGATAACCTTCATGTTCAGGTTTTTTTTGGAGGGCAGTGAAAATGATGCCCGGTTCGTGTGAGATCTTGCCGTTTGGATTGATAAACAACGATGATGAATATGAGACTTGAGAGGAATCAAAATAGCAAGTTCATTGATCTGAACATGAATTGGATTCTGGCGCAACAAGAACCTGATACATCTGGGCCAAAACACAAAAGAAACAACTATCTTTTTGAAATCGCCACGCAGGTCAAAACCCAAAAGGACCAAAAGTCTTCCGTAGTAGCTTGTTGTAAGATTTGATGCAGCCATCAAATATATATGTGTCCCCTGTCAGCAATGAAGCAGATCATTCAACAAAACAAGTATCAAGTTCAGGCTCGGTCACTCGGATAGATTCGGGCGGCACGGCGTCTTGAACAAGACCGTTCAAACCTGAACGCGAACAAACGCCCCCACCCCAAATGACATTTGGCCGATTGCAGATTGCTACCTTGCGGACATGACTTGTAGGACTGTATTTGAGACCGACCGATCAATATACCGTAAGGCGATCAAGGCTAGGCGAGAGCCGTAGTCATTGTTCATGACGTTCCCAGCGGACTTAAACAGCGCGCATAATGGCTGGCCCCGCCGGTGTTGAGTAGTACTTTTAATACTGAAATATACCCTCAAAGTCCAGATTGCGAGGGCCATACTATTATTGCCGCCGTCGTGTCCGGAATACTCACCCTGCAGAAAAGCTTCAGAGCCTGCGCTACTTGTCCAGCAGAGTCTGATTTCTAATCCGAGAGTGCTCTGGGTTATTGTGATGCCCGGCAGGGTGAAATACCTGCGAACTCAGATAACTTGTTAGATTCAGTTTTCCTTGCTCAATTGCACAGGAAATATACGTTTGCGTTCCGGTCTCTTGGATTGCTTTGCCACTTTTAACTTCCATGGCGCGTATTGTGGTTTGATATGCTGATGCATAACCCGCGCATCCTTTTCGTTCAAGAAAAGTCCGCAAACCACCAGCCACCTGGTTGTCATTGCTGGCATAATGACGCACAGGAATATAAGCTTTAACTTGTGGCACGGCACCTTTTGGCCCAACGTCCAAGTTGAAACACATGCCAGCCGTAGGATGCGAGGAAGAATTGGGCAAGTCTTTGTTTTGCGGATAGGAGGCATCGACCCCGAGTGTGAGAGTCCACAGATCATGAATCTCAGCCATAGTTTCTGCTGGGATGACGTGACGACCACCCAGCGTCAACACGTGTTGAGTGAAGCCAAAGGATGTCTGCGGCGAGCGCACGTAGACTTTGACGCGTGATGTCGATGGCTCGGTACAGTCAATCGCAATCATGAAGGGCGCCACTGTCGATGAAGACTCCGAATACAAGAACGTTTCCACGTCATTGATAGCATCAAGATTCGCACATGGTGCTGACTTGATTGCCGCCAGGATTTGGGTCGCTGCAGAATGAGGCGGGGGTTGCTCAACAGGAATGAAATAAACCTTGACGTTGAGTTTATTGCGTCCTATATCGAACCCGACGAAGAGCGTCGAGGCATCCGTCTGTTTTGCACCAGTCTCCAGGGAGCCGGCCTCTGTATGGAACAAAGCGTTTCGAAAGTGGTGGAACAGCGCCAGATCCACTCCAGGAATGTCGTGTGTGACTCGGTCAAGAAGAGCCAAGGCGGGCTCTTGATTGAGCCGGTCAACGAGTGTACCTGTGCTAGGGCCCATCGCCTCGATGGCATATCGAATATCGGGCAAGTCACCACCAGGGAGAGCAGGCCACTTCCAGCTAAACTCGATCGGAGTATGGTCGTCAGTCATGAAGCTCTTCCAAGTCGGCACATGCGATGTTGGTCTCGGACCAAAAGAGGGAACAATATGAAGTTGGTAGAATAGTAGAGCTTCGTATTGTTGTTTAACCGTATAACCCGAGCCGTGCAGCATCACGGCCAGTTGTCGGCCCATGCGCTCCCACCAATAACGGAGATTCGCGTCTGGTTGATAGTATGATTCATCGAGTTGATTCCAGACAGTATAGCTCGCAAAGCAGGGACGACTTTGCTGTTGGGAGCACATGGTCAATTGGCGTTATACAGGGCAGTGGACCTGTGCAAAGGAACGATTTGGCTGAGGACTTTCACGGCGACTGACATGTACGAGGCCGGCTGGTGAAGGATTCATCTCGGGCTGTGGCTTTCATATCTTGGAAACCGGGCTCCTATTATGGACGGTAATTAGCGAAAGCCAGGTATGCGGCGGATGGAATCCTCGTCTGTATTGGGATAGTTTCATTATGTATTGGTGGCATCTTGGTGCAATGGAACCAACGATGTTCCTGCAAGTGATCAATTCGTATATGCTGGGCAGCGCGAGTCCGAAGCAGTCATAATAAGCCAGAATTGGCGAGGAGGCGTCTGATAAAAGAACACAGCGAATCCACAGCGTGATCGAAGGGCTCGCCAAGATGCAGTGAGCTTTTTCCTAGCTGTCGCCAAGCTTGTATTGCAGGGTCGGTGAGGGCTATGGCGTTATAATTGCAGAACGATGCTGGCTGTTGGTTCTCCGCAAACAAGGGCTAAGGGATTGGGGCTTCGAACGGCGTGGCCTCTGCGAAAGTGGCTCGACATCAGCGCGGACGAATGACTGTGAGGTCGGGTTGATGAAGGTGGGAAAGCTGGGCAAGTGCACGATAGGTTGTTTAGGACCAATGAGATGTACTATGGACTGCAGCAGTGTACTGCCTAGGTAGCACTCAGGGACCCCCTGTCAGTGCCCCTGTTTCCCCGCAAACGTCAACCATCATAGTATCGCCCGCTGTGAAGCTTTCAGGTACGCCTGCGAAAACGAACAAGCCCAGCAAAGTGTTGGGTGCGCCGGCCCGCTCGTAACACAAAATGGAATCCGGTAGAGCACCATTGCGTAGCATGGTATACCGAACAGGCCAAGTTCTTGCTTCCAAACTTACCCAAGTACCTACTACACACAACTGCTATTTAGGTACCATAGTACATGTACCACCCTGCATGACGTTATGGTTCATCCACTCAGTCGGGGCCGACCCCCCCCCCCCACCGGTGAGACAAGCCCTGGGCTGTCGTTTGGGTCCCAGGGGTCCAGTTAGGTACCAGGTGCTTTACTTCCATAATGAGGCCCTAGTGTGGAGCTGGCCTTTAGCGAGGCACGCCACTAATTCTGCACCCCAACATGGCTTTGGGGTGGCTGCTGGTCTCATCTGCCCGTCGGCTCCGTCCCACGGCGCCAACCCAAGCCATGCGCCCGCCCCCTCGCAAGCGTCCACCCACGCCAACCGACTTGCATCCCATCCTCTACCCATCGCCGCACGCCACGCAATTCACTCGTTCACCAAGCTTGTACTACTTTGCGCATATTCTACTTGCTACTTTTGGAACCACGATTCTCTCGAGTAGTTCAGCCCCGGAGAGATCGCCGCCGCGCAATCATCCGCACGGTCCGCGACCAGACCTCGGCGTCTTTGCTCCCGAAACCTTTCGTCCAGACATTGCTTCCTGCCTCCAAGAGCGCAAACGTGCATGATCACATCTTTACGTACCCTCCGTCATGGCCAAAAGGGCACGCCAGAGAATCAGCTATGGTCCGCTTCTCTCCCCCGGTGTTGTGCTACTACGAGCTTGCTGGCTTGCCTACCTGCCCTCCCAACCTGCAGCTGCCATAGGAGCACGCGACGCCGCTCCTCCTGTATAGTCAGCCTCTAACTCGTCGTGCGCGATCTCATAGTTCTCGAGCGAGCGGATAAACAAGTTGGCGGCCATATCAAAGGCGTGAACGGTCTCGCCGTCGATCGCGAGAGGTCCATTCTGTAAGCCACTCCTTTGCCGCTGCTCCTCGCTTAGCACGCAATCTGGCGCAGCATGTCGTGTATGCTGTCCAAAGGACGAATACTCATTATTTTATTGCGCTAGCTATTCTGGAGGCCGAGATGGTATCCTCTGCGCATGGGATCTGAACCTCGACCTCTCCGGCCACCTGTCTTCTTCTGCCACCGACTCGACGTCAGCCGCAGACCCCGCCCGAAACACGACCAAGTTTCGCACACAGCTCCTCGCCCACACCAACTGGATATGCGATCTTGCGTTGGTACAAAATAATGAAGCGGTGGTAACAGCCTCTCAGGACCAGCTCGTGAAGCTGTGGCGTCCGCATGCCGACCAAGCCGCGGAGCCTTACAAGATTGGAGAGCACGCAGACTATGCCAAGTGTGTAGCATCTCCCAACTCGAATGCTACATGGGTTGCCACTGGTGGCCTAGACCGAAAAGTCTATGTCTGGGACTTGAATGGTGGTGGAAAGACGCAAGAGATCGATACAAGAGGCGAGGAAAAGCCCGAGAAGGGCTCTATCTACTCTCTTAGTGCCACTGAGAATGTCTTGGCCTATGGCGGATTGGAGTCCATATTACATCTCTGGGACACCAGGTCCGGCAAGCGTATCACCAAATTCCGCGGCCATACTGGTCTTGTGCGGTCCATCTTGCTCAGCGCCTCTGGTGACACTGTCATGACGGGAAGCTCGGATCAGACAGTCAAGATCTGGAGTGTGACTGCAGGTCGCTGTATGCATACTCTCACGATGCACAACGAGTCCGTCTTCTCCCTCTACTCAGAGGAGCCTGACTTGTCCGTCTTCTACAGCGCTGACCGCTCGGGCTTGGTTGTCAAGACCGACATCCGCGATGTGGAAGTGGATGACGGTCTGGCCCTTGCAGTAGCACACGAGCATGATATTGTCAACAGGCTCGTAGCTGCAGGCGACCACATATGGACGGCGACCCAGAGATCGTCGATAAACAGGTGGAAAAACGTCGACACTCGGGCAGAGATTACGCTTCCCGAATCTTTCAAGCAGCACCACGCTTCCGTATCCAGCAATGTCACCCCTTCGACAAATGGAGATACCCCGGACGCGAACCACAAGAAGAACTCAAACAAGTCAATTGTGCGGATATCAAACACTGCACGGTTCCCTGTTCTCGAAGACGAACTCGACCCACAGGCTCCCGAGCCCGTCAACATCGTGGAGCCCATACGCCTTACACCCCAAGAAACAATTGAAGGCCAGTTCGGTCTGGTCAAGCATCGACTACTAGCTGATAAGCGGCGAGTTTTGACGCTGGACACTGCCGGTGACGTTCTGCTTTGGGACCTGATTCAGGTATTTCCGGAACCCTTCCCCTTTCCAATCATACAATATGCTGATTCTGCCCACCGTAGTGTAAACCTATCCAAAGTTTTGGAAAGAAGCATCTTGAAGATGTTGAGCCACTTGTGAATACATTGGAAAATGTGTCTCCGTGGTGCTCGGTTGACACAAGCTCTGGAAATCTGACAGTCATTCTCGAACCCTTTAATTGCTTTGATGCTGAAATGTACGCCGACGAACTAGAACTGGAGGAGCCTCTTGAATTCCGAGACGACCAAAGGAGTGAGTGTATTTCGAAAGAATGAATGTTCTCATGAGCAACACTAACTCTATTGGATCTAGTTAACTATGGCAAATGGATACTGCGGTATCTTTTTGCAAATCTTCTTGATGAGGAAATCAAGCGCGACGAGAGCTATCGTGAAAAGCTCAATGCAGCAGTGGAGGCACGTATCAAAGCACGCCCGGCGCCAACAATACAGATCCCCAGCAACAGCAATTTTGAGTCGGCTATCGAATCACCTCTTATATCTCGGATTAATGGGCCTCAATTTGGGCAAGGCACCCCAGGTGCGATGGGCATTGGACTCGCTACACCCACCCTACCGGGGCTAAGGGATGAGAGTGTAGGACCTGGGAGCCCGTTGGACAAGAGGGGATCTGAAGACTACTTTTCTAATGCCATCAATGCCGTTAATAGTGGGCAGTCTGCGAAACTTGCAGCAGCAGCAACAGCTGCCCCTGCAGAGGGCGAAGACAAAACAGCAAAGTCTGAAGATGGCAAAGATGTTGCTGACAAGGAAAAGGAAAAGGAAAAAGAAAAAAGCGATAAGACGCCGTTTGGCAAGAAGTTCCGTATGGGCATGTCATTCGGATCGAAGAAGCTTGGTAGATCGGGCTCGACAACGGTGGTAGACAAGCCGGCCGTCACGGAAGAGAAGTCAGCAGAATCCGAATCATCGTCCAACCACGAGCCTGAAAAGGAATTCGAGGACAATTTCTTGGGTGTGGTCCAAAAGATTCAGAACGAGTACGAGAAGCAGGTTGCAGAAAGCCCTCAAAAGCGCGTCGAGACCAAAATCACCCCCAGTCTACCCATCGAAACTCCTGTCCTCAAGATTCCCCCTGGAACCAAGGTCATTATCCAGGAGGAGACATCCGGCGGAAGTGCTGAGATGTACCGCGGCACGGTGGAATCCATGGGAGCAGACGCAAACGATATCGAAAAGTGCGCACCGCAGTGGTTGGGCGAGGTGCTCCTCTTGAATACAATCCCGCAGAAGGACCCGGTCAAGGTCTCGTTTGTGCTGCACCCATACCCTGGCTCGGACCTCCCTGCGCTGGCTTCGGCTGATGGCAACAACCGTCTTAATGCGAACCGGATGTTGCGGGTCAAGAAGATTCTGGCCTATGTTGCAGAGCGGATTGATCCGACAATGGCAGTGACGGAGGCGGTCGAGGGCGACGACGAAAAGCCCGAGTCGGATCCAGACGCGCTCAAGCCAGAGGAGTATCTTGAGCTGTACTGTAACGAGCAGGTAAGGCTTGGACCACCGTATCCTCAAAGATGGCTGAAAACACGGGGCGGTTCCTTTGCTAACATTCCACTCCAGCTGCTCCCCATCAGCATGACACTTGCCACCTTGCGAGCTTATATCTGGAAGGGCGGTAACGACGTGGTTCTCTATTACAAGGACAATGGCAAGAAGGAGATTCCGCGGGCTGCCGCTGAAGCGTCGCCCACCACGACAACAGCAGAAGACGAAGACACTTCCAAAAATGCCGAGAATGCTGGTGATGCATAGCCAGCAGCTGGCTGGCGTGTAGTGTCACACGCTCAAATCGCAAACGGAGAGGGTCCTAGGGCATCATGACTTGTAACCGCGCGCACCTTGGTTAGCGAGAATCCATGGAGCAGGACTGAAGACGCGAACGGTCACTCATATTTCTTGAGGCTTTATAAAGTAGGGTTGTGGCTGGAGTTTCAGCACGAACAAAAGCTACGAGTATAATGGTGGATTGCTATGCATGTTGTGACCATAATAAGGTCCAAAGGGGTATATGTTCTCTATATTTGAAAGACCTTGCGGCCTTCTCTTTCTTCTTCCTTGTGATATGTACACTATATGTACATAGGGAGGACAAGTTGCTCTAGTGATCGCAGAGTAACTCTTGTGAAGCCAGGTAGAGTTGCACTGAGCTTTGTGCTTCTGGCTATATTACTCTCGTACAGCAGGTGTGCTGTCAGGAACTTGTATGATCCATAGCATTTAATACCACCTTCATCTGCGAGCCGATCGACACAAGGTCGCCGCCGCATATGTTTCTTGCTGGAGGCGTGGCCCGTGTAGGCATTCCTCATCACGTAATTCTCGATCGCGATCGCCGAATTGAGAGCGAATGATGGCTCCGACTCCATCCTCATCCTCAAAGAGCACCCGCGCCCCTTGTGACTCTCGCCCTCTCAAGCGAATTCACAGCCCACTGGTAACTCCCCAGAAACACCGCCCCACCAATACTAATCCACGTAACCCTCGGCCCAATGCCCGCGAAAAACGGCCTTACACCATGCTGCCTCAGTATCGACATGACAATCTCGCCCACCCCCGTCCGCTGGCTACTCAGCATAACCCGCGTCTTGAGGACATCCAGCGGCGTCGTCAACGCAGCCGCCACCGCGCCCGCCACGCTGCCATAAAGCGCACTTTCCACAGGTGACACGTCCTCTCCCTTAGAAGCATCGAGCATTTGACGTTTGCGGGAGTAGGCTTTGAGGGATTCCCAGATGGGAAATTGGATGATGGTGAAGGGGACTTCGCGGAGAATGGTAATGCCCCAGCCGCGGTAGAGCTCACGGAAGACGCGCAACGTGCCGCCGGTGGAAGCAGGTTGGGCGTGACGCAAAGCGAGGATGGCGCGCAAAGAAGATAACGAGGAGCCGCCGTGCTGACCTGCTTGGGCGCGCTGCTTGACGACTTCGGTAGGGACGCGGACGGCGCATGCTGCGATTTCGCCGAGGGAGGCGGCGAGCATGTGGTCTACGGCATGGCTACCATCGCCGTCACCCTTTGCCAATCCGTCTAATGCGTTTGTTCTTCCCCCTCGTACATTGGCGCAAAACGTCTTTGTGGCTTCGTAGGTGCAAAAGAAAAGGGCGGCGCCTGGGGCGGAGCCTAGAGCGGCGGAGCCAACGCCACGGTAGATGCCGCGGAAACCGCCGGATGCAAAGAAGCCCTCGGAGGACTGGAGGCGGGTCTTGAGAGTATCGAGGGGGAAGAGGGTGAGGTCGACGGTTGTGCCTGCTATGCCGCCTGCGAACAGGGCCGAGGTGAAGGCTGGGTTGGCCGGTGCTAACGAAGACGACATGGCGGGCGGATGGCGGAGAGGATGGGAAAGCAGAGGAGGGCCTGACGGGTTTTGGAGGAAATTCTTGGTATATCACCTCGTGCGCAGCATTTCGGGAGAGTTTGGACGCCGTAGGGAGGGGTTCGTAGACGGTGTCGTTATCGTGAGAGAGCGTCGCTGTTGGGTGCTTTTGGTTTGCGCGGCTTTGGAAAACCAATGATAAAGTTATCAGAAGAGCTCCGACTTCGCCGTTGCAGGACTGCTAAGGCCCCTTTCAGTGGGGCTACCGAGGGTTCTACAGGGCAGGCCGTAGGGTTGCAGTGGGCGATGGCCGTCTGATGGGACTGACAGGGGCCCTGTAGTCCACTGACAGCAACCACAAGCATACCTGAGGCAGTCTTTGGCAACTCATTGGGCGACGAACTTCGTCAACTCTCCTCGTACGACGATCCAAGTGTTTCACCACAGATCGCGAACTTTGTTTCAGGTCAGCTATATTCGCAGATTAGTACCAGAACTACCTGCTCTGGACTGCAACCATAAGGAGAATGGCGAGATGAGACCCCTGCCTCGAGTGCTGCAGTGTGCTGCAAGGCCCATTGCTGTTGATGAGTTTGTTGATGCCCTCCGCGCATCATGTCCGCCTCGCTTCCCAGGCGTTGCTGACTCTGGCCATTCAAGGCCAGTAGGTGAGTCAAAGAAATTCTTACTTAGTTCTAATGGCGTCTGACGCCTGCTTCTTTTAGAATAGACATAAAGCTAACACTGCTTTAGGTCTTGCTATCAGCGGTGGCAGCGATTCCATGGCTTTGGCCTACCTCTGCTGGGCTGCTCGCCGTCAATATTCGAATTTACAAATCGCTGACAATCCCGTCTCGGCCTTTCACTGTATCACCGTCGACCATCGTCTGCGTCAGGGCAGTGACCAGGAAGCCCGCGCCGTCGGTAGCGCTTTACGAGAGCGCTTCGGCCTGCACGCCCAACAGCTGAGGATCGAATGGCACGACACCCTCGAGGCTGCTGGGGTGGCTCATCCTAAAGACCTGACCAATTTTGAGACTTGGGCTCGGCGCCTGCGGTATCGTAAGATTGCGTCGTATTGTGCTCAGTCCCGAATTACCAGTCTCTTTCTTGCGCACCATCAGGACGACCAGTACGAGACCCTACTGATGCGGCTGTTGTCTGGCCATGGTAGCCAGGGTTTGTTGGGCATGCGGGTTGCGACTGACATTCCCGAGTCTCAAGATATCTACGGTGCATACCAGAGTGGTTTATTGGATGATTGTGCGTCCGATAGCTCTTTGCTGGGCTCCAATTCCTTAAAACACACCATGCCGCTTTACGATTCGCAGGCGAGGCCAAGGGCCTCCCCAAATAGTAGGGCCGATCATGGCAAAGCAGAACCTCAAGAGGACTTCGAGGAGGATGGTCGGCCACCGTGGAAGAGATACAAAGTTCGCGCATCTCCACTTGGAATCGAAGACGGCGGCATCATGCTCTACCGTCCGTTGCTCAACTTCAGTAAGGACAGACTAACGGCAACTTGCGAAGCGAACGGTATTCCGTGGTTCGAGGATGCTACCAACCAGGATAGGACACTGACCATGCGAAATGCTGTGAGGCATCTCTACGTCAATCACACCCTGCCCGTGGCGCTCCAGAAGCCTGCCGTTCTGGCCATGGCAAATCGGCTGAGCACCCGGGCAGTCTATGCTGAATGTGAGGTCGACCTCCTGCTCAAGCGCACAGTGATTAAGTTCGACTCGACGTCTGGGAAAGCGGTTGTACAATTGCCATCTTTCCAGCTGCCTCTTGCGAGAAAGAATAGGCACAATAAGATTAGACGGCACAGACGTCTCGAGCATTACCGTCACTTGGCTAGTTTGCTTGTGAAGAGACTCGTTACCATGGTGACGCCGGAACCGTTGGGCGCCTTCTCCCGCAGTCTTAGCAACTCGATCAGCCGACTATTTCCTTCCCTTGATGACACGCGATCCAAAGAACAACACGACCATACGCCCTTCAACCTCTGTGGCGTTCATTTCAATCCCCTTCCCGAGCTCTTTCCACGTCCCCCACCTTTGCAATGGCGCCTCAGCCGCCAGCCATATGTGTCTGGACAGCCCCTTCCAGAGTGCAGATTCGCTCGCCTTCGCCGGCGCGTCGTTCATTGCAGGCGTGGTCCTCCCCAGCGCAAAGTATGGAAATTATGGGACGGTCGGTTCTGGGTCACGCTAAATAACCGCAGTCCAGTGCACGCCTTCGTTGCTCCATTTGACCACACACAAGCAAAGGCCTTTCGCGACTCTCTTCCCGACCAGCGAAGCCGGGACGAGCTGATGTTATTACTCAAGAAGCACGCATTTGGAAAGATCCGCTCAACACTGCCCGCCATTTACACCGTGGGCGATCTGAACGAGGCTATGCCCAGAGTGGATAGACGCAGCAAGACCAGAAAAGACAAGAAGACATTGGTGGCGTTGCCCTCGCTGGGAATAGCTAGGCCTGGTTTGCAAAGGTGGATCGATTTCGAGATACGATACAGACGCGTCGATCGACGGATGCTCGCGTTAGATGGTCCATGGCGAAATGAGCAAGCGCGCTTGTCGCTTCAGCAACCACAGAAGAAGGCACTGATGAAGGCGTCAAGGAGATGATTGGAACGGTGCGGTTTGCGGAGGAAGCATCGCCCATCCAAGGCGCTATTCTAGGAAGGAGATTGTGTGTGCACACAAAGGCGTATGATGATACTGCCGCTTCATCGAGGAACCCAGACATCGCATCCATCAAAAGCGATAGGTCATCTTTATTTTGGCCGCCCCCGAGCGGCTATCAAGTGCTGTCTCTCTCCTCTTCCTTATGCAGTGACAACCGGGAATAAGCTACACACAGTGTCAATATGAATCCGCCAGTCGGGAGCATTCCGCAGGCACGTGCGACCGTCAAGCATCAAGCAGCACAAGCGGACATCGTGACAACGCTCGCTTTGCCCAACCAAGCTTGCCGTGATCACAACGTTCCACTGCTGTATTCAACCCCCCCCCCACAAAAAAAATAATGGGCAACACACTTATATGGGCTTTCTCTATTTGATGCAACCACACGCCTTTCCCACGTGGTGGACTGTATCCCCCATACGGGGATGGCTAGATGGATCCCCTCAACCCACGGGGCTCGGCCAGTCCTACGCTCTGGTTCGTGCTTAGCAGCCTCCTTCTTGGACCAAGTATCCTGCTTTTCCCATATAATAATATCCTCTCCGCGACTCTAGCGAAAGCGGGCGGGACTGTGTTGTTCTCTGGCTTGGTCGGCTCGTCACTGTTGTTTAGCAACAGCAATATCACCATGGCGAATTCAACCGCAGCAGTTGACCTGGGCTGGTATGCGCCGTCGCAGACGCTCATCAACAACCTGACACATGTTGCCAGCAGTACTACAACCGGTGTATATGGCTTCATATACAATACGTCGACAACGCCGGATAACCTGTATGGAACGTATAATTGGTGCAACATGCCGCATGTGCGCGCACAAGAATATGTGGTGCCCAGGGACGATTATGAGCTTGTCTATGTTGAGCTGGTGAGTTCTTGATCTAAGCCTAATAACTCAAACATGTTCATTTGAGATCAATGAGCGTTCCCACGACTTACTCTGGTCCTGAAGATTCACCGCCACCATAAACGCACCCCTTATTCGTCCAACTCGTTCCCCATCGAGTCCTACACCTGGGACTGCAACGATGAAGGGCTCTATTACTATGCCGAGCCCTTTTCCACTACGTCTTCATCATCAGATACGAATACGAACACCGCCTCCAATCCAAATGCGGGACGCAATGCCTCAGCACAAGCCTACTGGCAAGGTACAAGCAACGTCGCAGGTTTTGTCAACCCCTTCGAAACACTTGCCACGGGATGGAAAGGCAGTTGCCAATTCCCACAAATCACGGCCCCAGGACTCGACGACGCATGGCAACACGGCGCAGACCTATACTCCGTCTACGGTGATCTTCTCGGATTCCTCCCTTCACGCAGCAACAGCAATGCTCCCCAATGGCGCGACGAAAAAGTTCGCTACCGCGTGACAAACAATGTTATCACCTCCGAAACAGCCGGAATGGTCATTGCGGGTATCTGGAATCTCCCAGCCGACGACCCGAGCGCCATCCCGCTGCTCATCCAGCCTACTGGCATCGATAGCCTCGAACCGGATTACACGTGTGCCTCCTCGACGGATCAATTTGACGCGATACAAAGCAACGCAAGTAACCCAGCCTGGAAAGCTCACCTCGTCGCTGCGCAGTCCCTCTACGGCCAGCTTGACGCCATCTCGGGCGTGCCCACCGTCAACGACACATCGGGCTTCCATGCTAGCTTTGATCACTACTATGACAACCTCTCTGCGCGGCAGTGCCATGGCAAACCGCTGCCATGCAAGCTGGTCAACTCAACAACGTCCGTGTCTCAGCTGGTCAATGATACGAGTGACTGCATCACACAGGACATGGCGAACGAAGTGTACCGGTTTGGAAACTGGGAGTATAGTCAGATTTACCGTGATGCGGGCGCAGAGGCGCTTGCGGCAAGTGTGGGGTCGTTTGGCGTCTGGATTGCCGAGTTGGCGGCACATCTGCGAGCTGTGGTGGATGGCGAGACAACGACGGCGTGGTTCCATAATGTTGCGCATGATGGAAGTGTGAGTAGATTGTTGGGGATACTACAGGTGGATGTCATGGTCTGGCCTGGTATGGGCAGCGAGGTGGTCTTTGAGCTGTGGAAGAAGAAGTCTACAGTGGTTCATGCAGCAGGCGTGATTGGCGCATTGGGGAGGCGAACTGAGCAGAGTGGGCAATACCATGTGAGAGTGCTCTGGGCAGGAAAGGTGCTCAAGTCGTCGAATCCCAGCCTGGGAACGATGGATATGCTTCCTGTTGAGACACTCCTAGCGTAAGTGTTTGCCTAATGTTTTTTTTGTTCTGGCGTAACATGAGGCTAACGACGGCACTTTACAGATATTTTGATGGGCTTGTTGGTGTCAATGCAAGCTCGGTTGTTGACAAGTGTGATGCCTCATAGTTCTGTTACTCAGTGCCATATTCTCACCAACACGAGATTATTTAATACCTAATTTTCCCGTGCAGATTTATGGAGACCCAACCTTCTCCTTCGCACACTGGATCTTGTCCAGGTTGCCTGCATTCAGCTCTATTCTTCCTTATATATGATCGAGTCTTGTTGTTCATCTATTGTCTGTTCTTCCGCCTGGCACATGTTTAAGGGCATTGAGTCTATATCCTCTATGTTACAACCCTCAGATACCCAAAGCCTGGTTCAACACATCAGCTGTAGACTGATTCTTAAGTCTCCAAATCTTTGCGCCGTGGCCTTCGAACTAGCATGAACCGACTTGGCTACGGCATTGGCGCCGTATACGTTGGTAAGCTGGTTGAAGACGAAGCTGGTGGTGCGGGAAAGGTTGACGGTGACTGCGTCAGCCAGTCAGGACAGCCAGAGCGGTGACGAGCAGTAGCGCTTGGATTGTGTATTCTCGAGACTGGTCTTTGTCTGGTCACCTGAACGAATTGAGGGCGTATGTGTTGAAAAGACAGATCAGTCAATGTGGACAAGTACTTGACGTTGGACGAAGTTATACTTTGCCTCTCTTCAGAGTCGAGACAGTTCGTCGTGAATTCATTACTCGATATTTCAAAGAGGACCGCAGTGATTCTCTTAGTTGGAATGACCCATACCAGATGATTCGCGAGGAGGTTTTGGAGGTTGTTGAGCCATGATGTGAAGTTTGGTGGAGGGGCAAAGCCAGCGGTCCTGCTGCCTGGAACGACGATACTACAGTAGCCTACGAGGTAAGTACCAAATCTGGCAGCCGACCAATAGTGTCACGATGCACTAGCAAGGCAGCAGCCTCGCCTACCCTTTTTAGGAGGGTACCTGAGAACCTTATTGGGAAAGCGTCCGGGAGCGGAGAGGAAAGAAGGTGCAACTGACAGCTCCATCAGGTTCCAAAGTGTGCAACAACACCAGGAGGTTGACATGACAGAGTGTCTTCTTCAAGTTTTTTTCCTTCGTTTTCTCAACACCTCCACGAATTACGAGTTACTCGCACCGAGTTCTGTTTAAAGTTCATTGGTATTCAGGGCCTGCGGTAGCTCATCAACTACTTCAAATGCTCCGGAAACAAATCCCGTCGGGATATCGTGAGAGAATCAACTTGCTTAACGCCTCAGCGGCCGAGTATGGCCTATCCTTCTGCCGATCAGCCATGTTCCTGTGATCGTGTTGTTTTTTTCCTGTATCCGTGTGGTCTGAATGCACATTCCCTCTATTTGTCCCAAACACACCGCGGCTGTATGCACAAAACCCAGAATCCTGTCATACGCCTAGAACACCGCCTGTTGAGTCCCTCCAAAATGCAAATAACCCATGCTCTGAAACAAGACGCTCAAACGCTGCTCCTTCAGTCGACATACTTGGCCAGGGTGGCCATGGAGCCCTCGCGGTGAAGGCTCTCGAGAGCCTTCTGCAGCTCGTCCATGAAGATCTTGTCGTTGCGGAGATCGTCGCCAAACAGGTCGCGGGTGGCCATCAGAGGGTAGATGCGGTCACCTCCTTCGAGAGCCTTGGCCTTGAGCTCATCCGCACGAGGATCGTCAATGGTGTAGGACTTGCCGCTCTCGTCGACGCCGTGCAGGTAACGGAACCAACTGGCCAAGGCCAGCGACAGGCGGCGCAGGTTGTGCTTGCCACTCATAATCTGCTCCGCAACCGAGGGCATGATGAACTGTGGCATCTTACCAGATCCGTTCAGGGTCAAGCGGGTGATTTGATCCATGATCGTTGGGTTGGAGAAACGCTCAATGAGCTTGTCGCAGTAGGCGTGAAGATCGACGTCAGGGATCTCGGGGAGCAGAGGGCGCACCTCCTCGTGCATCATCTGGTGGATAAACTTGCTAAAGAGCGGGTGCTCGATGACTTCGTGGACATACTGGAAGCCGCCCAGGAAGGCCATGTAAGACATGGCAGTGTGGCTGGCATTCAGAAGGCGCAGCTTATGGCACTCGAAGGCTTCAACTTCGTGGACGTCCTTTACAACTTGGACGCCAACATCCTCAAACTTGGGCCGGCCCAGGGCAAACTTGTCCTCAACAACCCACTGGTTGAAAGGCTCGGTGACAACGGGCCAGGCGTCCTCAAGGCCAAACTCCTCAGCCAATTTAATCTTGTCGTTGTCCAGGGTGCGAGGCGTGATTCGATCAACCATACTGTTCGGGAACGCGCCGTGCTTCTGAATCCACTCAGCGACCTTGGGGCTGCGGTGCTTGGCAAAGGTCTGCAACATGTTGCCAGTTATGGTGCCATTCTTCTGCATGTTGTCGCAGGAGAGAACGGTGAAAGGCAGCTGGCCCGATTCATAACGCTTGGCAAGGGAAGCGTAAAGGAAGCCAAAGGTGGTCTTTGGCTTTTCCAGGTCGCTCGACAAGTCAGCGACGATGTCAGGGTGGTCTACAAGTAGATTGTGGGTATTCTCGTTGTAGTAATATCCAGATTCGGTGATGGTCATGGAAACGATACGGGTATCTTCGTGGGCCATCTTGTTAATCACGGCCTGTGGGTTTTCGGGGGCAAACATGAAAGAGGTGATGCTGCCCATAACATTGGCCTTGCTACCGGCAGCGGCGCGCTCAATGAGCGTGTACAGGCAGTCCTGAGGGACAAGCGCGTCTTTCATGGCAGCATCGAAAGGCTGCAAGCCAACACCGCAGATGGCCCACTCGCGCGCGCCGCCCTTGTTTAGCAAGCCATCAACATAGGCCGCCAAATGAGCACGGTGAAAACCGCCGACGCCGATGTGGACGATTCCCTCCTTGAGATTCTTGCGATCATAGTTAGGAATCGAGCTGTTCTGGTTCTGAAGCTGGGCCTGGATGGAGGCGAGATTCTTGTTGTTGAGTTTGATGGCGCCGCTGAATCCCTTAAGAAGGGTGCCGCGGGCTGCGGCCTTGGCCGACTGCAAAATAGTCGACATGATTGTGGGAGGGCTGTAAGCAGAATCAAAAGAAAGAATGCGACGAGATAGTTGGGTATCAAAGGGAACCACGCCGACAGGGTGGGTTTGTGAGGATGTGGGACAAACTTGAAGTTGTTTGTCGTCGGGGAAGAGAGATAGGGAGGTAATGGGACAAGGTTTTGGGAAGAGCAGGTGAGAAGGCGAGTCTCAAATCCTCGACAGGCAGAAGGGTGGCAGCTTTTCTTTTGAAGGAGGTCAATGTCTGGTAGGAGAAGGCGGCCCACTGTACACCCATTGCAGTCCAAGAGCAGTCAGGGAAAGCTTTTTGTGGGTCTGCAGCCGCTGCTGGCCAGGCTGGGTGCTGGGTTGATGTCATCTCAGGGTCAAAAGGGGGCAAAGTGGATTGCAAGCTTTCTTACGCCTCTGGGCACTTGTACCTTTTGCTGCTGCTTCTGCATTTCACTTAGCACTTGGCACCTCAGACGCGTCTCGGCTTTTGCGGCGAGCTGTATGTTCCACAAACCGTGCAGACAAGGCTAGCCTCCCAGCCCTACTGACCTCCTCGCCAGGAGAGCCTTGACAAGGCGGAGCACTGTGACCCGCCCACTGTGCAGGGTGGTTGCGGTCCGCCCGAGAGCATCTCATTGCTATTATATTGTTGTTTCCCACTGAGCAGAGCCAGAATGGCTGGCTACTAGGTAGCTATTGATGAGCTGAGCTGAGGCTTCAAATAATACAAGTACTGTCTGGTGTGATGGTGGGACTTTGCTTTTCTGACCGCGCGCAAATCTGGCGTCATGTTCGTGTAGATCGGCGCAGCTCCCACGCCCATCGCCTCCCCTTTTCTCTTGGACAGAGCTGCAATAAGCTGCAACACAACGTCAAAAGAGTTCCACCTCCCACGAAGGAATTCTCGCCCATTCACCAACAGTTCAGGGTCCAGAGTCCTTCGATTTGCCACCACGCCCCATACGTCAGCCTCGACTTCTTTTTTCAAGTAGCATTGTTGCAGCACCTTCTCAACTGAGGTTCGGTCTCGCCTTTCACTTGCAGGACAGGGGACATCTGGAACAGTTGAGAGTATCTGTTGGCGCAGTTGCCAGTGGCAATATCTTTGCTGCAGGCTTGTTTCCCAAGTCAGTCATAGTCATATTCATGGAGGCTTCTCTTTTCTTGCCTCCAGTTCCGCCATTGAAAGCTGGATCCTGGCTTGAAGCAGTATAGTTTTTATGTACTAATATCAAAAGT
Organism: Coniella vitis; assembly: GCA_011317545.1. Taxonomy (NCBI): domain Eukaryota; kingdom Fungi; phylum Ascomycota; class Sordariomycetes; order Diaporthales; family Schizoparmaceae; genus Coniella; species Coniella vitis. Next base: position 4,131,682 of record WUJK01000002.1, read on the forward strand.
TGGACCCTGAGGTCCAGAATGACATACATATTATACTACTCATTGCCGTAGATATACCGACCCCCAAAAAGAAAAATTGGGTCTTGGTCAGAAACCACCAGCAGAAAAGTCATCATAGACGCCTAGAAAACAATCCCACGATGCCCACAAGAGCTCCAGCAGGCTATGTAAGTTCCTGACTGCTGAAGAGCTGCTTGGGATAAAGACAGCTGGATAGTAAGAACACCGAGAAAACGAGAGATCTGATAAGCTTTTTCTTCCCAAACCCAAACGATGTCATTCTTTGCTACGGAGAGCACAGTGCTAAATGATATCTCGGGATGGTTACAGGGATCATGCTTGGCCGAGCTCTGAGTTGGTGTTCACTGCACGATGGGTGATGCAAGATGGTTGGTTGGTCGTGTACTATGATTACACGGTAGCCAAAACGTGCAGTACCTGATATGAGCGCAGAAAGTAGCGAGTACTACAGATTTAATCCTAGACAAAGTCGCACAGGAAAAACTGGTGTTTTTTTAATTAATGCTTGTTGCATAAGGGGTTGGCGAGATCTAAACAGTCAGTGAGCGTTCTCAAGAGAGTTTGATAGCGATATTCGGCTGAGGACCTTAATGGCATAGTGAATACCTCGCGTTTTGGAGTCGCGAAAGGCTACACACATCCGCTGCATTTGGTCTGAACTGGGAGAGAGGAGGAAATTACACTGGATAGGGACGTGTGTAACCTGTCGTTACCGTCTAAGCACGTTGTGCTGTTGCGTGGGGGGCATCTGAGGGGGGTGACATGGCACAACCGTGTCTGGTGTAACCTGAAAAGGGGTGTCCGCAGTGGAACTGTTTCGCTCAGAAAAGGTTCTATCAAGAGATGGCAGTAAAGTGATGACTTGAAATCTTTCGTCGGTGGGAATGAACAGAATCCAACAACAAAGGGGCTGCGATGCGCTAATGACTTTGCCATACATGTACTCAGTACTGTTAAGTTGAGCATACCGCTGGGTTTGTGCATCTGGAGCCTGGGACGTTGCTGCTATATTATTTGGAAAGCTTACCATGACCATAGTTGTTCTTCACGGCAACTAGCTCCATCGAAGGGTTTGATATCGGAAGAACTGAAAGGGCTTGCTGGGCCCTAATGAGAACAATTGTGTGAGTGACAGACAGACACTAATTCAACGTACAGAGTCTCATTGCACAGCCACTCAGGCAGCCTGGGTCTTGATTGGCCTGCATTCGAAGTATAACGCAGGGCAAGGGAGAGACACTATGAGAAATGACTATGCGGCTGGTACTTATATTCAGTCTCCTCTCCATAGACAGGCTCTTCCCCAAGGGTCGATATGCCCGGGCCGTGCTGCATGACAGTCCATGGTAGGATAGATATATTGCAGCTCGAGAGGATATGGCGTAGTCTGTATGTATAGTTGTGCGTATCATCTCTGCGCTCTTCTGTTGGGTGTTATCCCTCTTCTCTGCTTGAACGCATATACAACACATAGTCCATGGACATATTCGCTGTTGTGAAGCCTTTCACAGCCGTCTCCACTGAAGAAGTAATCTTGGCTGTGCCTTGAGTCTCCATATACATAGTACTAATTACGGCAGAACTGTTGATCTATACTCTTCAAGTTTAAAAAGGTGGTAATCCTACCAAAGGAGTATAGAAAATTCGAGAAGTCCCTCCCCAATACAAAACATGTATCTCGTACATTTTTGAACAGCACTGTATGAGTGGATCCCACTATATCCGAATGGTCAGATGCCAAAGCACTTCCTACAAGATGATGGGGTCCTGCCATACCGGCACTGCATTTCCTTTGCATTTCAAGTGGATTCGCAAGTGAGTTATGGGGTTTTTTGACGGCCTTTGGGCCCAATCACTGCATCTGATAGCCCCGTAAAGGTTACACTGGCGGTTGATACTCGGTTGGGCATCTGTAAAAGGGCTCTCTTCGCTTATTGTTAGCGTGCGTTACTTGCTCGAAGCGCCATATAAAAAAAGTGATATCTGAAGCTCGGTGTATATCAAAAAGGCATATCTCAACTCAACCAGTCTAGTAGCGGTGTGCTGCCGCCCAAATCATATATAGCCTTTGAAATTGATTCGATCTGATCTGCTGATCTTCGACTTATTATGTCTACTCTCATTTTCTTTTTCTATTCTCCTATTCTCAAAATTTTATCCACTTTTTGAAACTTTACATCGATTGCTAAGCGCCAAAACCACAGGAGCCTCAGCGTAGACACAGCAGGTTCTACAAAGCCTTGACTAACTTTGACAACAAGACCAATAGCGTAACCATCGCAATGCCTGTTTTCGAACTCCAAGACATCGACCCAGACGGTGATTTTCCAGCTCTTGCCAGATGTACCATTGACGCGTACGAATCACCGCCCCAAAACTTCCTCCACATCCTCTTCCCCATCCACGACAGCGCCGCCGATGGCAACACGGACAACCACCACGAGGCGCGGGAAGCGGCGATCGCCGAGGCCGGCGACCGGCTTCGGGACTGGCACACGCACGAGCCCACGAGCCACTGGCTGAAGGTCGTAGATGTCGAGACGGGGCGGGTGGCGGGCGGTGCGTCGTGGAACATTTTCCAGACGAATCCCTTTGCCAACCCGTTCGGTCACGAACTCGAGGTGACGTGGTTTCCCAACGACGCGAGCGCGACGCGCTTTGTCGAAAAGGCGCTGGAGAATTATGCCATGCCTCGTTTTGAAGTTGCGCAAAGGCCGCATTTGTGTATGTCTTTTTCTTTTTCTTTTTCTTCTTCTTCTTCTTCTTTTTTGGGGTTCTTATGTTGGCATTTTCCTGCTTTGCAAGTGGTTGTCAAGGTCTATCACGTACCTTGGGATATGCATGCTGAAATACTACAAAGATCTTCTGGATGTTTTTACACACCCAGATTTCCGCCGCCAAGGCGTAGCACAAATGATGTTGGACTGGGGTATCCAAAAGGCCGACGAGTTGGGCCTAGAAATCTTTCTGGAAGCGAAACCGCCCAGCAAGCCGCTGTTTGAAAAGCAAGGCTTCGTTGTGATCAACGAAAATAACATCACTCCTGTGGCAGACAGCCCGGACGACGTCAAGAGATGGCAAGAAATGGAGGAGAAGGCAAGTCCGTTGGACTTTTGGCTCATGTGGCGGCCCGTAGGAGGCAATTATGAAGAGGGCAAGACGGTGAAGCCTTGGGAGGAGGATGGCTCCGTGGCGGCCGCGTAAATGGATCTCTGTTGAGGAAACACGTCAAAAGTACGAGGAGCGTTTCTATTAAAGCAGCACAAAGCGGAATAGCGAGTCACATAACATGTCCGTAGTCCTGTGGTTTCGAAAATGTAGGTCGCGCTTTGCAAGGGTCGGCGTTGTATCAATGATCTCAACAACTTTTGTAGGCGGGTTTTATTTGATGGGCACCCAATACCATGGTACCAGCAAGACTCTCTTATTATGGATCGATATCAAGGAAACAGGCTTTCGAACTTATCAGGTAATATCCAAGGTGTTTCCCAAACCGTACACGTTTCTTGGACATTCATATGGATTAACCGACTAAACACTCTTCATCTTATACTCACTCTCTAAAACAAGACTCAAGAAATCCTAGAAACATTTTCCAAATCCTGACTACTACGTCTAGACCCAACCCTTTCCGTAGAGAAAGAGCTCACGCACCCCAAGCCGGCACCCGGGCTTCTTGGATGATGGCCAATGACGGCAAGGGAGGCAAAGGGGAGTGAAGGAGGACCAAGAAAAAAAAGGCAAAAGAACCGGACGACTGGTTACGTTCTAACAAGACTGGGACTTGAACCCAAGTTCTGATGCCTGGGGAGCGCGCGTTCAGGCGGGCCCCTTCCTGTCTGGTCCTGCTTGATGTGTGTGTTCCTTCCAAATATTTATTTCCCAATACATATATTGAAACGGAGTCAGGCGCGAACGTAGCGACAGGCGACGCAACGGGACGGCATAGCACGGGATCCCCCAAATAAGTTAGCGTATCTATAGGGCAGGCCCGCTGCTATAACCAACTACAGCATAGCACTACGACCTAAAGAGAATTAGACCGAGTTTAAGTAGCTGCTTCTAGTAGCCCTGCTAGCTTTTCGATCCCTACTTGCCTAATTATAAATAATTCTATAGATATATAAGCCTCCTATTATACTATCTATACTAGGTTAGGTCTAACTGGTTGACTGACTAATTGACTGACTGACTGGCGGCTGGCTGACTGGTTGGCTGGCTGACTGACTGGTTGACTGGTTGACTAACTGACTGACTGGCTAACTGGCTAACTGGCTGACTGGCTGACTGGCTGACTGGCTGACTAGCTGACTGGCTGACTAGCTGACTGGACTGACTGACTGGTTGACTAGCTGATTGGCTAACTGACTGACTAACTGGCGGCTGGTTGACTGGTTGACTGGTTGACTGGTTTTGCTCCACCAGGAATTGGTGTTAAGGTGACCCTAACCTGGCGCCATAACCAACTCGGCCATCTTGCCGTTGTTGAATTATGAGGTTTTTAGGTGATTTATGAATAGCATGCGTGGATGTGTGTGTGGCAGCGGCTCGCAAAGTGGGTTCTCGAAAGAAAAAGTTCACCAGGCTGATGATTCGATATAACAGACGTCGAGGAGCTTCAGAAGAAGAAGCAGAGTGATGTTCTGCAGTTCCTGCTACGCGTCCGCTGCTGGGAAGTACGTTAAAACCGCCGATTACCTCAGTTGCGCAACTACCACAAAATAAATGGTGGCAGACGTTATCGAGAAACGATCCGGTATATTTTTCTCGCTCATAGTAAGGATATCGTTGTGCTATCCAATATCGCTGGATTGCTTCACTGGATTAGGCTACATTGGAACCGATCCAGTAGCGTCTGAAGCGAAATCAGGAGAGCAATCCATTCTTTGAGTTGTGATCAATATAGCGGCGGTATCAAAGCAATTTTTGCGTAAATTGTTTGCCCAATGAGCCCGATGTTGTTTGCTCAGATACCGTAATAGTATGTTTTTCATACTCAGTCTTGTCCAAGGTGGCTTTATATCGTGGAGTCGCACTGATCAATACCACGCTGCAACGGTAAGGTCCAAGGCGCAATCTGACATAAGGGCTTAGCGAACACGGGATGATTGGGGCTGTGTAATGATTTTTCAGACTGGGCAGTTTGTTTCCGTCGATGGAATCCCGCGGCTGACATAATATGTTATGCCGAGTAGATTTGATTCATGGGCTTCGAACAGCAAGACGCATGACCAACAAGAAGGACGTCAAGATAAGATTATCCGGCAACTTTTCTGGAATTGGCATAAGAATCATAAATATCAAGTCTCGCCGTATAGCAATACGGATTTACCCGTGCAAGTTCATCCAATGTCGAGTCATTGGACGGATGTTTTCATCATCACCTCAGAATGGCACGATATTCCATGATCTCTTTGATAATAGCTCATTATCAAAGGCCCACGGGCGAAGAAGTGAAGTGTTGCAACTTAAAAGGACTAGTATTTGAACTCACAAGTCATCGACGTCTTTGCGCATGATTGGGAAAGAGAACGGGACAAGAAATGCGAGTATAGGAAAGCAGCGGTTCAGAAAGTTGTGGAACTAAACAAATATCAACCAAACGATTATCAAGTGAATAGCCTGATAATATCACTTAATGTTAGGCTCACTTTATGATTGGCTATTCATGTTGACCTCAACACGCCGAATCCATTCAATAGACTGATGGGTTACATCAGAGACACAGAGCCGGTGTCGGAACAGGCTCCATACATACAAACATCGCGGTGAGAAGTGCAACTTGATATCACCCAACGTTGACAGACTCCCAACTGCATTAGGATGGGTCGCAGTTGTGACTTCACACGCGTCCAGAATCGCTTATCACGCAATATCTGGCTGCGAACCTGCAATGACAGGCATTTTGCGTTTCCACCCCACACCTAACTATGTACACATGTCTGCAGCCAGTAAACTTGATATCCCCGCGCGCAAGTCGTCGAAGCGAACAATGCGATACCCGAGAAATCTTGCCGGTCATGGTGCGTTATCATGGAGAAGATACGCTCAAGGCATGTTAGAGATATGAGGAGCAGCACGATACATGTTCTTGTGTTTATCAAGTGGATGCTGATGCTACGACGAAGCGTTTATCCGATCCAGCTTGATACTCTGTGCTCATCTAGGCATCTTTTCGACTCGATAAACTCGGCGACTTTGACATCCAAAGCTCTTTTGCTGGACTCCTCAAGCACTGCCTCCCGTACTTGGGTTGGGGACACGATGTCGTCGCACGACTCAAGCAAAGATGGACTCTCACCAGGTCCCAATCCACGGCTGCAACCTACCAAAGGGGCACTGACCCTCCTTGACAGTAGTGAGGTGACAGACGAGCTATCCTATACCGAGGAGGAGAGAAAGGCGCTGGTTCGCAAGCTTGATTGGCATGTATGTCGACAACTACCTCCAGTGCTGAGAAAACAAACCTGACCCTCAGACGGCCGCAGATCCTCCCGTTCATCTTTTGGTGCTACCTGTTCAATTCGCTCGATCGAAATAACATCTCGAACGCAAAATCCGATGGCATGACAGGTATTTTGCTCTTCATCCTTGCTTCAAGTCTCATATTGATGACTGATTCTGAAACTTCCGCGCAGACGATCTGGGATTCCCTACAAACGGGTACGCGACCATGCTCACAGTGTTCAACGTAACGTTTGCTGGACTAGGTGTGCCTGGTGTGATGCTTACTCGGATGATTGGTCCTCGCTGGACCATCCCTGGGTATATGATTGGGTGGGGAATCATGGCCATGTTCAACGCAGCCTGCAGAACCTTTGCTGAGGTGGTGGTTGTGCGCATGTGTACGTTTCCCCCCTTCACTGAGAGGTGACTAGAACTATATCTGCAGTGCAGTGCAGTGCACAGGGTTAGCTGACGTGAACGACAACATTGCCATGCATAGTGTTGGGTGTGTTTGAAGCAGGATTTGCAGCATCACTAATCTTTTATCTCACTACGTTTTACACCCGCGGAGAACTGGGAGGCAGAATAGCTGCCTTTTACTCGTGTCAGCCCCTAGCTGGTGCTTTCTCAGGGTGCGTTGAGCATAAGACATGGAGGATCCTTGGATCAATGAATGGTGTGCTGATACTTGACATCCAGGTTGATCGCCTATGGTGTCTTTCAGATGGATTCGCCCCTGAAGGGCTGGCAGATCCTGATGCTGATCGAAGGAGCCTTCACAGTGGCCTTTGCAACCCTGACAGCCTTCATGCTGCCGTGGTCTACTGACACAGCCAACTTCCTCACCGAGCGCGAAAAGGCCATTGCACGAGCGCGGATTCTCAAGGATGGCTCAACAGCAACCAACACCAAGTTCAACTCCAAGACCTTCTTCAAGCCGCTGCGGGACTGGAAGTTCTACATCTTTGCCTTGATCGCCATCTGCTACGGCGTGTCGGCCACGGTCGCCTCGAACTTTCTGACACAGATCATCGAGCGCTTCGGATACAGCACAGTCAAGACTAACTTGTACACAGTGGCACCGTACGCCTGTGGAGCGCTGGTCTTGGCTTTGACGGCTTGGTCGTCGGATCGCTTCCGCGAGCGAGGGTTCCATTTAGCTTCGTCGCTGATGCTGGTGATCATCGGGTGCCTCTTGCTCACGTGTCTCCCCGCGTCAAGCACCGGCCCGGCCTACTTTGCGACGTTTCTCATCACCATGGGCGCCTACACGCCGTCCTGTCTGTTCCATGCTTGGCACCAGTGTAACGAGCCATCGGAAGATGGACGGGCGTTCCGGGTTGGCATGCTGACGTTCCTCGCCAACACCGGCAGCTTTGTCTCTGCGAATGTGAGTAGCAATCCGACGCTTGTCGGGAATACAAGGAAAGCACAAAGCGCTTCAGCTGACCCTGTAAACGGCAGATCTTCCTCGATCAATGGGCGCCGCAATACGTGATACCTCTCGCAATCACATGCGGCGTGGAAGGCCTTGCTTTGATCCTGGTGCTCGGGCTGCGCACGTACATGGCCGTGGACAACCGTCGACGCAACAAGAGGCAGGGCGTCAACTGGCAGTCGAGGGATGTGCCCACAGAGGCTTTGGTGGATGGACCTGCGAATCCTCACTTCCGCCACTTCTACTAGAAGCAAGCGAGTTAGTTTCGTCCTTTCAAGATATCAAGCGGCAGGTTACGAGGAGGCTATTGCGTCGCTCTCAGAACCATGCCTGTTATGCTCTCGAAACAAGGTGATGGGGTGATGAAGGCATATCAGTAGTCTAGAGTGGCACAGAAGCTTCGAATTATATATTTTTATGATCATTGTCAGATGTACGCTCCACCCTCTGAGAGATTTGTTTGAAAGGTTGAAGATAATGTGAAAAGCCAGGGTTAGGGTGAGCGTCCCCGTGCCATCACGCAGACCCCTGCCCCTTGTCAGACAAGCGCCCGCACTTTGCCCAGCAGGCCAGGAACAGGAACCCTTGACGCCGCAGGCGGGAATTCGGTCACCCTGCCGCCCCATGCACGCCGAGCGCAGCGAGGCCAAGGCAACACCAACCGCAAAGCATCATCATCAGCACTGTGTACTGCTGCTGCGTTTCTTCCAACCACCCACTTTGACCTGCGCCAGAAACTTCAGGAATAGCAACCATCCAACCAAGCAATCTAGTCGCACTCTTATCTATATCCCCAAACCTACCAGCCGATCGAGGCTGCCGTCATCGCCACCACCACCACCACCATGACGACCCCCAACGCCCTCTTCCTCCTCGCCGATCACATTAAGCTCTCACTCCTCGAGCGCAAACGCGCACAAGCTCTCAACCTCCACAGCGACTCGCAAGATGGCCACATATCACGCTCTATCGACCAATTCCGCGATGGCCTCGACGCTTTACGAACTGAGCGAACCCGCTTACAAGAAGCCGGCGACGAGGCGTATGTTGCTATATCTTTTTGCACCCTTTTTCGCGGCTCCCCCAATAAGCCCATCTACCAAAACTAACACTCTCTTGTCTTGCCTCCCATCAACAGCAAAGCTGCAACAATAGCCGATGCTCTTCCGAGCCTCCAAAAGCAATTAGACGACCTCACCTCGCAATTCCACGGCTTCTCCTCCCCAGGAACAACCGCAACTCTCACACACCCCAACGACCCAACTTTAGCAGATGATTTCGCTCACGCTGAAAGCACTACCTCTGCAAATGCCACCGCATCCAACGCCACCAAGAAATCAGTCCGCTTCAACGAGTCCTCCACCGTCAACACAACCGCCATCCAACAAGACGAAGACGCCGCCGCGGCCGCGCTCTTCAACCAACCCTACCGCGACGACCCCGACGCGCCCGCGGGCTACCGCGACCAGGCCGCCTCCCTCGCCGACAACCAGCAGATTCACGCATACCACTCGCAGATTCTCGCCGAGCAAGACGAGCAGCTCGACCGGCTGGGGGAATCCATCTCGCGCCAGCGCGAGCTCAGCATGCAGATTGGCGATGAGCTGGATGACCAGGTTGCCATGCTGGAGGACCAGGAGGCGCTTGTGGATCGCCACCAGGGACGGCTGGATCGTGCGAGGAGGTCGGTGGGGAAGATGGCACGGTCGGCGGGGGAGAGTCGGCAAATGGTTGCTATTGTGGTGTTGATTGTTATCTTGGTCTTGCTGATTGCTATCCTCAAGTGAGATGAGTGATTATCTCTGTTGCAAAGAGTGAATGACGTTTATTGAGAGGGGTTGTGGTAGGATGGTGGAGCGCTGATTCAAAAGATGGAACCACGCATGGCGGAACGCGTTTGTCACTTGGATATATATCGTCTCATGTGTCGTGTGTTTTCAGACATTGCATTTGTCATCTGGCGGCTTACTGTGTTGAAAATCCGGGGCAGGAAGGGGGCAAAGCTCACGCAGGGCGGTACAAGTCACTTTTTCAACATTCTCTTGAGCGCGCGGTGCCTGGGTTCTGATTTGTTCTAGGGGCGTTTATGGCGTTGGTTGTCCATGCAACATATATGTACGATCAATCGATTTCGAACTTTCTGGAGGGTACGATGCTATGAGCGCTTGTGTGTGTTGGGTCTCGAGGCAGGGTGGTCTTCTCTCTTCAATCACGATTTAGGTGAAGAACATTTTGACATTATAGCTGATTCATCGGTCGTCGCTGTTGAGGGAGGTCCTAATCTTTTGCCTATCCAGCTCGGGTTTCTTGTTCTCGTGTCAGACCCTGTATCGAGCACACAGAAACTCTCAGAGAAAGCGGCCGTCAGGCACTACAAATCGTAAGGAACAAAAAGAAATAACCTGTTTCTCTTCTAATCCTATACTCTCGCAGTTTGCTCTGTTTTTCTAGGTTTGCCAACAACGCCCTAATGACATGCCAATTATAAAGTATGACTGAATCCATCACAAACCCTACACCGCAAAACGCCGCCAAATGTTGTTATAGGCACCTTTTATATCACAAATACCCGCTTGCTGCTACAGCTCTCCAGCTCGCCATCTACCACACGGTCCAGAATTTTCTCCTTCATATCATCATCAACATCATCAATGCTTTCTGAACCCATTGCGCTTCTGTGCCGGCTGACTGCCATACGGCCGTCTGCTCTGCACCTTCTTATCCTTGGACATGCTCGCGCCCAGCTGGATGTCCACCCTCGGCGGCGTCGCAAATCCAAAACTCTTGGCCACCTTGACCAAGTCAAGCTTGTGCACATCAAAGACACTACGCAGCGAGTGACTGGCGTAGGCGTGCAGGTACGACCGGTAGCCATCCTTGGCCGACTGGTTGAGGTAGTAGTTCTTGCCAATGAGCTTTTCCAGTTGCGACTGGATGTTGAAAATCTTGGACGAGGGAAACTCGAACTCGACGACGGGGACGCGCGCGGCTTTGAGGTGCGAGAGGAAGCCTACTTCGGAAGGTTGCAGGAACATGAGGGAACGGCCTTTGGTGTTGGAGCCGCGGGCGGTCCGGCCGACACGGTGGATGTAGTCACGAGGGTCATCTGGGGGGTCGAACTGAACGATCCAGTCTACGGCGGGAATCTATAGAGGCCCTTGTTATCGGCCGCTGCTGACGCGAGAATGGAAGGAAATGGAGACAACAGAGGGGTAACATACATCGAGGCCACGAGCGGCGACATCTGTGCAGATGAGAGTGCCTGTCTTGGCGTTGCAGAATTCGAAAAAGGTATTGGTGCGCGCTTGCTGCTTCATCTTGCCGTGCAAATGGAGGACAGGCAAGTCAATAAAGTTGAGCAGCTCGCTGAAGTACTTGACAGAGTTACAACTGGAAAAGAAGACCTGTTCGTTGGTTCATAGTTAGCAAAATGCAATCTCGGGATCATGAAAACCCATCGCTCATCCTCAGCCATCCACACAGAGAGCACTCACAATAATCTTCTTCTTGGCCATCTTCTTCAAGAAGCTGAACAGCAGCAAAAACCGCTTATCGGCATCCACAAGGCAGTACCCTTGCTCAACACCCTCGACGGTAGAAAACTGCTTCTCCTCATCAACGTTGATGTACAACGGGCCCGGTCGCAGCGAGATTCTCGCCAGGTCCTCGACTTTAGTCGTCTGCGTGGCACTAAACAACATTGTCTGCCTATCTTCCTTGGGCAAAATCTTGATAATCTGTCTCATTTCATCCTCGAAACCGATCTCGAGAATCCGGTCGGCCTCGTCGATAATCAAACTCTTGAGATTCTTGAACACAAACGGTGTGTTTTGCAAGTGATCCAGCAGACGGCCAGGAGTGGCTATTATCAGGTTCACACCCTTGGACAACTTGTCCGCCTCAGCGCGCCGGTTCGCGCCGCCAATCACGATGCCATACGTCTGGCTGTGGTGCTTGAGCAGATCACGCGCCACGCTGAAAATCTGCAGCGCAAGCTCGCGCGTCGGCGAGACGACGATCACACCTGTGCCGTTGCGGGGCTTGAATTTGAGGGCGTGCAGCATCTCGATGGCCGGGATCAAGAACGCGAGCGTCTTGCCGCTGCCTGTCTTGGCTGCGCCCAGCACGTCCTTGCCTGTTAGCAAAGGCGGGATACCGCGGCGTTGAATTTCGGTCATGGTCTTGAAACCCATTTCGTCAATCGCCTTGAGGGTCTTTTCGGAAAGGCCGAGTTCGTGGAAGGACGTCACGTCGCTGCCGGCGGCTTGCGGGAGGGAGAGGTGGGTTTGCGGAAGGTCGGCGGCGGTTTCGTTCTCTTGACCATCGTCATTGTCCTTGGATGCGCTTGTTTCTTCTTGTGCGGCTCCGTTGGTCTCCTTCTCATCAACCTGTTCATCTTCGACAGGCAACGCGACGATTTCTTCTTGTTCCTCCTCAACTTCCTCTACCACGGGGTCCTCCTTTGCAACGGCCTTGGTCTTCTTGACCTTTTTCGAGCGGCGCTCCGTGGCATCCTTGGAAGCGTCCTTGAGCTTTCTCTTCTTGTTAGGGTCGGATGACGCCATTTTGAGCGATTTTGAGATGGCTTTGATGGCAGCAGCGTTGATATGGGAGCAGGTTGCGCAGCCAAGTGCAAAGAGATTCGTGGCTAAGGAGGGTGGGGGATGGTAGAATATATGGGCGGAGGGAAAATGACAGTCCCCCCAACTTTTTTTCGGGGTACTGATAAGATAAGCGGCCAGCGGGGCGCTAGGAATGGCAGAGACTGGGGTCTCAGGGTTATGGTAACCCTGGTAATTAGCGGAACAACGATGAAAGAGCCTGTGCGGACATTCACTACTATGTACAATCAATGAGTTATTGTAATAGTAAGTACTTCTATCATACAAGCATAGTAATTTGCGCGAACCATTCAAGGCTCCCTCACGTGGCCCCTGTTCGTAGTATGCATCTTGTCAGGTTCCGAGTCAAATGCGTAACCGGCCATATCTTCGACCCTTCAATCCATACGCCAATCACTCTTCGAATATGACACGTAAAGTAAAGTATGGTAGTTTAATGAACTATGTACGCGCATGATGCCCTTTTCTGCCTAGACCTCCTGGTCCAATGCAATATCCGTATGCTAGTAAACCACCTCAAAGACTCCAAAAGTACCTTAACGTTTGTAAACAGCAAATATCTCCCCACCACATTTTTGGGAAGTCCGCAAAACCTGAACTAGAGAAGTGAAGAAAGTCCAAGGTTCAAAAAAACACAGAATGGAATCGTTTTGAACGTAATCTACCGACGATGACGCAAAACAACCCCAATCCATTCTAGATTAGTGTAGAGCCGATGGAACGGGGTCTTCATGCTTGGCAGTGCTCCCCTTGCCTCTCCACGTGCTCACAGCAGCAATCTTGGCGTCCCATCTCTGCTCGTCGGTGCCATACGCGCGGGGCGTCAGCTTGATCAATGTGTGCAGAGGCACATGCATCCAGGGGCTCTTCTCCTGGCTGCGCTTCATAAAGTAGGCGTAGATGCACCGCAGCACGGCCTGGTGCGTAACAATGAGGATATCCTCGGACCTCTCCAGTTCCATAATAATGGGCTCGAGCCGGATCACCACGTCCCGATAGGATTCCCCGCCGCGGTAGCGGTAGTTGTACTTGTCTTCGTCACGAGCCTCAAAGTCTTCTGGGTACTCGTCCTTGATCTCTTGGTACGTCATGCCGTCGCACAAACCAGCGTCCAACTCGTCGAGGGCTTTCCACTGCAATTGGTTGTAGTGCTTGGGCAGGAAACGTGCGGTGGCAATGGTGCGCTTCAGTGTAGATGTCCATACTGTGAGAGGTCGGTCGTCCTAGTCAGGTAGGTGTCAGTACAATGCGCCAAGATCTCAATTGGGAATAATTACGGTGGTAGAAAGCTTACTCCCACTGATTCGCGCACCAACTCCGGCAGCTTTCGCGCATATTGTTCGCCGCGGGGCGACAACAATGCATCGCCTCCGATTCGACCGTCGAGATTGTACATGGACTCGCCGTGCTGCATTAGTTACGTCAGTTAACGCCAAGAGACACGCACAAACACACCTTGCCCCCTCAATCTCTGCAACTCGCAAATGCAGCCAATGAACTCACCCGTGAAAGCCACACAGATCGTGGTCGGATGTGGAGGTTCATCAAGTAGTATACGACGCGACTCTGCAGATAGTCTTGGATGCGGTTGATGATGACCTGCTTGCCAACATTCATAATCTTGAGGTAGGTCAGGTCCTCTTCATCGCCGTCTTCATTGACCGACTTGTAGATTTTTTCGTAGTTGCGAATACGGTTCCGGAAGTCCAGCGCAGCCTGTTCGGGGTCTTGGCCTTTGTAGTCGGGGCTTGTCGTCTTGACATCTCTTATGTTTGCCATAATCATGTCCTCATCATCGCATTTCGACTCGACATAAATGACCTCGATGCCGGCGCGGTTGCAAATCTCGAGGATCCATTTGCGGCGTTCCTTGGTTGAATTGGTCGCGTCTAGAATTGCCACGACACCATTCTCGTTCTTGAACCATTTCAACATATCGGCGACTGCTGCCTCAGCCGCAGCCTTTCTCTGTCGCTCACCTTCCACATTTGTCGTGTCAAAAAAGTCGGCGGTCGGCTGTGCTGCGGCTTTGCGGCGGTAGCTGCCTACATTGAAGGTTTGGGCGGGAACGGACAGCCATTGAAGATATCTCTGCGCTGCAACAGCCACGGGTGTTAGATTGCTCGTATCCACATCCAAATCTTGACAACTTCTGTCGCCCGGGCAGACAGAGCAGTGGTGGAGGGTTGGGGGGTTCTCAACGGTCTGGGGTGCTATAGAATATCGCGAGACAAAAACGGGTCAATTGAAAGGCGGTAAACAGATAGACTGACGGAGGTGAAAGTGTGTGCACAAGGAAGACATGAGACATTTTTTTCTTGTCAGGACAGCACAAGAAAGCAAAAGAGATGGGATTCTAATTACCCTTTTGTGCAATGTAGCTCTTGCCTCGGGCCGGCAAGCCCACCATGACGACGCAGATGCGGGTGTCCTCCACCTGGACACCTCTTCCGTTAGCTTTCGCTGGAGCCATGTTTGGTCGCTGCTGTGTTATGGACAGTAGGATGCTAGTCTCTCGCGAAAGGACAGCAGGTCGGCACAAAGACACTAAAGAGGAGAAATTGCGCGGATATTTGAAAAGGCGGTTTTCAGGAAGACGCGCGGGCGCAGATGTGTGACGCTGAGGGGTTGGTTGGAGAGGCGCGTAATGACAGAGTTGACGGTCAATTGAATTAAAGAGGTGAGGTGTAGGATGGTGATTGATGATGGCGTGAGATCGAGAGCTGTGGCTAAGGCAGAAAGGGTTTATTTTCTCAAGAAGGTTTCAGGAAAGAAACGCATGCAGGTTCGTTGTTTGTTCTTTGGGCGACTACGCCATAGAAAGGGTTGGCAGCGGCAGAAAGCGATCGGTGGATGATGAGGCTGCTGCGCGGCAGTAAGGCGCTGGTGGGGTCCTGGCTTGTTCCTTGTAGCTGCTGGCCTGGCAAATCTGGGCGGAGTGACGCAGAGGAGTGTGCTTTTTTAGAAGTGCGTGCAGCGGACCACAGGGCTGATGCTTGGCTGCTCAGGTACTAAAATTGGTACCAGTACGATGTAGCAGAGCGGGCCAGGCACAGAAGCAATCTGTAGCACAGCAAAAACGAGGATTACAGAAGGGGAAAGCAGAAGGTCAGGATGCAGAAAACTAGCAGGCTAGGGGCGGGTATTAAAGGAGAAATAGAAAAAAGAACACAAGACCAGTAGTTATGACGGAGAGAATAGACGGTGAGGGCGGGCTTGGGATCGAATCGAGGTGACAGGCAAACAAGCCAAGACGACATTGGAGTGCTGCTTTCTACAAGCCCTCAGATGCAACCACAAAGGCCCGCCTGTGACCCCCCCTCCAGGGCCCCTGGCTCCCGAAGGTGCAGCTTAGTGCTGCCAGTCCTGCAACGCAATCGGGATTCTCAGGAACGGCAGGTTGGGTGGGTGGTGCTGGTCTCCCGCCCATCCAGCACACCCACATCCACTGGGAGGTGCTGAAGCCCCTGTACTATGTAGCCCTGAGACCCCTTGCAGTTTCTGGCAGTCGGGCCTTGTTCTTGGGCCCGGAAGGGTCGCAGGCGGGGGCTCCTATGTAAGCACTGAAGGTGCTGAGCGACCTCCTAGATGGTCCCCAAGACCCGGCTCACCCCGCATTGCAGGGGGCGGCATCCACTGGAAGCCCACTGAACACCCACTAACATCCACTCTCTTCTGCAGAGCCTGATGCTTCTGGAACAGGGTCCTTGCAGCTTCTGCAAGTTTGCCTTTTCAGGGGGTCGGTCCATGACTGCCGGGAGTGCCATGGTGACCTGCGCACTGGCGACGGGCTTTCCGGTATGGTGAAGCAGCAGTCGGAGATGCAACGCCGCCCATCATCCACCCGCTGTGAGCGTCCCATCTTGGTCCAACCCTCCATCCTGCGTCTCGCGTGAGCCAGTCAGCGGCGGCGTGGGTTGGGAAGTTGGCCAGCGCCACAAACCGAGGACGTTATATGTAGTGGAAGAAGACGACCACACAAAGCAATGACAGGCTTTTCAAAAACTCATTCAGGACAGCCTGCGTATCGAGCCAGCCGCGGCTATGGCGCGGCTATGACACGGCTATGCATTCGGCTCAGCTCTCCGCGTAGCCCCGGCCTTTGGGGCCCGGCCTCCCGTCCTGCTCCGATCACCAGACAATATAATCGTATGTTCTCTCCATCTTTTCTCCAGGTTTGCTCCCACCATCTCATCATTTCTCCTCCTTCTCCTCATTTTCTCCCCCAGATGGAGGGAGAGGCAGATTGCTGCAAGTGTCTCCTCATATTTGGCCAGCAATCCTGCCTCGGCGCGTGTGCCGACCCCGGCACGCTTGCGCCGGGACCAGAACAAAGCAGCAGATGACCCGGAGGGAATCACTACCAAACCCTTCACTTGTTCTTGTAGGGAGCCCTCCCTACCCGGGGTGGGCTCTTGCTTGGCGCACCAACCATCTGGTGCCTCAGCCACTTGGTGACCACGGACAGGTTCACCCCTCCGGCAAAAGCGCTGTCATGTTGGGGATCCGACACAGACACGAAGGCAGAGTCATTTGCCACGGCCCACGAGACAATCTCATGTTTGCAGACCTATACGTCCATTGCCGGCTTGTTGGTGGAGGAACTTCACATGGGTGACTGCCACCCATAAAGCGACCCACTTGGGTGGCAGAGCCACTCTGCCATTATGAACCAAACCCACTTGGGCGCTACGCACTTGCCCCCCTAATGACGCAAACCGGGCCTCTTTTCACCGCCTGCTTCTTTTGTGGTTTTCTTTTCCCTGTTGTATTTTGCTTTCCACAGCCGCGCCAATGCCACGAGAGCATTGGGAAGAACGTGACAAGACGAGCAAAGATGAAGAAGATTCCTCAGAAGTCTGATGGAGTTGTGAAGATTCTGGAAAGCAGAGACCGCATGGAGAATGCTGCATCACTTGACAGATCCGTTGGGTGTCACGGGTTGTGCACAGACTTGGGCACATGGCCGTGTTCTGGTTGCAGCCATTGCGACTGACTAATGGTTGGCTGGCTGGCTGGCTGGCCGAGTCCTGCGATGATGCCCTGTGAGGAAGAAAGTGGGTGACAGTTTTGTTCTGCTCGTACCTTGCCAAAGGACCAAGTGTTGGCTCGCTCCCTGCCCGCGCGCGAGGGTGGTGATGGCGGTCCTGGGGAAATGTGCCTCATCTTCGGCGCTCGGCTTTTTGTCTACAAGCGAGTGTCAGTCGACGATCATCAGGAGTCAGGAATGATGGGTCGCCATTGTCTGCCTGACCGTTTTCAAGAAAGAGCGTTCGGAAAGAAATCTTATTGCTCCTTTTCTTTTCGACTCGATACCGAAATTGAGTCGCCCTGGTTGGGTGCCGCTTGTGCGCTAAACAAAGTTGTTCAGAAGGGAAGGGCGAGAAGGCCAAGGAGATGCGGTAGGAATATGTCGCGTTGGCAGCCAGCGATAACACTCGCATCTGGGTTACCGAATGACGGCAGAGGTGGCGGCATGCGTCAAGTCGATTGGAATTTCGAGGGCCGACGACCCCCCAACGAGCTCGCCGATTCGGCAGCCAAGGAGCCATCACTGCGCGAATTCCTGCAGTTTGATAAGCAACGCGATAAGCATCTAACAATGCCATGGTCATGGCCCATCGCCAGGCTTCAGTGCTTGCACAAGAGCAGCAGGCAGGAGCGACATGCATGTCCTCCTTCCACTACTACCATACTATGTATACATAGTACATAGTATGTACTACTACGTGTATCTATCCTAGGCTCGAGATTACCTAACCCTTTTTTTTTTTTTTTTTTTTCCTTTTCTCCCAACTGTATCGCGCAGGACTCCTAATAACCAAAGGCCCAAGGGTGAAGCTTCGTCCAATACTGCAAAAAATATGTCACAATTAGTACCTTTTTATTTTACGAAAATGTGTAAAACTATAGATATATACCGAGCTATATATAAAGCTCGAAATGTATACTTACACCATTGACACTACTTCTACAATCAATATTACTGTGTACAATTCGCATAAGTCATTTGGGTCTACTTTCTCTGGTTATATGAGGTTGCACTTTGGCACCATCATCAGTTTCAGTACCCGGACCAAGCATCTAAGCATCCAAGAAGACCAATTTAACAACTTGGGAAGGGATATTATGTTCGATGCATTAATATCAATTATACCGATTGAACGATGTTCAATTCATAGAGGGGCGTAATGCTGCATGTCTATTGTGTACTATTTGTATGCTGGTCAGGGTTTGGGTTATGGACAATGTTGCATTGTGATGTATCAGACTGCAGTCAGTATTCAGAGGCTCCACGCATCTTGTCTTTTTTTCAAGAATTCCAAACTCTAGAATTGCCAGACGACAGAGCTACTCTTGAAAATGATATAGCCATGGCGGCCAGAATCTGTTCCAAGGCTCAATGCAGCCTCCACGCAGGTGGTCCCGCCAGCATACGCCAGCAAGCCAGCATCGCTCGGCCCCTCTCCCGTCAAGCATCACCATGGAGCCGTCCCAGTCGACACCATACACGGCACGACCAGTGCGACTACGCCTGCACTCACTCGACCAAGCGATGGCTTCACGAGAAGGCAGACTCTAGTATCCCTTCACAGGCACAATCCCAAACGAGACAATCACCACCAGGCCAGAAGGAGTCCGAGAGCAATGGCTCGTCCTCGTCCTCGTTCTCGTCCTCATCACCATCCAGCTTCGGCACGTACGCCTGGTCATTGCTGGCTCTCTCTGGCGGAGCCGCTTTCTCATCACTCTACCATCGCAAAGACGACCAGCAGCTGTCGCAGTCTACCCAGCAACATGACCACCTGATACCCAGCCCCAGCCCCAGCCCCAGCCCCGGCTCCAGCTCCCTCTACGCCACCACTCAAGAAATGCTCCGCGCCGCCCACCAGATCGCGTCCTCCCTCTCCTCCCCAGACCTCGTCACCTTTGACCCCGACCTCCTCGACCACCACGGCCACTCAGACTGGTCCACCTCCAACAGCCCGCAACGCGCCGTCGCAATCGTCTATCCGCAGTCCACTTCCGACGTCGTCACCATCGCCCGCATCTGCCACGCCCACAGCGTCCCCATGGTCCCCTACGGCGCAGGCTCCTCCGTCGAAGGCAACTTTGCCCAGCCCCATTCCGGCATCTGCATTGACTTGTCTCAAATGGACCGTGTTCTCGCCATCCACGCAGACGACATGGACGTCGTCGTGCAGCCGGGCGTCAACTGGGTGGACCTCAACAGCCGCCTCGCAGCAGAAGGCCACGGCCTCTTCTTCCCCATGGATCCCTCCCCGACCGCGACCTTTGGCGGCATGGTGTCCACAAACTGCAGCGGCACAAACGCAATGCGCTACGGCACAATGAAGGACTGGGTCCTGAACCTCACCGTCGTTCTCCCCAGCGGAGAAATCGTCAGAACCCGTGGGCGGGGCAGACCGCGCAAGACCTCGGCAGGGTATAACCTCACCTCTCTATTCGTCGGTGCAGAGGGCACCTTGGGCATTGTGACGGAGATTACGTTGAAGGTGGCGCCTGTGCCGGCGGATACGTCGGTGGCTGTAGTGTCCTTCCCCTCGATTGCTGATGCGGCGGGGACGGCATCGGCGCTGATCCGGAGCGGGATTCAGCTGGGCGCGCTGGAGATTATGGATGAGGTGCAGATGAAGATGTTGAATCGTTTTGGAAGCGAGGTTGTGAGGAAGAGGATGTGGGATGAGAAGCCGACGTTGTTTTTGAAGTTTGCGGGGACGACGGAAGGGATTAAGCAGGATGTGAGCCAGGTGGGTGAGATTATCAAAAGTGTTGCAAACAAAAACGCGGGTGGTGATGGTGGAGAGAAGGAGGAGGTGTCATTTCATTTTGCAGAGACAAAGCAAGAGGAACACGATCTCTGGGCTGCGCGCAAAGAAGCGCTCTTTACAATGGTCAGCAATCGCCCGCCAGGCACAATCCTCTGGTCGACGGACGTGGCAGTGCCGCTAAGCAGACTCGCCGAGATCATCAACGTCTCCAAGCAAGAGTGTAGTGCACTTGGCATTTTTGCTACGGTCATTGGGCATGTCGGCGATGGGAATTTTCACGTTGCCATGATGTACGACCCCAACGATGCGGAAAAGAAGGCCGAGGTGGGCAACGTGGTGCATAATATGATGCGTCGGGCGCTCGATATGGAAGGGACTGTGTCGGGGGAGCATGCGATTGGGATGGGCAAGAAGGAGTGTCTTGTTGATGAGTTGGGGGAGGAGACGATTGGGCTGATGCAGACGTTCAAGAGGGCTGTTGATCCAAAATGGATCATGAACCCGGGCAAGGTGTTTGATATCCCAGAGGACATCCAGAGACGAAGTCACTCAAGTTGATATAGACAAATCCGAGTCAAGTCAGACTTATGTGAACGAATATACTTGATTAAGCGGTACTTGAATTTTGTGCCTTGTTATCCTGACTATATGTTCTCCATGGACCATTAGTAAGCGTTAGACCGCTTCGACCAAGCTGGTCTGGGGCTCAGCCCTGGGTCACTGATACCGGATCGAAGGACTGCGTCTGAGACAAGCGACAATCCTCCCAGCTTTGCGCCGCCCGTATCTTGAGACCATAGCGTGATGGCGATATAGTTGGTACCGGAATAGTCTAGAATACCTTGAGGCACTGGGAAGCTCGTCTGAGGACCAAGATTGTTGACTATTGAACAAAGTTAGCATAGTAGAACTCGTCAAGTGTGTTGAAGGGAATGGGAGAATGTCCTGCAACTTACTGTACTTTCCGAACTGGTACCCATTCACAAACAGCTGGACCCTATAATCAGCCACACCAGTATCACCCGTCACGTTCGCAAAGGCAAAATTCAACGGCACATCCCACCCCTTGGGCAGGTCAAGCTCAAAGCTCGTCGCAAAGAAGCCAACGCCAGCCTCCGAGATGCCATCGACAACAGGGTTCTTGCTCGTCCAGCCGCGGCTTGGCGGCGAAGGGAGGTGGTAGCCCTGACGCTCCGCATACAATGCGCCTTCGTTGAGCGGCCCTCTTGTCTGATCGACATAGTTCTCGCCACCCAGGTTGCCTGTGACCTTCCACGCAATGTCATCCTTGTCGTGGCCTGCGAGGGCAAAGTCGAGGATACCGCGCGGTGTCTTCATCAAGTCGTACCCTGGTGTCCAATTTGTCTCCTCGCCCATGTGATCAATCAAAACGGTAATGACATAGTTCTTGCCTTTGGTCGTGGTGCCAGCCGGGATGCTGAGAGTCTGGTTGGCGCCACTGGGCACGCCTGCGCCATTGAAGGAGCCGACAAACGTCGAGTTGAGCCAGACTGAGTGGCCAAAGCCGGAGCCGCCTTGTGTCTCGAGATACAGGGTGGACTCGGTGCCTTTGGCGGTGAAGTGTCCGCGGTAGATGAGTGACCCCGTATGATAGCCGTAGTCCCCTGCCACAAGAGATGTGGGCGTCTTGAGCGTGAAGACAGTGCCCCAGTCATCGCGAGCATCATCGGTCGTATAGTTTTGGTTGGCTTTAGTCCACGCAGAGTCGTCGTACGAGTCTTGGATCTCAGGGAGCGAGTCAAGGTATTTCCAATTGAGAGCCGAAAGATCGGGAATATTGAGCGTTGGTGGCGAGTATTCTAGATTTGCTGATAGACGGCCGTTGGCAGACTTGACGCCAGCCACCTTTGCACCGTTGAAGTAGAGATTGTTGGATCCTGGCAGGCCGGCAACGATTTCCAGGGTTGCGGTCGCGTTCAGGTCGCCAGTCAGATACAGAGATGTTCCCACTTTGGCTGCAGTGCGCAAGAGGTATCCGCCGTTGGCAATGACAGTATCCTTGGTTTGTGACGAATAGTTGCCGATGGGAGAAGCAGCCTCAAGCTCCAAGACCCAGTAGTTGAAGGCATCATTTCTCCACAAGAGGTATACGTCCAGGTTGCTGCCATAATGCAGTACCTTTCTCTTCTCGGTGACGTTCCACTGTACAGCCACCGTAGAGCCGACCGTTGCAATCTTGACGGTGGAGGAGTCGCCCTCGATTGTGGGCTTCCCCAGGCTGGACGGAAATGCAAATTCGTGTGTCTCGCCGGCCAGGCCATAAAGCAGAAGGACCGCCCTTTCCCCAGTGGAACCGTGTGTATAAATATCCGCCGACGAGTAGACAAGATTGTGACCACCAACATCATAGTCTGTCACCTGCACCTTGGAATCCCGCCCATCCAGAATCAGCGTGCCGCCGAGCTGTGGAATGGTGATATTGCCAGCACTGGTAGGAACCGTGAGAGTGTAAGGCGTCTTGTCAAGAGAGGTATAGTCCGAGTGTCGAGTCACGTAAAAGTTGGTGACATTGCCCAAGACGGGTGTCGTTGCGATCTCTGGTGTGCTGACGTACGAGGTGTTGGTGAGGTTGCCGGGAGTCGCGGAAAGATAAGCTGGAGAGGCCTTGATGAATTGAGCAATAAGTTTCGCCTCTGCGTACTTCTCGCGCGTAATTGTACGGTCCTCCTTGACAACCGCGCCGTAGTCGTAAGAAGTGTAAGCGCCTGGTTGTCCCAGATTTCCCCAATTCGTACCACCATATGTCTGCGTCAAGTTAGCCAGAGTCAAAGGGTGCTTTGTACACAAGAAGGACTAGTGGCTTACCATGTAGAGGTTGAAGATGGTGATTCCAAAGCCAAAGTTGTTCTTGTAAAAGACTCTCTCGGCTTCGGGGCCAATCAAGGCGGCGCATTCTTCGAGGTCCCAGGAACCGCCCCAATAAGCAATGGCGCCTCCTTGGTATTCTGGGATCGCGTAGGGAGTCTCTGGGCTTTGTTCAAGGTGAAGCTCCCGGAAATTCGTGGGCAAGGCGTCAGCAGCCCAGACCTCGGGCTCGCTACCTGTGTGACAAGTTAATTGGCGTACCCTAACTATGTACAGGTGCCATTATCGTATATAGAGAGGACTTACATGTCCAACCAATGGGATAACTGTCGTGGCCATAAATATCTGGCCCCCCTGGCTCGCCAGGAGTGAAGAGTCCAATGGCGGAGGCTTCATTATTGATGAATGGCACGGTGACACCAGAGTCTCGGAACAACTGGACCACCTCCGTCATGTACTCTACATCTGGCCATTCGATCCAAGAGGCGCCATACGTGTACTCATTCTCGTACTGCATGGCAATTACCGGGCCGCCTTTTGTGATTTCCGCATCCGCAATGAGCCTGCCAATGTTGGACACGTAGTTCTTTGTTGCGTCAACATAACCACTCTCATTGGTACGTAAAATGGCAGGTTGCCGCTGTAGCCAGCCTGGGAAGCCTCCTCCGGCAGCCTCGGCATCTGCTCTGGTGTTAGTGATTTATTTCATATTCGTCTTTCTAACTCTTGGAATGCAACCCACTGATATAAGGTCCAGGGCGAGCAAGCAGGTACAGGCCGGCCTCGGCAGCAGCCTCGAAGAAAGGCTCAAAGGCAAATACGCCCTCTGCAGTGAATTTTCCCTGTGTACCTTCGAGAAGGCGCCAGTCGACGTAAAAGGTGGCTCCGTTGTAACCCAAGGCCTTGATCTTTTGGAAGATATCAAGCCAAAGACCAGGAACAGGCAAGCGGAAAGGATGGAATTCGCCCGAGTAGAACATGATGCGTTCACCTCGCACAAACAGGGATTGGGAGTCCCATGTTACCTATAGGATCTCGTTAGCGGTTTTTTGGTTCCTTTTTCATCTGTATAGCAGGATTTGATGGCAGCAGGAATTTGTTCTTTGGGCATACCACGTCTTGGAGTGCATCTTGCCTACTTGACTCGGCAACTGCAAGATGCTGGCCCCCTATGAATGCTCCCAGCACTCGAAAACTGCATGCGGATGCCCAGGCAGCCGTGATCCAGTGTCGTGCCACCATGATGGATCGATTTCCTTAAAAGCCCAAGAGTTCAAGGCTTCAAGACGGGACGAGAGGCGGGAAAGCGAGAAGCACGGCCGCACAGCAGGATAAGATCATACACGCATCTTACCTGCCAGAGGCATGCCCCCCTTTATACATCCTCAACATGATGGAATGTGCCATGGCGAGACTGCATATATGAACAAGCTTGAATGCGGGAGGACGTTCCGAGGAGCCGCACTGTCGAGAAGTGCTAACGCATGTTGGAGAGCGCTGGCTGGTGGAATTTGGCAGGCCGCAGGGCCAACCGGGGCAGAGTGGCTAATTGAAATTCTGGGGAAATAGTGGGCCCCTACAGCGAGTCTGGACAAGGCGAATACACGGTTTGCATACTTGACAAGTGGAACAGCGACCTGGGGTAAAAGTATAAAGACGATAGCCGAAGAGACGAAGGTTCACGAATGCAGTTGACAGAGGGCTGTGTACTTATGTATACGTTGGTGACGATAGGCTTCAGGGTTGGGGTTAGGGCTGGAGTCAGGGCCGGGGGGCTGTCCCCACGATGTTCGGCCCCGTTCCATGCGAGATTCGACCATCACTGGCATTTGACGGAATATGCGGGTTGGACGTTATTCAGCTCAGCGTAGACTCTGTCGAGTACGCGGGGTCGGCCAGTACCGTCAGTCCTATTCGCATGTACCTGCCAAAGGCTGATGACTCGCCCACCAAGATGACAGGGTGACTCTCGCCGAAGATGCCTCAATTCCTCAAGTTCCTTGTTAGCCAGCCGGGCCCGAACATCGCAGCTTCCCTCTGCGCAAGACCCACACCCCACCACCCCGGCAGCCCCCCACGTCCGACCCCGCGTCCACCCTTGTCACTTATTTAATCGCTGCCCTCCATAACTTGGAATTTCTTTCTGCCATTGACGACGGTCACGATCCTCTCACCTTCTCTTGCCTCCACCTTCACCTCCAGCCTTTCCTCACTCCCACCCTCGATCACGCTCAACACAGCTCCTCTCCCATCACTCTCTTCTCGCCACCGATTCCCATCGCCGAAATGAAGCTGCTCGTGCCCACCCCCGAGTCGTGCAACCGCTCGCTCAACCTCGACATCCAGTCCATCAAGGGCTTCCCCGTCACCATCCACCACTACAACGTCAAGGAGCCCATCCCAGAAGAGCTCATTGACGCAGAGTTCCTCGTCACCTGGACCAACTCGGCCAGCAACCTTTCCGATGCCGCCAAGCGCATGAAGAACCTCAAGTGGATCCAGTCTTGCGCCGCTGGACCCAACGATGTCTTCTCGGCTGGCTTCGACCCTTCCATTGTAGTTTGCTCTGGCTCTGGCCTGCACGACCACACCGTCGCCGAGCACACCCTTGGCCTCCTCCTCAATGCCGCGCGTCGCTTTTATGAGATGCGCGACTTCCAATCTCGCTCCACCTGGCCCCAGCACCTCGGTGGCCCCCTGCCCGACCGCCCCAAGGACAACTTCACCACCCTGCGCGACGCCAACATCACCATTTGGGGCTTTGGCAACATTGCAAAGAAGCTTGCTCCCTGGTTGGTGTCCTTGGGCGCCAATGTGCGGGGTATTGCGCGCAAGGCAGGCGTTCGCGACGGCTACGAGGTGGTTGGAGAGGACCAGCTGGCCGACGTGCTCAAGACGACAGACGCGCTCGTCATGATCCTGCCCGGCGACGCAAGCACCAACCATGCCCTCAACGCCGAGAGGCTGGCCCTCTTGCCCAAGCACGCCTGGGTTGTCAACGTGGGCCGCGGCACCTGCATCGACGAGGAGGCGCTGTATAACTCACTGTCCAAGGAAGAAATCGGCGGTGCTGCGCTCGATGTCTTTGTCAAGGAGCCGCTGCCGAGCGATTCCAAGCTGTGGGGGGCCAAGAACTGCGTCGTCAGCCCTCACGCCGCAGGCGGCAGGCCGCAGGGTGCCGAGGATCTGATTACCGAGAACCTGAGGAGATTCCTGGCTGGCCAGACGCTGAAGAACTACATCAAGTTGTAAATTTTCCATGCATGAAGCAGGCTGGTGGAAGGATTGGTCAGCACGGGTGGCATCAAATCCGCGCGGGAATAATTATCCATAATAGACGATTGAACGATGCATGCATCGCCTGTGTTTTATGCTCAGAAAATAAGACATTCTTAAGACGTTAGATTACAGTTTTGGAATCACATAATGTTTTGAAGGATACATATTGACAACCTTTGGGCCGGCAACTATGGTCTCACACTCTCTCTCATTCAGAGAGCCACTTTTATAGTGTTTCACATAAGTCCTTCTCTTGCGTGCCGCCCTGACAAGACTTGGGTTTGTGGCTTGGCAGGCCTCATGCAGAGCAAAGCAGACTCTGTTTTATGCCACAATGGCCGTTCTTTTGTGCAAACCAATCTGCAACGCCGAGTGGCTGGCGGAGGATTGCGTTTGCGGCTGGCTGAAGAGAGAGGCCCGTATACAGTCAAGTAGAATGGCAGAGACAGGTTAGCATTACGGGAAGAAGCTGTCTTGAGGCACAACAAGCAAGCCAGTTTTTGTCTCGCGCTCTCTCCATCTCCTTGGCTGTGCTGTTACTACGAATCAGTTTGATGTCGATTTGAAGAGAAAGACGAAAAGAGATATAATCACGCTGGTATCAATCAATATTCAGCGCGGGTTCTGAAAGGATTCTTGTATTCTGATAACGCTGTATCGATAGAGCCTGTATTATCTATAACTAGAATTTAAGGATCGTGTAAACGCTCTTTGGAGGTAAAAGTAGCCCTGAACAAGTAATACCATCGGAAAGGAACATTAAAAAGAAAAGAAAAGACAAGTTTGAAACAGTGCTGCCAATACCGACACTCTCTTCTATCCCCTGTCCCCAAACCCTCATATTAGGCTCAACCCACCCGCCAGCTCCTCTTGCTCACTGCCCCCAAAGACAAGTGACACCCACCAACCTTGCTCAGTTGTTGACGCAGAAAGGAATCCCACCCGCCGAGGCCAGAGGCTCGCAGTGGGATCCGCGCGGGCAGAGCCCGTTGAGCACCAGCTGGTTCGACGCGTTGCACACGTTGATGCCGGCCTTGTTGGGCGTGCAGGTGTAGGTTCCGGGGGTGGCACAGTAGGGAGGAGGAGACGCAGGGCCGGGGCCGGGGCCGCCGGTGCGCTTGGCCTTGTTGGGGCCGTAGCAGTAGGGCAGGCCGTTGACGTCGTCGTAGTCGCAGTAGTCGCCTGCGGGGCAGCTTCCTACTTCCTGTATAAAAAAAAACACGGGTGCGTTAGGATTTTGTTCTTTTGGTAGAGATCAGAGGAGGGGGAGATATGGGATGAGAGCAAGGTCACAACTAACAACAAAGTATCCGCTGATGCTGCACTGCTTGATGGAGCGACCGTCCAGTGAGCACTGGTACTGGCCAAAGGTGCATGAGCCTCCGGCAGGAGGAGCCGCAGGAGGAGCCGCAGAAGGAGCCGCAGAAGGAGCCGCAGAGACGGCGGCGACAAGGGCGGCGATGACGGTGGCGAACTGCATTTTGACTTGTTGTGCGGTGGATATGGCAGTTGGTGTGCTGAAGGAGGATAGAAAAGTGTTGTGGAAGCGTTGAACGGTTTTCAGTGGTCTTGAAGAGGTGAAATGTTTGGATGATGTTGATGAGGATCTGATTCTCAAAGTCCTCTCTCTCAAGCGGTCGAGCACCGTCTTCTTATAGTCCGTCCAGAATAGATTCATCTGTACCGTTCACCTGGGATACACCACCACTGGCTCTCCTCCGCCTCCTTCTCTCTCGTACTCGAGGCTATCGGCACCACCCACAACCCCTCCCCCCCTTCCATGGCCGATATGGAGCCTTGTAAGTGCCGAAGATGCTTCCATCCAGGTAGGTCTCTCCGAGGCTGTGAAGCTGAGAGGCCAGAAGGCACAGCAAAACCGTATACACCAGATCACCCGCCGCCAATGTGCCGCCCCGAAGCTGACAAGTCTAGCACCGGCAAACAAAGAGACGTCAAGGTGTGGTGAGCAGCACTCGGGCACCCCAAAAACAGACTGCCTTGTCTTGCCATTGGCAGACTGCCGCAGGGCCGCCGCCTTAGCTTTCCCCAGAACCACCCATACGAAGACGTGGGCTAGCATCCCAGCGCAGTGCGATGGCTAAGCATCATCCTCCCGCCAAAAGATACTTCAAAAGAGTGCTCCTTGCCATGCTACGTAACATTGGGCTTCGACTCAGGACCGGGAGCGCCCTTGGCTGAGCCTTTGTGGCGGCGCGAGGGCAAGGTGCAAGAAAGAGGCAGACGCTGGACGAGAAAGTCAAAAGGGTGGCAGAGCAAACAGCGACAAGGTTGGGCCAAAAGTCAATCACAACCCGCCCATGTGCTATTTTGATTTCTCGACTCGCGCCTCAGCCCTACGCTAGACTCGCTCGTGCAGTCCATATATAGCAGAGTTTGAGGCTAGGAAGCTGGCCGGGAAGTCCAAGTCGTTGTTAGACAATGGTACACTTCTCCAGTAGAGAGAGTCTCGAGGACATGAGCGCCGCCGTCGATATCTGAGAGCCGCAGTGAGAAAGAAGTGCCCCTCATCACTGAATGTATGAGACGTTTTCTGTTTCCCTTCACTTGAACCGCCAGAGCTCAGCCGCAAGTACACTCAGCCGTCCTTGGCGGCGCATCAGCACAAGCCGTTTTCGCACGACTGAGAATAACGTTATGTATATACCGTGGCGCTGGTGCGGACGCCGACTGGCTGACAGCTGTGCCCAAGATTCCCTTTCCAGCAGCTTGCACGATAGCAGTGCTAGTCGTATGGTATCCTCGATTCGTTCCGTGGTCAAGGCTACCAGCCCCTCGACAGTAGCCTTCGTCAACAACCAATGCGCAGCAAATCCGCCCCATAGGCCCAGTACATAAACAGTTCAAACAGACAGCTTGATCTCACGTATGCCTTGAATTGATAGACAGCACTCAGTTCACACCACCCCGCAAAACGAAACGTCCACCGAATCCAAAGCCACCCAAGCAAGTAATTCTGCACCAGAACTGCACCCCTCTCACCTATCCTGTCCATCAGTTTCCCCCCTCCCTCGCTGCCGACTACGGATGTCGTCAGCATCACCTGATTCGGCTGGTCAGGCTGGACTCTCTCCTGCTGAACAAGCCAGCCTCTTTTGCGCTGGCCCTCAACTCGTAGTGGAAAAATGGCGTACCAGCGGGATGGCCGGATCAGCACGACGCCGTTCGCAAGTGCTTACATCGTTTTCCGATTCAACCTTTCGCGTAAACAAATCGTCTACTCCAAAGGACGGCTCCTTTCTCCAAAGCCACGGAAAGACATAAAGCACGTGGTTACATGGCATGAGGTGA
Organism: Coniella vitis; assembly: GCA_011317545.1. NCBI lineage: Eukaryota > Fungi > Ascomycota > Sordariomycetes > Diaporthales > Schizoparmaceae > Coniella > Coniella vitis. The sequence goes on from WUJK01000002.1 coordinate 4,161,417, forward strand.
CATGAGATGGCATGGCCGAGTGAATCAAATCCGTATTCACTCACCGTCGGCACTTGGGAGCAGATCAAATGACAAACATCAGCTCAAACACACATTTCTGCTGTTTGTCTTGTTCATACCTCGTGTAGACCAGCACGCTTTCTTTTTGGTAGACTCTCACTTCACGCTCCTCCTCCTCCTCCTCCTCCTCCTCCTCCTTCTTCTTCTTCTTCTTCTTCTTCTTCTGCCTGCGGCTCAATAATGCCACTCTTCCAAGCCGTGGCTTTGAGACAAGCTTCCAGACCAACATTCCCTCAGCACTCAAATCGCTCGCCACCTAAACGTGTATTGACCTTTCAGTGAAAAAGGCTGCAGCTCGCTGCTACCCTTCATATCAACCACTATACATACCTCACTCTCTCAAAGCCTTGCTTGACCCATACTTTGGAACCTCTTCCAAGACCCCTCCCTCATTCTTAATAGTAATATCTATACCCAAAACGGCATATTTTTATCGCCACACTATGGGGCAATGGCGCTATAGCCGTTGACCGGTTCGGATTCCCTACCTACTCTGATTCTTCTTCTCTTTTATACCAGCAGCTTCAGCTTTGTTTTTATTTATATATACCTATATATACATCTTTTTGGCCAGCTGGGAGTCTGAAATATGAGGAGTCATGTTGGTGGCTGCCTCTTGGCATCTCCAATACAGGCTGGAACTGCGCTTTTCTTCTGGGCTTTTTGCATTACATTACAGCTTTACAGTATTACTCCAGGATCCTGACCAATGGCACAGAACATAGTGAGCGTAATAAGAAGCAGCAGAATACGGTTAGCACATTCTTGGATCCGAGGGCCGGCTGTCGTCGGGTCACCTGTTTTGAGCATGGCACACATGACATGGAGAGAAAGAACAATACGAACATGGGCAAAGCACTCATCGAATTACTGGGAAACACGAGATGATCCTTCGCATAGGTCCAGCAATGCGACATCTGTGCCAGGCAAAAGTCTTATTGTCGACAGCAAGTGATGAAGTTTTTTTTTTTTTTTTGTATTCCTCTTTGGGTCTTCCTCATGGTCAGTATCAGCTTGGCCATACTGTTTGTACACGTTGAATTTCTTGTAAAAGTCGTTCCTTGCAACGTACTGGATTCCCGTCATAGAGTTTAAGAATTCTTCGTAATGTCCCTTTACACATGCTGCGTGAGCCAAAAATGGTAAACACATAGGTAGGCCCTGTCTACATCACATGCGTCATGAGCCTCTCCAAATCGGTTGCCGACCCGCCAATCTCTTCGACGCCATTTCTGACAAGTATATGCATCTTGTCATCCTTAAAATACCCGAGCTTGCCGCCCTTGCCGTCTCCTCGGGCTGTGATTCTGTACAGAGGCCCCTCACTGTGATGCTGCTTGCGCTCGGGGATGAATTGTAGATCGTTCTCTTGACACCAATCTTCAATGACATGGCGGAAGGAGCGACTTTCTGTCTCCGGCGCAGAGGTGGCTCGCTCCCGTGGCGGCTTATGGTGATGACTGTGGTGAGGATGCTGTTGCCGTGACTGATGGTGGTGGCCTGCTCCCGACTGCAGCACAAAGGCAGGACCGCTGGTCGGCGGCGCCAGAGCCGTCTTGGGATCTTCGCCCAGGTCGAACAAGTCTAGCGCTCGCTCGATTGTGTGTAAACCCTTTTCAAACTCTGACGAAACAGCTGGGGTATCTCGAATGTCCGTGGGTAGCGGGCCGTCCACATCGTGCCACCATTCGCACCACTGAGCAATATCATCATAACTGACATCCCCGTCGCAGAGCCAGTGATACAGAATTTCATGCCACTTGGGAAAAACTTCTGCAACAACGATCTCAGCTAACATGGAGGGTGACACAACAGAACGCCAGTCTAACACCCCTGTCAACACTTGAAGGTATGGCTCCTGGTCGCTGGGCTGCACGCTGAAGTTTTTGCGCAGATAGCGCGCCATGCTGGGTAGGATGTGGTTCATGACAAGTGGCTTCCACTGATCATTCGTCTTGCTTGGCCGCAGCACACTTTTCCATTCTTTCAGGCCAGGGATAACCCCGCGATCATAGTCCCACACATCAATGAGCTGCCTGAACTTGCGCTTCACGTCAGCTACTAATCCGGTAGAGCTTCTTGGATCCAGGTGGTGATGGGGCAGGTATTGAAGCCACGGGAAAAGCCAGAGATGGGGCTGATTGTGATGTTTCTTTCTCTTTGGCTCCCACTTCTCTATGGCATCCTCCAGTTTTCTGACAATGTCCTGCTCGACCATGATTGTTTTGATAAAGCCCGGCAAGACAGGGTGCCAGGCCTCGTATAGAGCGATCATGGGCTCGGAATCTCGAACGTTCCATTCGCGGATGGCTTTGGAGGCATGAGGAAGCCAGATCTTGTACATCATGCTCTCATAGGGAGTGGCGGTTGCCCGTGCATGGGGAGTGACTGTAGCCTTGTCCAGCCCTAAAAGACCTCCGAGGGATAGCAGGTCGTTGGCATATTCGGACTTTTGGCTTTTCAGAGGATTCCACTTCTCAATCATTTCCTTCAAAATCGGATACAACGCTGAAATAGCGGTCGCGGCCATCTCTTCTCGGATTGATGGAGCCACCAGATGAGAAGTTGTTGCATCTGCTTTCCGCAATAGCTGTACAACCCTGTCCCAGTGCTCCTTTGTGTGATCAGCGCCGTTGAGAAGAATGCTGTCGTCAGCGTGGTCCAACTGTAGTAGCTCGTCGAACATGGACGTAAGTAACTGATGACTTTCAACGCCTTTTCGAAGCTCTTCGAGTTCCTGTTTCTCTTGTTGTAACTGAAGCTCTGCAAAGGCCTCGCGTTCCTGCAGACCTTGCCATTCTTCTAGAATTGCCATAAAATCATTCTGTGCACGTCGCACTAGCTTCTTGGATTGGAGGTCGGTGTCATTCTCAGACACCTCTCCGGTTGGTGTCATGAGTCCAGACGAGGATGTCAGCATCTTCCTTGCGCTGCCAGGTCCGGTCAAGTCCAGGATCGGCGTGAAGGCCTCGGGGATATGCAGCCCAGGTGCCACTTTCTTCACCTCGTCCATCGTCATATATTTCGGCTTCTGCTGCCTTCTTGGGGTGCTTGCAGCGCTTCCGGAGCCGCTCTTCACTCCACCTGCCATGGCCTTCCTTCTCTTTCGCTCTGCTTTCTTCTTCTTCTCTTCCTCGTCCGAGTCAATGACCACTTCTCCCCGCATCTTGGCCTGTCGCTTTTCCTCCTGCCGCTCCTGATCTGTCTTTTCCTTGACCGCACCCAGACCAACGCGTTGTGGTCGCAGGGGTGCTTCGATAATGATATTCCGCCCAGTCCCTGTTGCTCCTAGACCTTGTCCTTCTTGGTAGCCCATCCTGGCCATCATGCGGGCGCCGAAGGAACTTTGGTTGATTTTGGTCTTTCCAGCCTTTGTAGAAAAGGCACTGGGCCGTGGAGTCTGAGGTTTTGGAGTGGCAGCTGCCATAGTAGTGTCGAGTACGGGTTGGTTGTCCGAAGACGGCACAAAGCCGTTACCAAGCGGGTTGCTGCTGCTGAACTTGGGCTTGAGGGATTGCTGGGACGAAGCTCGGCTGATTTTGGCTGCGTTGCCCATCATGAACCCCCTTGGCGCCATTCCTCCTATAGAACTGCTTGGTGCCTGGCCCGGTAGTGTCCATCCGCTGCTTGCCGCCCCTGATGGCTGGAACCCAAGGCCAATACCAGGAGTAGCTTCCTCTTCCTCTTCATCCTCGTCATCGTCCCCGTTTGCATTTGTGTCAGGCCACTTCCCGTCCTCTTCTTCCTCGTCATCGTCATCATCCATGTCCTCGTCCTCCAGGGCATGCGGCGCATTGTCAGCCGACGAGACAAAACTCATGCCTTTTGCGCGCAAGTTCTTGCGTTTCCCGCGATGTGAGAATCCCTCATCTTCACTGTCTGATCCAAAGACTCCCAGCGCGGCGCTCTCTTTGGTATCGCGACCAGTACGGCGACGTTTGCGGGGATTGAAGTCGGCGAAATCATCGGCGCGAGGGTCGGTCGAGGGCCTCTGCAATTCATCGTCTTCGTCCTCTGAGTCGGATGAGGAGTAATCTGCAGCCGAAGCTTTGAACCTCGAAGGATCAAAGGTGCGCATCGGTGCCATGGTTCTTGTCGACCACAGCGCGCAATAGATAAGAGGGATGGGAGGTTGAACCGGTAGAAAGGCAAAGAAGGTACCAACGGCCAGTGTCGTAATTGTTGCTCCAAGGAAGGCGCAACTGGCTTATCATATCGGTGTGGGGGCGTACGGTCACTGGCACTGTGCTGAGTCATTGGAGTGGCATTCCATTCTGTGCTGAGGTAATCCCTTGAGCTACATACTTTGTCATCTGTCAAGCCTCAATGATTACTCTCTGCCTCTGAACATAACTAGGCAAGAGAGTCTCCGTGCTGTTGTTGAACACGACACATACCCACGGGCATCAATGATATTGAATCAAATTATGAACTACATTTTGCGTGTCCTATCAAGTTCTGTCCAGATGAAGCACGCTCAATTCGAGCCGTGCTCCGCCGCCATTACGGCCTTATGAGGCCTTCATTTCTTGCTCAGCCAGTCCATCAGATGAATGCACACAAGACTCGCGCATCCCGATTACTTCCATTGTTTTGCTGCCTTGTCGAATCTCTCGCCGAAAGAATCATACCATCTATCAACCATGGCCTGACCCATACCAGCCGCAAACGTCTCCTCGCCCTTCTCGAGCTTCTCGGCGACCTCCTTCATGAACTCGTCCACCTCCATCGTCATGGGCGCCTTGTGCTTCTTGTTGTCGTCTGGGTCCTCGCGCTCACGGTGGAGGTCTGTGGCCACCATCGGCGGTGCAATCTCAATCACCTTGATCTTGGTGTCCTTGAGCTGCACGCGCAGAGCCATGCTCCAAAAGTGCAGCCACGCCTTGGTGCCGTTATAGACGGGGTTGATGATGGAGAAGGGGATGAAGCCCAGCACGCTCGACACGTTGATGATGGCGGCTGCAGGCTTGGACTTGAAGTGCTCGAGCAGGCCCACGGCCAGGTGCATGGGCCCGCGAATGTTGATGTCAATCTCCTGGTCCGCCTTGGACAGCAGCTCGGTCGGGTCATCCTTGAGGACCTGCAGCGGCCGCTGTACGCCCGCATTGTTGACAAGGCAGTCAAGGTCCGGGTGTTCTGCTGTGATCTTGGCGATGAACTCTGGCATCGCGCTGACGTTTCCCGTGTCGAGGACGTAATACGCAGCGCTGCCAATGGTCTTGTGCGTCGTGATGAGGTTGGCTTCTGTGCGGCCGCAAATAATGACTTTCTTGCCCTTGGACAGCAAGTACTCGGCCATGGCACGGCCAATGCCGCCGCCGCCACCCGTAATGAGAGCACACTTGAAGTTGAGCGCGTCGCCAGCCATTCTGTAAAGTGCAGCAATTGGTTTGAGGAGTACCTCGCTGACTGAAAGTGGGAGAAGTTATTTTCGGAAAGTCAAAATTCTGTTTCCGGAAATGTGACTAAACCGACTTCGAGACAGTATTCACTTCTCCGAGCAGTCGAGGTCTTTCTTTGACTGGGCATTTGTAATCGAGCACATGCTGTGGAGATGCAATAGCTTCAGAATTACGTTTGGAACGAATGCAGACGTCATGGTGTGTTATCGGCATTCAAAGACGCTAACTGAGAATGCAGTATACGTATTATAGTATGCTATACATAGCAGTGTATACGCCATCGCCAAGTCAAAGCAGCATGGCCTCATATAATTCATCCTCAAGCCCCGGTGAGCAAGAAGAGTGTTGAAGATTAACCGTCTGTGAGTCTTTCGAGTTCATGCATAACAACAACATCATGCCTTTCTCAGCTCCGGGTTTGTCCAAGTCTGCTAATTCACAATGCTGGTAGCTACAAAACCCATACAGCCAATGCCAACCAAAAAAGAAAACAAATACATTCATAACCACTGCAAAGAATATAAAACGAATATCGCCAGCTCTTCGATGAATTGAATCCAACAATCCCTCCCACCTATTCCAGGAATCACAAGCCCGCCCGCCTAGCAAGAAGCACCGCTCGGGATATTTGCACAGTCAGCGCTCGTTTTCCCCCCCGTGACATCCACATCCCAGGTCCACCCAGAACACGACGACGTGCTGCCGCAATCAATAAAGATGTTGGTCGCGTCGCTGCTCACCGACCCAGTAATGCCACTCAGCGTCAGATCCGTGATCGGCACACCCGTCGTCGCCGTGTCTCCGTTGTACGCCTGGGTGATAATCACACCATAGTCGGTCGCGCCGCTGATCGTGATATCCTTGTACGTGACGCCCTTGACCGTGCCCGTGTCGCCAGAGATGGTCTTGATGCGCACTGCCTGCTGCGAGTCCACCACCTGGCTGCTCTCAAACGTCACGTCCGACACGGTATTGTCGGTGCGCCCGCCTATCGAGCCAATCGACAGGCCGTGTCCGCCAGAGCAGTAGCCGCCCGTGAAGGTGATGCTCGACCCGCTGTTGATGGCGACGCAGTCGTCCTGGTTGTAGCACTTTGCGCCCGTGATGGTGACGCCCGTCGACGAGCCGATATCGAAGCAGTCCGTGTTGGCGCCGAGCGAGTCGCCGGCCTGGTTGTTGATCGTGACGTCCGTGATGGCGAGCGTGGTCGCGCTGTCGATGGAAAAGACTTGCACGGGCGCGTTGGTGATGGTAATGCCCGAAATGGTGCTCTTCGTCAAGCTGTGTGCCTGGAAGAACTTGGGCTTGGTCTTGCCGCCGTTGGAGCCCTCGCCGTCCCAGTAATCTGCACCGTTGCCGTTGAGACTCGAGCCCGAGGCCCCCGTTACGGTAATGGATGAGCCCGAGACGGCAAAGAGAGGGCCGTCCCACTCCTTATAGGCAAAGGTTGTCTCGCCCTCGAATGTTACCTAAATGGTTGTAAGGGTCAGCGTGTGTGATTTCAGAGCCGATTTTTGTGCGGACCAATCATTCAGACAAATCAAGGGGTCGGAGCGAAGCTGGCGTTGTGTTTGTTTACATGGAGAAGGAAGAAAAAAGATGGAAAGGAAAAAGAAAAAAGAAAGAAGAAAGAAATGACACAAGGACTCACCTCAGTACCGTCCGTAAGGCCGGTCAAATCAAGCGTCACGCCCGCGGGAACCGCCAACGCCGACAAGACAATGGTCGCGCAGTCCGCCTTACTCGCACTGGCCGCCGAGTAGCCCGTTGATCCCGCAAAGGTACACGCCGCGCGCTTCTCCAGCGCCTCGCCAACTTCTGCCGGGGACGGCGCTGGCGTTGTGGCTGGGGCCGCTGCAATGGGCTCAGCCAGCGCCAGGGCGCCTGAGGCGGCGAGGACGCTGACGGCCGCGACTCCGAGGAGGGAGTTGTACATGATGAATGGCGTTGAAAAGGTTGAGGGGGGGTTAAAATGAATGTGTAAGGCCTTTCTTTGGTTTTAGTCAAGGGTCGACGTCGGAGCAAGGGGAAAGCGAACGGTACGGCTTGGCTAAGCCAATGAATGCTCTATCGGCGACGAGCGAGTAAAGAAAGGCTTGGAAAGAGGCAGTGGAGACAATGTGATCTGGTGATGGATTCAGAACCGAACTGAGATTCAGCAGCGACGGGAGCTCGATGAGTTATATACTTTCATCTCAGTAAGCCCCACAGAAGCCTTTTTCACTAACCATCAAGCATCGTCAACGGCCTGTCCTCTCTCCCCTTTCTTTCAACACACCTGCTTATCTACAACACACGCACCGCTGCCTCATATTAGGTGCCGTTCGCCGCAAGCATACACCAAATGTACAAGGATGCTCCATAAGAAAGCATGTTAGCAACGTCAAACCCCCCTTTGAAAGAATACAAGGAGGCAAAGGAAGAAAAAGGCCATCATGTTTAAATCCCACGACATGGGTATCCAGATATTTCACCATGGGAGGCCGGACAACTCGTACACCAAGGGTAAAAGCTGGGGCTACTTGGTGACATTGATGCTAAAATGTGTTACATGTATATCAGAAATGCACTAACACGCGCAGAAGGCTTCGGCTTAGGCACTGTGCGAATGTTGACAAAGCAAGAAGGAGGTTGGAGGAAACGTACGCAAACCCTCAAGAATAAACAATCATGAAACTAGCCCCGGTACGACATTTGTGCCACTGCCAGCCACAAGAGGCAAGTTACCACAGGAAAGCATGATGCTCGGTGAGCGGGCATATCCCAGAGAGGGGAAGGGGGACTTTACGAAACAGCAGTTCAGACGAAGAAAAGTCAAGATGGCATGGTGGCAGGCAATCTGCTTTGCTGTTTATCTAGACCTGGTAAGAGACGAGATGAAGAACACTCTTGCTATATGTATTGGCATTTGCAGTTTCGATTTCCATATACACAAGGAATTGGCAGGATATAGATGACAATAGAAAAAGGAATATTCATACGCACATGACAAGTCTGAAAATACCCAGCACGAAATAAGAATACGAATAAGCTATCATATCAAGCTCATAACCGAGTTCTCTAATCTACTGCCGCTCATCTAACCTGCTCTCTATACTTTATACATGCTACGACAAGGGTGGCTTAGCAGACCGTCCGAAGCCTCGCCACGACAAGGGTCTCTCACCCCTTCAAATGCTTCCCTCACATTCAGATATCGAATATTTCACTTATATAACGACGTATACAAGCAAAGTCAAGCAAAGCAAAGCAAACCCTCCCCACCAAGAGCCTAAAATGGGTGAAACAACCAACTTCTAAATCTTCAAGTAAGAACGGTCGTACATTAGACAACAGAGGGGATTCGAAGCTCATGGACCAAGCTCAGATATACTCCCAATTCAAGGAGACAATATCTAAGGGGGCCCCTTTCGGAATATATTCGTGAACTTTTAATCTATATCTGACAGCTCAGAATCCCTCCCAAGAATTGTGCAGTGAGCATTGCAACCATTACATCGAGATTACTAGATCACAAAAGGCTTGATTTTAGACAAGCTTTTCATTGACACCTCTTGGGAAATGCTTGGTATTTTCAAAACGGCTGCAAAGAACATCCTCAGGATGATCCTCAACGTTTTTGTTTAAAACATATTTTGCAAGAAATCATCAATGGCCATTAACTGAAATAGTAGCGTAGTAGAAAACCCAGGCATAAGTATCTGTTCAATCAATGACAGACTAAAACCATCAACCACACATGTGCACTTGTCCTAATCTCGTCTCTTCGTTGTTCAGATGGCACTGACAATACGACATGACATGGAATGTTTGGTGCAGCTGCGGAACGAAAGCGGGCGAGCGGCTTGCGGATCATCTGAACCACCAGTTCGAACGAATCATGAACAATAACCAATATTGCCACCTGAATCCAGACTCATCGAGCCTATGTCATCATGAGCAGATTCGGCGACGGCCGAAGACACCCGAGAACAGCCTGCACAGACACACGCGAACGTCACTTGTAAAAGTGGCCAGGTAACAAGACGTGGTAATCTATAGATGTAACCTCCAGGGAACCCCTTCTGAGGCTCTTCATCCCATCCGATTGCGCCTCAGGATGCGCGGTTTCATCCAGGATCAGGCGCATCACCATACCCATGTACTTCCCAGCATACGAAAAAGCCCCACGTAGTAGTACATCGCATCCATTGTAAAGACTGCAAATCGTAACCTAAAACATTATACGTTTCCCCCTTTCTTTTTTGCCTACTAAGCTAGGTACTGCATTGAGTCAAGGAAATCGTACAATAATAGCTCCACTTCCCGTTCTCATTGTAGGAAAAGGGAGCATAGGTTTGGAAACACAACACCAGCCGAAAAGGAAGAGGGAAAAAAACAAGAAGAAATACCAGGTATCGTATGGTGAAAGGGAATAAAACAAGTGCCACGCAACGAGAGATCAAAAGATTCAAAAGAAGCGCTTCTAATGAAAGTCGACCGCCCTAGAAGGACCAAACGCCCCAAAAATGCTCAACCTTCTCTTCAATGTACCCATCCCATGATTGCGAATTTTTTGTGTTTTTGACGGCCCATAGTCATCAAAAAAGGAGACACAAGTGATCGGGTTGGGCCGTGGGACGAGTGTTTGCTGCTTGCGGATGGTCGAATCTGCATGGACAATACGCACTGAACCCACGCTCTCCCCGCTGCGGCGCCGACGATGGCTCGGAGAGAGCCGACTGACCTACTGCCGCGCAAGACTTTGCTTGGCCTGACGACAACGTGTTAGTGATGCTTCTTGTTCGAATACTCCGAGACATCATATACATACCTTCATCTGTTCAATCCTTGCCTTCAATTGACTTGTCACTTCAGCGGCTCGCTTCCAGCTCTCTGCACCGTTTCCGCTTCCATTTAGACTGCCACCTCCGGATGAGTTGTGGTCCGAAAAGCTTCTCTGGGCAGAACCGATAGCTGGCGATGCTCGCCCGCTTTTGAATGACTGCTGGCTGCCATTTGGATAGCGGCCCAAGTCCGGGCTGAGTGCCTTGTGCCTGGCATAAGACGCAGCATAATCACCATTGTCCCTTTCCTCAGAGTGGTTGCTATAGTAGCTTGCGCGGTGGCCGAGGCTGCCGGATCGGGCAAATCCGTCTCCCATCTCGCGGATGGGGCTGCCCACCTCATGAGGCGATGGAATCTGATCGAGACGCTGCACGCCGAGCTGCTCGGCCTTACTGAGTGCTCGCTTCAAGCGGTCAAGTTCCCTGCGCAATCGATCGTTTGTGCCCTCAGCCGCTTCAGCATCACTCCGTGCTCGAACAAGCTGTGTCTCCTTGGCCTTGATACTCAGGACGTCGCGCGTATGGTCTTCAATGAGTCCTGCATTCTGAATCTTGAGTTCTTGGATCTCAGACAGGAGCTTATTCCGATCATTGCGATGTTCCTCAATCTGCCGCATAAGTCGCTCGTTGGCATCGCGAAGCTCCTCGAGTTCTGCACGTTCAATGGCTGTGAGGCCCGAGGGAGCAGGGGGAGGCTGCTCAGCCGCTGCCATGAAGGGAGCCGAGGCCATCGCTGGCTTGGCCAATGAGCGACCTGCAAGGCCCCCGCGGCCCATGCCCAAGCCCATACGTTGACGAGGAGGCGACGCCACTGGTGCCGAGTCTGGTTCGTCGATATCCATAGGATCGTCGTAAGCATCTTCGACTGGGGGTGGAGCAGCTGCTACGGTGCGACGGGGTGACGTTAAGCCTCCCAGCTTCTTTTGGGGCGGCCGTATTCCTCCAAGTCCTGGTTTGGCGACCTTCGATGCGGCTGGCTTGGCGGTAGGCTGGGGCGCCGGTGGAGGGGTCTCTGCTCGTGGGGGTGCTGCAGCAGGAGCAGCTGCGGGCTTCTTCACAACCTTTCTTACCACCTTTTTGGCGGGGCCTGGCGGCGGCTTTGCTGCTGGCGGCGGGGCCTTGGGCTTCTCCTTGGCCTTGACCTCGGCAGTCTCGTAAAACTCCTTGATCTTGCCCTTGCGGATGTCATCCAGGCCTTCCAAATGCGGGTTCATTGCACGCTCTCCGATAATCTTCATGACGGTTCCCAGAGTCTCGGCACCTCCTTCTCGAAGTGCCGGACTCGACTCAGCCAGCAACTTCTTGGCTGCATCCACAATTTGGCCAATCTCTGCTTTGCTGGGAACATCGCGCGTGGTTCGCAGACACCGCACAAGAAATTTCATAGTTCCTTCCTTGACTTGAGGGTTCTTGTGGACCAGAAATGCCAAAATGTCCTCGAGACATTCCGTCAGGTTGGTGGCGAGGAATACCTGGTCCAACGCTGCGCCAAGCGCGTCGGCAACGGAAGCCTTCTTCTCTTTCAACCGCTCCAGGATGGGCTGCATGACGATTGTCCTGTATTTGGCGTATCCTTTGCGCAGACCCTTGGCCAGAAGTTCTATACACTGAGCCGCCTGTGTGACACATGCAATGTTGGCATCCTTCATAGACTTTGCAAGCACGCGGTTGACCTCGCCAAAATCGGCGTCCTTGATCCTCGGCACATTGACGATGGCATACAATGCCTCCAAAGCCTCCTTGCGATCCTTCCATTTTGCCGACGCAAGGCGGTCGAAAAAGTCTGCGGGTATTTTCTTGATGATATCCTGTGGTTCTGCCAAATCAAAAGCGTCAATCTCTGCGGGCTCTTCTTCTTCGGCGGCGTCTCCATAATCCTCATCGCCCCCTCCAGCAGCTGGCGCTGCTTCTCGAGCGGCTTGCTGTGACCGAAGGAGTCGTTCCTGTTTTGGAGGGCCCTCTGCCTTGATCTTTTCGAACTGCGCTTCGAGGTCGGTCTGCTGCGTTGGCTTCAAGTCTCCCCAGAACATGGGTTTCATGGCTTCCCTAAGCCATCTGTAAAACTCAACAGCCAGATTTGTTGCTTCCGCTCGCACATTCTTGTCGGCATGGCCAAAGGCCTTCGGCAGGACCTTGAGAACTGGCTTGGGATCCGCAATCTTACAGCCAAAGTTGTGGAAGATGCCTGTCAACGCATTGAGCACGGCAGCCACGGTCTTCGGTTGCTTGGCGGATAGTACAGGAAGCATGTCTTCGACGACGGGTCCAGGCACGTCGAGTTCGCAGAGTAATAATAGAGCCTCGAGAGACGCAGTCTTGGTAGCCGCTCTCGTGGACGGCAGTCCCTTTTCACAGATTGGTGTGACGGTGGTTCCGCGAGATCTCGTCCCATGCTCCTTGCCGCCGAATTTCAAAAAAGCGCAGTATGCCGCTATGCCTTCTTGCTGGGCAGCGACGTTGCTGTCGGCCACGGCTCCCTTCCACAAGTCTGCATTGGAGAGGAAGGGTTTGAAGACTGGGGCGTACTCGTCTGGAGACTTTTCGAACGATTTCGCGGCTTCTTCGTACGCCTCTTTGCGGACTTTCCAAACCTAGCGAAACGGGTATGTCAGACTTGTGCTAGCGCGCATGCATGATTGCTGCGCTGCTGTAATGAGCATACCTTGTGCACCCACCGGTCGGTGATGGGCAAGGCACTAAAATCCTCTTCTCCCTCAGCCATGTTGGGTGTAGAATGTCTTTATTGACGCGGGCGTAATCGAAGGGTCTATCAACGACGGAGGGACACTGGTCGCTGTGTAGATTTTAGTAACGCAGCGACCGTCGGCGGCGGACCGGCGCTTGAAGCTCTGCGCTGTGCTTCCCGTTAGCTTTTTGAATTTGGGGCAGGTCTTGCGGCGCGTCACAGTTCACTTAGACAAAGGAGCCGTGGGAACATGGAAGAATATGTCTTGAGTCTCGACATTGCCATGGTGACCGCAGGCGAGTAGAGGTAGATCCGACCAAGCCGCGAGGTATGCGCGCTGTGGTAGTCTGGGAGTTGGCAGTGTGAATGGGTGGATCGCCTTACCGGGTGAAGGCAGCAAGTAGGACCCTGTTGTTGATGGGACGATGGGACGCGTCGTCTCAGCCGCTAGTTGACAGAGGTCGGGCAGAGACAATGGCTATGAAAGCAAAAGCGCGCGGCCGTGAGGAAGCTGGCGTGTCTGGTCTGTGGTTGCGCAGACGAAAGGTAGGGTGACGTTGCGCTCTCTTGATGTTTGGGAGCCGGCACTTGGGTAGTTGGACCAAATCTTCGTCGCTGAAAGGGCAGTCGCAGTTGCCCTCCCACATTGGGCGGCAGGGCGGTAAGAAAGTGGATGCTGCAGGGAATCAGGGGGTTCGGCTCTTGGTGGGCTTGGGTCCAGCGATTGCTGCCCGGGCAACCACGGATAAACAACTGCACACAATCAACAGCAGCATATGGGGCAAGTCTGGGCTACTATGATACCTTGGTACTTAGGTGTACATTTGGCGACAGCAGCCACCACCCGCTAGATATAGTACTATGGAGTAACTGTCAAGTATCCAGGTACTATGTACTCTGAACGGTGCCGAGTGCCAAAATATCGAACCGTTTCCTCTTCGCCTTCCGCAAGACTTCATTTATTACATAGTACACTCAACTCGACCCACATATCCATCTGTTGTTTGTGTTCCTGCTGCAGCCTTGGGCATCTATGTATATACAGTTAGCTCATGACCAAGAGCACCTTAGTTGCGCTCACTAGCAAGATCCCTGCCGCTGCTGACCAAGGCTCACCGGGTGGCGGTCAGTACGGCTGATAAAGCTTCGGCATGAACGACAACTTCTTTGGACAATGCGCGGAAGATTTATTGCCTCACTTTATAACTATGGGTCCCTGGCATCTGAGTTTATTGACATCGCAATAAACGCCTGATTATACACTATGTACTGACTGGATCTCTACTCTAGCCGCGAGCGGCAATTGCATCTTATACCTTGGTCCCTAACCCTTCTTTGTGAAATACTCAAATAGGCAACTCACAGCCTTCAAAACATGCCACAGTCTGCCTCGAAGTTTACATAGATCCTGCATTTTTGAGAGCAAACTCCTTCGCACTGTCCATTGGTTGGATACAGTATGGCCAATGAGCTTCATTGAATCATGAATTGGGAAAAGCAAGAGATCGTGAACAAACCAAAATGAGTTATTTCTCACACTTCTGGCACTTATGTCCCGCATATCTCAAAATATCATCAACCTACACAGAATCCAAACTTCGTACCATTGCGGGCTCAACATGAATGGATATCTCTATACTATGATACTGTTACATGGTACTCGTGCTCGCGGCACGGCAGTGGAGTGACAGTGCAACAATTCCCAAATACGACAAAAGATAATGTTTCATCATACCTGTCACCAAATCCTGGGGAGTTGTGTGAAAAGTGTAACGGTTCTTTGGCTGACTACAAGTGGTAAACCTTGCGAAGTTGGGAACAACCGTTGGCTCTTCATCTTTCACCAGTACCATGTGTATATAATTAAGAGTGGCTCGGAGGTAAATCCAAGATACACCTGACAATCTGACGACTAGGTATTTCATATCTATAGTAAGTTATCAGGCCCTCTTCCACCACCGTGGAATGTGTCTATACCACCTGTTCAATGTCTATCTGTATTTTAACCATTAATTCATCATTGTTTGTTGAGAAACAGAGAAGTAGGAAATATTGAACAAGAACAAGAGGGTAGAACATTTTACTCATCCGCCTATTTAATCTTCCTATGTGTTGTAAGCTGCGAGTTACCGAGGCAGCACAAGAGGGTGTAGTATCCGCGAGTGTTCATCTTGGGGAATTACTAAGGAAACCACATCGGGCCGGTTGAGTTGTCATTATTAGAAGTTGCGAGTGGGTAGCCCATGCACAGAACATCGTGACTGGCACCGACCAGCGACACGGCCATAGCCTAGGAAGGGTTGTGGTGTGCAAGCTTTTGTTATAGAGCAATCAACTAACCGTCCCCAAGATTGAACATAATTCTTTTTTCTTTTCTCTCCGTATCTGGAGAAACTATTCGTTCAATCTCAGCTGTAAGGCGCCTCGATAACTGTACGCCGCGTGTTGCACTGCACCCCCCCCCCTTCCACATGAGCATTATATTGAGATTCCCAGCCCTCGATATCTTGAGCCAAAAGAAAAACTAGAAGAAAAAAGAACAAAACCTAAACTAAAGGTATCAAAGTACGCAAAAGTACTCGACCAACGTAAACCTTCTTTAAAGGTCTCTCTATCTCCTGATTTGTTTTAGGCGATGAAATCAAACTCATCCCGTTACACAACGGTCGGAAGAAACCGAGCACAAGTACCCCTCCACCGCCAACAAGAGACGAGATTCGGCTACAACACGAGTACCACGCAAAAATGACCTTTCGCAACGTGCCCGGAGCGAGCATTTAGCTGCTGTCAAGACTTCTGACGGCTGCTGAAGGTCGACGTGCCAAATATCGCACTTGGGATGCCAAAGAAGTAGGTCGTGTACCCGAGGAAGTCTTGTAAGAGCCTGCTGGAAGAGTCAAACGTATGGAGGCGAACCAAGCACCCCCCCCCTCCCCTCCTGAGAAGATCATGTTCTGAGGTGAGTCACTGGTGGATATATTCTCGACATGTGAACGGCTCCAGTCTCTTTCATCACCCCCCCTCTAGCGGCCTGTTTGTCACTGGGTGATGAATCGAGACCATTCGATCCAATACTGGCACCCAGGCCCTCTTCCCTGAGCATCATCGCCCAAGACATCTCCTCCATCCTCCACTGCTGCCTCACTGACGCCGAGCGCTCCACGCAGCAACCCGCCAAATCTGCAAGTCTGTACTCGGCGATCCAGTCGTCTGGACGAGCCACTCCCGCGGCTCCAAATCGGATGAACCCTCAAAAATGGGCTGGCGTCTAGCTGCTGCGCCCATTCCTGAGATCCACCCTGAAGCTCGGCTCTCGTTTCACAAGTCCACGGGTGCACAAGTGGACCGACCAACACGGCAGCAACGGGGGAATGGCTTTTGCGCAGAGCCAGAAAAAGAGACCGGCATAGCAGGCGGTGCAGCCCAGCAGACTCGCTCGAGACGCCATGGGATGTATTTCGAGGCTCCAGCCAGCAATACCACGAGCCACGCCAGCAACGTGGACCAGCAAGGCCGACTGCCAAGAGGGGCATATCACGGAGCGCGTCACGATACATGGGAGTGGAAGGCCCCAAGTCGACAAGGTGAGAGTTCGTCGCTTCTCCCTCTCAGTTTCAAAACGCGGTGCTCACCCTGCCAACCTCAAGCTTGGGAGCCTCCGAGGGACTTTCTGGGCCACCTTAACACTATTCGTCAACCCCCACCCCGTGAACAAGACCAAATACCAGCACAAGGTGGTTTCTCACACGGTGCATCGATATCTGCAGGTTACAGTCGACCCAAACCAAGCTACGAACAATACCCACCCGGGGTAACAACAAGTCGACGACTCTCAAACTCCCCAGCTGCAGAGTGCTCCTCAAACACATCAACAACAACAATGACGACAGCCACAACAAGGACGACAATGATGGCAGCAATACCCCGCAAGCCTCTTCCCAAGAACTCGCCTCTTTCTCCAGCGCCTTCGAGGGAAAAACTCACAAGCACACACCAACCTAAAGATGCCTTTCACAACAAGTACACCCAGCTTTCTTCTCCCCTTCACAGCCGACGAGGCCCATTCATACAGTCCACCTTCTACATAACCCGGCCCACAGTCTCCTCTCCACGCTGGCCTTTCCTTGACGACGACTACGAAGTTGCTGCTGCACAGTCACGCAAAAGTTTCGACTTTGACGAACGACCACCCACACCCTTATCACAGTACTGTGAAAGCCAAGACGCAGATGTCGATTCAAACCAAGATCCAACCTCTCCCTCCCACTCTGGAGAGGTAGCAGAACCAATGATGACGACACAGTCAAAAGAAGACATCAAGATAGGCTACGTCACTGCACAGCGGCAGGTGGTTACTCGCAAGACGCCACTGCTACTGGAGCTGCAGAGTGTGAGGTAGCGAACATCATAGTGGTGGGCTTGGCTGTGGACAAGAGCGTTTGCGTCGGAGTAGTTCGAGGGCTCTAGGATGTTGTTTGATGATTGTGAGCCACATGCTGAGGAACAGGAGGATGATAGGTATGAGTGGAGTGAATTCGATACCAGAGAACAAAGCTTGCAGAGAAAGCTCTTGAGGAGAGTGCGCATCTAGTTAATAAACCTCATCAGTTTATGAGCGTAATGAGGGAATTGTTGTGAAATCACGCAGTCAGACGCGTCACTTGTTCAGCATAGCATCGGCCACAAGCTGGCTCTCCAAGTTGTCAAGTTCATCCTGACCCCAAAACCTTCTCATACCAATCTTCTGCTTTTACGGAGCAATAGCTCTGCTAAAGGCAGGACTCTCATACCCTTCCGCAACCTTTGCAATCGGCGTCAAATGCGCCGCCTGGTCCTCACCGCCCTGCAACTGCCGCACATATGCCTGCGCAACCTTGAGCCAGGCCGCCTTCTCTGCCTTGCTGGCCCCAGCACCCTGCCACACCCAGATATGCTTGCCCGCATCATCGAGGATAAACACATCATTGCCATTCAAATCCGCCTTGCCAATCGACGCACCCTCCTTGACGAGCTCGAAGCTCAGCTGGCCCGAGGCATCGCTCAACTTGAACAGCTTGCGCGGCCTGCTGCCCTCGGCAGGTCTCGTCACAGGCTTGGCCTTCTGGTACACCTCGGCCGCAGGCGCCGCATCCTTGTCTCCTCCGAGCATCTCCACAATAATGCGCGACCGCGACTCGGTCTGCGAGAGCACCTCGACGTCAATGTGCTTGGCCAGTGTCATGTCGTGCACGATCTGTGCGGACTTGGCCTTCTCCATCGGACTGCAGTTCTTGCCCTGCCAGACAAAGATCTTGTCGCCCTTGTCGAGCACAAACACGTCGTCCTCGTCCAGGCTCTGCCAGGTCGGCTCGACCTCGTGCACGACCACCGAGTCGCGCTTGGAGCCGGGGTGCTTGAAGACGCGCAGCAGCGTCAGCACGTCGGGCTTCTCGTCCTCCTCCACGTGGTGGAAGCCGGAGCGCACGCCGCCGGAACGGATGTGCACCTTGGGGAAGAGCTCCATGAAGGCATCGCTGGGGCTTTCTTGGATCTCGCGGTGCTGGCTCGCTGCGCCGTGGAGGAACTCGTCGAGCTCCACGGTCTTGTAAGCGGCGACGCCGGCCTCGTCCTGGGAGGTGTGGCTGCCGAGCCAAAAGAAGACGTCGTGGCCGAGCTTGTCCGGGTCTTGCTGCTGGCTGCCGAGCTTGTAGGAATGGAGGACGATGAAGCTGTCGCCGTCAAAAAATTGGCCGTACTTTTCCTTGGGCCAGGGGACAACTTGGAAGTCTTCAATGCGCCAGATGTGTAGGCCCGGTGTGACGCCGACTTGGCCATCGTTCCATGCTGGCTCGCTGGCGGCACTGTTGTACTTGACCTTGTGGTCGAGATCGCTGCCAATCAGTTCCACGTTGCTGTCCTTGATGTCGTACTCCTTAAGGTGAACAAGTCCTCCTTCGGGTGCCATTTTGACGGTAAAGATGGTGATATTGAGGGCAGATGTAGAAGATTTGGGGGGGGGGGGAAAGGAAGTGGTGCTCGGTAGATGACAATGGTCTGAGTTATTTCGAGAAGAAGATGAAGAATCTGAAGCAAATTCAGAGGTGATGTGATGAGAGTATCAAGAGGGTAATCGATCAGCTTGATCCCACTCTATTCTTATGAGAATACTTGCATGCAAGTTATCCAGGCCTCCAGCTCTCCATGCCGCCTAGTAAAGTCAAGTCAAGCTGCCACGGTGCCATGGCCCCAACCCCACGTCATGTCCCGACGATTCAGGGGTCCTGGCTGCGGGGCCTCCCACACAGCCTCACCCGGACCCTGAGCCGTCCGATTGGGTGCCCTGACTGTCTTCAGTGGGGTACGCACAGCCATCAGGGTCTACCATAATAGCTGTACAGAGTCTGTGGCCCTGAGCAGACGGTGACAGTAGTGGGTAAGCCCCTGAATTCCAGGAAACGATAGCTGCAGGACAGCAGTGCCCCACGCGGCGTGGCGTAGCTATTTGGGAACCAGACGATATTTGACACGATATCGACGACAAGTTTTAGTTGTAGTATTTGAGTAACCTAAGATTTTAGCTCAAAGAACAGCTCGATCATGTCTTGATACATTAGAAAATGTGAGCCATGCAAATCACACTATTAGGGAATATGACAACTCCGCATACTGTTATGATGAATTGGCTGGCCACGATCGCTATGTCTCCTTCCGGAGGCTACAAAACAAGGAAGAACAAGCTGGCGTAGATAAGAGGGCGCTCGTACTCTGCCTAGTCGAGATTCGTATAAAGAGGTCAAGCCCGGATTGCGTATGTATGTCAATAGGCAACGGAACAATGCCTGGATGATAGTCTTGCACGACGTTGGGCGGCGGAACCGCGCATAGTAGTTCTGTCCAGGCTCGGTAACATCTCTGTTTGGTATCCTGTACCGGGTATTCCTGGCGTCGCTTTGAGATACTCTCGAGACAAGTCAATGTCTGAAAGCAGATGCTGCCTTTGGTGCCACACCAGGACATGAGTATCCGTGTTGTCGACCACCAGAAAGAACATGTACCCAACAGCCGTAAGAGGCTGTAAGAGGCCAGTGCAACGTTTCAAGGCACGATCCCCGGTGAAAGCGTTCTACCGAGGATAAATTGCTCCTGAGGACTTATGGGTCGCTCATCGCCCACTCCCACACTTCGACGCGATCAGTCGGTGTCAGTTTGACCATTGGCGCCCCATCGGGGTCTTGTCCTGGATTCCATTGAGGAATCTCCGAGTCCACATCCATGGATGCATTTCCCTCACCCGCCTCGTCGACGCTTGAGCGTCGGAGGACATCCTGTTGGAGCTCGCTGGCGGCGTCAAAGTCGGGTACCTTGGCAATCCTGTGAGTGGGCAGCCAGTGGCTGGCATACTGCGCGACAAATTTGCCACGGAAACCACCGTGCCAAGCAAACCAGATAAACTTTTGACGAAACGCAAAGATGACTGGTATGGGCCCATAACGTTCAAATTCCGGAATGACTGATGCACTTGTACCCGAGAGACGTACTGGTTTGAAGCTGGGCCGGTGGTTGGGCTGCCACACTTGCTCCATGTCCTCTGCTCGCCCGTTGCTTTGTTTGTTTTGAGGTTCTCTATGGTGTTTCCTGAGCCATTTGCCCAGGTTGTAGAGTATTGGCGTAAAGACGTCCGAGTCCCAGGGCGGCATCTCCCCGCCTGCCAAGGCTCTGAAGGATCGCTCAGCCATTCTGAAGGGCGCATTGATGGCGACCCAGATAGAGGCAATCCGTCGCTCACTCCCAGGACCAAACTGCAAATCGTGGCTGTGTTCCACATGTACGCTCACATCTTCATGTAGGAAGCCGCTCTGCAATGCAGTAAGCGAGACAGGCAGCTTGGGACCCAGTGGCGTAATGCTGATGCATTTGGTGACGCTTCGCAAGGCGTCCTTTCTTTTAAGACCTCTATTTGCCAAGCTAAACAAGGTTTGGAAGTTGGACAGACATTGGCCTCGGTGCTGCTTGAGCAAGTTATTCCGCTGCTTGCTCCCGTCCTTGAAAAGCATGTTAAAGTCATGCTTATCCGTCACCGACCACGATTCGGCCCTTGTCAGCAGGGCCTTTGCTATCCATGGCTTGATCAAGTGGTGGTCGGGATCGCTTGCATAAAGCACTTGCCGGAGAAAAGGCTTAGACACTGACAGAGTAAGATTCTCGAGGTTGAACTCCATGCCCGGCAACTGTTTGTCGTCGAGTTCGGCAAGACCTAGGAGAGTAGAGATGGCGCTCAACTGGGACATGGGCTCCTTGATATGAGTGCGCAGCTCCTGCATGGTAATAGCGCCATGTCCGCGGTCCCACGACAGCACCTTGGGTTGCTGGAGACTCCTGAGAGCCTTGTTCGTACGTCGGTTGATATTTCTGACAGTTCTGACGTATCCACTAGTCCGCACGCCACGCTTCTTTCGCTTGATAGTGCTGTCTTCGAAGTCGTCTTCCAAATCCTCCATCAAGTCGTCCTCCAGGTCATCCTTCAAGTTGTCCTCCAGATCATCCTTCAAGTCGTCTGCCAAGTCAACCTCCAAGCCGTCTGCAAAGTCGTCTGCAGGATTTGGCGCTATCCCTTCCGTGAGCTTAACCTCGCGGGGTCCCTGGGGCGCCCTTTGGGAGATCTGAAGCTTGTTTGTAAAGACGTGGTGGTTCTCAAGCGGGGTCAACGGTGCTTCCAATAAGTGGGATGGAGACGCGGTACCGGGAGCGTAAAACGGGTTGACGCGGCGTTTCGCAAGAGCTGCCCGGCCTGCGTGCAGCCATCGTGCTGAAGTGAGCCGCATCCCTCAAGGTGCGGATCAATACGCTGCAGCAACAGATGGCCAATGGACGAAGTCGTCGTTGATATCCTGGAAATGGTTGAGTGTAATTGGTAGATTGGTCCATTGTACTATGTACCGGGAGCCCCACTGACAATTTTCTGCCGCTTGCTACAGAATAGCTATACCGCTTGCCCTTCTGGGCCATGGCCGAGCTCGAAGAGTGGCTGACTCAGCTTTGACTGCAGAATGACCTTCATCAAGCTGTTTTCATTTGAGCCTCCCAACACGTCGTCCAGTGTCCGATACCGCAGCAAGCGTAGGTATCTAATAAACTCTTGGGTAGGCGATGCTGAGCCGTTGTAGCTGGGCAGTCGCTCTGCATGAACGCCCAAGGTCGGTCTCTCAGCTGTCATCGAGTACGCAGCCTGGGACACCTCTTTAGTCAGATTGCAAAGCCACTGCGTTGCACTCGTTCGCAGCTTGGCCCAACTCTCGAGTTGGTCCCATGTGAAGGCTCACCGGTGTCGCAAGGTAACCATGACTGCCATCGTGTGATGGGGACTGCAAATACCACCCCAGCATCGGACTTACAGGGCCCTTGATCCCTGGCAGTCTGGCTCCCGGCGCCCTTCCCCGGCACTTCACAGCAGGCCTTAGCCCACGGCCCCTCCCGCAATGATAGCGCGCTAGCGCGCCAACGTGCCTTGAGAGGCGACCAGCAGGGGTACAAGTTCCTGGCTCTTACCATGTAGAGCACTGCAGGAACAGGGAGCATCCACCACGATTAGGTGGGTGGCTCAGTTTGCAGAAGCAAAGTGGCAGTTGGATGCAACCTCTCTGCTCTCTACTTTTCTTTTCCTCCTCCTCCTCCTCTTCTTCTTCCCTCTTTCTTCGACAACTCATCTCTGTCCTTGGCCGCAAACAAGTCTTGTTGCATCCGCTAGTGTGCAGTCTCGCAGTTGAACGCTCGATGAGCCTATCCACTCTCGAGGTACGTTCGCGCTTACCATTAAGCTCGCAATACGCGGATCTCGCTTTGGTCTCGTACCCAGGCAAGCACCGAAAGCTTGACTCATGTTCATCACTGTGCAATCCAAATTCTTTCTGACGCACCACTAGGCTCTGATACCCGAGTTGGCCAACATACTGGAACAAAAGACAGACGACTACTCTTGAGGGCTCCCTTGGACATGCTCCTCTGCCGTCCGCGCATTTTCCAGCAGACGGCCTGCTTCGCACATCGACACGCCTCCTTGTCCCGATTTGTGCCGCCCCAAACCTATTCTCAATCTCAATATCGTCTTCACCAACACGCTCAGCGTACCCCGTCGCCAGCTACCTTTTCAATCTCGCGCACAATGGCCAGCCAGTCTCAACCCTCGTCTGCCCCCGTGGTGCTGACTAAGGACTACATCCGGGAAGCCTTCAAGCTCTTGGAAGAAGTCGACGACCTGACCAAGCGCAATAGCTTTTTTGAAAAGTTCGTAGTGCCTGATGTCAAGTGGGAAATCACCGGCAGCGCACACGAGATGGCTGGCACGCGCCACAATTTGGCCGACCACTCTGCTGCTTCCTTCGACAAGCTAGGTTAGTCTATCCCCTTTTGTGAACAAACCTGAAGCATGGATGGACATTTCAAAGGCATCTATCTATCTCTGACGTCTTGTTTTTGTTTTCCAGGCAAGAAACTTGCCAAGCCCATCAGGTTTGTTGTGCGGTCGATTATTCTCGACACCGACACGAGATGGGCTTCTGTGGAGTGCCAGGGCTTTACTACGCGGCTGAATGGTGAGTCTGCGGCTGCATCTCGATGGTGATGGTGATGATGAGTTTTGAGCAATACTAAGCTATTCTAGGCAAGGAATACAACAACGACTATGTGTGGTTGACCGAGTGGAACGATGAGGGCAAGATCTTCTATGTACGCAGCTACCATGACACCCACCTGGCTGAGATTGTGCTGCATGAGTAAGGCAGGGCTGGTGGCCATTTTCTTTTTAAAACACAAGAGCCTCGTTATAATATGTATGACTTGTGTGTGAGAACACAAATGCAACAACAATGATACAAGTATGGAATAAGCGAATAAAGTATTAGTACGTGGTATCAGAAAGGTTGGTTTAAGCCCAGGTATGGACTCCTTCACCACTTGGCCTTGGAAATACTCACGATTTCAATGGTCTATCAGCGAGATGGGCGGCCTTTGTTTATTGTAGCATTCATACACCGAAGCTCCAATGACGTGCACATTACTCGTCGTCACGTCTTTCATTGGCACGACGTGAAGCCAGCCTCGTAGACGCAGACGCATACGCAGACGTCTTATCGCAGTCAACCAACGCTCCTTGCGGCCAACCAGCTACCACACTCATGGTCCCATCTCATCTTTCTATACAGCAAGCAACACAGCGTCCAACACCATTTTACTCTTCCGCCTCCTCTGCAAATTGAGCTGCAACGTCAACATACGTCTTCCTCCGCTGCACAGCCGAACCCCTCGCCTTATTATTCTTATTATTCTTCCCTTTCTTTCCCTTTCCCTTTCCCTGTCCATTTCCATTTCCATTCCCATTCCCATTATCCTTCGTGGTAGCAGCAGCGGCATTCGCCGTACTTGTGGCCGAAGCCGAAGCAACAGCCTTGCTCTTCAACTCAGCCGCCTCACTCTCGCCAATCGCCGCATCCCCCGCCATAATGGCCGCCACGATGTTCGCATCCTGCTCATCCATGGTGGCCGCAGCTTCTTGGTTCCCCTTGATGGCAGCGGGGAGGTCCTTTTCGTTGTGCGCAATCTGCGCCATCACGTCGGCGAGCGAGCTGGCCGTGGTGATGTTGGACGGCGCGTTGTCGGCTGGCAGCGGCGTCACGTCTGTTTGCTGGACGGCGATGCAGCCGCCGTAGTCTTGGGCGTTGCGGCAGCGGATGGTGCAGACGTTTCCTTGGGATGCTGGGAGGATTTAGCACAAAGTAGTGTTGATTGGTGAATTATTCACTTTCACTTTCTCTCTCTCTCTCTCTCTCTCTCTCTGTCTCTCTGTCTCTCTCTCTCTCTCTCTCTCTCTCTCTCTCTCACTTACCCCCCCCCCTCCAAGAAAAAAGAAGAAAGACAACAAAGAAGAAACAAAACAAAAAAGAACTCAAGAACAAAAAGACTCACAACCCTGACACGCCAAGTCACTCGGCATATTCACCCTCAGCGTCACCTGCCCACCCGTCGTCTTCGCCGTTGCCTGGGTCGTCGTCGTCGTCGTCGTATCCAGCGCCGTCTGGCCCGTCGCCAGCGCATTCCCCGTGGGGTCCATATCACAGGTAAAGGGCCCCGTGCCGTTCGCGCCACGCTGGTCCACGGTAATCTCGACACTGCCGCCTTTGGTGGTCTGCGTCACGTTGCCGGCGGCCAGCGCGTCCTCGGTGTTGGCGCCCACGTCGATGTTGCCGCCGAGCAGGGTGCGCCCGCATTCGTTGACGACGTTGGCGCTGATTTCGGCGTCCGAGATGAAATTTGCGTCGGCAGTGTTGGAGGAGTCGACTGAGGGGGGGGGGGGGTTCGATTTTACGGCGTAAGTATTTCGTTCGAAAGACGGGGGTTTACGAGGCTCAAGAAATCGGGAAAGCAGGAAACAAACACGGTTTTCTGCTTACCTTGAAGCCCCAGGCTGGTCCCAGAATCACCGACGGCTTTGATGATCACGCCTTGACCGTGGACCAGGCTCAGCATGGCGCCACCGAGAAAGGCACGAATTACAGAAGGCATCGTGAGGAGATGTTGCGGGTGTGTAGAAGAGTGAAGAGAGGATTTGCAAAGGTTTGATCTACAGCAAGAAAGAAAAAAGAGCAGAACGAAAAGAGATGGTGTATAACAGCCAGCCCGCTGGTATAAGGAATAAGGAAGTAGGAACCAAATCACGGTGGTATAATTGGAGAAGATTACAACTAGCTTGGTAGGGAAAGAAGAAGAAGAAAGGTAAAAGAAGACGAGGCGGAGTAAACGGCAATATCATCATATCAAGCCAAAACCGAGGCGATCTCTTGTCATCTGTGGCTCCCCAGATGCCTGAAGTTCATTTCCAAGACAGCGAAACAAAACATCAATCGTATTTGCTCAAGGACATGTTCTCGCACATGCCGAAGAAAAAGAAGAAAGAAAAGAAAAAATGAGGCCATTTCCAAGGCGTAAAATGTATCATACGGGCGGTTCTGGATGGATCCCCTGGCACTGGGCCCTTTCTGCAACAGGCGCCGTGTCGCAGGCAATGCATGCTCTACAGATCCCCCTGAGTGGGTCGGTCTCGTTCGTCCAATACTGGACTCTCCGCAAGTGATTTTTGTTTCCTTGCAAGTTTGTAACATGTGCCTCTTTGTGAAAACAATTGATAAAAAAAGAAACAAGATGGTGGACTTATTTCGCGACGATCTGATGTTTGTGCAGTGGGGCTTTTGTGTGCTGTTTTTAGGCACAGACGTTGCGGTTCCGCACGCAGAGAATATGCTCTTCAATACAGTTCAGCGTGTTGACGGTCCGCACTACGAATGATATAAGCTTATATGAGATTCACTGTTGTCGTAGTAGCGTAGCTTGTCCTGGCCCAAACTTGGTCTCAGTTTGCTCGTCGATTCGTTCTGAAACTCCGAGCTGGCGTCAGTCCAGACGAAGCGGGCTGGCAGATGTTTCACAGCCATCTTGAGACGGAAC
This sequence comes from Coniella vitis, assembly GCA_011317545.1. Lineage (NCBI taxonomy): Eukaryota > Fungi > Ascomycota > Sordariomycetes > Diaporthales > Schizoparmaceae > Coniella > Coniella vitis. The sequence continues at coordinate 4,187,864 of WUJK01000002.1, forward strand.
AACCATCGCGTAACGTAAATGGGTGCTTCTGGCATGCCGACTGCTCTCATCTCAAACATCAGAGGGGGCTTTTGAGACGAATCATCAGACTTGGCTCTTCGTTTTATATCTTCCCTGTGCTCCTGAAGGACCAAAGCCAATCATATGGGATACTGTGACTTGCTATGACAGTCAATCTCAGCAGATAGCTGCAGTATATGCCTGTCATTTCACAAAATGAAGACACAACCCAGGAAGAACAGCATGAGAAAACGACCTGAGACTTGAACAGCAAACGAGAAGATGCAACGAAATCGCAAGAGTAGCAGGCCAGTATACCACGGCAAAACCCTCTATCATATCAGACTTGCATAGCAAAATGATGTGGGAGTGATTCCTCCAACACTATTATTTATCCAGCACCGAGTTTTCTGGCAGTGGTTTCCACCTACTCAATCCAATTACATAGTAGGGAGGTACTAAATACTACAGCGTGCGGGTGCTGTAACCGAGCAGTAGCACCAACACTCCAGCGTCAGGTCAGTGCCAAAGCACTAAGTGCCAATGTAGCTTACTGCCATGGTGCCGTCACACAGCCACCAACCAAACAACCCCACATGATATCATCGTTGCGAGAGAGCACAAAACCCCCCGACGATCGACCAGTTGGGGGGGACCTTCATCCTGTCCCACCACAGAATTTCATGCTTTTCCCTTTGTAATGTGATGTCAGCGTCTTGAAGCCGGGGAAAAGGATGACGATTTATTACTTGAAGGGCCGTTTCCACTGTACATGGATAGTGTGTATATTTGCTTTGATACTTCAGCCAGAAGGAGGACAATGATTATCAGTTCCAGAGTGTCACTTCTTTCGCATCTTTCCGAGTTTCTTGGTAGATATACTGCCATAATAACCGAATAAGACTTCACTACCAACAATATACAACCGTCAATAGAAAAAGAAAAGAAGAAAAACCCAAACGACAACCTCCACCATGGATCTCCTCAACACCATCAAAGAAGTCGTCCTCCCCGACGCCAACTCCATCCCCAAGACCGACCACCCCACAGCCGATCACGCAGAAAGCGACGTTCCAGGCGCTTTCCCCGACGGCGATGAAGCTGAACTCGGCCGCCAGCTCCAGCAAAAGGATCAAGAGGCCGCCGCCGCCTCCGCTGCGGGCAAGCACAAGCACCAAGACTCGGGCGTCGACTTGCTCGGCAGTGCCAACCAGACTGCCCCCAGACTAGCATCGTCCATGGCAGGCGTCCCGGGCGATTATACGCCTCAGCCTGACATTGGCACCTGGAACCGCTCGGGCGAGGTGACGGGGCAGGGTCTCTCGGAGGCAGCGAGCCCTTCGCACCTCGCTAGTCGCCATGTTTCGGACCGGGCGGGCAGCACGCCCGATGTAGGCAAGGGAAACAGCGGTGACAGGATGGAGGGCGTCGAGGAAGTGTCAGTGAAGCATCTGGGCAACGAGGGCAAGAGCATCGGTGATGGCGACAGATTAACAGGTGCAGCCACGAGTCAAGATGACCTGTCTGCACCGTCTGGACAGTCGGACAGCGACACAGCACCGACTGCGCCGTCGCCAGCCGCAACCCGGGACCCTGTTGTAGAATATGCTCGCCAGCAGATCGGATCACAGCATCTTGGCTCGGCAGCGCAGTCTGGAGGAAACACTGGCTCGGGTGTGCTGCAAGAGGCCGCTGGACTGAGCAAGCCAGCCCCATCACACCAGCACAACTCGCAATCCGAGGCAAACCTCCGCGATCCCGTCTTGGACGCTGCCCGCCAGCAGCAACAGACAGCCTCAGGAACCAGTGACATCGGCGCCACATCGCAGTCCGGTGGTAATACCAGCTCAGGCGTCCTTCAAGAGGCTGCCGCTGGCGGCAATGGCACCGGTCACAGCAGCGAAGGTGCTCCTCTCTACCAACAGCAGAGAAACACACAGTCCGAGCCCGCAGCTGGCTTCAGCGGCGGCATCCACAACGGTGTCTTCGGCGCCGGGTCGGAAGATGTCCAGGGCGAGGGTATCGAGGGCCAGCATGAGCGCTCGTCGCAGTACAGAAAGGGCGATGTCTCCAGCTCCCTCACGGGCGTGAGTGAATCTGGCTTGGGTCAGGGTGGCGTGCACAACGGCGTTGTGGGGCTTGGCTCGCGCGAGGAAGAGACGCTGCGGAGGAGTTTGGAAGGACAGGGACAGAGGGATGAGTTTTGATCGGACTATGTGTGTTTTATCTTGGTGGAATACTCAGAAGTATTCGAACAGTTCCACCATTGGACTTGGAGATTCCATAGCGTTGATACTATAATTACATCTTGGACATGATTCGCTGTTGCTAATAATCGTCACGCCAGTGAGGGTTGTTGATGATATGGAGATACGATATACGCAACATGTTTTATCTGTGATGACTACATATATGTATGGAAATGATAATTCTTATGTATGTCTACCTTCATCTAGCGATACAACCAGAAGTTTTCATCGAAGTAAGGGTGACCATTTCTTACACCACAAAAGAAAATATCCAACCAATAAGTCCAGAGTATTGTAAAATTAAAAATCAACTCAATTATTGAAGTATGCAATGCTACTGTCATATTTAAACATAAACTCAAACAAACTAGACTAATAATGCAATTATGCTCATCAAGAGCCCCGTGACCGAACAATATCCCCCAAAGGTCCTCGCCGGAACGCCGTGCCACACCGCTGGTCCGGGTATTCGCCCTGGCCCCTACATTGTGGTAGCCTCTCCTCTCTTGCTGTTGCAAAACAATAGATAATTGGAAATTCTCAAGAGGACTTGTCCTCCTTCTTTTTGTCGTCAGAATCCTCACTCTTGTCTTTCTTGTCATCGTCGGACTTCTTGTCATCGTCGGACTTCTTGTCTTCGGACTTCTTGTCTTCGGACTTCTTGTTGTCCTCCTCCTTCTCGTCAGCATCATCGCTCTTCTCGTCCTTGTTCTCGCCATCCTTCTTGCTTTCGTCGTCCTTCTTCTCTGCGTCGTCAGACTTCTTGTCTTCCCTGCCTTCATCCTTGGCCTGCTTCTGCTCGTCGCCCTTCTTGCCGCCCTTTTGCTTGTCACCCTTGGGCTTCTTGGCCTCCTCCTTCTTGGCTTTTTCTTCCTCCGCCTTCTTCTTCTTCTCCTCCTCGGCCTTTTGCTTGTGGATCTTCTCCTTCTCCTTGGCTTCCTCGCGCTCCCACTCGTGCTGTGCCATCGCGTCGTGGCCCTCCTTGTGGAACTTTTCGCGCAAGCCCGTCAACCGCGGCTGGTCGGCGCCCACCTTCTCACGGCCAATCAGACTTATCAACAGCGCCGATCCGACGATAAATGTCAGCACAAAACGGTACGTGCTGTACCACTGGGGGGTCCAGCCGCGGGTACCAGCGCGTGTGTCCATAAAGTACATGAAGGTGAAGGCAGCAAACTGCGCCGTGAGGGCGAATTGCACCGGCAGCAGGACGGTTGGCCAGGCGATTGCGGGCGCAATGACGCCCAGGCCGTAACGGAACTTGGAGCGGGCGGGATCGAATGTCTTTTCGGCGTATTCGAGACCCTAGAGGAGATCTGGGTTAGCATGAAAGCGGAGCAAAGACTGACTGGTCTGTACCAGGAGCGTCACGGATTGCTTACCCAGTGAATCGCGCCAAGGAATGAGATGATGACTGCACCATAGCCAACCTGAATTGGCTCCAGCAGATGGAGATAGTGAGCGGCAGATTCGTGGCTCATCAGAATGTGGTTGAGGAACTGCGACTGGGAGGGCCAGGGCGTGTTGAGATTCCAGCTGAGGTAAACGGTCGCAAGCGACGTTGCAAAGTACGGTATGGTGCCGGCGAAGCCCAAAGTATACGACATGGGAGGAACGGCCCTCAAGTCTACGGCCTGCGCTACGCGGTTCTACAGAAAAAAAGACAAGATCAGCACCAATTGGCCGCAAGTAGAATGTTCCCGGCATGTGCGGAAGACAGAGGGGAAACCTACCAGATCTCCAGCCAGGCCGTCAGATGTCGAGGCCTCTGGGGCCTGCACTACTGGTGGCTCAAATTGCCGCACGCTAGACTCGCTCGTGACATGCTCCGGGTCCTTTTTGAGCTTCTTTTTTGCAGTCTCCTCTTCAAACTTGACGTCGCGCTCGTTCTTGGCTGCGAATTGGGCTCGCTGCATCAAGGGGATGAGAGCTCTCGAGGATACTGGTCCAGGGACCATTGGGCGGCGGGCGACTGTCGTGGTCGTGGTAGAGGCGCATCGGCGAGGGGTGGCAGTGCCAACTGCGACGCCAGGCCTCGAGAGACCTCTAGCAGAGGCAGATAGGAGAGGCTTTGCTCTTCGAAGCATCGTGAACGTCTATGACCCGGTCTTCTTCTGCGTGCTCGTCTTGTTGTGGAATTTGTGTTCGTCGTCGGGTTGAGGCAATGAGGGAAATTGGACCAAGAGGAACTGAAAGTGATTGATAAGTACTGTTAAAGAAGGTGGACTACTACGTAGCAGGGGCCAAAGCGATCTGCTATCGCCGATTTCCCGTATGCGAAAATCCAGTTTCGATTGTCCTTGACATCAATGAAGAAATCCCACTTTGAAGCTCGGGCTGCAGCCAGGAAACTGAACCGGCCTCTCGGCACGAAGGCGCATCAAAAACTTGGAGCTCTTGTCCCTGCCTTCATCCGCGGGCCGTTACTATGTACAGGAAGTGACGTCATGCGTCCGGCTTCCCCACACTTTCGTCATTCCGCGTGTTACAGGGGCTGGTAGATATCCTGAGCTTATACAAGTACTATGTACTAACGCACCAGTGGCTTCAAGGAGTGTGCGTTAATTGAGTCTAAATCAAACCTCCGGTAGCTATTTCTAGAAGCATTACATAGTAGTTCGGCACATCTTAATTCCTGACTGCCCACATCACTGGGTGAGTAATTGCATCGAAACCGCCCGATCGATTTTTGGTTTGCAGAAGTCCCGCCAGTTATGACTACCTTGATGCTCTATGTCCACGTGTTTGACAGTGTTACATGCCTCCTCGCCCCCCAAAAATATGTGTATGAAGTAAACCCTTTGATTTTGGCTTCTGGTGTTTGCCATGTCCATAGTTCTTCAACCTTCACGGTCCTCCCAAGCCCCTCCTCTGTCACCGTGTTATGCTTCAGATCACGTAAGCATCTCATAACTGGACTGGCGCGATATGCGCGCGCAATGCTTCAGAGCCATGAGCGAGTTGGAGCACCAGTCTCTCGTTCCCGTGCGGCTATGAAATGATCGCGTAAGAGGCGACAAGAGAAAGATGAGAGGAACAATTGGGGGTCGAGTATGCCACAGATCATGACACTTCTCTTCTGTGAACCATTCTCACAAACAAATCAGAGCCGCGGAGGGGTCCATTGATACCCAACGAGATGGTCTGCGTATCCAGCACAGGGAAGGCAGGGAGCGAGTCGTCGCTCGGACGCACCAAGGTCACCTCGAAGCGGCGCAGCAAGATAGCAACGGCACTGAATACTTCCAACTTGGCCAGTGTCCGCCCCGTACAGTGTGTCTGGCCACCGCCAAAAGGTCTGAATGCAGGGTTTCGAATCATAGACTTGTTATCGAGAAACCTGGTGTGGTCAAAGTACCTGTTGTCTTGGCCCCACACGACTTCGTTCTGATGCAATTGGCGAAAAGGAACATAGGCCAAATTGCCCGGTTGAAGTGTCTTGCCACCAAGTATGGTAGTGCTTTTGACGAGGCGCATTGTGCCGGCGGCGTTCTTGTGGCGTAGGACTTCGTAAAACACTGCATCGAGGGTTGGGCAGCCTCGTTTGAGGCGCTTGGTATCGAGGTGGCTACTATTCAAGACCCAGGCCTCATCAGTTTCGCGGCGAACGCTCTCAAGAAGGAGTGGATCATGTACTAAGTGTGCAATGATCCAGAACAAGGCGTTGTATTCGTTGGAAGTCGCACTAGCAGTGAATGTGTTTGTTAGCTTAATTCCAGCGTGGTTATGGCCAGTCGGCCAGGCAAGAAATGTGAAATGGGCAGACTAACGCCCAGAAAATCATCAAAATGATGGCAGCGCGCGACTGGGTGTCAAGCTCTGCAATCTCCATACCGCGCAGAACACTTTTAATCAAGGGATTTGCTCCTTCATTGTCAGACAGTGGTCTTTGAACAAAGGCCCTCATGGTGTCCATCATCTTATTGTAAGGCTTGGAGACAGACGCAAGACCCCAAAAGCTGGGAAATCGCATGACAATCTGCCAAGCATGATCGTTGAAGGCAAGCATGTTCTCAACGCACTCAGGATCAACTTCGTGCAAGTGCTGTCCAAAAATGGACCGCACAGATGCCTCGACCATAGAGTAGCGCAGAAACACATACACGGGGAGTGTATTATTCCCCGCTTCGTTGGTGTTATACTGAGTGAGTTTCTCGGGGTGGAAGCTTTCAAGTAGTGAGTCACGGAACACGTCTGCCAGTTCGTACAGGCTTTGCGGGTTCATCAGATGTCGTCTGAAGATTTCACGAATCCAATTGATGAGAGACTTGGGAGGCACAGGGACAGTGCTTGCAGACGAGAGCGTGGCGTATTGGGGAAAGGGCCTGTCTCCGGGAGCTGGACAGCGCCATGCGCGCTTGCTTCCATTTGACGTGACTCCAAAGGCAAGCAGAGTCTCTCGCAATGTCGAGTCATGGTCGAGTGTGTGAGTTTTGTTGTTGAAAAGTTCACTGACATCCTCTGGCTGCGTGATGATGTACAGTTTTCTTCCCGGGAGTTGGATCGACAGAGGTTCATGGCTTCGGCCGGTGGAGTTCCTACTTTCCACCATCAGTGACTATACTACGATAGTAGGGTTGCAAAATATGATAGGTGCGCTTACAGGCCACGTTCCATCAGCTCTACGGAGCTGAAGAAGAAGGAGTAGACATGACCTATTGCTGTGTGAGTTGATTGTCCAATGCGTTGAATACGAGTTAGAGAGGGCTTACCAAGGACTAAAACATCGGGTACCAAAATCGTTAGCACACGCTCATTGCTTTTCAAGGCCCGTTACACTTGTGTGCATGTTGTAGGTGGAAGTGTCTCACGAGGTATGTAGTACGGCAATTCCTTGGGCCGAGACGGCCAAAAAGCGTGCTTGGCTGTGAAAGTCCACAGGCGCCACACGCAGAAGAAGAGAACTGCAAGTACGGCTGCCTGCCACGCAGGCGGGATGCAGTTGACAAGTTTCCAGAGCATGGGTGTAAACACTTGTTTGAAGGTTCCGGGACCGAAGACGTGTTGCGTCGTGCTTGGAACAAGTCAACTGTAAGAGAAAACACTTTGTGGTACGAAGGGCCTGGTTTAAGTATCGTGGGAGCTTGAAAGGATGGACACTGCCGCACTGAAATTCCACAGCCCTGGAAACAGCAAAGTCCCACCGCCTGACTATCCAGCTCTTGGAGTATATGAGAGACCCAGGCAGCCGTCAATTGGTACGTGCTGTGTGGGTGGCAGCGAATTGGCCCCAAACCGGCAGGTCATGCTCCTAATCGTGCCTTCCCACAGACCGTGGTGCCACTAGCCCCGAGGCAATGGGGAACGATTCACTTTGGACTGGGAAGGAGCATTTGAGGCTGACGCTAACACATTCCCTGACCGTCGTTACCGCTGCACCGGTTCTCGAACCAGGATGTTGCGGTGCCATCGAGCCCACTAGTCCTGCAATGCGACCTTTCGCTTCTGCTTGAAGGGCGAGAACCTTGTAAGTTGTACCTGACCACCGTACTTACATCGACACGCTTCTCTTCGCTGGTACCAGTCGTCACCGGTCGTGAGGGAGGTTTGTTACACTGGGCCCGGTGCGCTGGGTTGCCAACGATGCCCACGGTAGGGCAGCATGCGGGAATGCGGCAGTCAATCCTGCTTCTGGGACAGTTGTCGGTACCCAGGGAGTTTCGGTATGGCTTCCTACGGTTGTGTTTGCCCGAATGATCAGCAAAGATGGCAATAGCAAATGGAGAAGTAGATTGTTGGGGGCCTGTTACTACTTCCATACCTCAAGTTATAGCCATGGGTTACCAGCATGAGCAAGCCGGGATCAGTACCGTCATGCTGTCACAACTTCCTAGCCGCCACTCCTGGACGGCCGACCCAGATAGGCAGGCGAAAAAAGCAAAGAGGGGCTTCAATGGTACACTGGGGTGCTTTGTGGCCTACATACCACACACACGGCTGATCAGCCAGGCGTTGGTGCCACGTGTAAAGTTGCCCGCTCTACCAAGCAAACGTTGAGACACTTGCCACGGCGTAGAAGTTGTTGAAAACCGGGAGAGCTGGGGTCTTCACAGAAAGAGCCCCTCATCGCTGCATTCTCGCGGTTACATTTCGCTATGCAACGGGAGTCTCACTAGACTAGATGCAGTTCCCATTTCCGAGTCACAGAGCATTGCATAAGTATGTGTAGGGGAGAATTGTAGGTCAAGGTAAGGTGGGAGGGTATGGCATCCATCTTGGAGCCCCGGCACTACTCGAATCCAGGTCCTCGCGTATCGGCAGCGGCTGAAATGGCAGGTCGTTTCCAATCTGCACGTGGTGCTTTCCTATCCCATATGGGCGGATCTATGCCACCACCATGGGCCAGACCGCAGGTTCTTATCATTCCTGGCTGCAAGACCCTTGGACTGAGGGTTCCCTGTCCGTTTCGTTACCAATATGTTGGTTCTCGGTTATCTGGCTATCCGTGGGGTGCGCAATTAACCATTCGTCATCCGACTGCCCGGAACAAGTGGCCATGGAGTATCCTGCTGAACCTGGCTCAAAAGTGAATGGCTTGCTTTTTCTGTAGAAAAAGCATCGGCTCACTTTTCCCATTTTAGGAATGGCACATAGTGACAGCTAAACCCTCGCTGTAATTTCTTTTCCCCGCTCCTCATCTGCTCATTCTGCCATCCATCACCCACACCCTACCATGCCTGACGTTTCTGCCGTTGCACAAGGCAGCGGACAATTCCGTCTGCTTGAGGACTGGCCTTCCAAGGCAAGGATTCTGTACTATGTCATGGAAACCCTTGGGCCAACATCTCTTCTATTAGACCATCCAGGTATTTCCTCAACGCTCAGGCCACTGAATCTTTCCATGCAGTCGTCGTACATCCCACCGAAGCCTTGCATGTGTATTAATGCAGACTGTCGGCACTCAACCATGGTTTCTCTGTACGGGCTCAATGTCGTTGACACTGCCCATGTATGTTCAGCTGAAAGCCACACCACAAGCTCGCTGCAAACCAAAAATGATGGTGGCATACCGTGGACGGCAAGGATAAACGAGGGGGTAAACTTGCAATGGATCGACGATTTTTTGGGGCAGCCAAAGGGGAGTGTCCTCATGTCAGTATCCTGCACGAGCAACCGTGTGAACAAAGATATGCTGCATGCTCACCCTGAGCCGTGGCCAGTCAAATGCGTTGGCTATGGTGACCTACTGGCTTAGCGTCGATGCAACCTGGAGACAAGAGCATGCATCTGAGAAAGGCGAAGATTTCCATATGCGCCGGCGATTCCACTATCATGTGGTTGGACGGCTGGGTTCGAGAACCCAATCCGTGTCATGTCTGGCCGGTGCCTTGGGCACTGATCGCAAAGGCCAGAGCAAAAGAGACGCCATCCCAGTCGGTGGAAATGCACGCATTGCTGAAAGGGCAAGGATTCCTGCAAGTTATGCACACGCGAGTGCTCGTTCATGCGCCAATGGCTGAGACGAGTAATTGCAGGTCGGCCATGAATGCCGGGTGGGATTTAAAAAGGCACAGCGGGGCAGAACACAAGAAGGCAATATCAACTGTATCAGACAAGCGCTGGCCTCAGTTTGATAAATAAAGAATCCTCAGAGACTATACGCGAGACAATTTAACCGGGTCCATAGGAGATGTCAAGAATTGGGTGTAGTCTTTGGGCTGAAAATCGATGGCGTGTAAGCTTTGAGTCTAATATATTGTTCACGAAACAGACGTCGGATTGAACGTAGTCATGATCCTTGTCGCGCGTGGCTCTCCACTTGGTGTGTGGCTTCTCCGCCAAGCCACAACTCCAGCCCAACTCCAGCCCCAACAACCATTCTATTGCATATACTTGGGCTTTGAGCAGGTGCTTGTAATTATGATGAAGCAAAGCTCGGCGATCTGGGATTTATTTCTGGTGAGGATTGGGTATACTGGGTCTACCTAGCGTTACAGTCCGATGTTCAACAGGTTTCTCGACTACGCGGTATAGTCAATTATTGATGGGTTTTGGCTGTCCCTTCCTGTGGCTAGAATGTGTGGGGATCGCAGTACTGGGACAGGGGTAGCTTCGCCCATAAGCTTTTCCCCAGAGCTCCAGCCACAGCAGTAGCCACATAAGCTCAACAACCGTCATGAGCGCCACACTTGTTTCCCCTCCACGCACCGGCGTAGCTGACGTCGTCCAACTTTCCCTGTCTTGGGACTTGTCACGCCTGCTTTTGCCCAGCCTGTCATTTCCTTCCCTTGGAATTGCTTCTTCCGTTGGGCGTTATCTTGTCCGACCGCTACCTCGGCGGTCTGTGCCTTTTTCTTGCAGATGCTTCTTTTCTTGCTTCTGGTCCACCATAGTTTCGCAGCACAGTGAGTAATGTCCACGGGCCTGTGGCTGTGACCCTTCTTTGCCCTTTGTCTCTAGGGGCGGCTTGACTGGGGTCCTTGACATTGCTAGCCTCAAGGCATATTCTGACAAGTCTCCAGTTACGACAGCCTTAGTACACACTTTCCTACGTTTTGATAACGACTTTACGATTCGATTGCCCTCTGCCAAGCGCAGAACCAAGTCCCTAAGCGCGCGAAGCGCCACCTACCGCGTTCGATCTCTTCTAAACCCGAGATCACTTCCCATGGTGTCGTTGAGATAAACAAACATTCCAAATTTCCCCGGCCAGGGTACCGGCCACCACATCGCCCATCATGCTTGAGGGTCTTGTTGCGGGCTTGCTCAACCGCTTCCTGGGAATGTACGTCAAGAACTTTGATCCTGCACAGCTCAAAGTAGGAATTTGGGGCGGAGATGTCAAGCTGCGTGACCTTGAGCTTCGCAAAGAGGCTTTGGATCAGCTGAAGCTACCCATCAATGTCGTCGAGGGCCATCTTGGCGAGCTGACACTAGTCATACCATGGTCCAACCTGCGCGGCGCTCCTGTCAAAGTGTTCATCGACAATGTCTTTTTGCTTGCAAGCCCAAAGGAGGAGGCTGCTTACAATGAGGAGGAAGAAGAGCGTCGAGCACAGCGGATCAAGATGGAAAAGCTTGACTCTGCAGAGCTACTGAAGGAGCGGTCACAGGAGGGTCTGTCCCAAGAAGAACAAAAAAAGAGCTCAAGTTTTACAACAAGTCTCGTTACCAAAATTGTCGACAACTTACAGGTCACAGTCAAGAACATACACGTTAGGTACGAGGACTCGATTTCGGCACCTGGTCATCCGTTCGCATTGGGCGTTACTCTTGAGGAATTCAGTGCCATCAGCACCGACGGCGAGTGGAAGCCTACATTCATCCAGGACTCCACCAAGACAACACACAAGTTAGCGACGCTTGGCGCGTTGTCAGTGTACTGGAATACAGACACCAAGCTATACGGCACAGGTAGGGAGGCGAATTCTTCGGATGCGCCGCCTATGGAACACGCCGAGATGATCAAGACCTTCAAAGCCATGATTGGCAAGGCTGACGAGAACGTTGGAGTTGAGCATCAATTCATTCTCAAGCCTGTCAGTGGACAGGCCAAGATTGAGATGGACAAGTCGGGTGATGCGCGAGCTCCAAAGTGGAAGGCTAATCTCCTATTTGACGAGATCGGTGTCGTCCTTGACGACCATCAGTACAGGGATGCTTTGATGCTCGTCGATCTATTCCACTACTTCATCCGGCATCAAGAGTACAAGAAATATCAGCCCAAAGATGTCACTCCTAAAGAGGATCCACGAGCATGGCTTAAATTTGCCGGGAACGCAGTTCTTAGCAAAATCCATGAGCGCAATCGACGTTGGTCGTGGGACTATTTCCGAGAGCGTCGTGATGATCGCCGAAGATACATTGAGCTGTTCAAGAAGAAGAAAGCAAATCAGAATCTGACAGTTGATGAGAACGAAAACCTCAACAAACTGGAATGGAAGTTGG